>CM075487.1:15682500-16882500 GCA_037950665.1 Hypophthalmichthys nobilis
GGAACACAAATTAACATATTTTTGATAAAATCTGTGAGGATTTTAGTAGGAGAATGACAGGGTAGAGTGGAAATTGTTAAATAAAGTCATTATTTTTGTTTTGTTTTTGCTCATAAAAAGTATTCTCGTCGCTTCATAACATTTTAACAATGTCTTTATTACTTTTCTGGACCTTGAAAGTGGTAATTTCATTGCTTTCTATCAGAGATTAAAAAAAAAAAAAACTAGGATTTCATCAAAAATATCTTAATTTGTTTACTGAATATGAACAAAGGTCTTACAGGTTTGGAACAACATGAGGGTGAGTAATTAATGACAGAAATTTCATTTTTGGGTGAACTAACCCTTAAACTGTTCCATTAGGGAGTCGATTGTACTGAACACATTGCATTTAGAAACACAAGACAGACTTATATTATATTATATTATATGTTTGCCTTTAATGCAGTGTAAGTCGCTTTGGATAAAAGCATCTGCCAAATGCATAAATGTTTATTATATAATATTCAAATATGCAATCATCCTGGCCATAGCTAAGTGCCTTATCTGTGATGTCGGCAACAAATAATTTGCAGTTTCTATTGTAAACACGCTAAAGATGCTTGCCCCGCCCACTCATTCTTCTGATTGGTCCACAGTCTTAAAAACTGACCTTGAAGAGGAACCTCTTTTAAGTTGACTTCACATCTTATGGTACTCCTGCACAAGACACAGAAAAAAACAGTGAGACACGGTGCAGCAGTCAGAGACATCCATCCAGTACAAAACAATTACAAAGCATTACAGCTAAACACATAAACATGTCCTGCATGAATGGCCACTAAGAGTACAGTACTCACACCATTTCACCATTTTTTTGTTAATCCTTTTCACAGAATTCCCCTCAAAATCAGTTCAGAAAATTCTTTAAAACGTATGTCAGTTTCATCTGGACATGATATGAACACTTTTTATCCCCATAGGAAATCCGGTCTCTTGTTTTTTTTCTTTTTCTCTAGCTAGAGTAGTGTGAGAATAAAACATTCATTCACTCTTAATCTTCATCCTGTCTCTCTCTCTTTCTTGTTCTATCTCACACACTCGCGTCCTGAGCTCTTTAATGATGTTCAATTTTCTCTGGCATGCCAGAACGACATGTGTTAGAATACTCAAGCCCTGTGTCGGGCTGGATTGTGACTGTTTTTTCTGTGACCGTTGTGAATGCTCCTCAAATCCCTGTCGGGGTGCAGGGAGTAAACACTGCCTCATTGTCGGGTCTCTCGGAAAAACGCCGCTACTGTTTATTATGAGCCATAAAACTTGTGGTCTGTTGCTTTATTCAGAAAAAGAGAGAGAGACGGGGGGTGTGGGGGGCAGAGGGAGAGTAAGATGAGATCATGTTTTTTGTTATTATCATCATGTGCTTGCGGGGAAAAAATGTCTATCTGCGCCTGGATTAGTCGAGTGGGTGACATCATTGTTTTTGTTTAATTTCTCATGAGAGAGCGAATGCGCACCCCTCTTTTCCTTCAGTCGGACACTCAAAACGGTCATGTCATGTGGCGAGTGTCACGGAGATAAAGCAGGCCGGGATCATAGGGATGAGAGTGTATTGCCAAGGTTAAAGATTCTGCCGCTCACAAACACTTCTGTTTGTCGCTCTCCCGCTATGCGGGGAACTTAACTCACGGGCCACCCACACCAATGAAGAATCCTGAAAAATGCAGGAATTCCCTCATGAGTAAAGGTGTCGGATGAGATCGACTACACCATGTTTTTTAAATGTTGTGGGTAATCTCTGATAACTGGCTGATATTAACCCTAACCCTCTCCTGTTTCTTGATTACCTTTGCCATCAACTAACGCTCACTTAAAGTAAAACTTTAAAAGCATTGATTATTTAATAAAAATGTTAATTGTAATCTTTAGCAAATCTCAAAAAGGGATATCCATTTTTCATAATAGGAGAAATTAGCATGTACAATTAAAGTAATAGATTTTGCTTTATAATGCTTTCAGAAAATGAGCATTGTAACTCATCTTCTATAAGGCACTCCTGTAACTCTTGACCTCGGAATCGTTAAACTTCACCAGGTGTGTGGTTAGAAGTTGGGAGGGCCTCCTTTCACACCTGGAGGGATTAATGACATCATCGCTCAAATGCTTCATGACATCATCTTTTGGATGGTTATGTTATATGGATTATATAATTGTGTTTATATGCATGCAGGGATTCATTTGTGTGATTTTTTTTTTATATATATATATAATATATTTTTTTTAAAGCATGGGAAAGTTGTAAATAAAATGGGTGGGATGAGACAGATGGCGTAAAGGAAAGATCCAAGATCCATCTTTGTGTCCATTTGACACCGTCCCTGTAAGTTCTTTCTTTTCCTTTAATTTTGCTTCCTCATTTCCTGCATCATCTGTTTGTTTTGCTGTGTTCTAGAGTTTTGTTTTGGATTTCTTCAGAAAGAAAACATGACTTGAATAACTACGGGCAAAGCTCACCCATCTGAAGCAGCGCTTGATGAGTAAAACAAATGAAGTCATATCCAGGTGTTTTTTTTCCCCCCCTTTTTCAACTCCCACTCAGAGTTCATGGACTACGGCACTTTCTGACAAAAAAACAAAACCGTTTCCAAAATAATATCCCACTCCAGCTGCATTTCAGCTGAATAACAGAGATATTAGGACACTAGATTAGACCTCTATAGAGAGACGTTCATGTCTACAGTTATTTTCATCTCTTTCAGTGAGTGACTGTAAATGCGGTTAGATGATAAATAAAGCTATTTTTTTTGCAAAAGTTTCAGCAAACAGTACAGTCACATTCGTTCATATGACAATCCTCAGTGGAAAACCTCTTTTTCCACATCTTTCATGTTCTAATATTGTTTTTATTTTCTTGCGAGAGGAAATTGAGTTTATACGCCTAGTGAAAAATGTGTTTTTGAGTGGAAATCCACTATTGTTAGGGGTTTCCTCTGAGAGGGCCGTTGTGATCCCGAGAGGATTCCATTAAATATTTCTACTCCAAAATGGAAAAATAAACAACTATCTGTGCTCATATTTTGATTTATGTGAAATCATGGTTTGCCAAGACGCCGCAACTAGATCTCTGATGCCTCAGCGACCTCTGTATTTGCTAAGTGTGTGTGTAGTCAGGACATGACGCCCAAGCATGTAGTGTTAACACGTTAGCATACACAGCAGAAACTGCGAGGCAATCCCTAAAGGCTGAGGCACAGCCGTACAGTTTGTGTGTGCACCGTATCAGGCAGGTCAGCTACACGATTTGTGGCAGATGGTCCAAATATGCTTACAGATCTCCCTCTGGGAGTTTAGATAGGGTCATGGATTGATCTAGTAGACTGTGTATCAGGATATGTCATCACATGTTTGCATTTCTCTCTCTCTCAGGCACCTGAACAGTGAACACGCCCTGGATGATCGCAGTACGGCCCAGTGCAGGGTCCAGATGCAGGTCGTTCAACAGCTGGAGATACAGGTGGGATGCGCGCACAAACGCAAAATCAACATTTCTCTAAAAATCTTGCAAAAGCAATATTCAAGGCGCCTGACTACCTTTTTCCCTGTGTTTTAATTTACATTTATGCATTTTCCAGATGCTTTATCCAAAGTGAGCGCATTTAGTGTATACATTTTGGCCTTGTAGTTATGTTGCAGGTAATTGAGTCATAAGTGTCAACTTTAGAGGATCAAGGCCTGAATTTGTGTTCACCAATATGGTTACTCCCCTGTACTATTTCACATATAGAACTGCACACTCACACAGCTGGCATGATTTTCTGCCCATTACATGTCACATAAGTTGATAGAGATCACTGGAGCTTGTAATAGGAAGAGTGATGTAGAGTGCGGGTGCGAGAGAGGAGGCCAGAATATCTGCCTTTGATGGATCCCAATTAGAGAGTTTCCCAGCACCTCTCTCATCCATCCTGCCGCGGATTCTCTGCAAGCACCGTGGGCTGCCTGTCGCACGCTTATACGTGGTGTCATCTCTAATGAGAGAGCTGATAAGGAGAAGGGTGGACATGGGAAGTGCTAGAAGCTTCCTCTGCCTGCAGACACCCTCTGTGCGCCGCTCCACTCTTCTTATTTCGGCCATAGCGCAAATTTCAAACATTTTCTAAGCAGCGTTAGTGGTTTTGTTTTTTTTTTTGTTTTTTGTTTTTTAGTAGGGAAGCACAATTAATCAGAAAAATAACCAAGATTGCAGTTGTGGTTGTCCTGCCACTTATTAATAAAATGACAAAATCAATTATCAAAAATGTATATTATTATTATATGAAAATTATTAAATGCATTATATTCTAAAATAGTTTAAATCAGTAACATTTAAATTAATAAAATGTAAACAAATCACTTGTCACAATCGACAAATATACATTTAAAACAGTAATAATAATAAATAGTGAAACTTAAATTAATAAATGAAATTTAAATAAAATAAAATAAAAATAAACGTCAGATTAACAAAAAAGAAAAGAAAAAGTAGACACTTTGTAAAGAGAATTATTGTGAAGTGTGGTCAATGGGAGTGTTTGCAAAAGTCCTGAACACTCAGAATATTTTTACTTTTTGCTACAAATTTGAGAAGAATTTGGAGAAATTTTCTATGTAAGGGAATGTTCCAAGTGTCATTTCAGTGTTGTCATAACAGTTTATAACCCTGAAATGTGCTATGTTTAGTGGTAAACAATGTTTTATTGTCCATGTGATTAATATGTTTGGACGCAGAGACTGTCAGAAGAGCGTCTAGTGATGGTTAGGATTGGCAGACACTGACAGGACGTCGGTCAAGCACATTAGGTCGCATTAAAGAAACCGTTAGCTATGGGGGAGCTGCTCGCACTCCTCAAGCACACGCCAAACTAAAACGTAGGTCAAGTAATCTTACCATGCCTGCAGCGGTTGAATTCTTTTGCTTTTGGAGCTTTAAATCAACAAGCTTTAAAAAAAAAAACATGTCTCCTGGACGGGCTTACATTGAGATGGGCACTTCAGACCCTCCAGCTTTACGTGGCAGAACTACTTCCCATCATCACTGCCAGTCAAACAGACCTAGAAATTGGTCAGCTTCCCTTTTCTTTCCACGCCACCTCCCCTTCATGTTCTCCATCTCGTCTCATTCCCAAAAATAAACCCCTCACAACAAAGCTCTTTCAAAAAACACTGCCCTGCCAGGCACACGAGCAGCGAGCTCACTTTGTGGCCCGCAAACAGCGTTTAAACACGTGTCCAGATCGATGCAGGGGTGATGAGAAGTGACAAGAGAGTCAGTCCATGTCCAAGCGTATTTTCTTTCATGTCTACCTTCGTCCTGTCACCTACTCTGCCCCCAACTCCCCTACCGCCCCATGCCAACCCAGACAGACCAGAACCACCCTTCGCCAACCTGCTGTCTCTCCCAGCTCAGATTTTCCACTGTTTTTATTACCCCGCTGACCAGCATGTGGTAGCCCCTCATTAAACACACATATCAGCTAATGGGTGAATAAACAGCCCAGATCTGTGGATGACTCCTGCAACACTTGGTACAGCCACAGAGCACAAGGCACAACACAACAACAGTCTAATCCCATTCTGAGGTTGAGCTCATATTTGATTAAAAAACAGACCAGTTTGTAGCCAGTATTAGGTTGTGGAGTTTACTAAGGCAACCATTATTATTATTATTATTGTTGCTCATATTGGGACCTTTTTTGACCACAGAGAAACTCTAGCAACCACCTAATAATGCTCTAGTAACAACCCAGAATAGCCTACCAACCACTCAAAACACCTTAGCGACCACTGAGAAATACTAGCAACGCCCAACAACCTAACATAAAACCTTAGCAACCATCTAGAAACCCCCTAATAACCATCCAGAACATCCATTAACTGCCTAGGAACATCCTAGTAGCTATACCCAAACACCCTACAGTAATGTTCTGGTAACAACCCAGAACACCCTATTAACCACCTAGCAATGCTCTTGTAGCTAACCCATAATAGCCTAACAACCACTCAGAACACCCTGCAACCACCCAGAATCCCTAGCAACCACTTAGCAATGGCCAACAACCATTCATAACACCTTAGAAACCAGGGTTGCCAGGTCTGTACAAGAAAAGTAGCCCAATGGCCAGTCAAAAGTAGCCCAAAAATAGCCCAGTGCAATTTTCTCCATCGGGTGGCCGAATTCTCCACTGAATTTTTACCTCTGGGGGGTGTTGAAGCGGCAAAATCGTACGTACTGGGGTGGAAATCAGGGAATTTTCCCGTTGCGACAACTTAAAAGTTGCCCAATTCTGCGGGAAAACCGGGGACTTGGCAACACTGCCCAGAACACCCTGCCAACCACCCAGTTATGCTCTATTAACCAACCAGAACACTCTGGGAACCTAGCATTTCTTTAGTAACAACCCAGAATAGCCTAGCCCAACCACTCAGAATACCTGAGCAACAATCCAGTAACCATAGCAACGTCCTAGTAACCACCCATAACAACCTAGACTCCACCTAGCAAGGCTCTAGAAACAACCCAGAATAGCCTAGCAACCAGCCAGAATAGTCTGACATCATGTCAATGACGTCTGAAAATTTTTTCTGAAGAAAATTTTATAATTATATATATATACTACCAGTCAAAAGTTTGGAATCGGTAAGATTTTTAATGTTTTTAAAAGAAGTTTCATCTGCTCACCAAGGCTGCATTTATTTAATTAAAAATACAGTAAAAACAGTAATATTGTGAAATATTATTACAATTTAAAATAACTGTTTTCTTTTCTGTTTGAATATATTTTATAAAGTAATTTATTCCTGTGATCAACGCTGAATTTTCAGCATCATTACTCCAGTCTTCAGTGTCACATGATCCTTCAGAAATCATTCTAATATGCTGATCTGCTGCTCAAGAAACATTTATGATTATTATCAATGTTGAAAACAGTTGTGTACTTTTTTTTTTTTCAGGATTCCTTGATGAATAGAAAGTTCAAAAGAACAGCATTTATCTGAAATACAAAGCTTTTGTAACATTATACACTACCGTTCAAAAGTTTGGGGTCAGTACGAATTTTTTTTTTTTTTTTTTTGAAAACAAATTATATTTCAAATAAATGCTGTTCTTTTGAACTTTCTGTTCATCAAAGAATCCTGAAAAAAAAATATTGTACACAAATATTTTGTACAATTGTACACAATAAATGTTTCTTGAGCAGCAGATCAGCATATTAGAATGATTTCTGAAGGACCATGTGACACTGAAGACTGGAGTAATGATGCTGAAAATTCAGCTTTGATCACAGGAATAAATTACTTTATAAAATATATTACTGTTTTTACTGTATTTTTAATTAAATAAATGCAGCCTTGGTGAGCAGACGAAACTTGTTTTAAAAACATTAAAAATCGTACCGATTCCAAACTTTTGACTGGTAGTGTGTGTGTGTGTGTGTGTGTGTGTGTGTGTGTGTGTATATAATATAATAATATATATAATATATTTTGCGTGTGTGCGTGTGTGCATGTGAAAACAATGGCACTTTTAGTGCCACTAAAGTGTATGGTGCCAGTCTTGGAGCATTTTGAGACAGTTTGTCACCCCCTGATTAAGAGGGGCCGGCTGCCTCCACACTTCCTCTAAATGGCGGTTAGGAATGTCAAACGAGGACGAGTGTGGTTACAGGGCAAGTGTCTCTGAAAGAGACGCAGCAATTGAGAGAAAGGGGAAGAGAGGGAAGAAGGACGGTGAGAGAGCTGTTTTCTCCCGGAGGTATCAAGAGCTGTGAAACGGCATGTCAACATCCCTGTAAGCTGACTCAGTTAACAGGCAGAATGCAAAATTATCCTCACAAGAGAATTTCTAGAGTCACTCCCTCCTCCTCTTAGCGGCGCCCACAAGAGCGACACACACGATGACAACACTCCGCTTTTAATGTGCTGTATTGGCATGACAAATAATTGTACACTTGCGCTGCCAAAGCTTTAGCAGCTGCGTATAACGAAAACACAGTGTGAAACAAAAACAACACACATAAATGAAGTAAAATTAGACAATATGTTGTCTTATTGAAAAGTCTGAAAACTGAAAACTCATTGAAATCTTATATTAAATGCCATTGAAAAGTAAAGATAAAAGGATAGCAATAAATTAAATATTTAAATTTAAATTAAATTCAATAAATTATATAGCCTATAAAAATTTATATTAATTATATATAATAATTATTAATAATTTATATATTATATAAATTGTTTTATTTATTATGTTTTATTGTATTTTTTTTTACTATTTGCATTATTTTATATTCTTATTATACTGTAATGTAATTTCTGTGTCAGGCTGGTTGGATGTTTTGATAGCATTACATTTTTGAAGAAATCAATGTACAAATGGCTTACTTATCATTGTCTCTGCATATTAAACTGGAAATTTTAAAGTGCAAAACTTTCACCTTTATGTATTTGGTCTATGTAAAAAACAGCTTGTGGCTTTTTTTCTGATATGTGTGCATATGTGTTTTGTCTAGCTGGCCAAAGAGAGTGAGCGTTTGCAGGCCATGATGACCCACCTGCACATGCGTCCATCAGAGCCAAAGCCTTTCAACCAACCTGTGAGTTCATAACCTTTACCTTCTACCGTCTCATTATTACATCCTCTGATAAGCTGTATTTTGATTGCATGTCTCTCAATATTTTTTGCATGTAAAGTAACTGTTCAGCGCACAGTATGATCAGTAATTCAACTGTGTGAGGCACTAAAGAGCGCTCTCTGTTGGAGAAAAGAGGAAGTGCTGTATTCTTCTCTGCCTTCTTGTCTGTGTGTGCTTGGATTGTGTTCCTGGAGAGCAGCTAAACTCTATAGTCTCATTGCAGAATCATACGTGTATGAATAATACTCATACCTGTTCACCTTATTCTTGCACTTTATATTCTTACACTTCAACTCAAGTGTCATGATGGACTCTTACAGATTGAGTTCTCTTTGTAGCAGCTACAGATGGCCTGTTTTCCTCTGATCCACTTTAGAAGAGTGTTTGTGTACTTAAAGACATGCACTTGTATTTACATGTCACAGTGTAAAAGAAAGTGAGTGTTTTGAGCTGGACTTACTACATATTTCACATCGCTGCTTCATAACGCAGACATCACAATGCATTTCCCCCTCAAGCCACCAGCTGGCTGTGCAATTATTAGGAATCTAATGAATATTTCATGCTGAGATTGATGAGGAGTCTTATTAAAATACGAAGATGTTGAAATTAATTGTCAATTAGAGGTGGAGTGTCTTAATTTGAGGGGATATAAATGAAGGCGGAGGGCGAAAGTAGGCCGCGTCTCCTGTTTGGAGACAAATTCTCCGGATCAGCTGCCATTAGACGGTAATGGGAAACAGTGACCGCGGCCGGGCCGAGCGACCTAGATGAGAACGAGGGAGAGAGAGAATGAAAAAATGATAATTGTGAGTGTGATCAAGAGAAAGAATTAGCATTAAGTGGTAAGGGTGAGCATTAGGGCGGAGCTTAGCACAAGCTCAAACGTGTGTGTGGCATTGACCGCTATTAAGATCGTTGGGTGTTTGGCACAGCAAACTGGCATGGCTCCACCGTTAATTAAGTACCTGTTAAACCATTTTGCTCCCCTAATTACTGGAGATGGGCCAGGTTGGCTCCTGTGGCAATGAGAATAGAGAGAAAAGAGGGCTGGCGCTGTTTAATTCGCCATATTAGCTTCAACCCCGCTACGCCCGCCCCTCCTCTCGCTCGCTCTATCTCTCGCTGCTCACACGTGCACATGATGGTTTTAATTAGAGCAAAACAAGCAACCCCGAAAAAGACTCCCTGAGCGATGGGGAAAGCTGTTTCCTAGCGCTCCGTGCCCGCCGAAGCTAATTGGGCAGAGCAGGGCCACAATGAGGGCGGGTAACCGCAAGCGTTGTTTGTTGCCAGATTGTTGTTTTACCCCCTCCTACCATGTATCGCTTTGTTTTGCTCTTCTTGTGTGGCTTTAATTGCAGACATTGTGTCACCAAGGAGCCTCGTTTGTGCCTGCGTGTGTCTGAGAAACACGATTTGCGGGGTGCTTTGTTTGAATTTCACCGGGTGAACGGGATCATCTTATAATGGAGTCACTGTGCCAACTGCTTTTGGCATAGATGTGCTGGCATGGATCGCAGGATGTGCTTCTCACAGCGGGAGACCAATGACAATTTGACAATGATTATATTTCCTGGTTTGTAATTGCACTGTTGGAGATTACTGTACACCACGAAGATGATGCGAATTAGAATCAAGGCTGTGCGGAGACTTAATGTGTGCCAGATAGAGGGAGACAGACATTTATGTTTTTGCACTGTCATTGTTTTGTGTTTGGGGTTTATGCATGTATGAATGTGTTTTTGTGAACAACAACAACAAAAAAGTAAACCACATTACATATAGGTTGAATACAATTAACTCTTCCCAAACATAAATCACCTCATTATAATGCAATTTTTTCAAAAAATTACCTGCATATATACAAATAGAAGCTTAATTTGTGAAATTTGACACAATTACATATATGCAACAAAAAATATTATATATAAATAATATATATAAATAAGTATAAATATTATTATATATTATAAATGTAATGTATAGTATACTATTTAAAATATATTTATTACAAATATTAAATAAATAATATTATTATAAGTCATGCCAACATCCTTGTAATTGGATAATAAACATTTAGACATCTGTTTTCCAGTATTTTTGAGTGAATTTTGGTGTTGTGCATATCTAATTTGATATCATTATTTTCATAAAAGGTTTGGGGTCTGTAGGAATATATATATATATATATATATATATATATATATACACACTACCAGTCAAAAGTTTGGAAACGAAGAAGTTTCGTCTGCTCACCAAGGCTGCATTTATTTAATTAAAAATACAGTAAAAACAGTAATATTGTGAAATATTATTACAATAATAAAATAACTGTTTTCTGTTTGAATATATTTTATAAAGTAATTTATTCCTGTGATGGCAAAGCTGAATTTTCAGCATCATTACTCCAGTCTTCAGTGTCACATGATCTTTCAAAAATCATTCTAATATGCTGATCTGCTGCTCAAGAAACATTTTTTGTGTACAATATATTTTTTTTTTTTCTGGATTCTTTGATGAATAGAAAGTTCAAAAGAACAGCATTTATTTGAAATATAATCTTTTGTAACATTATAAATGTCTTTACTGTCACTTTTGATCGATTTAATGCATCCTTGCTGGATAAAAGTATTAATTTCTTTAATTTCTTTTCAAAAAAATAAAAATAAAAAGTCTTACTGACCCCAAACTTTTGAACGGTAGTGTATAATGTTACAAAAGCTTTGTATTTCAGATAAATGCTGTTCTTTTGAGCTTTCTATTCATCAAGGAATCCTGAAGAAAAAAAAAAAAAAGAGTACACAACTGTTTTCAACATTGATAATAATCATAAATGTTTCTTGAGCAGCAAATCAGCATATTAGAATGATTTCTGAAGGATCATGTGACACTGAAGACTGGAGTAATGATGCTGAAAATTCAGCTTTGCCATCACAGGAATAAATTACTTTATAAAATATATTCAAACAGAAAAGAAAACAGTTATTTTAAATTGTAATAATATTTCACAATATTACTGTTTTTACTGTATTTTTAATTAAATAAATGCAGCCTTGGTGAGCAGACAAAACTTATTTTAAAAACATTAAAAATCTTACCGATTCCAAACTTTTGACTGGTTGTGTGTGTGTGTGTGTGTGTGTGTGTGTGTGTGTGTGTGTGTGTGTGTGTATATATATATATATATATATATATATATATATATATATTGTAATAATAATAATAATAATAATAATAATTATTATTATTATTTAATTTTTTTAAGAAATGAAAATTAAGCAAGGAAGCATTCATTTTATCAAAATTGACAGTAAAGACAATTAAATGCTTTTAAACTTTCTATTCATTAAATAATCCTGAAAAAATTTCATGGTTTCCACTAAAATATTAAGCTGATCAAACGTTTTACACATTGATAATAATCATAAATGTTTCTTGAGCACCAAATCATCATTAGAATGATTTCTGAAGGGTCATGTGACACTGAAGACTGAAGTACTGATGCTGAAAATTCAGCTGTGCCATCACAGGAATAAATTACATTTTGAAATATATTAAAATAGAAAAAAAAAAAAGTATTTAAAATTGTAATATTTCACAATATAACAGTTTTACTGTATGTTTGATCAGTTAAATGCAGTCTTGGTGAGAATAAGAGACTTTTTTAAAAAAAAAAAACATTTAAAAACCCAAACTTTTGAATGGTAGCCTCTTGTCATTTATATGTTGCTTGCAAAAAAAAAAGTCAAAATATACTGCTAGTTTTAAATGGCTGGTCATATAGAAATTTGCTAGCCAGCTTAATCCTCAATTTTTAAGTGTATTTATTTTATGTAGTGTGATATACTAGTATAACAACTAATTGTAATTGGTCATTTTTAATGTAAATAAAATTTCAATTTTGTTTCCTCTCATCTAGCTGAACCTGGCCTCTAGCGTGTCGCTGTCAAAAAGAGAAAGTGAGGGGTTTCCTGAGGGCTTGCCTCATCCCCCCACCTCTGCCGCAACTCCCATCACCCCCATGAGGCAGGGACCCTCCGTCATCAGCTCCTCCAGCCTGCACGGAGTCGGACCCATCCGTCGGCGCAACTCCGACAAGTTCTGCACCCCCATCGCTTCGGGTCAGTGTCCCAACCGCACAAAATACAGCTCATCACACTCTACCTATCGATTTCTACAACACTAAAATATAAATGAAATAATTATGCCTGATTTTGTCTGTTACAGAACTTGCACAGAATTGTGAATTCTACAAAAACGCTGATGTCAGGCCTCCATTCACCTACGCCTCCCTCATACGACACGTAAGTCAGATCTGGACCGTGCGCTCTGTGCTCTACTGCACTTTAGCAGAGTTCAAAGGTGTGTGCTGGTAACTAAGGATTTATGCACATCTCTTAGCTCTGTGTCAGTCATGCTGAAACACGTGGCACTATCCATAATGCACTGCCTGCCTGTCTGGAAACAGTCCATCAGCTAATGTCTCACTAATAACAGCCATTTGAATCACCTCTTGACACCTGCTCACTCTCTCTCTTCCGCTCTCTCTTCACTTTATTCACCAGGCCATTCTGGAAGCCCCTGACCGACAGCTGACTCTAAACGAGATCTATAACTGGTTTACACGAATGTTCGCCTATTTCAGGAGAAACACAGCAACATGGAAGGTAATGTCTCTTCAGATGAAAAAGTCAATATTTTGCAACATGGGTGTCTATAATACTTGAAGATATATGTTAGCATTCCTATTCTTTACAACGGCTGGTGATTGGCTAGAACTAGACATACCTATAAATATTACTTTGGGGCAATATTTTTATTTTATTCTGCAAGGACACATTAAATTGATTAAAATTGACAGTAAAGACATTTTTCAAAGACATATTTCAAATAAAATAGATTATTTTCAACTTTCTATTGAACAAAGGATCCTGAAAAAGGATTTTTCAACATTGATAACTTTTTTTTTTTTACATTTTAAAATATATTAATATAGAAATCAGTTATTTTGAGTTGTATTATTTCACAATATTGCTGTTTTTACTGTATTTTTGATAAAAAAAATGCAGCTTTGGTAAGCATAAAAGATTTCTTTCAAATGCATTTAAAAAAATCTTAACAACTCTAAACTCAGTTTGGATAGTTTTGTGAATGTTTTATGTCAGTTACTCACATCATCTGAACAGGTCTTTATACGTTTTGTCATAAACTATCAGTCTATAGCGTTCAATGTTTAGAAGAGCTTGCCTGCCAATGCTTACCTCCTGGCAATGACTCACAGACATAAAAACAGAGCAACGGACACAGTCCTTTGTTCATCATGACCCAAATAACAATAAATCCTCCCTTCGTGCCAATGGGTACAGCGGGTACAACAGAGATACGGCCTTCTGTAGAGCTCCAATAACAGTGAGGTTATTAATGACGCCTGGCATCACCCAGACATGTTACGAGCCGGCCATTCCCAGATCTGTTTTTCTTTGCTTTTTTGGTGTCCTGATGTGCTGTCTTCATTGTTTTGATTGTGTTATGTGGCGTCGGCCTGCCTACTGGTGTTTGGTAGGTGGAAGCAGGAAGTTCAAGTCTGACTCATTTGAGTTCATTCGACCCCATTTCCTTTGCACTCTGTAATGTAACTTTCACTAAAAAGTTGCAAAATACTGGAAATTCAATCAGTCTTTGCATAGCCAATGGCTGACTGCTGTTTCTATGTGTATGCATATGCCAACACAGTCTCTGTTTTATCAGTTCATGGGCACGCAGCATTGTAACTCTTATCAGACAGTTTAATTTGGACTAGTTGATTAGCATCCGCCCCACTGGTCAGGAGCCAGCTCTGTATCAGCTCCACATCTCCTGACCAGCTCCGACATGCCACACTCCACTGGAGCCCACCACAGGAGCACAGATCTCCCCTGAGCACAGTACCTGGTCCCTGTGAACCTGCTGCTGTAATCCTGCTCCCTCTTCTTCCTGTGTGTGTTCCACCCCAAGCTTTGATGTCCAATCAGCTGCTTTAACCACATGACGCTCGGTTTCATGCCACCCGTGGAGGGCAGAGCTGATACTAGACATCAATGAATGCATATATGGGTGTTGAGTGTGCATATTTTAATCTCTTATTATTATTATTATTATTATTATTATTATTATTATAAAGTGAACTCTTTTTCTTGATTTTCCAGTTATCTGCCTCATTGGTCTGGACAACTTCATAAAGCACATTTAAACAACACAAGTTGAACCAAAGTGTTGTACAATTTAAGACCAGAATTTTAGGAATAGAAGAATAAATCATCATTACTAAATATTAAAAAATAATGAAAACATTTAAAATTGATTAATTAAATATATATTTTTTAAATTTCATAAAGGTAAGTTTAGATGGTTAAATATGGTTATTGAAAAAGTTTGTTGTTATAATCTTTGTTATTATTATTATTATAACTTTTATTCAATAACCATGTTTAACTTATGTAAACTTGCTTTAACGAAATGTTAATAATAATAATAATAATAAATAAGGAGAAGAACAACTCTTATTCAGTAACCATATATTTAACCTACCTAAATGTACCTTTATGGAATCTTAAAAATCATTATATTAATAATAATAATAATAATAATAACTCAATAACCTAATTTTTTAATTTGATTTAAGCATACCTTTATGAAAATGTAATAATAATATGTATTATTATTAATAATAATAATGTCAATTACCAAAATTAATTAAAAAAATTAAACATTAATTTTTAAAATTTCATAAAGTTAAGTTGGTTAAACATTATTATTGAATAAAAGTTTCTGTAATTATAATCTTTATTATGTTATAACTTTTGTTCAATAACTATGTTTAACTTATGTAAACTTGCTTTTACTAAATGTTAATGTTATCATATTAATAATAATAATAACTCCTTTATGAAAATGTAATATGTATTAATATTAATAATAACTCAATTACCATAAGCTTAACATTTTATCTAAGCATACCTTTGAAATACCTATGAAATACCTATGAAATTCATACCTATGAAATTGTAATATTTATTATCATCACTATTATTAATAATAATAGTGTTTTACTTATGTTAAACATGTTTAACTTATCTAAATGTACCTTTATGAAAGTTTAATAATAATAATTATAATAATTTTGTAATTATTATTAATGTTTTATAACAACTCTCAATAATAACTCTTTCTCAATGACCATATGTTTAACTTTTTTGAAATTTTGTCTCGTCTCTCTCTCTCTCTCTCTCTCACTCTGTCTAAAGTGAAGAGCAGAGCGGTCATTAAAGGCCCAGGCCGACCATGTAACCATCCCATTTAGCGGGCCATCTCCTCATCACCCTGCTTAACCATTAGTTCGCCCCTCAGAAAGATGTGCTAATACATCCCTCCTTTCCCAGCACCTCCTGTCCTTCCCCTCCCCCTCCCCCTGTGGACTATGAGCTTGGCAAGGTGCTGTCAGGACGAAGAGAGGAAACGGACACCGCATAGAGTAGATCACTTCCTGTCAGTCTGTCTCCTCATTAGCCATTCACGTGGCCTACAGCCTGAAGCCTGGGCTGAGGAGGTGCTGCCCCACATTCAGCCAACACTGGCCCAAGGCTCATTTGTGTGCCTGAGCCTCTGGAGGGGAGGAAGTAGGCAGAGACACAGAGAAGGTGAGGTGAGAGAGGGACCCAAGGCAGCTGAGGGCACCGAGACAGAACAGCGAGCTAATAGTCTTGAACCGCAGCGGCACCCAAGAGCAGTTAGTGAGCTTAGCCAGTGAGAGTTGAGGGGAAGGAGGTGAAAGTGGCAGGAATATCTTTAACGACTCATTTCACTTTTATGAAATTTAACAATTAATGGATCCGTCTACTTTTCCTCCTCCACCAGAGCCAGTTTTCTTTTTTCTCATACACTACCTTTTCTCACTCTCTCTCTCTCGTTTCTTTTTTTATTTTAATAACCGCACGTTCTCACTCGTCTTCCTCTCTTGCTAGTCATTTGGCCCAGTATTAAATATAGAAATGGAGATGCATGTTCTTCGGTGCTCTTAATGGCCATCTATATTTCATGAAAAGTCAGGTCCGGAGAGTAGGGGGAAGTCATTGATCAGTTAGAGGGCAGCTCTTATTCACAAGATGGACACCAGCTGGGTCATTCTACAAAACTGGTGCTATTTGTGTATATCAAGTAATATCATAGATATTACTTTGAACAATTATTTGAACAATGAAGGGCTGTTGTTAACTTTTACTGTTACTATACATGTTTTTCTATCTCCTTGCTAGGAAAAAGGAATCAGTTATGATGAAAACCGAATATATGGAACTATGAAGATTATATATATATATATATATATATATATATATATATATATATAGTCAAACCAAAAATTATTCAGATATTTTTGATATATTTTTATATAATTTGATATACAGGACACTTTAGTTCATTTATGTAAGTGAGGATAGCAAAATAAAGTAAACTGTGACATATTATAAATAAAAATTATTCATACAGTGAATTACCAGTAAAATTGATAAAAATTTGGGACCAAAAATTATTCAGACACTTTGACATGACCATGTTTTGCTTAAGTGTTATCTGACATAATTAAGATTAATTTTTTCTGACACAGTTTAACTCTGAGATCTTGTCGTGTTTTATTACCTTTTTTTTTAAAAAAAACTATAGTGAATAAACTGTATTAATGAACGAAATAATATGTATATGTGTGTGTGTGTGTGTGTGTGTGTGTTTGAAAGAAGTCTCTTATGCTCACCGAAGCTGCATGTATTTGACCAAAAATACAGTAAAACAGTAATATTGTGAAATAATATTTCAATTTAAAATAGCTGAAATGAAATTTATTCCTGTGGAATTTTCAGCACCCATTACTCCAGTCTTCAGTGTCACATGATAATTCAGAAATCAATATGCTTATTTAGTGCTCAAGAAACATTTTATTATTATTATCAATGTTTAAAACAGTTGTACTGCTTATACATAGTGGAAACTGATACATTTTTACCACTTTTCATTTACCATTTTTTTAAGGAATAGAAAGTTGCATTTTTTTGAAATGGTAAACTTTTGTAACATTATAAATGTCTTACCTTCCTTAAATCTTTGAATGGTAGTGTATATATAATACAATATATATAGTATCAACCTTGTTAGAATCATATTTTATCCCTTTTAAAGTAATGAGCTACTTTATTAACACCTCAAGACATAATGTGTCTCATAGAAAGCTCATAAAGTACTTCATTATCATCAGCAACAGACATTTGTTTCTTAGAATGACCCAGCTCTAAACAGATATTATTTTTTAGCACACCTTTCCATTAAGTTTTTCTGAATTTCACATTAATAATTAATGATCATGTATTTAAAGTGGGAAATATTTGTAACCCACACTGATCATTTCTCTGGGCCTTCTTCTTGTAAAGAATATTAAAGGCTGATTTTTGTTCTTATACTCTCTTCCTCAGTGGAGGATTTATTCTGGCATCTGCAACATATTTCATTCCGTTGGTACACTTGTACTTTCTTTTGTACGAGGCTGCAAGTATCTAGAATGAGTCTTGGTGTCCTTGGTAGACTGTGTAGTTTTAAGCCCACTGTGTCTGAAATTTACTCTCTCAATACATGTTCCTGGTCCTATGAGTGTTTCTTTTCAAAAAAAGTCTTTTGTCAATTTTTTTTTCTATCAATGTTGAAAAATCTGAATATCCTGTTTCACTCTGAATTGCAGAAGTAAAATGGATTGCAAACACCATTTTGAGCTATACAGTACTTACTGTACATTCACTGTCACTGTTCATTTCTAGGCTGAGATGGTGACCATAGTGTCGCCCCTCTTCATGTGGGCGCAGTCACCAAAGGAACAGAGACCCGTTTGACATCCGCATCACGCGTGCCATCTTTCTAATATAGCCGCCACCCCTCCAGTCACTCATGCGCTCACGCTCACACACACACACACACACACACACAGGCCGGCATTTTGTTTATGTCTGCAGAGGCTGACCCCCTTTAAATTGCTGCTAATGTTTTAACTGGGAGAATTAGTCTTTCATCACGGATGGGAATGCAAATAAAATCGGTGAGGTGGCAGGCTGAAATTGGGGTCATACTCATTTGCAAAACTAAGCATCATCGCTCCTGCGCGGGGAAATTTATTCAAAGGAGGGAGGCCTCGCCTGATTATGGCACTTGTAATTATGGTTAGGAGTGATTCCGGCATCAGCAGTCCCTCCCTCATGGATTCGGGGAAAAAAAAGAGTGTGTCGGAAAAAATACACAGGATTTAATTATACACGAATTAAAATTGGTAATGAAATTGGGCATGAACAAACTACAAATAGCAGATGAAAAGGAAGGGACCTCCCTTGGGGGTGTTATTCTAGATAGTGGCTGATTAGTGAAATTTAAAATAAAAAAAGCAGGGGGTGGGTTTGCTGATGGTGGTGGGGGGATAGGGCGCATCGTTTCTTATTTTTTTGCGCTCAAAGATGGAGTTTTTTTTCAAACTCCCACTGTTATGATGGTGTGGCACCACATTGTCACTTCCCCTTGGTAGAATGTGCACTTAATTGGTTGTGTGTGTCTGTGAGATGGTGCGGGCGGGGGAACGGGTTCGAGATGGAGAGATATGCTCGGTCGACACGTCCCCGTCTGAGCCGTACAATCTTTTGTGCTCATCATCACGTGCGCTCTTTTAATTAGAAAGCAGGTATAAGATTTATGCCATTATTAAAGGCTGTTTATATCAGGCCTTGCTATAATTGCATTTCCAGCAATGACAGCGACGCGGTCGCGATTCTGCTTAAGATACCTACGGCGTAGAGTCGTGGCTTGAACGGCAAACTGACTACTTCTTTTGCTCTCTGTCTTCTCTGTATAACCCAGAATGCTGTGCGCCATAACCTGAGTCTGCACAAGTGCTTTGTGCGGGTCGAGAACGTCAAGGGTGCTGTTTGGACCGTGGACGAAGTGGAATACCAAAAGAGGAGACCACCAAAGATGACCGGGTACGTAGACTCACCTTTAAAGGGATCGTTCACCCAACAGTGAAAATTCTGTTATTGTTTATCACTCTTGTGATATTCCAAACTACTACGGCCTTTTATTCCATGAAATTTTAATAAATTTCCAGGCATATAATAAAAGTGAATGGGGACTGGTGTTGTCAACCTCCAAATTATCAAAAAATTATCATAAAAGGACCATAAAAGTGGTCTATATGACTCATGCACTATATTCCTAGTCTTCTGAATCTATAGAATACACTGTAAAAAAAAAAAAATAAATAAATATAAAAATACAATGATATTATTTCCAGTATTACGAGAGGCCTGTATATTTTATAACTTATAACCATATATGTCATTAAGTGATAGAATCTTAATATACATCTACTTGAATCCTATCCATAAAACATGGTCCATACTCATTATAGACAGGTATGAGACGGGTATAACAAACATAATACTAAAATAATGCAATATACATTAATAACTAAATAACATAAAAAGTAACAAAACACCCTAATATACAAAAAAATGTAATTAAAATTATTTATACAAAATATAATGTGATGTCATGCAGGGACTTCTGGAACACAGTCCTTTTTTCACTGTAAAATATATGGTAATTTATAGTTTTTACTTAAAAAATATATATATATACATTTGTAGTAAAATTACATATTTAGTTTTTTATAGTGTAGTGTTGTCGCAAACAAACTGAAATATAATCACTATTCACTAAAAATCATGATTAATCAATGACATCATTGATATCAAATAATTTTGCCGCCACTCTTGGCTTGCTTAAAAACACCTGCTCAGAATTTTTGTAGCTTTACAGACTGAAATAGGAGCCTGTCCAAAGTCATACTAATCACAATAACCTGCAAAACACTGGATTAAAAGAGCACTCTTTAAGTGAAGACTATTTATTTAGTAGAAGTCCCAAAAACAGGCTTTATTCCTGTAGCTAAAGCATAAGCTTGTAGGTCTGCTCTGTAAGTGGGGCTGTAATCGTTATTGGCATGTATGATTACCCTAATGGGCTTCCCATCATTACCCTATTACTGACTCTCTAGTCAAAAGCACAAAGGTCTCTTTTGTGCCTCGCCTGCTTGTGTTTGGCAGTGCATGCGTGTGTGTTTGTGCGCCTGTGTGTTTTTCCCGTCTGTGTCTACACTGTTTAGGGTACATTGTGAGCAGATGCACAGCAGAAAAGCGTGCCTGCTTGCATTTGTACAAACAGATGTTACACGCCGTCTCAAGCTCTGCCAGAGAGACGACGGCAAATTACCCAGCCGACGGCCTGCCCGCCAGATTTCAGCCCTGTTGCGCACAGACACAAAAGCGAACAAACAGTAGTGTGTGTGCAGGTTATGCTGTGTCAGAATGCATGTGTTACTCTATTGTTTCACTTTTCTATTTATCTTTTGTAAATAGAATAGTGCTTCAGCATTTTTCATGGGTTTGGGAGCTTTTTTAACACAGACTTTGGTCAGCTGTGTTTTGTCGTAATCCACACATGTACTTAATCGCCCTCTCTTTCTTCTTCTCCTTCTCAGAAGTCCCACTCTTGTGAAGAATATGATTTCTGGTCTGGGATTTGGCTCCCTTAATGCCAGCTATCAGGTGAGTGTGTGTGCGCTTTCAGTACATCAAATCAACACCATTATACATTCATCCACACACATTGGTTGTTATTGCAAATGATGGGGAAATGTTTCTGGATATATTAAGATGTAGAAATGTATGTTTGTAGAAATGTGTGATAAAAATGTATTTTATTTACTTTGTTGTATGTTGTACACTAAAATATTTAATCTGTTAAATATTGCTTTGGGTTGTGCAAAACTTGCTAGCAAGCCAGAGTTGGTTCATTTGAGTTGGTTCTTTTCAATGATTTGGTCAAACTGGTTAAATCATTCTCAATGATTCATTAGCCAAAATTATCTGAATTGCAATGATTTTTTTACAGAGCCCCGCACATGACAAGCAGGAAAAAAATAGTAGGCTAAACCGTGCTCATGATTTATAAATCGAGGGAACGAAATAGTTAATCATGCACACGATTTAGCAAATCGAGAGAACAAAATAGTAAATCATGCTCACAATTTATAAATCGAGGGGAACAAAATAGTAAATCGCGTTCACGATTTATAAATCGAGGGAACGAAATAGTAAATCGCGTTCACGATTTATAAATCGAGGGAACGAAATAGTAAATCATGCGCACGATTTAGCAAATCGAGGAAACGAAATAGTAAATTGTAAATTGCGCATGATTTAGCAAATCGAGGGAACAAAATAGTAAATCATGCTCACAATTTATAAATCGAGGGAACGAAATAGTAAATCATGCTCACAATTTATAAATCGAGGGAACGAAATAGTAAATTGTGCACATGATTTAGCAAATCGAGGGAACAAAATAGTAAATCGTGCCCATGATTTATAAATCGAGGGAACGAAATAGTAAATTGTGCGCATGATTTAGCAAATCGAGGGAACGAAATAGTCAATTGTGCGCATGATTTATAAATCGAGGGAACGAAATAGTAAATCATGTGCATGATTTAGCAAATCGAGGGAACGAAATAGTAAATCATGCTCACGATTTATAAATCAAGGGAATGAAATAGTAAATTGTGCGCATTTAGCAAATCGAGGGAACGAAATAGTAAATTGTGCGCATGATTTAGCAAATCGAGGGAACAAAATAGTAAATCATGCTCACGATTTATAAATCGAGGGAGCGAAATAGTACATCATTCACACAATTTAGCAAATCGAGGGAACGAAATAGTAAATCGTACTCAAGATTTATAAATCGAGGGAACGAAATAGTAAATCGTGCGCATGATTTAGCAAATCGAGGGAACGAAATAGTAAATCGCGTGCATGATTTAGCAAATCGAGGGAACGAAATAGAAAATCATGCTCACGATTTCTAAATCGAGGGAACGAAATAGTAAATCGTACTCACAATTTATAAATCGAGGGAACGAAATAGTAAATCATGCGCACGATTTAGCAAATCGAGGGAACGAAATAGTAAATCGTACTCACAATTTTTAAATCAAGGGAACGAAATAGTAAATTGTGCGCATGATTTATAAATCGAGAAAATGAAATAGTAAATCTAATTCGTGCTCACGATTTATAAATCGAGAGAACAAAATAGTAAATTGTGCTCACAATTTAGCAAATCGAGAGAATGAAATAGTAAATCGTGCTCACGATTTATAAATCGAGGGAACAAAATAGTAAATTGTGCTCACAATTTAGCAAATTGAGAGAACGAAATAGTAAATCGTACTCACGATTTAGCAAATCGAGGGAACGACTAGTAAATCGGACTCACGATTTAGCAAATCGAGGAAACAAATTACTTTTTTTTTTTCCTGCATGTCATGTGCGGGGCTCCTTACCAACAACTGGAAAATCGTAAAATCTTTAAAAGTTTTAGTCGTTTCTGAATATGAATATACATTTTTCTAGTTAGACTGTTCTCCCAACTTTTTGTTGATTGAAATATTGCACTTAGGTAAAGTAGAACTTTTGATTTTCTGATTTGTGAGAGAATCGTTCTTTTAAATCCTTTGATGTAGGTTCATTTGTCGAACCAGTTCAGTGTTCAGTCTGAATGATTCATGAGCAAATCAGTCTGAATTTGTATTTGCATTGAAAATCTTTAAAGTCATTTCTAAAAAAGGTCTAAAATATTTAGTTCGCTAAGCATTGCCTTGTGTAGAGTAAAAGTTGCCATATTGAGAACTGATATGTGAGTGAATCGTTCTTTTCAACGAATTAGTCTAAAGGATTCATTAGTGAATCAGTCTGAATGAATTAAGTGATTTTATACAACTGGAAACATCTTGGAAAATGTATTCCTCAGAAAGTGTGGGATTCCTGAACGGATCAGGCCAGATGAAGCACACAAGGGCACTGATAACAATTTCCTTTTCTAATTAGCTGCTTCTCCCAGACCTCCTCCGTTCTCCTCCCTCCATCGCACACGCGCTCCCAGCCAGCCATATGTGATTTATAGCGTCAAATATTTGTCAATGAAGGTCACAGCATAAAATTAGTGTCTGTCCTAGAAAATCCATCTGAAACCTGCGGTGTCACCGCAACTCCTGTTCTGAGCTTTCAGAGCCTAGCTCTGTGTTTCGGTGTTTGTGTGTGTGTTTTTCCCAAGAACACTGTGTGACGAGACAGAGATGGATCTGGGAGGTTAGCCTTTGTGCTTGCGTCCTGGTCTGGGTGTGTGAGCGTGTGTGGCACTCTGTCAGGTCTGTGCCCATCCATCTCCTCACAGGACAAGCAGTGTCAGCGCCTGACAAACAAACAGCCCAGCTAATCACAGGCCAACACACACACACAAACACACTTCCACCGCCCTGGCCCAGTTTGTCCCGCTCTGACCCCGCAGGCCATCTCTATGGAAATGGAACTGCTCATCCTGAAAAGGCCACACATAAACTAGCCTTTAACAAAAGAGCAGACACACAGTGCGCACAACAACGCCCTTCCAGAGTGTGAGAGAACTGTGGCTCTCTGCTGTTTTTGATTTGTAATTCCTCAAGTGTGTTGTGTGTTCAATCTCGCCTAAAATCGACCTTTTAAAAGTGACTCAGCCTGGTCGTCATCTCATTAAACAGGCGTTAAACATGTTTACCTATTAGATCTGTCTGTTTTTGCCACTTTCTTAAAAAATTGTAGGTGGCTCCCTGTTAATTATAGTTTAAAGGGAAAAAATAGCCCTTATTTGGTTCACATCAGCTAAACCTTGTGTGACCCTGATAATCTTTCTCGCCACCACCCAGTCTCCACAGAATCAGAATGAATTTCCCTCAAACTCGCTTTCATTTCTCCCCCTCTCTCTTTCTCTCGGTGGCATATTTTGGGCAGTCACGACAGTTTGAATTGGCATGAGCACTACAACATTTTTAAGTTCAGAAATGACTGTAGGGAGACGAAGGAAACCAACCAGAACCGTTTTCCATTCCACCTTTCCTCATGCATTAAAATATCCATATGCATAGTTGTTTATGTAGATTTGTGTGCAGTAATATGAATTTAACATTTACTTACATTGACTTTTACTTCTACCATTACTTCTGACTTGGAACTTGCGTGAAGGTTTTTTTTTTTTTTTAAAGCAGTTTATAGATTTATACCTTTTATACCTTCAAAACCAGTCAGAGTATACAGTGGAGTTAACAGAAAATCTGGGATTGGTTTTTTGTTTTTGTTTTTTGTAAATGTAAATAAAAATAACATTAAAATATTACAAAATAATTATAAATATAAATAATACTATAAAATCATATATAAATATAAAATATAAATAATATATAACGAATACAAAGATAATGTATTGAATGCTATTATGTAAAATGAAGATATTAAAGTAATGAGTAATTATTATTTTTTCACTCAAATTATGCTAATATAATTTGTAATGAAAAAATATTAATTCAAGTTATATTTGACAATAATACTTAAATAATTTAAAAATATTAAATTTTAAACCATAATGAGAAGTAGAAGCATTTTCAGTAGTGTTTTCAGACTTTTAGATCCCATTGTAAGTGTTACCATCTTGTCTTCTTTTACTGTTTTACTTAATTTCTTTTTCCCTTTTAAAAAAATGTTTAAGCAAAAAGTTATTATTATTGAAGTATTACCAAATACTAAAATATACTATAATGTATCTCATGTCCTAAAGAGTTTTAGAGGTGTTTTCATACGAGAAGCACAGAGCACAAGTCGGTGTGTTTCAATCTGTTGTGTGGAGGCGAGGAGACCCCTAGTGGTCACACAAACTAACCTGCTGCACCACTGCTGCCAGATTTCTCTCAAAATACACAGATTGCATCTGTCCAGTCAGCACACTTTTTAAGACCAGTGAAGACGTTTAATAGTTAATAAGAATTTAAAATCAATAAAATAAAATTTCATCCTCCCATGATGCTAGTTGTAAAAGTCACCATTGTCTGTATAGGACTGAGTACACCTTGCAGTCATCTTTCTCAGTATATTCACTATAATGACCTTTCAGACCTGCAACACCAACAATGCCTTATGATTTTAGAGCAACATATCCATCATCATATCTCTCTTAACTTTCCATAAAGACTTAATTCTTAAATATTGTGTGTGCAGGCTGCACTTGCAGAGAGCAGTCTTGGTCTTCTGAACAGCCCCACCCTGATGAACAACAGCACAGGTGCGAGCCTCAACATGCTGCACGTCGGCCACGATGATGTCAGCAGCACTGTTGAACAAGTCAACAGTAACGGCAGCTGCAGCCCTGGCCTCTCTCCGCAGCAGTATGGGTAAGACTGGTCAACTCACAGCCAGCTAGTGCATTGATAGTGTACTTCTTGTATAAAGCAATAACCTAAAGTTAAAGAGTTTTTTTTGAGTTTTTATGAAACAATAGCAATGAAAAAATAATGGGATTCATTAATGAAATCTGAATTATACTACAAATTATAAAATATTAATTCAATTTAAAAATATCTAAATTTCTTTTAAAAGTATTTTTTTCTATATTTGAAAGCAATTTAAAAAAATTACATGTTTAAAAAGTGTTGCATATTTAAAGTTTCTCTTTTGATTTATCCTGCTTCTAAAATCTTAGTAAAGACTGACGTATTGCGTGTTATTCCTGTTTCAGACACCAAGTCCATGTGAAAGAGGAGCCAGCTGAGATGGAGGAGGACAGCAGACCCGTGTCCCTCATGGCATCTGTCACTCAAAACCTGAGCATGCCTGGTGACGAGCGTGACATGGAGGAGGAGCTTCCCACGGAGGAGCTGGAGTAAGAGGAAGTGTTGATAGAAGCGGAGCTCACCGGCCCGACCACTCCCTCATATTCAAGATGTTCAAGATCAAGTGAGAAAACAAAGATACAAAACCAACTACAACTTCAAAAACCAAAACAGGGTTAGACCTCATCTGTTCACAATGCAAAAACACGCAACATGTCACCCCCCACCCCCTTCGAGTTTTTTGTTTCCTCAATCAGTACCCTCGAAAAGGCCCTCTGAGTGGGTTTATGTCCTCCTGTGTCTGATAGAAGTACGGACCAGCGTATCTAAAGCTACTAAGGGGAAACCTGACGTCAGTATACACGCTTAGTCGTTTTTTTCCCCCCAGAAGTCACTTGAGGTTTCTCTATTTTAAGTCTTTTTAGCTTTAATTTTTCTGTTCTTTGGGCCTGAGAACACTGCTTTTCTATGGGATAAATACACAGCGGTGATTTACCTCAGACAGATGTTCACATGCCTGAAAAGAGAGGAAAAAGATGACAAACACACATCTTCAGAATGACTTTCAACCGGATTTTTGTACTCGTTCAAAGGGGATGCTGTAAGACTCGGTAACTTTGCGGTCACACAGATAAGTTCACCACTCGACAAAGGCAAAGACTGAAACAAAACGAGCTGAAAGACTGGCAACGGCGTCCCTGGCCAACTCCTTTGTTTCTTTTCTTTTTTCTTTTTTTTCGTCTCCCTTACATGACTGGACTGGAGAAACAGGGAGACACGTTCTGTCTCGAGGCAGCGTTAGCCTCGGGTCAGACGGCGGATGCTTGTGCTGTCCTTATCTTTATCTGATGGTATCCACAAGAATCTGCCAGAACGTGCTTTTCCCCATCGCTCTTTGTCAGACTAAAAGTAGAAAATGTTGCTACCCCCAAAAAAAGGCATATTTCAGGAAAAGGAACTTTTTTGCTGTTGTTCTCCTGTGGTGCTGTTATGACAGCCAGACTGACATGAGGCGTGTGGAGGACCGGCTCAGAGACTTTATTGACTGTATTGTTGATTATAATATGTGTGCAGTAGCTTTCGATTTCGTTTTACTTTCATAGTCATTTATTTCTAAAGGATCAACATTTTTCATTGTGATGTAATTCAGCTATTATATGTCTTTTGTTAATGATTTTGTTTTGTTTTTTTTTTTTGTTTTTTTTTAATTCTCTCATCATTCCAAAAAGGGGTTACGTTTGGGAGAGAAGTTCCAAAATCCTTATTCTACAAACTCCACCCCCAAAAAATAGTCCAAAACTTATCCTAGCGTTAGATCACAAGTAAATGAGGATGGCACTTAGCGTTAAGTGAAAACTACCGAAGCAGATGAAATCTAACGTTAAATACCGACAAAACCACTCGAACTTTTCTATAGCAGAGAGAAGCTGAAACTAAAGAGGTGGAATACGCATCGCAGGGCTCCCTGTACGATCCTGAAAAACTTTACAGGCACTCATATCTCTCTTTTTTCACAAATTTGCTTCATTTGTTTATTTTGAAAATTTTTAGATCTTATTTTCCCAGATTTGCGGCATTTCCTTCATTCGTTTCAGAATTATCTGTAGTAGTCAGTTGTTATCAGCTGCGATACAAAATATTGCTTTAACGTAAAAGATAACACGGTCACGGAATACCTCAGACCACAGTGTTTGCCCCCTCTCGCTGTTATTACAAAGGGGATTTGTACTGTGGCTAACCAACATAGTGACTCTTTCATTGTCAGTTCAAAGTTCTATAGTTACTAGATATATAAAAGTTATTTGCAATTCACTGTGTGAGTAGAAAGTGTCTGATTAGCATGTGAGATTTTGCTTTCACTGAACTTTAAAAAAAACTTTTCTCAGTAGTGCCATGCCAAATTTTGAATTTTAATTTAATATATGTTGCTTTTTTTAGTTTTTTCCCCATTTTACTTTTGTTACAGGTAACCAAAGAGATATTTAGTAAACCAAAAAAAAACTCTTTTTTTTTTATTTATCATTTCTTCTTCCTAAAGAACTGGCCAAAAGAACACAAACACGTCATTTGAATATTTAATTTTTCCTTTTTTTTTTCCAGTTAAATGATTTGTTTTTTTTTACTTACACTACAGAGCATTCCAAAAACCAAAGTGTAAAATGCAAATGCTTTTTTTTTTTTGTTGTTCAAAAAAAGGACCGAACTGTTTTAATATAAGTTAACCTAATGAGTTCTTAACACTACACATGTTTAAAGGCCAAAAAACAAACCACAAAGGAAACAAAAAGCAAAAAAAGCAGTATTAACAAGCCTCTTGCAGTTCCTTAGTTAATGTACAAAGCACTTACCGATCTGAGAAAGGAAGCTCTCTACCACATCTTGTGCTCAGGCGATTGCAGTGTTGAGAACGCAGTCTTAAGATTGCGAAGGACTTTACATGCAAAAGGCACTTGAATAACAGGTGATGTACTTTGTGACACTAGAAGCCAGCAGCAATTACTCAGCATTATGGTTTACTTCAATTACCAGTATTTCACAATAAAACGCAGTTCAACGAATACCAAAAAACGCAGGCAAGCACTTGCTTGTTGTGCTTAACCCTGCCTGTTGAACAGTATTATTTACCACACTAATAAGGGATGGCTGATAGGGACTCAGATCGTTTCAAACACAACAGGAATCATTTTAAGGACTGTTCAAGTAATTATTTTCCACTTTTTTTATGTTGGAGGATCTTTCTGACGTACCTGGTCACACGAGACCTGTGTAGTCATTTCATACACACCTTCGAAACACCTTCAAAGAAATAAAACCAAAAATAATGCTACCTCCTTTTGAAAACGATTCACAAAATAGATAGGCCAATGAAAGTCACCTATAGTCATTCAAAAGGTGTAAATCCCTTCTAGTTTTTCATTCATACACGAAATAAAAAAAGTCGGAAAAACCAAAATACGATTCTTGTTGCATAGCTGTGAACGGAGCTTGTCGATTCCTCTCGATTCCAAATTCATTAGCATGAATGGAAACAAATAAACGAGACACAACGGGGAAAAAAAGACGACTACCTCTCCACCCCCTCCTGAAAAAAAAAAAAAAAATGCTGAGTCCTGTTAAGTATGAAGCATTAAGTGGTCAACATATTTAAAAGGGTCTACTCCAAATCACATATTCCCCACTTTAAGTGATCTATTAGCATAGTGTCTATGTACAGGTCCTCTGTGCGGAGGCTTAATTGTGTGTTCTAATTCCGCATGCATAATGAGAGGCCAGGCCAATGAGAGCCATCGAGCTGGCCGGTCATTAGAGCGTACTCAATGGGCCAGTCAGTTGGGTGTCAGAAATGATGATAGGCAGAATGCATTAATGCAGGCCACTCTCGCACGGACCCCGCTTCCCAATTAATGCAAAGTGTAGCTTCGTGACGGCTGTGGAAAAAATAGCACACACACACACCATCCCAGAGAGATCATCACGCTCCTAGTAAAACAGGCCTTTATTTTTACCGCACAACGAAACCAAAATATCCAAAGACAACCATCGAGCTTGTGCTACAAGAACTGAGGATTGCGAAGGAATTGAAAAACTCTCACAAATGAATTGCTGCATTCACGAAATGGACTACAATTGTGCTTTAAGGTACATGTGTGTAAACAAAGCTGTTTTGTAAGATGTGGACTGAAACACATCAGTGGTGATCGCCATGACTCCTTCGTTACTTTTACGCGCGTTGTAATGATGTATTATTGTATATTACCGTTCGGCTTAGCTCTCAAGGGCATTCCCTCTTTTTCGTGTTTCATTTACTTGTTTTCTTTTCGCTTTTATTTTTCCGCACCCGTTTTTTTTTTTTTTTTTTAGCTATTGTAAAGTTTTGAGCTCAGAATTCCTATACTGTATTGCTTATGCTAAAGTGTATGTATTTATCATATTATGTGCTGCAGGTATCATGGTTAAATTTTGTTTTCCTTTTTTTTCCCCCAGTTTTTCTGTCATTAAACGTCTGGGACGATGATTTTTTTTTTTTTTTTTTTTTTTAGTGTATTTCGAGAAAAAAGACAGATTAAGAGTTAGATAAGTGGTTTAGGTAACACACCTGTTTGTATATTTATCTTAGCTAGGTCTATTTTGATACTTTTTGTCTCTGTAGTGCATTTATGCATTTTTAAGGAAAAAAGAGAGAAAACAAACTAAAAAGTTGAACTCATTGTGTAATGATACCTCAGAAGGACTTTTCTCAAAAGACAGGACCAAAACTTCAGAAAAACAGTGAAAGAGAAAAAAAAAAAAAAAACATTGAAGAAAAAATATGTAGCCCTCTCTTGCTTATAAGAAAGAGCAACTTTAAGGTGTTTTTTTTTTAATTATTGGTCCTTTTGGTGCCAATATATGTACAGACTCCCTTTAAAGTCAACTCATATTTACCATGAGCACTCAAAGCTGTCTCTCATAAGGCAATAGCGCTCCAGATTTGTACAGAAAGTCTCTGAGAAAGTGCACGGATTGGCTCTCTTCAGCATAACTGGGTGATTATGTCGATTGAGAGCGACTTACTTATATTTTCAGACTTTTCTGCACCCTCATGGCACTAAAATGGGACCATGAAGTCCTGCAGGCTATTTTCGACCACTGTTTGCCATTCGCTGTGAACTTGGTGTGGCTTTTCCACAGTAGCATACCAAATAAGATTGTGAAAAGGCTTTTAGAAATGCAGTTCATCTTCAGTGACCACCAAAGGGATTGTGGATAGACATCTGTATTCCAAATCGTTCAAGTCTGCCACAACTGTAACCAAACAAATGTGTGATGAAGGTGACAGCGGTATTTTACATTTCACAGTTATCCACCCTACAACCCAGAGCTCCATTGCCTGGTTATGAATAGCTTTGAGCTGCCGCTCTCTAAGTAAAGGACCCCTGCAGGGGGAGCTTTTGCCTGATGGTATTAACTTCTTCAGCCAATCAAATGGAACTACCACTTCGACTCTCCTCTCATTGTATTTTTACGAATGTGTGTACATTTTCAGCAGTGACTTCTATGTACTTTAGTTTCATTTTAACTTGTTTACTTCTCTTTATTTTTTTTACATTTGTTTTGCTTTTTCAGATGAGACTTGGGGGAAGAATAGGTGGTGGCTTTTGAAATGGTATAGAAAATTTTAAAAAAGGCAACTAGCCATCCACCTTTGTCATTCTAACCCCTGGTGACCATGTTTATGCCAGTCACTGCCGTTTTTCTTCATGCTGTATAAAAAACACATATATCTGTGTATTTGTAACCTGAATCTTCTTGTGTCTGTTCATGCAGACAATAAAAAACTGTACAGTAGGTCTAGTTGCATGTAATCTGTACTAATTATTGACAATGGCATTATAAAATGCAATAAAAATACTTATTACACTGTCTAAGGCTGTGCATTGTAAGTTCCTTTCTTCATTTTTATTAACACTTTAATTCAAATTAACATATTAATGTTTTTTAAATAATACTCTGATTCATGAATTAAGTCACAAAGGAATTTTAGTTTTCTTAGTCACTCATTCATTTATTTCCACTCTTTCATTTTTTATTTCCTTTTTGTACTGTATAATGCATATTCCTATTGCTATATTTGTTTACAACATAAATGTACTGACGTTCACATTAAAGGGATATTTCATCCAAAAAATGAAAATTCTGTCATCGTTTACTCACCCTCAAGTTGTTCCAAACCTGTATGAAATTCTTCTGCTGAACACAAAAGATATTTTGAAGAAAATTGGTAACCAAACAGTAACCAACAAAGTATGGGGAAAAAAATTACTATGGAAGTCAATGGGGTCCATCAACTGTTTGGTTATCGACATTCTTCAAAATATGTTTTTTTTTTGTGTGTGTGTTCAGCAGAAGAAAGAAATTCCTACAGGTTTGGAACAACTTGAGGGCGAGTAATTTATTTTTGGGTGAACTATCCCTTTAAGTATTATTATTATTATTAATTATCCACAGTATTGTTTCATGAAAATCCTTTTTTTCATTTTAAATAGTCTGTAAAAAGACCTAAAGGAAATTCCTACTGAAGTATCCAGTGGTCACACTGTAGATTAGGGTCCAATTCTCACTGTTAACTATGGCTTTTGCCTCAATAAACTCCTAATTACTGCTTATTAATATTCAGTATGGTAGTTGTTAAGTTTAGGTTTTGGTATGATTAAGGGATGTAGAATATGGTCATGCAGAATAAGGCATTGATATGTGCTTTATAAGAACTAATAAACAGCCAATATACTAGTAATGCTGTATACATGCTAATAAGCAACTAGTTAATAGTGAGAATTGGACCCTAAACTAAAGTGTTACCTAACAAATACTATTTCATTATGCTTAGTACAGTGGACTGTACATAATTTTCATTTGTGGTAAGTAAATTGCAACAAAAATGAATACAAATAAAATGAATAAAAGTGTTCCTTAATCTACTAAAAATATCTACAGTAGAGGTATTCTGAAGGTACAGCCATTTTGAATTTATCGTATAAATGTTAGAAATAAAAAACACAATGACATATAAATACAACCTGGATTCTGGAAATGTTGGGATGCTTTTTTAAATTTGAAAAAAATGAAAACTAAAAGACTTTCAAATCACATGAGCCAATATTTTATTCACAACAGAACATATATAACAAATGTTTAAACTGAGAAGTTTTACAATTTTATGCACAAAATGAGCTCATTTCAAATGTGATGCCTGCTACAGATCTCAAAATAGTTGGGACGGGGGCATGTTTACCATGGTGTAGCATCTCCTCTTCTTTTCAAAACAGTGTGAAGATGTCTGGGCATTGAGGTTATGGGTTTCTGTAGTTTTAGTGTTGAAATTTGGTCCCATTCTTGCCTGATATAGGTTTCCACCTGCTGAAGAGTTTGTGGTCGTCTTTGATGTATTTTTCTCTATTGGTGAAAGATCTGGACTTCTACGATGAAGCCATGCTGTTGTAATAGCTGCAGTATGTGGTTTTGCATTGTCCTGCTGAAATACACAAGGCCTTCCCTGAAACAGATGTCGTCTGGAGGGGAGCATAGGTTGCTTTAAAACCTTTATATACCTTTCAACATTTATAGTGCCTTCCAAAACATGCAAGTTGCCCATACCATATGCACTTATACACCCCATACCATCAGAGATGCTGGCTTTTGAACTGAACGCTGATAACACGCTGGAAGGTCTCCTTCCTCTTTAGCCCAGAGGACACAGCATCCGTGTTTTCCAACAAGAATGTCAAATTTGGGCTTGTCTGACCACAGAACACTTTTCCACTTTGAAACAGTCCATTTTAAATGAGCCTTGGCCCACAGGACACAACGGCACTTCTGGACCATGTTCACATATGGCTTCCTTTTTGCATGATAGAGCTTTAGTTGGCAACTGCAGATGGCACGGCGGATTGTGTTTACCGACAGTGGTTTCTGGAAGTATTCCTGGGCCCATTTAGTAATGTCATTGACAGAATCATGCCGATAAGTGATGCAGTGTCGTCTGAGGGCCCGAAGACCACGGGCATCCAATAAAGGTCTTCGGCCTTGTCCCTTACGCTTAGAGATTTCTCCAGTTTCTCTGAATCTTTTGATGAAGTTATGCACTGTAGATGATGAGAATCACAAAGCCTTTGCAATTTGACATTGAGGAACATTTGTTTTTAAAGTATTCCACAATCGTTTTACGCACTCTTTCACAGCTCTACCCATATTTACTAGAGAGACTCTGCCTCTCTAAGACATCCCTTTTATAGCTAATCATGTTACAGACCTGATATCAATTAACTTAATTAGTTGCTAGATGTTCTCCCAGCTGAATCTTTTCAAAATGTATTGCATTTTCAGCCATTTGTTGCCCCCGTGCCAACTATTTTGAGACCTGTAGCAGGCATCAAATTTGAAATGAGCTCATTTAGTGGATAAAAGTGTAAAATTTCTCCATTTAAATATTTGTTATCTATGTTCTATTGTGAATAAAATATTGGCTCATGTCATTTGAAAGTCTTTTTGTTTCCATTTTATTCACATTTAAAAAAACATCCCAACATTTCCGTAGTTTGGGTTGTAGGACTGCCATTAAAATTATGGGAATGGGTCAAAGGTGATCTCCCATGGTGGTTTAGATGTACATCATCATACACTAAAAAGTTCAAAATGTCTTTTTCTCATCATGCATCAGAGAGTTAATATCTAATTCACTTTAAAACATGCAAACATCCTTGCCAGCATTTGACAGTTTGCAATAAGACAAGAGGTTGTGTGGCTCTGCTGGAGCTTGTGCGTATGGTGTTTCTCTCTAACACACACACTACAAAAAGTAGTTCATTGTGTGAGGTGTAGAAAATGTGCTCTCAATTAAGAGCAAGCCAGGAAGGTGGCTTCCCCTAAATCATGCAAAATGCATGTGACACTTGGGCACACTGACTTTGGTGTAAAGTGGGTGATTGAACCAGAAAGCAGGGTCCTCAGCTTCAAGGAAGTGGGATGTCTACAGAGCACTTGCTTTTCCAACTAACTTAGGAAGGGGAACATCATAGCCACAGTCCATTTGATGATATTTTTTGGGCTGGGGAACAAGATAAATGGGACACAGGAGTAGAAAACTACAGTGGTTATAGTCTATTGTATATGCTCCATCTACGATATGTTGAGTAATAGGCTAATATTTGCAGTCGCCTCTTTGTGTAATAGCATCCAGCTAATCGCTCGGTTATATAATTTATTGCTCATATTTAATCTGAGCACAAACCCTCTCTCACTTACTTTAAATTCTGTTGAGTAAGCTGTAGACTGACTGCTAGCAGATGAATACAGTAATACAGTGCTCAGCGTAAATGAGTACACCCCCTTTGAAAAGTAACATTTTAAACAATATCTCAATGAACACAAAAACAATTCCCCAAAATGTTGACAAGACAGTTTAATATAACATCTGTTTAACTTATAACATGAAAGTTTTCAAATTAGGTTGATGCAAAAATGAGTACACCCCACAACAAAAACTACTACATCTAGTAGTTTGTATGGCCTCCATGATTTTTAATGACAGCACCAAGTCTTCTAGGCATGGAATGAACAAGTTGGTGACATTTTGCAACATCTATATTTTTCCATTCTTCAAGAATGACCTCTTTTAGAGACTGGATGCTGGATGGAGAGTGATGCTCAACTTGTCTCTTCAGAATTCCCCATAGGTGTTCGATTGGGTTCAGATCAGGAGCCACTGAATCACTTTCACCCTGTTCTTCTTCAGAAATCCAGCAGTGGCCTTATATGCGTGTTTAGGATCATTGTCATGTTGGAAAAGTGCACAACGACCAAGGCCACGGAGTGATGGTAGCATCTTCTCTTTCAGTATAGAGCAGTACATCTGTGAATTCATGATGCCATCTCCCCGACACCAGCAGCACTCATGCAGCCCCACATAAGGACACTGCCACCACCATGTTTCACTGTAGGCATCATGCATTTTTCTTTGTATTCCTCACCTTTGCGACAACATAGTTTTGAAGCCATCAGTTCCAAAAACATTTATCTTGGTTTCATCACTCCAGAGTATAGAGTCCCAGTAGTCTTCATCTTTGTCAGCATGGGCCCTGGCAAACTCTAGGTGGGCTTTTTTGTGCCTGGGCTTTAGGAGAAGCTTCTTTCATGGACGGCACCCATGCATGCCATTCCTCTGCTGGTTACACCGTATTGTGTCACGGGAAATATTCATCCCAGTTTGGCTTTCTACTTCTTTAGATAACTGCAGTGAACATGCATGCCGATTTTCTTCAACCCTTCTCATCAGAAGACGCTCCTATCGAGGTGTTAACTTCCGTGGACGACCTGGACGTCTCTGTGAGATGGTTGCAGTTCCATCTTTTTAAAAATTTTCTACCACTTTTGCTAAAGTATTCTGACTGATAAGTAAAGCTTTGCTGATCTTCTTGTAGCCTTCACCTTTCTGGTGTAAAGAAACTATTTTCTTTCTCAGGTCTTGTGACATTTCTCTTCCATGTGGTGCCATTGCTGACAGCATGAAATGGGAAGTGGTTTTAACACCCTTTTATAGTCAACTGTCTGCTGGACACCTGTGTAATGAATAATTAGACTCACCTGTAGTTGAATTTTTGTTAAATTAGACATTTGTAGTCTAAACTTTAGCTTTGCTCCAGGGACTTTCAGTGGGGTGTACTCATTTTTGCATCACCCTAATTTGAGTAAAACTGAAAAATGTGTAATCTATGTTATATTATTAACCTTACTTTCTTTTAATGTTATAAGTTAAACAGATGTTATATTAAACTTTTGGAAATTGTTTTTGTGTTCATTGAGATATTGTTAAAAATGTTACTTTGCAAAGGGGGTGTACTCATTTACACTGAGCACTGTAGATAAAATCATAGATTTGTGAGACCTCAATCACATGACAACAATGCATCTTTTCTGCATTGCTCTGTATTTTAAAAGTGATATTAAATCTTACCAATTGATCTTATCAATAAAATGAGTCTCTCATTGAAAAACAAGTTCAAAATCTGACAGCATTTTATTATTTTCTGATGGAATGCATTTAGTACAGTTTTTTGTGTGCTTCATACGAATAATGCCTGACCTTGTGTATACTATACATTGCTTAATGTCACACATATATACACACACACATACACATAAAACCATCACAATAAAGTGTTAACAGATACTTATAGTAAACAGAATGTTTAAAGGGGACCATCAAAATAAAGTGTTACTGACAGTTTGGCATTACATCAGGTTCATTCTGACCAGCAGGCTGGCAACATTAATAGTCATGTGTTGAAACCCTACAGAAGTGTGTCCATGTGATGGTCTTGTTGTTGTGTTACAGGCTCTGTCCACCAGGAGGGGTAAATAAACCAGCCAAAAGCTGAATGGGACATAATGAAAAAAAGAAAAAAGAAAAGAAAAGGAAAATAACAGGACAGGCCCAGTCAGAGAGCCCTTTCAGTCTTATGAGAAAATCTCTCACTGACATACAGACAGGGTGGAGAGTGTTATTCCAACCCATTTAGACCAGGATCAGGTTCTCTGCTTTTCTGCCATCACTTCCCTTCATTTGAAATCTGCTCCGAAAGCTTATCTTTAAAACACACAGGCCTCCGTTCTGAAGAGGTGTTGCTACAATATTGAGAGAAAAGATGGAAAAATGTGGACGCTTTTGGGAAAGTTTAATTTTTATTTGATTAAAGTATTTTGAAATTCTCTCTGAGTTTGACAGGCAGGAAACTTACACTGGCCACTCAATTTGGTAAAAGTTTTGGAAAAATGTGATATGTGTTGAAATGGCATTAAACTCAGGTAAACTCAGGTACTTTCTGAGTTTCAAGACCGACTGACTCAAGGAAAGACTGGCTGATACTGTTTACACAATGACTCCTACAACTGAGTATCAAAATACGCCATCCGCACCACTTATCCGCCTAGATAAATGATAAATCACACGCACATAAATGCTCGTTTAAGTGTATCCTGCACCCTCCAACGCTACATAATGAGTCTAATTAAGATGGCTCTGACAGAATACCTCAGCCCGAACCGCTGGCTTACACAAGGCCCGGACAGGAGAACAAAGGCATCTTTGTGAGTGATTAGAAACACATTTTCATCCCTCTCTCCTCCCCGACCATGCCAAAATGTTCAATTCCGCTACAAACAATCAGTGTCAAACGTTTAAAATAACATCCCAGAGAAAAACACCATTGGACATTAGTAATGCGTGTCTCTGTGCCTTTGTTTCTTTCTGTTATCTTGAAGAGGTTCTTGTAAATTAGCATCATTATAGCTACTGTAATTTTTGTAACATAAACACTTTTATAAACCTATCACACATCTTTTACTCTCAATCTATCTGTTTCACACTTAAAATCCTGTTTTTTTTTTTTTTTTTTTTATTTCCTTGCACTTTTTTATCACAAATGTTTGAGCCAATACCAACACTTGTATATTTTACTTAGATTATTTGATGAATCACTGCAATATATTATGGGAAGTCATTTTCTTAGTCAGCACTTCAGTTTCTCCAGGTTTCGGCAGTTGACCTAGATATGGATTTCTGTCCCTCCATTGACAGCCTACACAACTACTATACCACTTTCAAGGCCCAGAAAGGTAGTAAAGACATCATAAAAGTAGGCTAATTAAAGCGTTAGTTCACCCAAAAATGACATTTCTGTCATTAATTACTCACCCTCATGTCGTTCTACACAAGAACTTCATTCGGAATACAAATTAAGATATTTTTGATGAAATCTGAGAGGTTTCTGATCCCCCATAGAAAGCAACGCAAGTACCACATTCAAGGTCCAGAAAGGTAGTAAAGACATCATTAAAATAGTACAAGTGACTGCAGTGTTTTAACTGAAATTTTCTGCTTTTTTTGCTAAAAAAAAAACATAGTTTACCACTTTATTTACAAAATATTAATCTCCAAAATGCATCAACACAACACCCACGCATATGTGCATTCACTAGACTAAAAAAGGTAGTAAAGACATCGTTAAAATAGTCCAAGTGACTACTATCTCTACAACGTAAACAGCGTAGGAGAATGACAGGGAAGAGAAGAAATTGAATAAAGTCATTAGTTTTGTTTTTGCGCACTAAAAGTATTCTCGTCGCTTCATAACATTAAGGTTGAACCACTAGTCACATGGACTATTTTAACAATGTCTTTAGTACCTTTCTGGACCTTGAATGTGGTACTAACTTTGCTTTATATGGGGGACCAGAAACCACTCGGATTTCATCAAAAAAATATCAATTTGTGTTCCGAAGATGAACAAAGGTTTACGGGTGTGGAACAACATGAGGGTGAGTAATTAATGACCAAATGATCAAATATCCTTCAGAAATATAGTTCACCAAAAATTGAAAATGCTGTCATCATTTACTCACCCTCATGACATTCAAAACCTGTATGACTTTCTTTCTTTTGCAGAACACTTAATGTTTCAACTGTTTTTGTCCATATAATGAAAGTCAGTGGGGTCCAAAACATCACTGAATCACATTGACTTTCACTGTATGTACATTTTTCAAAATATCTTCTTTTAAAAGGTTTGTAATGATATGAGAATGAGTAAATGATCAGAGAAATGTAATTTTTGGCTGAACTATATCCCTTTAACAATTGATGCGCTGGGCCACATTTAAGCATGCAAAGCATAAATTCTCATATCTCAATGAAACCATGCAGTAGATTAAGGCCTTCAGGACCACAGCAATCTTAGGTCATAGAGAGAAGAAACTAAGCTGAGTGGCACCTGGTAAATGTCAGGTTAATTACCAAGACAAAAACCTGAAGGGTTGAATATCATTGACCGGTCAACAAACATTGGCAGAGGCTAATGAGTGTCTGACGCTGTCTTAGGAGTGCTGTTATTTGCAATTGGTGTCTTTTTGGATTTAGTAGTGCGTGAGGGTGTGGACTTTACACCTTACTCAGTCATCAACATTTTAATTGATTTCATCATCTCGGTTTGTATGACACACACAAAGCTCAAGTCTGCAGAATGCTGGTGCTGATGAACGTCAGATCCAATGGGAGTGTATCAAAGTGTAGCATTCCCTTTACATGTGCAAAGCATTTGCAGGAAACCGCTAAAAGAGAGAGAGGTGATGGAACCATAAACATGGAATTCAGGCCTGACACTGACATAAATGAATATAAATTGGAATGCGTAAAATCATTCCTGCCCCATGTGCAAAAAAAAAATAAAAATAAAAATTCTTTACAGGCACAGATGTCACAGGGACCTAAAACTGATTTAAACTTGTATTATAGTTGTACATGTGATTTTTATCTGTTCCACCCAAACATTTTACATTCAATGTGTCTTCAGGCTTTCATAACAACATTGTTGTATATTTTTTACTTTTACCTGTGTATTGTATGTACCATTACTTTTCTTTAATTTGTTTAATTTGTACATATATTTTTCATTTGATTTACATATATCTTAAATATAATATAGTTTTTTTTTAAAGGGTGAAAACATAAGATATATGTACATGTATATCAATTATTTAAAAATATATTTAAAAAATGAAAAATGTGTATATATACAATATAATATATTATTAAATTATTAATTATTATTTTAAAACGATATATTATATTATATTATATTATATTATATTATATTATATTATATTATATTATATTATATTATATTATATTATATTATATTATATTATATTATATTATATTTAGACGTGTTTTTGTCTATTATGTGGTCCTGGAGAGTGTAATCAGTGTAATTGTAGAGTACAGGCATCTCTTGCCTGCAGGGAGTAATCAGCCCTCAATGTCATTTCCTGTCGAACAGTCTCGAGCTGAGTGCGCGACTGCTGCTGTACGAGAGTCCTGAGCGACAGTGCGCGAGGTGAAAACACTGAAGAGCGACCTCAACAACTTTCATCATTACTGGAAATTAGAAGGATTTGAGAGGAAAAAAAAAACTTTTCATAGCTGTTTATTTCTTGTCTTCCTTTAGTACAGTGAAAAATAATACTCCACTTTACGATGTTTTCTGTCAAGTTTTTTGGCTTTGGGAGAGTTTGAAGACGAAGATAACTTTATTCAACGCTGGAGATAACGGTCGAGAATAACAAATGAGGAATAACGAGTGTCAACATTCATGTAAATAATAAAGCAACTCAAATACTTGGAGAGAGAGATACATGAAGAGAAAGAAAAGACTTTTCCCCGCGAAACGGGACACTTGAAAGTTTGTTTTGCGCGAGCACTAAAAGATGCATCACTGAAACAACACTGGTACAGAGTGACCATTGCAGGTAAGACGTTTGGACTGTTTTACTTTACATCTGCCTTAGGTTTGTCTATAAATTGAACTGTGGACACGTTCAACAGGTTTGAGTGAGTTTTAGCAGGAGCGTGCAGAGACTCGCCACAGACAAACCACAGCATGAAAACCAACAGAGTCATGTTGTTCTGTGTGCTGATCGTGATTCATACAAGAGTATTATGATTATTCGTATCAGTGGAGTTTTTAGTAGTTACGAAGTAACTTTATCATGTCCTGAAGTACATTACCTTAATTTAAGAAGTTAAATGTAAGTATTCATTTAGCACATGACATTTTAATTAAAGAAACTCTTGAAATAGCATGTTCACCACAGGAATGCCATGGTCTGAGCATCAAAATTGTTTGTTTATTCTTTTATTTAGTTATGACTTGAACACTTGGACTAGTCTTTTGTATCTTAGCACACCACACTGTTTCTGGCCATGTTTCTCTGCTTCATTGTGCCATTTGAGTTTCTTCTTCTGCCAAGCATTATTTCCCAAGCCGCTGGTGTTTTTAAGTACTTTGGCCCACTGACATGAGCCAAACAATAGGAGGGAAAAGTGATAGTGGGAACAAGGACAGCTGTATGTTCGCAGGCTTGAGCCTTGTTTTCATCTGTGTGTTTCTTTTGCAGGGTAATTTCTAGTCACCTGGCACCTGGTTCCAGAACAGATGTCCAAGGAGGACCACAGCCACAGTGCCAACCCGCCCGAACATTCAGATGGAGCCCAACCCGACAGCCGGCCCCTGGAAACTCTCATCGACCCATGCCCAGGTACAACACACACAGCCAGCAGGTCTCTGGATGTAACTTGAAATTAATTTTAAAAGTCTCCTTGAAGTCAAAATTACAATTCTTCTTTTTTTAAATGTAATATTGCAGTATTTATTATAAACGATTTATCTGTGCACATCATTATTTAAAAAAAAAAAAAAAAAATCATAAGCACTTCAAAATAACTCCCCCTCCATTTTGCAATGACTTCTCTTCTCTGATAATGTTTTCTTTTTTGGCGCAAAGGCGGAACGATCTGTCACTCACATGAGAACACAGTAATAGCAAACCACAACCATCCAGTCAATTCCTGATGGACAAAATCAAGTCCAAGTCTCTACATGTTTTTTTTTTGTTTGAGAAGCCATTTTATTCATGTTGACTTAAATAAGTGGATTGTTGCCATTCGATCGCATGCAAAAAGCTAGTGAGCTTCCTCTGTAGGCAGCATTTTATTGCATCATAGGTACGCTTCCGACAGTTTCGAAAGGTAGGTAACTTAATTAGACTGCCTGAAGATAGCTTTTTTAAACCAAATTACAAGGCAGCATTTCATGTATCCTTCTTGAACACAATCCCAGAATGCATTGCTTTGAGCTTATTGGTTGGGTCCTGTTTTCCAGGATTCTTTGATGAATAGAAAGTTTAAAAGAAAAGCACTTGTGAAATAGAAATCTTTTGTAACATTATAAATATTTTTACTGTCACTTTTGATCAATTGAATGCATTCTTTCTGAATGAAAATACTAATTAAAAAAAAAAAAAAATCTGACCCCAAACTTTGGTATGATAGTGCATGCTAGGGCTGGATGATTAATCGAAAAGTAATCAAAACCGAAATTCAGCACCTCTAACCGACGTCATTTTTCCATGTCGGTTATTTCAGTTTTTTTAATCCTGTTAATACTTTCTCCTTAAAAACATTCTACCGCATGTGTAGTCATGTGACTCCGCCCCGTCCAGTCAGCGGCATGGAAGCAACACAGAGGCGAACTCAAATGCTGAGTCAACACACACAGACAGTGTGTGAGCCCCGAAGTGAGATCACTTTCGCTTGCGTCCTCACAAAAGTTTGTCAATTGTATGTTTTTAAAGGCTTGCCAGTTTGAACATTATAGTGATTTTACACCATTAAAGAACAACAATATGGAAAAAACCTCACTTCAGTGCTTGCGAGCTGTTTTCTGTGACAGAGCAGTGAGCTGCGTTGTGTCAGAGCACGGAACAGTTACTACTTTTGTGTGCGCTACTGTCATTATTATGACTGCAAACATCTTTATTACTGCTTTGATAGAACACTTATCTATTCATGTAATTAATTCGAGTGTATTTGGGTTTATAACAGGTCTGATTCTCACCTTATTGATGAACAGGAATTGTAGTTTGCGAGTAAAGCTGCAAATTCCTCCATTAATGTCAGCTGCCTTCATAATAATCCTCTGATACGTGCTATTGAAAATCGCTGCGTGGCATAAATTATAAATAGCCTATATATTAGGCAGTATCTTAGCGAAAGTGCATTTCTTTCTGTTTTCTTCCAAGTTGCATCGTATAGACGTAAGCGTGCTTCGGCCTGGAACATTAAGTGCAATGTGAGTGCAGGCCATCGGGGGAGTGGGGAGGGGGGACAATCGCGCTTGGGCTTGGTTCAAGGCAACCGTGCCTAGTGTGAGTACACCCTAATTCACACAAGCAATCGCTCTCTCATTAATGCATTCAAATAAATGTTCTGGTACTTAATTGATTTGTATCTGATTTACGAGCAGAAATCTGTAAGAAATGTTACGAACCATCGATTAAATAACTGTTTAAAGTGAGCTGTTATGTCCGAGCACTCTTTCATTAGGAAAAAATATCCCACCTTTAATAGTCAAGCATATTTACAGTACAAATCTTGTAAGTGAACTATGAGGGGAAAAAACAATGATTCATTAATCGTAATCGAGGTAAAATGTTCAATTAATCGAGATTTTGATTTTAAGTCATATCGTCCAGCCCTAGTGTATGCTATAAATAATTTAAAAGTGGCTTGCATTCGCTATATTGAAATTCCCTTCCATTTCAGGTTCAGATTATGTAGGCAGTAGACAGCGAGGCAGCTCACTAGGTTTAGAATAGAGCTAATAAGAGTAGACACTACTGTTTTTGTGCTTGGCTAGTGGAAGTCTGCAAACAGAGTTCACAGTGCTAGTGAAACGTTCAGTGATTTGAAGGCTATGTACTTTGTTTAGATGTGGAATCAAACATCACAGTGAATGGGGTTCCACAAACTTTGGTTTGTCAGTAGGGCATTGAGGAACTCTAAATTCCAGAGGAGGAATGGGCCAGTTGGAAATGCTCTTCAGATCCTCCGGACTGTCCTACTAGCGAGAGGTCAAAGTTCCAGATTAGCCATGGTTCTCTATACAAAGGGCACTGCGGAATATGTGTGGCCTGTGTGTGTGTACAACCAAACATGTCTGTCTTTGGTCTGGGGGCCGGTGAATGTGTATTCACAAACACACGTGTGCGAACAACAAGTGGCTTTGAGCGCACCACCTCTGCAAACTGCCACAGTCCTCGCTGCAGGAATCAGATCTGCAGGCGGAGGCCTTGTATTTACTGTGGGAGAGGGCAAGTCCTGGCCCAATCGTCCGTTTGCATAACAGTGCTGCAAAAACCAGCAAGCATGTTGATTCCTCTGTGACTGCCACAGCCAAAACACTATGGTGAAATTTGGCTATCAGGCATATATGCCATCTGCCCAATAACCGCTAATTACATTTAGCTCTGAATTGTTCCTAAATATTTGAGGTTTGTGCCTCAACTTGAAGCACACTCATTTGGACTGCGAGGAATTCTTATCTGACAGCGTTTAGGCATTAAGCTTAAGTTGTTCATTCTGGTGTTTGCATTTGTCTAAATTTAAACATTTACATTTTAAATAATGGTGATATTGCGATAAGTTTTGTTTTTTCTTTTTAAATTTTTTATAGTTAAGCCCAACAGGATCTGCACTCATAGACTAAAGAACTCTTTGAAAACACAAGCTTGCATGAGGCTGCCTGGTTAAGGATATGGCGCCCGTCCGAGGCTGAACACTGCCTGCATTGACTGGCCTTCTTCAGCTTTAGTGCCATAGTTCTGTGTACAGGCCTGACTCACTGTGGGAGATGAACCATGACTAAAGCTGTTTTCGCTAGATACACAGTAGGATTTCGAGAATCTTGATTTTTTTTTTTTTTTCCCCTTAGATTCACCAAGAATTAAGGCTAAAGGCCTTTTTTGTGTAATTTGAGACTTGACGAGCTGCCAACATCTCTGCTTCTGCTTGAATTGAGTTATGATTTGACAGCGATGACAGAGAGCTCTGTTTGTTTTTAAGATTTATGAATTCTGTAACAGTTTTTACATAAAGTGTAATGTAAGAGAACTTCATAGATGTGGGAGACTGTGAAGAGGGCAACAAATTTCTATGATATCTATGCATCATGGTTTGATAAGATCATTTTGCATTATATTTCACAAAACTGTGGTCATTGATGCGGAAAGCAGTTATGTGATGGGGTGGGATTTATCTATTTTCATAAATGTCAAAAAAATTGTGCAACGTCTTGATAGACAACATTCTGTACTTAGTAATTTTAATAATCAATGCTATGGTTCATTCATCAAAGAATTAATAAATTATTTCTAAATTAAGTTAATACACATTCCGTAGATTGAAGGACCGTTTTTATTAGTATTTCTTAAACGGTTAGTTCACCCCAAAAAAAAAAATTGTAATCAATCACTCACCCTCATGCCATTCCAAACCCTTGAGACTTTCATTCATCTTCAAAACACAAATGAAGATATTTTAAATGTAATCTGAGAGATTTCTGTTCCTCCATTGACAGTCCACGAACAACTTTGAGCGGATTAGTCAATTTTTTTTAAAGAGACATGGATCACTTTATATGATGAACAGATTGAATTTAGGCTTTTATTCATATTTAAACACTGAACAGAAGCTCAACTGTACTTGCTTGACGCACAAGATCAAACCTCATTGGTTCTTGTGGAAGATCAAACGTGATGCGTAACTCATTATATTGAACCTCATTTGTTCTCGCACGTCAACGCATGTCAAAGCATACTTGAGCTTCCATTTACCATAACTGATGTGTGCGTTGATGAATGTTTATATGTGAAAATTCCATCTGTTCATCATATAAATCATTTGTTCACCCAAAAATGAAAATAATGTCATTTATTACTCACCCTCATGTTGTTCTACACCTGTAAGACCTTCGTTCCTCTTTGGATCACAAATTAAGATATTGTTGATGAAACCCATGAAATTGATGAAATCCCTGGAGGTCTCACTGAGCCATCGAATTTCATTTACAATATCTTAATTTGTGTTCCGAAGATGAACGAAGGTCATGAGGGTGAGTAATAAATGACATTATTTTCACTTTTGGGTGAACTAACCCTTTAACTTTTTGAAGCGTCAAAGTGGTAGCTGCGTTGACTGTTAATGGAGGAGACCGAAATCTCTCAGATTTCATTAAAATATCTTCATTTGTGTTCTGAAGATGAAAGAAAGTCTTACTGGTTTGGAACGTCATGAAGGTGAGTAAATGATGACATTTTGAGGATGAAAAGATAAAATATAAAACTATTTAACTAAAGCATAGGTTCATACTGTATAACCCACCATTTGAATTCATTAACTGTAAAATTTGAAATATTTGTTAAACTTTTTTTAGTTCCATTTAGAAAATTATTTGTGGTTATGTAGTAAAAATTAATTTGTCACAACATCCTTATTTTTTTTTTAACTGGATAATGTATTCTGTGCTTCTCCTTATTTATTATGATTGGATCCTAACAAGTTTAAAACCCCAAGACAAACAGGAGTATCTTTTGTGCATCTTCAAAAAGTAAGGCATTTATACTTTCCATTCTGATTTAATCTTTCTGAAGCAATCCAGTAAAATTCTTTAGTGTAAAGTAAATTGCCAAGTGACACCAGTAATCTATGGTCCACTCATGATGTAGCCTATATTCTGACACACTTGAGCACTCTTGTTCAAATGGCTTGATATTCACGCTACATAATTATTTGCAAATGCTCAGCTGGCCTTTCAGTATGTATATTTTGGCTTCTCCTGACATGTCTGAGGCAGATATCACTCGCCGGTCTCCTTTGTGTGAGAAAGTTGGAGGAGATTTCATCATATTGAAGCGTTGTGGGGTCTGTCTTTGATGCCTGGCCTGATGGTTTTAAGTTGCTGTCGTGAATCTGGCCTGATGGTTTTAAGTTGCTGTCGTGAATCTCACGTGGGAGGATTTCTGCAGCTTTCACTTTAGTCATAAATCTTAATGTTAAAATGGCAAAATTAGCAAAGCGTTGCTCAAGAACATTTGGACTGAGAGGGTTCAAATGAGAGAGCAAGAGAGAGAGAGCGAGCGCAGATCAATGCTGACCTATGAGGCAGCTGTTGGCCACTCACCAGTGTGTTTGAAACTTCCTGTTTCTTCTTTGGAGCCAGCAGAGGTGCGTGACTTTGCAAAAGTGAATGTTTTTATGTTAAAGAGAACCAGGAGACATGGAATGTCACGCACAGAGATGCCAAGTCCTGAAACAGAGATACAGACCCCCCACTTTCTTCACACTGCTCTATCTCCTCACAAAAACTTTCAAGCACAAGATATAGTGCTGTTAAATCCTCCCTAAAGCCTGTTAAATACCAGACATTTTCTTTTTTAATGAGCTTACAGTGTTTTCCCCCTCCTCTATTGTACTTGCTAAATAATCTGTGAATTTGGATAAATTCCAAAACAGTTCTTTGAAGCTTTTTCCCCCAAGCGTGTGTTTTTACTCTTGGCCAGTTTACAAGCCCAGATTAGACTCTATTGTTTCAGAGCCAAGCTTAGTGAAGACGTTACCGTAGTTATCAGCATGTCTCTTCAGAGGATCAGCCACAGACATTTGCTTAATTATTTTCTTTTTGCTCCCCTAATTACATCCCTGAGGGTCATTGCTATAAAAATTGTGTCAAAGTCATGATGGGCTCACAAATGTGTAACAGGGGAGCATGAATGTGGGCTTTAAATGAGACGCTCTGCTTTAATCCATCTGAGATGCTCCACTAAGTGACACCACCGGTTTCCTGTAGCACTCAGTACAATTGCAGCGTGTTGAGTAAGGTACAGATGAATGTGAATAAATATACAACAGTCATTGAGTTTTTGTTTCAAAGGCCTGGCAAAGACCAACCATAAGGATGGAATATAACATGCTTGGTACAGATTTCCAGATAGTTGAACAGTAAAAGAATATAATACAGAGAGAGTGCAATGGGTGCTGATCTTGTCATCCCAGGGCTCTAGACTAAAGCCCCGTTCACACCGCCAACGACACGCAGTGACATGATCCCATTCACTTTCAAAGGAGAGCTGGCAACTTCCGGCATCAAGCGACACGAGTCAAATGTTCATAAATTTTAACTTTATGCAAATGAGTGTGAATTTCGAGTTTCAACCAATTGGAGTGAAGACTGTGGAGCTCATGTCACCATCTCGAGTGAGTCCCGGAGTGATTTCATATGATTTTATATGATTTGACTCCACATACCACATATAACCACATACGTGGATATAATAAAATGATTAGTGAAAAAAAAAACTGTTGGCGGTCATAGTGAGTTTGATTCATACAATTGATAGTTTGTATTGTTAATTATGTGATGCAGTGAGCAGTTTACCACTGCTGCAGTTCATATTACAGGTTCCCCTGCATTATGTTGATTATTAGAGACAAGAATTGATTGCATTGATTGCATTTTCTAAAGATATGGTCACAGACGTGCAGTCTACCAATAGCATTAGAGCGACAGCACTGGGAAATGCCCACAAGCGTCTTCACAGTACAGAGACTAGCGACATGCAATGACAAAGAACAGGGTTTAACATTTGAGAGGGGTGGCCCTGGTGAAAATGCAGTATTTTAAATATGCATCATACCATTTAGTTGCGGTCTTGAGCCGTGTATACAGACATTTCTGACCACATACTACACACCTACTCAATAAAATAACAGACTTTAACTTCAGCTCACAATTGTTGATACTTGCAAATAGGTCTTATGAAAGCACAACTTTACATAACCCATAGCAGCTCCCAGCATGTACTGTTATATTTCACGTTGCATAATGATTTTAGAGAGTGCAATCTTAATTATGCAGACATGACACAACACATTAGGAATCTGTCCTTAATGACTTGTTTTTGCCTTCTACAGTGTATCTGCATTTTAACATTAAATCTGGTGTTTAGCACCTTTTTTTTTCTCGAAGTGATCTCAAAGCACACCAGTTGTGAATTTAAGGAACGCAGCCTGCAGCGTATGATTCTGTGCCCCTTCAATTCCCAAATTTGTATCCCTCTGTTCTCTGTGCCCTGTGGCCAGCACATTGTTCCAGATGCCTGCAGAGCTACAGCAGACTCTGTCTGCCAAACCTGAAGCCGATGATAATATTAGCCTACAGCTGCATAAAATCGACCTCATTTTTATGCCTTTCATTTCATCTGTTCTTTTCTTTTACCTCTCCCCCTTGTTTTTCCCATCCTTGCCCTGTGCTAGCATAATATCACCCTCGGTGGATTTTAAAGAGTGATGGTTTTAATTAGTCAGGGTAATGACAAGTAATTAACTCCCAACACAAGTGGCCGGTACACTGCTCCTCCAGGCCCGCCTCTGAGATTGCTTGATATTTAACAATTTTCTTTGTCACGTTACTCCAATATATTTTTCTCCAGGCATACACTGAATAGTGAAGTTGCGAGTTTTACACTTCGACTCTGCAAATTATCTCTAGATTGAAAGTGATGTTATTTTCACTGGCACACAAGAGAAAGTACTTTTTAAATGGTGTAATCTCTTGTATTCTATTAAAAACTGAATTTACAGTCATCGCTGTTAGGGGAGGTCTCGTCGAGTCAAAAGAGAAGTTCTGGATCTCAGAGTTGGAGAAAGTTCTAATTCAAGCATGTCTCTCGCCTAGTCTTCAGTTCAGCTATTCCACTGAGACGCATGGGGGTGTGAAATATCTCTAAGTCTCTTGTCAGTCTCTCTCTCTCTTTCTCTTTTGTCTCTTTCTTCTGAAAGAGCATTAGTAGGGGTTGCTGAGGACAGAGCAACTCTGCCACAAAATAAAGAAAGGCTGGGGCTTGAGGGTTGAGAGTATTTCAAAGTGTCCCTGTAAAGCCACATGGCTGCTCAGTCTCTAATACCAGGCCTCATACCTGACTGCTCGAAGATTATAGAAAGTCTCAGTGTGCGCTCCCAGACCTCAGGAGTAAATAAGGCAACACCACAGAAAGGAGAGAAAGAGATTGAGAAAAAGAGGGAGATGGAGAGCTTCGAGGCAGAGAGACTGACTCTCTCGTGTATAAGTGTCTTGGCCTATTAACTGGCGGATGTTATACACACCTGCAGAACATTGGTCATCTGCTTACTCTCTAAAGGTGAAGTGTGTAATTTTTTGGATGGTGAAATTCTGTCCCAATTTAATATTCAGAGGAAATGGTTTATAGGTTGATGTCCCCAAAAATTGCAACATTTTGTAGTTGTTTGAGCTTCCAGACTCATTGGCTAAACCAATAGCATGAGTTTGGGATGTGACTGTTTGAAATTGTCATTATTTTTGCAATTCTGTTTAGTGACGCCATTGGTGCAGAAACAACACACTTCACCTTTAACGGGATGGTTCATAAATCATATCATATATTCATATACTCACCTTTAATGTTGTTCCAAACCTGTATAACTTCCTTCTGTTGAAGCTAACTTCCTTCCTTCTGTATAAAACATCAAACAAACAATTTAATGAAAGTCATTGGGTTTCAGTGTTGTTTTTGATCCCGCAGACTTTCCATAGATGGTTTAAACAGTTTTTCAATTTTTAAACATTATTCAAAAGCTCAATCTTTTGTGTTCCACAGAATAAAACGACAGGTCTTAATGAAATGAATGACAGAATTTAAATTTTTTTGGGTGAACTATCTGTTTAAGAAATAATCATGTGTGCCAACATAATACAGAATATTGCTGTGAACCTTAACTGAGATTGTACCAATAGGATGCTGATGTACATTTTTCCAAGCAGTCTTTACCACAAGACACCTCATTCCTGTTGTCGTGGGAAAAGTGCTATAAAATTTAGGTGGGCTTTTCCCCCCCACAACAGCAAGCATTACATGTAGCGCAATGCCTTTAATGCCATAAAGTCTTTATGACCATTACTCATATACTATGTTTTTATTCCTATGTTCTTGTGTTGTTTACTGGGAAATGCATGAGCCCTGTTTACAAGTCAAGTTAAATTTCCACACATTCTCTGCCTCTAAGGTCCACACAGGTTGCGTGTACAAGTAATGTCCTATATACACACCATAACATTTTGCATACTTTTATTTTATTTTTTTATGTACTTGGCCAGCAACAACTCATGTGTCTAAAGCACTAGATTGTTAACCCCGAGATCTGATTCAGAAAGGCTTTTGCAAACGTGGCATAATTGCTAAGATCATTAAGTGCAGGTTCTTGAAATTCCTCATTGCTTCAGCCACATAATGTGGAAGGCTGAGCTAAAACTATGATGCCTGCACTGTAAATCTCCCCTGCCTGCTGTACGGCTTGATTATGATAAGGAATTAAAGCTTTGCCTTTGATAACTGCTGGGTTCCAGTTGCTAATGCTCACTGATCCACAGCAATGGGAGAACAGAAGGAGCTGACGCACGCTTCAGTGCCACAGCGGTATAAAGGCAGACTTCTGTTCAGCAGCGTTACCGAGGCAGGCTTCAGTGGTCTGTGTTTTAAAGCTAAAATGGTTCATAAACGTGATCCCTGTCTGTCCACAGCCCCAGCTCTGCTCTCACACTCACCCACAACAGCTTATAAACTCTCTGAACCCTGCAGGTTTCACTTTCTCATGTCTTTGTATTGCTTTTCTTTAATAACTGAATGTGTATTATAACACAGCTTTCTGGAATACTTTAATTGTGATTGATTGATCACAGCATTCCATGGTCAAATATGTTTGTATAATGATAAACTGCTGAACTGTATGATGTACTACACTGTGGTCTTTTTTTTTCCTCCATCAGAACTCAAATAAGTTTATTTATTTTTATTTTATTTATCGCAAAGTAAACCTTTTCTTCCTGATACAAGATCAAACTTTTGATTATCTGTCTGTAAATATATAGATAATATGCACTGTATATTGACTCAAATTTTAAAGTTAGTTCTGAGATAAGTCATTAGATATGTATTAAAAATGTGTTTCTTGCTTTTTAGGCTCACACATTCTCTGCTGTGGTTAGAGGTTAATTCTTGCGACTTTTGCTGCTGTTATTGTGACTTTTCCTGCTCCGTCAGCAGCTGCTTCCAGATGTGAACTTACCAATTCCAGCTCCTTTATTACTACACAGGCACATACAGGATATAAGGCCTTGGGGTCTGCACTGCACCACATGATGCTTTCAGACCTCAGCAGGCAAAGTGTCAGGGGATATTTCTGCTGCTAACATGAAGTGTTGCAAACACTTTTATTTGTCATTGAGGTTGAGGAGGACAGAATGTTGATGTTTCTGTGAGCTATGAGCTCAGGCCTTGACAATTTGTCTGTTGTTGGAGTTTTGGTTGAGGAAATGGGGGGATGGAAGCCCCTTGTGAGTCGTCTTGGTTTGCCTGCTCAGAGGTGAAGGAGTTTAGTAGAGAAAATAAATAAGGCCATCTGGTTACGATGCTGTCGGCAGCTAGATCTGTCTGATGCTGATAGTTCATGATTCCTGTCACTCAGACTCTCTTTTATTTGTCTTTCTGGCTCTCTTTCTCACTAAGGTCTAGGGACCTTTTATTTTATTTTCAAAAACTACATGTTCGAAACTAGACATTTTTAAAATCGACTAGTCTGTGGGTTACCTGAACAACTAGTCGACAAATTGGTCTTTTTTGGTTGGATTAGGGTTCACCTGACCCTGGTCAGATATGTTTCTCAGGGGGCGTTTACAATGCATTATCCAAAGACATCTATTTGAATGCTGGAACTGCAATGCTTTAGAGGAGATAAAAAATATGGAACTTTTCTGAGAGGGTTTTACCATGGAAGCTTGTTTCTGCCACTGAATAAAAAATAAAAAAGACATAATTGCGACTTTCTCACAATTTTGACTTTTTTTCTCAGAATTGCGTGATATAAACACACAATTGCAGTTATAAAGTCAGAATTGCTATATATAAACTCACAATTGTGAGGTATAAAGTCAGAATTGCATGATATAGTCATAATTGTGAGTTATAAAGTCAGAATTGTGAGATATAAGCTTGCAATTCTGAGAAAAAAGTCAGTCTTTTTTTCCTCAGAATTGGACTTTATAACTCGCCATTGCGAGTTTATATCTCCCAGTTCCCAGAAAAGAAGTCAGAATTGTGAGTTTATATCTCGCAATTGCGAGAAAAATGTCAGAATTGTGAGTTTGTATCTTGCAATTGTGAGTTTTTAATGCGCAATTGTTAGATTATAACTTGCAATTCTGACTTAAATCTTGCAATTCTGACATTACAACTCTCAATTGTGAGTTTATATCTCAGAGTTCTGAGAAGTCAGAATTGCGAGATGTAAACTCGCAGCTGTGAAAAAAAAAAAAAAAGTCAGAATTGTGAGATAAAAAGTCACAAGTACCTTTTATTTTTTATTTAGTGGCGGAAAAAAAACATAGACATTTTACAATGCAAACTGCCTAATAGTCATTCATTGGATTACTATTCAATTAATATGCCATCTTGACTCATCCCTGGCAAGGTCATTTCTGTAAAAAGTGATCCTCTTGTCCACAAAATTACGAGATAAGGAAAAAGGAATAAAAATCCCTCATCGCACTCACACGAAAAAGGTAGAAACTGGAGCCTGCCAAGATAAAAGGCAGAGAGTCACTAAAGGAAATAAACGGAAAGCAATGGACTGATGTTCCACAAGAGATGCTGTGTTTATCAGACAGCCAGTAAAGCCCAGCTGGCTTCCATTTGGGTAGGTATGGGACAGAGGCCAGGAAGGAGCAGAGCTCAGTTGTACTCAGCACAGCTAAACACAGCGCTTCTCCTTGCTAAGACCCAGTCCTGACCCTCTTTGATGTCATGCTGCTCTAGCCTTCTCAGACAGTCCTGTATAATTACCAGGCCACATAATAAGACCACTTGGCTCCAGCGCTAACTTATAAAACACGCACACACAAACACATGCTGCTGACCACATGAATGCGCTTTCACAGATACGTGAGCAAAGCACACCAACTACAGCGTGTGTAAAGTGATGATCTAGCAAAATAGCTGGTGCAAATATAAACAAACTGAGCAATCCACATTGTACTGTTGTTGCATCAAGACACTTTAGAAATGGATCTGAAAGCAACGCTTTGTGTAATCTCTTTGTAACTTTTATATTCTTTCTCTCTCCTCCTTGTTTGTGTTTTTTGGCCTCAGAAGGGAATGAAACCGGTGAGCAGACAGCACAGAATTCAAACACTCCACCCATGGAAAAGACAGGAGACGTGGAGAATGGCAACAACAACAACAGCCTGCCCCAACCAGACCTCACCAGCTCTCCTGGCAAAAGCATAATATGTAAGCATGAAACAATTGGACTACGTTACCCAGCAGGCCCTTCACAGTTTGTTTGTGCTTGGTATGTCTGTTGCATTGTTATGGAAACTAAAAATGATGAAAACGATAAAATGAGGTGAGGTCACTTGAGGTGAGACACTTGCCAGAGGGACAGAGATGTTAAGGTCTCTGTTATAAGAGAATTTAGTGAACTTGGATTTGTCAGTGAAATGTTTTTGTATTGCCTTTTTTATAGGACAGGAAATGATGTGGGTAATAGATCAAAATGAAAGGCTTTGGCGTTATCTGTCGATTGTATAGCGTTTTTTGCCAAAGACTCACTGATCAACTCAATGAAAAACACATCTTTTTGCACTTCCTACAGATAAGGATAAGAATAAGAACAAAATTAATAAAATGTCTGCATAAAATAAAATTTTACTTTAAAAAATAGTGTTTTAGACTTCTAATTCGTGACCAGTGTTTTGATATCTTTTATGAAGTATGGATGCATTTTTTTTTTTTTTTTGGCTTCAAAATGTGCCCCCCACCCAGCAAGGATATTTTTAAATATATCTCAGAGAGTGTTTTCGTCTGAAAGAAGAAAGTCATATACACCTAGGATGGCTTGAGGGTGATTAAATCATGGGATAATTTTCATTTTTGGGGTGAACTAACGTTTTAAGTTTATCTTAAGAACATTCTTAAGAAGTATTTTTGGAAATACAAAATATTCTTAATTTTTTCTCTTAAGAAAATTAGAAGAAAATTGCAGTTAAGAAGAATTTTATTCTTAAGAATGTTTTGTAAATTCGACTCTTCACCTATTTGAGAGCCTCAGCACAATATGTCAGTGTAAGTACACTAACTTCAGGTCCACGGCTCTGACTGCTTATAAAATCTTGAGCAATGAATGTTCTGGAGATGAAGGAGGGATGTGTGTACCGGTGCTGAGTCCGTAGTGTGTAGATGTAGACTGGGTGTGTACTAGTTAGTAGGCTGTGACTAAGTCCTCTGACTAAAGGGTAGATTGTGGATATGTCCTGTTATTGAGTCACACCAGTGCCAGTCCCCTCTGAGACAGCCTATCCACCCAAAACCTGAAATAACTGCATACACATAATGAGCACACTGACTAATCACACACACAGCTGTGTTTGTGTTTATCTACAGCTCAATGTATTACAGAAATTATTAAAACAGTACGGTACAAAAAATATTGCTGTAAGAATCCAGACATAGATTCACTTTGGCAGGACAATGGCAGAGGCTTGCTTCATGTCAGCTGAAGTTGGTTAAGAGGTGCGTGAAATGGCCCATACTTGCCTTATTTACAACTGAGATTTGATATTTTTGGAGGTAGCTAGCTGCTATTGTTGTGATGTTGCCTTGGAAACAGTGCCAGGTGAATTATAGCACTGTGCTTTTGGCAGTCAACGCCAGCTCTCTTACTGCCCTCCAAAGCATATATTGGTGATAGTGTTACGTGGTCTTTCATCTTACTTTTCACATTAAACATGGGATTTTGGATTTGTATGATGTCAATTTATTTGAAGTATAATAGGGCTGAGTGGTATATACCAGTATGTACCATGCAGTGGTAGAAATGTGTGACCGGTGGAGATTTAGCTATACCATGGTGATATATAGATTTAGATGCGAGAATGACCAAACATGGATGGTGCAAAAATGCACAGCAGACATGTCCCAAAACAAAAATTTTGTTTTTAAGAGGTTTTCTTAAGAAAAGAGCAGTTTTCTTAAATGCATCTCTGATCCATTGCTACAGCGGCATAGTTGATTTTCTTTCACTGCAATATATTACCTACTGGTCAAAAGGGAAAATGGATGTTTTATCAGACATGCACCCCTTTTTATTAAGTATATAGGTATTTCACATATACCTTTTTGCAAAACCTTTGGAGGCCAACATGAACTTATGAATGTATGAATGTACTTACTGTGATCTGAGGTCACTGTTCTAGTCTTTTGTTATGTTAAAGTAAATAATAATAATAATAATAATAATAAAGAGGTGTTGAATTTCATTTTGTTGCTTACATACACTACCAGTCAAAAGTTTGGAATCTGTAAGATTTTTTTTTAAAAGATGTTTTTAAAAGAAGTTTCGTCTGCTCACCAAGGCTGCATTTATTAAATTAAAAATACAGTAAAAACAGTAATATTGTGAAATATTATTACAATTTAAAATGACTGTTTTCTGTTTGAATATATTTTATGAAGTATTTTATTCCTGTGATCAAAGCTGAATTTTCAGCATCATTACTCCAGTCTTCAGTGTCACATGATCCTTCAGAAATCATTCTAATATGCTGATCTGCTGCTCAAGAAACATTTATTGTGTACAATTGTACAAAATATTTGTATACAATATTTTTTTTCAGGATTCTTTGATGAATAGAAAGTTCAAAAGAACAGCATTTATTTGAAATATAATCTTTTGTAACATTATAAATATCTTTACTGTCACTTTTGATCGATTTAATGCATCCTTGCTGAATAAAAGTATTAATTTCTTTAATTTCTTTAAAAAAAAAAAATTCTTACTGACCCCAAACTTTTGAACGGTAGTGTATAATGTTACAAAAGCTTTGTATTTCAGATAAATGCTGTTCTTTTGAACTTTCTATTTATCAAGGAATACTGGAAAAAAAAAAAAAAAAAAAAGTACATAACTGTTTTTAACATTGATAATAATCATAAATGTTTCTTGAGCAGCAAATCAGCATATTAGAATGATTTCTGAAGGATCATGTGACACTGAAGACTGGAGTAATGATGCTGAAAATTCAGCTTTGCCATCACAGGAATAAATTACTTTATAAAATATATTCAAACAGAAAAGAAAACAGTTATTTTAAATTGTAATAATGTTTCACAATAATACTGTTTTTACTGTATTTTTAATTAAATAAATGCAGCCTTGGTGAGCAGACGAAACTTCTTTTAAAAACATTAAAAATCTTACTGATTCCAAACTTTTGACTGGTTGTGTATATTACCAATTCAAAAGTTTGGGCTTGGTAAGATTTTTTTTTTAAGGTCTCATAGCTCAAAGCTGTATTTATTTGTTCATAAATACAGTAAATATTGTGAAATATTTTTACAGTTTAATATATTTTAAAATGTAATTTATTTCTAGTGCATTTCTCAGCAGTATTTACTCCAGTCACATGATCCTTCAGAAATCATATTCTAATATGCTGATTTGGTTCTTATTACCAATGTTGAAAACAGTTGTGCCGATTAACACTTTGATGGAAACTGTGATTTCAGTTTTTTCAGGATTCTTTGATAAATAAAAATTCTGAAGAACGACATTTATTTGAAATAGAAATCTTTTTAAATTAACATTGTCTTTTGTTACTTTTGATCAATTTAATGCGTTTTTTTTTTTTTGCTGTTCCCAAACCAAATTTCACATTTGCATTTAAACTCAAATGTGTTATATAGGACGCTATATAAAAATTTTGGCTATTTAAATGATGTCATGAAAGCCTTAACTTAGCCTCATCATACTGGTACTTTTACCAGTTATAGCTGGGGAAAAAAAGCTGACAGTGACTTCCCGTAAATGTTATTCCATGATAATAAATAGATCTGTGCAGGACCCTTTAGAGGCTGTCACAGCCATGAGTGTGTTTGCACAGTCACAAGTTATGAGAAACTTATTGAGAGAAAGTATGCTAAGGACAGGCCCTCACTGTGTGTGTGTGGTAGGTGAGGTCGTGCTCTGGTTGTCCAGTCCGAGCTGGTGTGCCGACACATTCCAGACACCTACTGCTGCTTATTTACAGGAATAATTGTGCTGGGGCGGCTGCATCCGGGCTCTCTCACCTTCACCTCCTCCTAAAGACCCTTACTGCACATCTAAGCATGCAACCAGCTAGACTTTATCTTGCAGGAAACCAAGGCACCAACTAAAAACAAAATGGGTTGCAGTGGTTGGGAGTGTAGGAATTCTTGGGGAGACTTTGAGAGCAGAAAGGCATGTAACATGATCTCATTGTCTCTTCACAGTCTAGCAACAGTTAATTATGTTCACGTAATTTGAATGGTCTTGAAGGCATGTGTTTAATAGGCATGTGGAATGTGACCACGCTAACTTGGTGGACGTCTACTTCTCATATGGCAATGATACCGAAAGTGTAGCTCATGTCAGCCCACTCCTACAAATCTGTCACACCTTGGTGCAGTCATAATATGCAGATTTAGTGTGACGGAACAACTTTACCTGTCTAAAAGTTCCCAGTAATGAGCTGGCCAGAGTGCAGTGGAGACTCTCTACAGGCTGATTCGTGTAAACGCTTGGCCAGAGTATTGGGTGTTTAAGACCCCGTGAAGACCCGGTGTTCTGCATCAGTAAGAAGAAAACATAAAAAGGAGATTATGCATCCTGCATTTCTTGGCTGTTCATCCCCTGCACATTTTTTAAAATGCCCATAAAAATGGCAGCATTACGATTGCATAACGGAACGGACAAAATATACAGTTCCACCCAACTTTTTTCCTGCAAAGTGTCTCCCGCGACGCGTCTGGATTTATTTGCAGATGGACCCGTGAGATGTGCCTATTTGGGACTCGTAAAATGTTAAACACTATTGCATCATCAGCTTTATAAGGAGTGTGCAATTCTTTATGGATCCATGTGTGCTTTGAAGCTGGCAGTCGCTTATTTATGTTTTCTTTTTATTGATTTTTTTTTTCTGCATATATCTAAATTTCTGCTTCTCAACAGTGACGTAGCAAGTTTAATTTTTTTGCTGATGAGCAGAAATCAACAGCTTTTGTTGAAAACAGAAGTGTGAAGATTCAGCGTGGTCCAAGGCGATGATGTCATGGATGTTGCATGCGTGTCTAGACTGAATGCCTTTGACAGGCTGTGAGAGTGCAGAAAGGGCTGTTAAATTCACTTTCCTACTTTGGATCTGTGTCTAGTGCGAGTGAGAAATGAAAAAGAGAGTGAGAACATGGGTTCAGATTCAGGTCCTCTAGCTGAGTCTATGTTGATGTCATGTAAGTGTAGATTGCTTTTACAAAACCATTTGTTGGTTGTCTTTTCAAAAATGCTTGCTCACAATGCTTGCTGTTTTTTGGCATAAGAAGGTTTAAACTTATCTAGAATATTTCCAACATTATCTAGTTATAGTATCTAGTTTACTTTCCAATATTTACATTAAAATACACTTAATTCAAGGTTAATGTATTTAAGGCCTTGCAGAAAATCTGACTAATTGGTCTGAAGAGAGCCCTTTTAATAATTAGGATGATTTTTCCTGACCCTGTGTGAACGCATTCTTTGAGAAAGTTTGGGTGGGGTGGGGGTGCCTAAATACTTGACAAATGCGTTCACAACCATGCAACTGTTATTGACTTTTAATACATAAAGTAATACATTCTTTCCATTCAACTTTTTTTCTCATTCAACTTTTCAATACTAACAAACCTTTTACATGACACTGTTTCTTTTCATGGCCATAGGCTAAAATAAAATAAAAAATCAGTTGCCATAAAAAAATCTACTGTTTCAGTCAAAAATAATTTCAGTTCTACTTGTGTTCTCTGGTATACTTTCCTGAAGATCGACTGTAGAAATTGTACAAGAATTGTACAAGTAGGCATAAAAGTCTTTGCAAGACATGTTTAAAGTTCAGTTGTATTGTGTACACACAAGCCCCTGCTATGTTTCCATCCACCTATTTTATACACATTTTGAGATATCGCATGAAAAAACGCTAGATGGAAATACCAAGATGCGCATAAATTAAACGTATGCGCTCAAATTTTTATGTGACACGAAAACATAAACGCTTGAACTATGATGGAAACACTTTTACAGAATAAATTCCATGATGCACATAAAAAAAAGAGATATGTGACTTTGCAATGGGACGGCATTACTGGACCAACCAGCCGACCGATCGCAAAGTGGTTCGGTATAATTCCCTCCCAAGCGTTCACAAACACCATTTTCATCTGAATGCAAGATAACATGACAGCGTTTATTGTGTTTCATCTGCGCGCTCTGAGGCACGAATAATTTATTATATACGAAAATTATTAAATACAACGGCTTCTACTGCAGCAACTTCCATTTTTCTTAGTGATATTTAGTGCCAGTTTATCAGGAAGTGACGATTTTGTTCTCTTCGGCTCACTGGATAGAAACGCTGCTTTATTTGCAAGTGTTTTGGGCGATATTCCAAATTTGCATGTGAGAAGGAATAGCGAATGTAGAAAGCAAAAGCCGAATCCTGGACATTTTGGGCGGTTTAGAAATCCCGGCTGTACACTTTTTTTTTTTTTTTTTTTTAGGTCCAAAAAGAGGACGTATGGTCACCCTACATAAGATGTATTCTTTTGTTCCAAAACCAATGCAGTGAAAGGCAACTGGCCTGAAACTCTCTCACACTGGCCCTGGACCACTGAGTCATCCTTATTATTGAGCCCTGGGATGAATTTAAAGAATTTTCTCTAGGAAAAAGGCAAGTGTCATCTGCCTATGAAGTCAGGTTTTAAACTCTCCATGTATGATAAAATTAAATAATGACTGTAATCAGTACTGACAGTCTAGACTCTAGTGTTTAGTTTGTTTAGAGTATACACATACTTAAAGACCATCAATACACTCACTCATCTCCCTCATACATCAGCAGAAGCACTTCAAGATATTTATTTTTTCAATGCGTTCCCTCTGAATCTATTACATGAACTTAGCGCTCTCCTGATTTGTCAGAACACCAACTAGGAAAATGATGACTAGGGAAGGCCATATAATGTAAAGACAGGGAAAACTGCTTCTGAGATGAAGAGATGGCTTGATAAGAATTAAATTTGGTCAGAGAATAGTCTCATTGCATATCCCACCTCTCTCTGTCCTATTCTGGCTTTTTCAGTGAATTTTTCAGCTTTAGCTGGGCTTAAAGCTCAGTTCCTGTGTCTCACTCATCGCATCATCTATTATCAGAGTTCTGAGGGGCCGGCATCAGGGGAAATAAACGTCTTAAAGGAAGAGGGGGGAAATGCTGGCTTAAATTACAGCTTTAAAATTCTCTGATTAGATTCTTCATCGCTGGAGGTTGTCGTTGAAATGAGCTCAGGCAGAACGGGATTAAAGACTACTTGGTCTCTCTCTTGTGAACCTACTGTATGCTGTTTTTTTTGATGCCACCCTGTAAAATCTGGCTCTGCTTCTCAAAGAGCCGTATCATTTATCCCTTGCCACATTTGAATGTTTTCTTTTTCTTTTCAGCTTTGACAAAAGACATCCTTGTTTAGAAAGTAGGGGGATTTCCATCTAACTGGTGAGAGACGCCATCTGTCCTACACATAATATCTAAGAAAAGATGATCATTTATGCGTTTAATAGTTTGTTGCTCTTGAAGATTTAATAGTTTGTTGATCTTGAAGATTTCTTGTGTTCGTATTTTCATTTTGTATTAATGAGAAATTGCTGACTCACTGGTTTCTGCGGCCCTGTGGGTTTAAAACAGAAGGTGGTGTTACTCACGGCTGTTTGGGGCAGCGGGGGACTCTAAATGAGGTGTTACGGGAAGCCTGGGGCCCTGGGCAGGGAATCTAAGATGAGATAATGCAGCTGACGTCTAGGGGTCTCAGGGGCCCAGAGAGGCTTGTGTTCAGATGATATGGGTCCTGAGTGATTCTAGACCCCTAAAGAAACTTGACATGTCAGGGCTAAATTGTGTGTTTTAGACAAGGACAGAATAGGTGATGCTGAGAGCTGTTGGACCATATGCTACAGTAAATGGATGATTTGGGATGAACTGGTTTAGGAAAGAAATAACACTTGGATGTTTATTACCTTTGTGCAAGTAGATTAATAGAAAATACATTGATATAAAATGTTATAATTTAAATAATAAGTATTTAAATATCATAAATTGATATTTTAATAAAAAAAAAAAAATTTATTTGAAAAAAAAAAAATAAAATAAAATAAAATATATATATATATATTATTTTAGCAGCAGAAGACTATTTAAGGACAAGAGAGACATTCTGCCTCTTCTAAAGAATTGTTTCCCCTTTGATTTCTTCCTGTCATTTGTCATCAGCTTCACACCAACATTTATTTCTTGACACTCACTCTGCCCATCTCTCTTTGTTTTCTGGTGTTATGTGACTTTTAGATATGTGGTAAATGGTGAAAATTGATGGTAGGTGGCAGCCTGTCTTTTTTAGTATCGATTTACTCACAACCTATAGCAACAACGATCCATTCTCCATCATCCCGACTAGGTCTGTGTGTTCAGTAAGTAATCGCATATATGTATCAAAGCTTTGAAATGTTCTTGAGTAGGTCACGTGTGTAGGCATATGTATGTTGATGCACTTTATTTTGAAAGCTAGAGCACAAAGATTGTCGTAGTTTTGCCCTCTGATTCTCAGCAGAGAACTTCTGGCTTCTGTAAAAATTTCTGTCTTTCTGGCAGATGCCCAGGAGACCGACTGACGCTGCCTGTTTACTGCTCTAAACACAAATGCACACAAACAAAGTAACATCCCTGATTCAAATACCTCATCCAAAAACTGCAACACAGGATAACACAGATATGCCCCATGTTATTATGGATTCAATTCCTGACCACCAACTTTCCTAAAAAAAAATGCCCAGTGGTCTTTGAATATGTTTACACCCTTTAACCGCGTGTGCACTTTTATTTAGGTCAAAAAAGTTTGAAATGCTGTGGGTGTAACTCAAGCAGTGTACAATACAGTGCTGTTCTGAGAGCCACTAATGCTTCTATTTAACCTTGAAATAGACCCTTTAATTGTGAGTTTGAATGAGTCACAAGAGAAAACAATGTGTTTCTGTAAAACCATTTCTTGAGAGTATGTCAAGACTTAAGTTTTAATCTTTCTTGGTTTCATTTGTCCCTCGCTGGATTTGAAAAGCCATTGTATTATTGTCTAAGAAGTTATATTATTCATCTTCTTACTGAGCCACTTTGTTTAAAGATACCTACTCTTATACCCTTACAAAAGAGTGAGACGTTCATTTCATACAGTAGCTTTCATCATACATGTAATAACACATTTGTACCCTGATTTAGAAAATAATGTACAAATGAACTTTGCTAATTTTTTAACCCAAAGTAGTATTTGGTTAATATCGATAATTGGACACAATATTTGAATACTGTGTTATTTGATCAAAAATACAGTAAAACAGTAATATTGTTAAATATAATTACAACTTAAAATAACTGTTTTATATTTTAATCTGTTTTAAAATGTAATTTATTCCTGAGATGGCAAAGCTCAATTTTCATCAGCCATTAATCCAGTCTTCTGAGTCACATGATCCTTCAAAAATCATTCTAATATTCTGATTTGGTGCACAAGAAATATTTCTTATTATTATCAATGTTGAAAACAGGTTTTCTGCTTAATATTTTTTTACATGTGGCTTTTCAGGATACTTTGATAAACAAAGTTCAAAAGAACGGCATTTATTTGAAATATAAATCTTTTATAAATTTCTTTACTGTCACATTTGATCAGTTTAATGCATCCTTTCTGAATAGAAGTATTAATTCATTTACAAAAAACTTTTACTCCAAACATTTGAATGGTAATGTATAATGTAGATGCCGGACCACAGCAGCTGGTGGTGATTTAGACAAAGTATTTCAGGGTTTCTGTCTTTGTATATGAGAGAATCACAAAGAATCACACATCACAGATTCAAAATGTCAGATGTAAATCCAGGGTGAACTGTAGCTGTTTTTGAAGGGCTGATCCTCCAACAAGAGCTGGCAAACTCAAAAGAATACACATTAAAGCTTGGCAAACAATGTGGGTGGAAGTTCATTATAAACACCCCGCCAATCTAACACTGAACATATGGACTCAAGGGTGATGTTTACCCGATGGAAAGAAGGAACTGGCGTTTAGTATTTTCATAGACTGACTTTTAATGCACTTCATATAAAGTTATCTTTTTTTTTTTTTTTCTTTATAACAAACTGAACATCTGGAGTAATGTTTGAAACTGCAAAATATCCAATCAGAGTGGATTAGCTCGGCCAGGCTCCAATACCAACACACTGTGGGCATGTGTCCGCTCAGCCATTATCTAATGTAGCTGATTGCCAGTTCTTCTAGACCTTCGAGCGTCAGACTCTGTGAATAGAACGAGGTGTGTTTGTGTATGTTTTTCCTGGACTTCACAGAGTCCACATGCCTCCGCATGGGCACCAGACCTCTTTCTATGAACTCTCGCTCTTTTTTTTTTTTTTTTTTCATAATATTCCATTCAGTCGTTTCTCATATGACCTGAAACATGCGTTAAGGTCAAAAAAATGTTTATTGCAGCAAAAGGATGGGATTAAATACTGTCATCATTCACAGAAAAAAATATAACAAAACATTTCACGTAAAAGGTCCATTTAGCCTTTCTCTGTTTTGGGGGTTTATTTCCTTTGGCTCTGAAGGCTGCATTTCACATAGTTTTTCTTTCTTCCAGAATAATTAGTCTTTTGCGGTGCTTGAGAGTAAAATATACGAAGTGCTGTGGACCGCTTGCCAAAGTCAACTCCACAAGCAGTTTGTGGAGGAACACTAGAACATTTGTAGGCTGTAAACTCACAGGGAGACGGTGTCTGAACTTCAGAACGCCAAACGCTTGGCCTCATCCTCACACCCAGCAAAAAAAAAAAAAAAAAAAGACTGACGTTTTAATCATAACGTTAGTCATAACTTAGCTGATATGCCTCTCCTTTTGTTTTCTTTACCCTGATCTGGCTGCACCGCGGCGTATCGCTGTACGCGCTCTTTTGTTTTCGATGGCAGGCTGCGTGGATTGCGGTTCTCTTTGTCAAACAGTTGTCCACCATACGGTGCCCAGATTCAAGAGCTTAATTGAGTATTTGTTTAATCAGTGCCTGTGCCTGAACCAAAGCATTTATTTTTAATCGGCTCGAAAAATGTTTCTGACTTTTACGAGACATTCAATTTAGAGAGAGTGGCAGAAGTCAGAAACCTTGCAGATACAGTATTTTGGAAAATAAGTTGCACATGACTATACTGTCACATCAGGTTGATGTGACATTAAAGGGATAGTTCACCCAAAAATGAAAATTATCCCATGATTTAGGCTACTCACCCTCAAGCCATCCAAGGTATATATGTATATATCTTCTTTCAGATGGACACAATCAGACTTATATTAAAATTTATCCTTGCTCTTCCAGGCTTGATAATGATAGTGAAGGGGGCATGAGATTTTGAAGCCCAAAAAAGTGCATCCATCCATCATAATAGTGATCCACACGGCTCCAGGGGGTTAATACTTTGCACGTTTTAGGTGATTGACATTATGTGTGCTTTGGGATATAAATAGCAGCTCATTTCAGATGATAAGAAATGCGACATATTCTGGAAAATACAGTAGACAGAGTTGGTTGCTAGTCTTGTCATCTTAAGTTTTAGACTCTTTACTGTAGAACCTTATTATTGCTTTTGTTATATTAAAGCTATCCTGTTTTTAAAATCTCTACTATTTGAACCCCTAGACATCTGTGGTTTTATTTATTTTTCATTTTCAAGGCACACAGAAATGTTTCCTGCAACTTCTGCTTCGTTGCTTGATTTGTGTATGTTGTCTTGTCATTTGCTCTCTGTGGGAAACGAAGCGTAGCGGTGATCTCATGTTGTTTATTTGTTCCTTTGTGTACTCTTCTTGCAACTCTAAAGCAATGATATGCAAATCCATTCTGGTCTCTTGATCTCGGTTTATTAATTCCTGTTTCCTTGTTTGTTTGCTTGTCTGTTTGCTTTGGACTTTTTCTTCTTGGTGCTTTGAAGATGGTTGGGGGGAAAGCCATCAGATTGAAATGATACACAACCAAAAACTGAAAGGAAACATTATGAGTTAAACAAACTATAAATGAACATGATAGAGTAATAAGAAAGTGAATCTCAAACATGAGCCATATCATTGTGTCTAGTCATATAAACAGTCTAGACCCAATGCTTACTGCAGACCAGCAAGCACCAAGCGGATATTGTAAACACATGCGCTCTTCCCGTCAGGACCCCTGTCCCTACTGAAGCCTCTTTCCCAGAAACAAACCCCACTTTGGTGTAAATCTCAGTCGATCTTGCCCTTTGTTTCCTTCTGTGAGTGACCTGTTGACAAAACTAAGACTGGGAAATAAATTGAATTCACTGGTTTTGTTTGTGATATAAAATTAAGAAACATTGTGATTTTAATGTACTTTTTTATATGCTCATTAAGTTTCCTAAAGACTCATTAGACTAGTTCTGTGATCTAATTAGTATGACAGATGTTTTAATAGTCTCTGAAATAGTCTCAAAATGAGTTGGTATCATTCACTTCTATGAATTGGTTCAAACTTCAATTTTTTTCTTAAAAAAATTATATACTCAAGTACCAATATATAATATTGTGTAGTAGTAGTAATAATAATAATAATAATACTGTTTTAGTAAAATATAAAATAGATATTTAAATATTAAATGTATATTTTATATACATTCATATTTTAAATATTAAATACTGTTAAAGTTACTGTTAATTTATAAACTGTTAAAATCACATTCAGAAACATTCAGATATACACTACCATTCAAAAGTTTGGGGTCAGTTTTTTGTTTTTTAATAAATGAGTACTTTTGTTTGACAAAGATGTATTAAAATTATCAAAAGTGACAGTAAAGACAACTATAATGTCACAAAAGAAATAAATGCTGTTCTAACTTTATATTCATCAGAATCCTGAAAAAAAATAAATAAATAAAGCATCACAGTTTCCACAAAAATGTTAAGCAAATGTTAAACTGTTTTCAACATTGATGAAAATAAAAGTTTCTTCAGCACAAAATCAGCACATTAGAATGATTTCTGAAGGATCATGTGACACTGACTGGAGTAATGGCTGTCTTAGGTCATGGCAATATGGGTAATATGTTAGATTTAGGATTAAGAGCTAATTACAAAAATATTTCCTACAGTCAAGTTCATACTTGGGTATATTACACAAGAATCTGCCCGAGGCCCTCTTTTGGAAGTTGATTGGTCCACGTCACGAAAAGTTTAATTCCATTATAAGAAACAAGATGCTAACTTAGTTTACTGGCCACAAATATGCAGCTGCTGTTTTTCTTCTACACATCCTCAGGCAGCAGAAGGAGAATAATTACACAGCAGCAGAAAAGCTGATATAAAACCCAGCTATAACCCTGCTCACCTTTTTGTTTGTTTTCTCTCTCTCTCAGATCAACCTCAGGCACGGTCTACACCCATACACCCCACGCTAGCTAGCTCGACCGAATCGGCAGCGCTGCTGAGGAGAGACAGCAAGCCACACAGCAACGGGGTCAAAAACGGAACTTTTTCACGAGCCGCCTCGTCATCATCTTCATCTTCATCCTCAGCCCATAAAAACCCCAAGAAGCTGCAGTCGAACCCATCCATCAACAGTCAGAGCAGCAAGAGGAGCAAAGGTAGCTCCAAATCCAACAGCTCCCAGATCCCTACAGAGGCTCAAGATGGTGAGCCATGATTGTTTGTACACATTTCTTTCGCTGACAAAGATAAGCATCTCTAGGGGGTGAGATTTTTGTTGTGACTAACATTCTTTGCTGCGTCCAGATTGCTGTGTCCATTGCATCCTGGCCTGTCTGTTCTGTGAGTTTCTCACACTGTGCAACATCGTGCTGGACTGCGCCACTTGCGGCTCCTGCGCATCAGACGACTCGTGCTTCTGCTGCTGCTGCGCTTCAGAAGAATGTGGCGACTGCGACCTGCCCTGTGACATGGACTGCGGCATCATCGACGCGTGCTGCGAGTCTGCAGACTGTCTGGAGATCTGCATGGAATGCTGCGGCTTGTGCTTTTCCTCCTGAGACTCCTATAGGGGGCGCTGCCTCTTTCACTGTTTTGAGACCTGAGAAGAAACAAGCAAAGAATGACATCAATGATCTGGAGTGTGAGTTACAATCTAGTAGCTTTCTTTTAAACTGTCTTGCTAGGAGCAGGGTTAGTTGTACACTAGCGGTTTTATTCGGCGGTAGTCTTTATACATATGAACTCTTTCTGGACTGATTTCTGCTTAAAATGTTTTGTTGAGTCTACATTGGCATGATGCTGAATACAAATACATCCAAAAGACTTATTGAGGCCACTGGGAAAGGTCCAAAAACATCCGTAAATGTCAGTGTTTGTTAGTTATTTGAAATCGTCTTAGTGCCAAGCTTTTGATAAATGCACAATCCAGTGGTTTAAGAATTCCACAATAATGCACACCATAAAAGAGCTTGAATTGCAACTCAGATGTGTTTTAGAAAACAATGCAGTCTGCTAAAACTATTCCAGCGTTGAATTCTCAAGAAAGATGTATCCAAAGATCACATACACGATCAAGACTAGCGTTATTTTTAATAATAATCCCAAATATCATCTCTCAGTACGCACATTTACTGTAGTACACTGGTGTAGTCCTATGAGGACTACAAAAGCCATAAACTATGAGTGTGAAACTCATAGATGTATGCGAGTGGGAGAAAGATGTTTGTATTTAATATATGGTGCCATATTACAGTTGTATCATAGATTGTATGTAAACGTGAAGAGAATCCTGACAGTCTCTACATTTGGTCCTGTGATGTTTTTATCCTCACTCTTTCTAGCATTTTCACTTCATCAATCAGTTTTCTTGCATACTGGAATATTATACTGTAAACCGTTGTGAATTGCACCATTTTTCTTTTTTTTTTCTTTTTTTTTTCCAAATGTGAAATATCTGTCTTGTAATTCCAAAACTTTCCATTTAAATCAGTTTTGTGTGAATTTAAATGTTATTTTTACATATCTACCAATTTTTTTTTTTTTTTTTTTTGATGTAGTAAATGCCTAGCAATAGCAGTATTATTTTTTCCTTTCCAAAAAAAGAAAAAGAAATCTACAGCAGAATGTGATGTAGTCTTGAGAATCAACACACCATAATCCATACCATAAACAGTACATAATCATTTTACAGAAAGATGGTGAAAAGCAATGCATTGATTTGAATCGTTTACATTTTAAGAACATGTTTCTATTGTTGCTTGCATTAAAACTGGAGGTAGGCAGGATTTTTAACTGGACAAGAGTGTACAACAATGGAATAAAAGAACAGGATAAAATAAATTTATCTGTAATTTTTGATGTTGTATCTTTTGTTTTCTTTTTTTACCGTTTTTGTCTCCGTGTAAACTACAAAAACGCAAATTTGTGAAAACCGTGATGTCGATGCAGAGTACTTAAACAAAACAACAATGGCCGACTACTAACTATGTTTGTGCTGCTCAAGATACTGAATTTATAAACGCTTCTCCAGCTAAGTGTAGATTTTCTGCACCACTACTAAGACCAGCGGAAACACAGCAAATTCTAACATCGCCAACTACTGGCATACATAATAAGTAGTTTTTGCGGATCCGTGTGAATGGGGATCGTTTTGACAATGTTGTCTACTGCATGCAAAACTTTTCAAAAAACTTTTCCATTTTTAAGTACAACGATGTTGTGTAAACATACTCTAAGGTAATGGTTTCCAACCGGAGGGCCCCAATAAGTCTTAAAATGATTTACATTTTGTTAAATCTTATTTTAATATTAATTAAAATGCTACAAAAACCACTAAGGTCCTTTCATGCATCAGTTCTCTAAACGGTGTCTGCTTTATTTGCTCAAAACCGAATCGCATCATCCATACTGGCATCTTGTTAGCATTTGTTACGCATTGTTTTCATATTTTCATCTTATGTTGCAATTAGCTATGTGAAGTTGTGTGATAAAGACTGCTGCTTGGACAAACATCGCTTCCAACCTCTTTTCTGTTGCCCAAGAAAGCTCTGTGAGGTTTGGGCAACAGAAAACAGTGCGGTTTAATAGGCTCTTAAAAGGCTGCCAAAGTTGTTGAGGAGGAATGTCTGTTCGAGGCAACAGTATGTGATAAGAGCTTCTCTGTTACATCTCTTGCTCACTTTGACTCTCTCTCCTTGTTTTTCTCTCTCTTTCAAGTGTATGTTCTATAAATATGGTTGTGGGTGGTAGATTCTATCCCTGGTTGAGTCTTAACCACACACATCTATAGATAGGGAGTTCAAGTTTTAACCTGGTGGTCAGAGCAGCTCTGGTCTCTAAATGTTTGCTTGAAACAGAGGAGTCATTCAGTGGAGGGGAAAGGTTAAACATATTCTTGAACATCTGCATCTGTTTTGAGGAATCCAGTGTCTTCATACACAATGCATTTGTACAGTTTCTCGTTTTCTCATGAGTGTATTCATACTAGGACACAACTCCCATCCAGATATTCTCTCAATTCAGCAACAGAGGACAAGTGGCTATTGAATATTAACTATGAAATTACAAAGAGCGCATTATAATGGAGGTGAAGGGGTCGCCAGCTGTGATGAAAATCATAGATTAATAACCCTGGCGTGAAAAAGCCACTGGCCTCGAGCTCTGAGAAAAATCAGATTCTCTTTTCTTTCAGAAGTCACAAAGATGCCAAACAGAAGACATGGTGTCTGTTTTATTAATGCAGGGGTCAACGGAGGGCAACGGCGGCCATATTTCGATTGTTTTTCAAAGTAGTCAAGTTCACACTGCTTAGGTGACTTTCAAAAAGTCGTGATAAAGTGTTCAGAGTGGGGATTCATAAAATCTGCAACTGCGCTTAAAAATGTGATTGGGGTTTGCATTTTTTTTTTTTTTTTTAACTCCAGGTTTAGTGTGCTTGTTTGTAGAGCTGCACAATTTGGCCTACAATTTTGTGAATATATATATATTGTAATATTTCACTGTATAATAAGAGTATTTAAAAGGATAATTCACCCCAAAATTAAAATTATCCTATGATTTACTCACCCTCAAGCCATAGGTGTATATAATTATCTTCTTTCAGTCAAACACAATCGGAGATATATTTAAAAATATCCTTTCTCTTCCAAGCTTTATAATGGCAGTGAACAGGGGGCGTGATTTTGAAGCCCAAAAAAATGCATCCATCCATCATAAATATAATATCCAATATAAATGTCCTTACAGCTAGAGGGGGTTTATAAAGTCCTTCTGAAGCGAAGCGATGGTTTTTTTGTAAAAACAATATCCATATTTTAAACGTGGGATGTAAGAGTATCGTAAGCTTAGACGCCTCTCACGGTTCAAACGGATAGGGCTGGGCAACAAACTCAATGTCTTCTTCTCTTATATTGAAATCCTCCGACATTTCTCTTTAATTCTCATTTTAGACTTCTAATTCGTGACCGGTGTTTTGTATTGCTCTATCTTGAGCTTTTGCGTTTGTCATTTCGTCATGCATCTAGTCAGAGGTTACTCTTTCGCCACAAATCGATGTGTATGGCCGTCTGCCGGAAGCTACTTATTATAGATAATAAAGTATGTATATTTTTCTCACAAAATACCTATCGCTTCACTTCAGGCAGCCTTTATTAACCTCCTGGAGCCATATGGATTATTTTTATGATGGATGGATACGCTATTTTTTGCTTCAAAATCGCACACCGCCCCTGTTCACTACCCTTATAGAGCTTAGAATATATCTCTGATTGTGTTTGTCTGAAAGAAGAGTCATATACACCAAGGATGGCTTGAGGGTCAGTATAATTTTCATTTTTGGGTGAGCTATCCCTTTAAGAATAATTATATATAGGCCTTAATTCATTTCCAAATGTTAAACCATCAAGCTTTTATTTTGTCTGAAAAACTTCAGCAAGCCCTTAAAGCTTCTCTTTTATTGACAACAGCCAGTTTAAGTGCTTCTCATGACAAGTTTGGAAGATGGTTGGTTTCTCTGAGACATTGAAAACAATGGATCATGAGCTGTTGAACACAGTGCTCTTTACTCTGAAACACGCAGCGCATATATTTATTTAATTAAATCACAGACTGCGCAATTTGATAATTGCGCTAAGTCAGTTTTATTTCGGTTAATCATGCAATCTTAACTAGGTTAATCATCCTAGTTCCCAGTGTTAGTGTTTAGAGGACACTAGAGCACTTAATGCCTGTGAAAAAATGGTCTCCTCATTTTTCACTCTGCTCATCCAAACCAAACCGGATCAAATGGTTATGATTAGTTATACTTAATGTATCCGGCCACACTAATCAAACCAATTGCAAATGTATATCTGAGAGAGTATAAATGTTTTGTGGAGAGAGTGGGTATATTCAGAGCGTAATACAATATATTGGTCAGGTTCTTTCGGTTTTTCTTAATGAGGACGGTTCTCAGTGGAGCACATCTCTCTGTTTGGATTTCACTAATACCAAAGGTTGAGCACGGCTGGTGGTTTTATGATCATTTTGTGGGATCCGTGCACATGTACTGTACATGCAGAACCACAGTCACACATACCACCAACCCACCCACACACACACACAGAGCAGAGGGATCAGTGCTGAAGAGGCCTGGTGAGTCACCAGATATGTGGGACCGGAGCCAGTTGCTCTCTACAGTGAAGCATCTTGTCCTCCCACTTACACACTCGACTCACAGGCCTGTCTTCAAGTCATCATTGTATCTCAAACACACACAGTAGCTCAAGTGCACTTATGAGATTCTTCACACAACAGCAAATAAACACCAATACACAATCACAAAAGCATGTGTTACTCCCCTGAAAAGAAGAGGATTAATAAATCAGAAAACAATCACTTAATGAAAACTTGATAGAAAAGGCGATTTACAATAAATCGTATTTTAGAAACAATAATTGATTATTTTCTTAAAAGGGTCATGTATTTTTTTTTATTTAACCACATTATTTTTAAATAATTAATTTAATTTATAATTTTTACCATTTAGTCTAATATTACTATAATGATTTAAATATTTCTTCATTACAAATATATTTTAACCATTTTATGCCTTCTCTCTGACCCTCTGAATTAAACAGGCCATTTTTGCTGCTGTTAAAAAAATGTGCAGTCATTTTTGGTCGTCTTAATCAATATCAGTTTTTAACATAACCTTTTCTAATCTTGTAATATTCTGTCCCACACCTTTACTTTAAGAAACAAGAAATATATAACACTTGTTATATTGCAAATTGTGCAGTTATCTGACTACATTTAAAAGGTTTTTACAACATTTTTTAGAAACAACATGAATTTTAAATAATATATTTAATGTACACTACTGTCCCAAGCATTAAATTAATTAAAAGTGACAGTAAAGACATTTTTAATATTACAAAAGATTTCTGTTCCAAATAATTGCTGCACTTTTGAACTTTCTATTCAAAGAATCCTGACAAAAAAAAAAAAAAAATTGTGGTTTTCACACAAATGGTTTTCAACAGTATTATTTATAATAAGATATTTCTATTTCTTTAGCACCAAATCAGCATATTAGAATGATTTTAAAGGATCATGTGACACAGTAATGATGCTGAAAATTCAGCTTTGCATCACAGGAATAGATTACATATATATTACAAAAATGAAATTGCACATTCTACAAACATGCTATATTCTTAATTCTTAAACGTTAAAAGTTTTTTTACTCTTATGTTCCACATGCACATATTTCACCCATAATCAGATCAGCCAACGTAGAGATATTCATGACTGCGCTACATATATATGAATCCGCTGCGTACTATAGTATATATGAAGGATCAGCATGACATATTGCATAAATGTGCTCAGAATTACTTTGCACAGAATGGAGCTTATTACAAGAAATACATACGAGAAGAAAATGATTTAAAATAAGAAGGAAATGTGTATTTTATTGTGGCTCCTTTAAACTACCTCAGTCTGGCAGACGGTGATGGATTTGATTCGGTCTGGAATTGTTTAACTTGCACAATGAAGCTTGAACATAACATGACGGACTGAAATGGCTCCTTATGGACTCACTTCTGCGCTTGTGTTCAATTTACTTCCAATAACAGGTAAATTGGCTTATGATGAAACTATTAAGTGGACGTCTGGACGTTTGGAAAGTGACATCACTTCTGAAAATGAGCAACATCAAATCTAATTCCTACCGAAATGTACCTTTTTTTTTTTTTAGTTTTTTTTTTATCTATACCATGGTATTCTTGAATAAGTGAATTTCATTGCACCTACATAGTACTTTATTTATAAGGAATCACAGCACTACTTCAGAAATGAAATCAGATCTGAAAAGTTCTCATTCAAAGCTCAACTTCCTCTCTAATGACCTCGGCAGAGAGAACAAGAGATGCTCTTGTGTTCGAAGAGACGAGTTCTGCAATGTCATAAAGCGATGAATATGAAGGAATTTGCCTAAGGAAATCATAGGCTTTTGCAACATGCCTCTTTTGCTCTTTCTCTCCCTCCCTTCATGGTTCTGTCACTCTCAGTTTGTTTCTGAAGTTTTGCGGTGCGGCACAGCAGTCCTGCGCTGCACTGATGCCTTCATTAGAAACACATGTTGAGCACAATGCTTCCCTTTAGACCCAGCAAACAATGAGGCTGCTTCTGCAGCTGAGGCTTCACCGTCAGCAGAAATTCGATATCATCCGACAGTCTTCGTGTGGTCAATCCAACACGTTTTTCTCTGTTAATGCCAACGGGCACCGCACAAACACTTAAATGTAATCAAAGATGATAATAAGATGGAGTTTTATGTGAGTCTCACCCTCTGAATTACATTCTCCAGATTGAAATGATTGTTTTAGAGTGCAAAACCAATCTTTATGAAACTCTGGTGATGCCTTGATGATGGTTTTTTTCTCTTCGTCTTCTTCTTTTTTTTTGATATGCAATCATCATATATCTTTATAGATGCATGACAGAAAGATTAATCAACCTATCCAAATAACCATGATGGGAGACGGATTGCAGAATAATGAATCAGTTGATGAATGCCCAGATATATTCGTCCTCTTTTAATTGAAGTTTGGTAGTTGGACAATGGGGCTACGTGACTGCACAATAAGAGCAGGGGGGATAACAGTGGTTTGAAGATGAAGGGGGAAGATTATTTCCGGTGGACTGGAGCAACCCAACACTGCAAAGTTAAATTAAAGGCAGAATTTGCACAACAGATGGGGGGAGTGCAGTCAGACAAACGGAGTGGAGGGGACCGGCTGGGTTTAATGACCTCTCCTCTGTGTTGATTCAGCTCTCACATCAGCCCCATGCAATTAACAGCCATATCCATCCCTTCGGCTTTTTATTTAATCAAAAACCAGTCTCAAGAAAGAGAGAGAGAAGGGGAAAAAATTAAGAAGCGGGGAAAAAATTAAAAGATGGATGAGATTACTGTAAGTGGCTTTAATAATGAACCTGCCATACATACAGTGAATATTAGAGATAATGCAACAATGAGATGAGCGTAAGGAACAGTACTTATGAGTTCACTGATCATCTGTTTACTAATGCAACTTTAGACGTTTTTCATACAAACACCTTGACAATAACCCTCTGAATTTTAAACTAAAATAGAATTTAAAAATAATAATCATTTTACAATATAATTTGTATAATAAAATATACAATCTCACAGTGATGCTCTGTTCACTAATTCACCTTTAGATGTTTAGATGTATAAACACCTTCAAAATAACCTTCTAAACAGGAATTTTGTTTTATTTTAAAGTTTTATTTTAATTAAAACAATTATAATTATAAAATAATTATAATTAAAATTATATATATATATATATATATTTAATTTTATATGATGAAAATTTTATATATTTATGTTTTTATTTATAATTGTAATTTTGCAAACAAAATAAAAATAAATATTTAAAAAAATTAACTGATATTTTTTTATTTTAAAATGTTAAGTATTTTTTATATGAAATATATCACATATAATAATGATTGGTAACATAATAAAAGCTATTTTATTTTACATGAAGCAAGTCACTTCAATGGGGCCACCATTTTGAGATCACATGACCAGCTGAAATTTGCTAACAGAGTGGTGCAGGTATGACAACACTGTAGGCCAGCAAGTTAGCATTTTAGCACTTCCAGTTCCATCGTCCCCAAAGTCATTGGGGTTTTTTTTTTAATGGGATTTTGATTAAATGGCTGAAATAAGGTTCACATTTTATTTTACAACATAAATTACATCAGTATTACCCCACTTGTGATTTAAGCTGTTATGTGTCTTGAAAAAGGCGGTTGCTAACAAGTGGCTAAGAGGCAGTCGGGGAGATTAAACATCATCACGCCGAAAAGGTAAGCTCAGTCCGCTTTTACAGCCTTGTTATGCTTATAATTGTGCTCTTATAAACTATTCTAACTCAAACTTTATGGGAAAATATTTTATATAAAAACTGAAAGAGTTGTTGGAAGCTTAGTGGTGGTGACGTTGAACTCGTGGGACCGTGGTGTAGTCCGTTTATAGCCTACCTTTAGCTTTTTACTTCGGGCGACTGCATTTAGGCTTCAAAATTCATAAAAATGGTGTTCATCTTGATGGAAAAAACATGGAAGTATCATAAACTTTTGTTGATCACAGAGCTTGTTTCTTTGCAATAATCCCAAAGCCTATGGAAAAATCCTGTTCTTTTTTTGTCGAGGGAACCAGTGTGATGCTAACTGCCGATTGGCCTACAAAGTGACGTCATACCTGCACCACTCTATTTTGTATCAGTAACCCTTCTGGTATTGGACACATTTGCTCACAGAATAAATGAATCTGGCTTACACTGTGTCTACACCGGACGCGAGTGGCGTGACGTGACAAAAGACAATAGAACCCATTATAATGAGAGATGCTGTCTACACTGGATGCAGCACGCCGTAACATGACAAATCTCCGACAGTAAACTGATGCCCTGTTCCATTTCTGACGTATTTTAAGTGCTCACTAGGTATAATTTGACCGGTGCAACGTAAACACAATATTAGTGTCTTTTTAATACAGCCTGGTCCTTTATGGTAGTGCTAAATAAGAGCATTGTAATACCAGAATGTGTTGAGGATGCTTTTATGAGCTGATGACATGGATAAAATCCCACTGATATATATATAGATGCCTCATTAGCAGCTGTTTCTATGGGCTGTTGTGCATAAGCCCTCCACCATATTTGAACGGTCAAAGCATCTGCAACCTATGAAAATCTATATCTGCAATAGACTTCAGTGGATGCTTTTGCTAAACTAACACATTACAACAAGACAACGGCATTAGCTAACACAACATTAAAAAGTTACCATAGTTTAAAAGCCTGCGATATGGAGTTAATACATACCAACACATTCTCACCGGTGAAAGGTTATCCCATTTCTTCAGGAATTTAAATCTCCATAAGTTTCAACATCTGAAATGTTGCATCAGTATGTCTGGAGCTGTCAAATGTGGAATCATTATATACATGTCTATGTGTAATCCATTAGAAAATCCCTCTCAATATTATTGCTTTGAATTTTATGAACTAATTTTGATTTATTTGAAAGAATGACATTTTTATTGTTACTTATGCATCAAGTTTTTACATCCACAAATATCTCAAGCCATTAAATATGAAGTCTGGTGTATATCTGTGGTATTGCTCAGTGCTGGGTTATGAAAAAGGAGACAGTGGTGTAAAAAAAAGTCAGAACAGAAAGGCGGCGTCTTTGATCTTGGTGGGTGGGCGTTTTCTGATGTAAGACGGCACGTAAGGTTGTCTGCGTGTCTGCTGTGCAAACTTCCTCTCAGTGTGCTACTCCAGTTTGTCTGCCGTTAACAGACGTGGAAGTCTGCGACAAAAAAATGCAGTACAATATGCACCCTGCTGTTTTATGACCATACTGTTACGCAACTACTGGTCTACAGCCAAAAGTCCAAATGCATCAGCGAATGTAGCATGATGGGTACCAGGGTGCAAGAGTGTCCCAGGTGCAGTGCCCTCTTGTTTGGACAGCCCTAATGGACCCTTTTTATATTTCCAGGGTTTTCAAAAGCAGAAGTCATCATAGTTAGGTAAACTATAAGGGTGAATGGGATATGAGCAAATATAATTTTTATATCCCCATTTGCTCCGGTAGCAAAAGAAAAAATCCATGATAGCATTTCCACGACTTTCCAAAAGATTTATATATATATATATATATAGAGAGAGAGAGAGAGAGACTGACGTGAAATTTGAACCACTGATTCGAAACAAATGATTTGTTAAGCTTTGAAGCTTCATGAAGCAGTGTTTTGAAATCGCCCATCACTAGATATTGTGGAGTAAAGTTGCTATTTTGTTATTTTTGGCGCACAAAAAGTATTCTAGTCACTTTATAATGTTAAGGTTGAACCACTGTAGTCACATGAACTGTTTTAAATATGTTTTTAGTAGCTTTCTGTGCATTGAAAAAGAGAGTGTTATTGCTGACGATGCAGGCCTTACTGAGACATCGGATTTTATCAAAAATATTTAAATTTTTGTTTCCGAAGAAGAATGAATGAATGATGAATGAAGGTCTTACGGGTGTGGAACGACATGAGGGTGAGTAATTAATGACAGAATTTTCATTTTTGGGTGAACTAACCCTTTAACTCAACCTGCTTGTAATCACATTATCTATAGGACAGCTGATTGGTTCTTGCTGTATTAATATATATATATAACAAAATCATGCGAAGTTGTATTTAAAATACCTGTTTAAAATTATCATCAAAGACCAAGCCTAGTAATGTAATGCAAGACTACTGATCGTTTTTTGGCTTTAAATTAACCAGTATTTCTCTGTCACTGTTCTGCAATCTCGTATGGTATCGTCCCCTCAAAAGTGTGCTTTGTGAAAGTCTAAGCCCAACAGAACACATAGCTAAATGTCAAAAGGGTGCTTGGCAGAGCATGAAAAAACAGACCCCTGTTTAACCCACTGTGACTCAGTGCAGCTTGCGCAAACAAGGAGCACAGACCGTGGCCTTGTAGGACGTCGCAGCCCTTCATGGAGGCTTGCCACAAGTAAACATTTTTCAGGGCTAACTGGCTCTCCGATTTCACCTTGAACTTCAGCTCATCTTAAACACTTGGAGATTTTTGTCTTCTCTAATATTTACACATGCTTGATTTGAAATATTTCACTGTGCGAAACGATCACCGGACTCCAGAACGGCAAACTAAATGTACCAGGTGAGTCAAATTAGCATCTGTCTGGCTAGTTTGGCACACAGGCCGGTATGTTGACTGGAGTGCTGGGTATTGATTCTGGAAGCATGAGAATGAGTTCATTTCTTTCGGTCTTGAGGTCCCTAAACGGTCTCAAATTAAGCATGTATTTGCACAGCTTGGTGAAGATGTGTCACAGATCAGCAGCATATGAAGCCCATTGTGCTGAGACTGAGGCAGGGGATCCAGTGCTCAGCAGGCCCGGAGCAGGTGTGGCTGCAGCGGGACGAAAGCACAATAGAAACTCAAGCATCAAGGACGCCCCTGGGACTCTACAGGAAGAGGCTCCACATCAGCCAAAAAATAAATAAAAAAATAAAAATAAAAGGAAAATAAAAGTTCATTGACACCGTTCACTCTAACACAATTTTAGACATTTCAAAATTTTATTTCATGTAAATTTATTCAAAAAAATGAAAATATGATTTTTTTTATAATATACTATACACTTTTAATATTTGTGTTTCTGCCAATCTCAATCACGCTCTGTTCACTAATGCAACTTTAGACTCTCATTAAATGAATGTAGAATTTAAAATATAAAATTTATAAAATAAATTTTATAATATAATGTTTAAAAATATATATATTTTCAATATTTGTGTTTCTCATATACAGTAAACATCTTTAAAAAACGTAGAAACAGGAAATATATTACAATTTAAACAATGAAATAATTTTATATTTATACAGAAGCATGATAATTTATTTAATATTCATGATTTTATTTATAATTGTAATTTTACAAATAAAAAAAGTAACAAAAATAAATAAAAAATAAGTAATAAAATAAAACAAAATAACATAACATAAAATAACAAAATAAAAACATTAACATAAAAAAAATTGAATAAACAAAAAGGTACCTGGAGGAGGCTCCACATCAGGAAAAAAAAAACCTTTATGGGAAAATCAAATAGCAAATGTAATGTAGTGTAGAGCATGAGCCTCTGGGTAACAGTGGCCTAAATATTGCTCTTTCTGGGAACAAATGTAATAAAATCATACCTTAATTTTATTAGACACCTTAAATTTTGGAGTAATGTAGATGTTTGTGGAAAATGCTGATTGCTGGCATCTGTCCTTCTGTGCAAATAAATGAATGACAGCTGGAGAGTGGAAGCCAGGGCTAGAAAGACGGAAAAATATCAGGACTCAAGTTTGCACAAGAGAGATAAATACAAGTTTATTTCTCTCAGCCTCAGTGTGTCAGATTTCGTTCTGCATTTGGTACAATGCTGCCAAACTAAAAGTGCAGATTTGGCAAATGTTTTGGAAAATGTGGGCTGAATGATATTAGAAAAAACTACTGACACTGAACATCTTGTTAAACAAGAAAAAGTGTCACTTAGGGGCATCTGGAAAGCATCATCAGCGTCTTAGCCCATATTCTTAGAGCAAATGCTATCAAATGAAATGAAAAATAGAATACTTTTACAATTTTTCTGTTTGGTGATTGTATATAGTAGCTGGAAATGATTCACAACTCCCTTTGCAATAATTCTGCAAGAGAAAATGTGACAGCAACAGTGACAAATGGACAAACTGTCAAAACAAGACAATGTAAACACCAACAGTACAGTGAATGATGCATTTATCAATTTAACACTTTCAAAGAAAGGCCTACAATGCTGGTTAACTTAATTATCTGTACTTGACAGCTACTGTCCCTCAAGGAAGTTCACAAAAGAACAGTCCATATTCTGATCCCATAAGCTTGCTTCCTAACAGTAAGCTATATTTCGGGAAATGCATACACATGGGAAGACCTATTCATCTTGTAGGGCCATATGAGGACTAAGAGACATTTCAGACTCAAGTTTTTTGGCTCTATTATACTATGGCGAAAGAGTAACATTATTAAATAACAAAATTTATATTGCAATTCAATAAAATACATTTTACATTGCCTTATAGTATTACATTGGCAACTTGCATGGCCATAGTATTATGTAATTTCATCTGAAATAAACTCCATATGATACATCAGTATAATTAACTATTTAAAATCACACATGAGGCCAATAATGCTGTCACAAATGGTCAGAAGAGATGCAATACATTTATCGCTTATATATATATATATATATATATATATATATATATATATATCCAGCTATATTCAGTTAGAACTTGCATGAAGACGACCACCATCCCCCATTCTCAAAACTCTGGCAAAGTCTTCAAGGTTGTCCAGAGGAGGAATGAGTAATGACTGCCATTGTCCAACTTCACATTTGAAATGACTCTATGGTATTCAGCACTATCTGGGGCAGGGCGAAGAACATATCCAATCTGTCCCTTTGTCAGGTGGGAATTAGGCTTTTCTCACCTCATAGAGAGAAGCTCCAGAGAGCTGGAGGAGAGAGATAATTCACATACCTCCCTACCAGAAGCCCTGACCCATGATTGTCTTTCATATGGAGAGTTCGAATGGATCAGAAAATCATCCTTAATAAAATTTATACCAAAAATGGCAGTTTTTTTCCTTTTTAAATCCTACATGTGTTAAATATGATCATTTACTCTTTGCACTTAAAATTGCCGGCATAATTTAGCTGTTTGTGCAAGGCGTCACTGATGCTGATAGCAAATTAGTCGCAGCGCAGTTGACCAGAGGTTTTAAATTGGCCAGCGAGGGCATATCCCTACCTTTTAATGAGGTCTGTATTGTTGCGGATGTCAAGCCTCTTGAAAGGTAAGCCACTTTGTGCCAAACCTCACCCCTCCCCAACCCCGCTCTCGTTGGTTCAGGCTGAATGGCTCTGTGATGTGCTGTGCTCTAGTGTAGTACAGAAGAATTACTTTGTCTTATCTTCCAGTGGACAGGGGTGACCTTGTGGAGAAATGGGAGAGGCAATTAATACGGCAATCACTTGTGCCGCTCAGTGAGTGCCTCGCCAAGTCCTCTCTGTTAACCTTTTGAGGGAACAGGTAAAAACAGAGGAAAAACAGGGTTGACGAATGCTCACCTTCACAATATTGGTGAGATCTCTGTAGGTGTGGTAGAGTTTCTGTTGTACAGTAATGGATCTGTTGCAAGAGTAGAGCAAAGGGGCATGTTTTGCTAGTGTAGTGAATTGCTTTTTTTAAAAAGTGCAAAATCAATTTTCTAAATTATTATTTTTGTCTTGTTTTTCAGCAAAAAAAAAATCGAAAAATCCTTTAAAGGTATGTAACTTTTGGCCCTCTGGTGGTTAAAAAACAAAACTGCATGCATTTTGCAGAAGAACATTGTTTTGGTTGTGCTTTGGCTCTGCATGACTGTGCGGATGAATGTGGTTATCCTACTGCTCATAAAGCAATCACTACTAGGCATAGTGAATCAGGGTAAGACAAAAACACGTTTTGGAAAAAGGATTGATGACTTATTGACTCATTGACTCATTTAAATCAAGCATAGCGTTCACGTCAGGTCACGTCAGTCAAGCTCGCATTAGCTGACTCTCAGCTGATCCACGTCTACTTATAGGAATACGATGCCTATCACAGCATCCATATATAATGTCCATCAGTATTATCAGCAGCTATCGTGTTGCTCAGGAGCTAATTACCCTCCTCCATCCCCAGCTCCACCTCTTGTCCAGTCAGGATTTGGTCTACTCCACACCGCTCCGGGGGGTTATTAAAGGCCTTCTGAAGCTAAGCGATGCATCTGTGTAAAATTTACTATAGTATAACTATTTTGTATTTTCACTGTACCAGAGATCTGCAGTCCAATGAAAAGGTGTCAGAGACAAATGGAGAAGGAACTGTAGTGCCAACAGTCACGGAATACTGAATACCGTCAGTCATGGCAAAGTTGTAATTTTCCAATTGCCAGATTCACCCAATGCTGATTTAGATTAAAATGATCCATGTATTCTGTCATGTTCTCCATCTTTAATGCTCTTCAATCTCTGTTCCACTGTGCTCCCCAAAATAAACACACTCTTATTCAACAGTCCCTAAGCGACACTACACAACACTAATCTCTGAATGCAGACAACACAGATCAGGTATGCATCGACAGACACCGAGATTATTCCCTGTGCACACAGAGGTTCAGTCGCTTCGCTTCAAATGAAACACAATCACACCAAGGGGAGAGAAGATGAAATGTATGAGAACTGAACTGCATGCTTTCCTCAACAGTTTTACACATTTTTTATGTACTGCATCCTGTTGGTTGGGATCTATTTGAACAACATACTGTGCAGGCTTTACTGTAAACAGAAGACTTTACTCCCTTTACACCACTGTGCTGCAAGGAAATGTGAAGCTATAATAAACCTGTGACAAGGAAAACGGCAAAGAAACAGACCAGTTTGAAGTTTCAGAGTTGAATATCACACAAACAAGAGTTCTGTTGTTCCAGTATTCACATTCTGATTTTGCTGATATTACAAATAAAACAGCATGAAGTGAGATATTGTTTTTACAACAACAGTTCAATAAACATACTATTAGGTATCGGAGTTTGGAGCTCCAGACTACTAAGTACCAACTACTTTTTAGACAGGATATTACAATATTGTACCGGCAACAAAAATAGTTCCAAACAAAGCCACAGTCCAGACGCACATCTCTTAGCAACACAAAATAGTCAGCGTTTTTGACTGAATTGGTTAAATGAATGATTCAATGACTCACTCGTTCCTGAAAGAATTGTTTAAGTGAATATTCCAATGACTCACTCATAAAAACACTTCTTTAGTTCCTGAATGAATCTGTATTTTTAAACTCGCCCAGTCACAGTACATGCACTATTACTAAACTATTTACACTATTTATTACTAAATTAGTTTCACTACTGAAACACTACATTATTTTTCTCAGCAACGGGGTGGTAACGTCACTGTTTTTTGATTCAACACATACTATTAATAGAGAGAGGCTGCATAGACTAGGTAATTCATACACGCACAACTGCCCTCTCTCTCTCTCTCTCTCTCTCTCTCTCTCTCTCTCTCTCTTTAATTCATTCAAATAAATGTAATCTTACCAAACTATTTTATCTCTGTGTCTGATTTAAAGCGGGCATTCTAGATCTAACAACCCGTAGACAAAATAACTGACAAAAACAGCTATTTTTACCATTCCAGTCTCCACTTCATGTATGGTGGTTTTTTGCCTTAAAATTGTTTAATGCACAGCTAGCTGTGTATTATCCTTTACTTATGTTAGTTTTAGTTTTGGGTAGAGGTATGCCACTCAAGGTTGTGTTTTTAATGCAGCACTCATTGGTTTAAGTAACTCGCTCAATTTTTGACTATTACTAATACTACTCTTGATCACCTCTTCAAAAATGGGACCGAGCGCTTACAGATACACACGGGAGAGTTTGAAAATACACGGGAACGTTGGAAAGTGTTTTGAAAGCGGCAGCATTCTGAATGCTGTTGAGCGGATTCTGACTAACTTAAACACCTCTGATTGGCCATTGTGTTCACGCATTCAACAGATATGTCTGTGATTGACCAGTCCGCTAATATACGTCTGCTTTCAAACGCTCCCGTGTGTATCTGTGTAAGCGCTCGGTGAAGAGCATGAAAGATTTCTGTTTCTATAACATGTTTTTAAAGCGTTAATTATTGTAGCCAATTACAGATATATCTGTTGAACGCGTGAATGCAATGGCCAATCAGAGGTATTTAAGTTAGTCAGAATCTGCTCAACAACGCTCAAAATGCTAGGGGGAAATGCCGGTATCATCACATTTTTAACCTTTTTTAGTACCTATTTGGTACCGAAGTACCGGTACTTTTGACAACTCTATGAGATTATGTATTTATCAGGCTACTCGGATGAAGCAATGTGTTTGGTATGGTATTTTCCTGATACGCTGCATTAATGCCAATTCGTTGCACTTTTTGTTAGGGGCCTGTTAAAAATTTTTTTGCATATGGGCCCAGGGCTGAGACTCAGATTTAAGCGCAGGAACTAATTGTTATATACAAGTGGAATGGTAGCATTTGAGGAAAAGTGTGACACAAATACTCACACTCGTTTCAGTCTCCCATGGAAGCGATAGGTTGCAAGTGTAAAGCTGTGAAAAAGATGGAGTATGCATGTGTTTGCTTTTGTGAAAGCAAACCGATCTATTACAGCAAACACAAACATACTTCAGAATCTGCTTTAGAACAAGTTGAGATACTTCCTGTGTAATAGTTGTTTAGCTATTAACTAACCACCGTTAACTAAATAACCATTAGGTATATACATTTGACTAAGAGCTCAGCACTCATTGCTAAATTGAGCACAATTAGTTCTTCAGGCCCCACATAGGGTCTCCTAACCCAAAGGCCACGTAAAGCTGAGCGAGGCGAGCCAGCTCTCATTAATCTCAGCCCGCTGAGTGCTGGCCTGCGAGCGGAAGTGACCGTGAAACACGCGTGTCGGAGAAACACACGCTGGCGCTTTTGCGTGACTGAGGAGAGCAGGAGACTCAAGCCAATTATCCAGTCCCCACTCTGCCTTTAATTTTATGCAACGCATGGAGCCCATGAAACTGCGTCTCCCTACCAGGCGGACACCCAGGGCCTGTCTAGATGATTGCAATTAAAGGCAATTCCACTACATTGCTGCCGTTAGGTGGAAACGCTGTTGGGAAAGGAGACGGGGGAAACACTCAAGGTGGTCTTAATCATTGACCGGTGTGACGGGCTATTCTTGACATCTTTTTCACATGCTTTAATTAGGCACTATGAAGAAGAGAGATAATTCTATGTGAAATCAAAGGAGGATGGTATAGGTAATAATGCTGGATGCAAGTGAAGTGGGTAGTGCCTAGTGCTGTGGTGCTCATGTGGGAAATTCAGGTTTGAATTCACCATGTACTGATCATATTCCTGCTCATCTGTTCCTGACATATTTGTAACCATCATGTATTGAGGACATGTCTCCTTAGATGTTCACATGAGTGGTTAATCAATAGTTTTTAATGCAGTTTTTACATCATTTGGATGGAAATAAAAATTTAAGATTGAATATTCATCCAAATGGTCAGAGTTTACCTGGTTAGCATTAGCCCCTGCTAATAGCGAAGAGACACTGCGTCCGAAATCATGTACTGAGTAGGTACTACATTTGAATTTGAATTTACTTCACAACCGTAAAAAGTATGCTCTAGATAGTATGAATATGGGTAGTGTGAATGAAATTCGGATGTACATCCGCCATGTCGTAACTGTCACATGACCAACCAGTGTCAGTTGCGTCACTTCCATTCATAAATTCCCTCCCATGGCCTCACGGGATAGTAAAGTGTCCACTTCAGAATCTCGCCTGAAGTAGCAGGTCATCCGGGGATTATTCGCCTACTGTTTTTCGAATACTATGTATTTGGATATACTACTCTTGTTTTTCGCATGCTATATAGTAGGGAAATATTCAATTTCGGACGCAGCGACTATCTTTCTCTATTGAGAAAGATATCTCTATTCCAACTTCTCAATTACTGCCACTGAGGTGAATGGAAATACTAAGGCATAGATTTCTCCAAGTATGACTGTACATAGACAAGTATTACTAAATGGCTAAATAAAATAAAAAAAAATAATACATTAAATTAAATTAAAAGTGTACATTTGAAAAATGACCATTCAGATGCGACCCATATGGTTTGGTAAACAGAAATGCACTCATCAAAACCTCTGCTGAGTCTGAGCTCTAAACTCTCACCTACTAAATCTATGATATTTCTGAGCCTTGGGATGTTTCCACCCAACCCAGTGCCATTCTGATCACCCACTAGCAGAGATACTGCTCCCCCTGCTGGGAGAAATACTGACTGCAGAATAGAGAAGCAGATATATGAGAGAGACTGCAAGCAGGAGAGGAAAAACTAAAGGTTGCCAAGCCCTGTTTCAATATTCCTTGAGCACACTGCCCCAGCTGTTTCATAATTAACACTGGTGTAGGGAGATGCTCTTCATCTGCTTGATTAGATAATTAAATAATTAATTAACCAGGGGCTTACACAACCTCTTCAGATCTGTCTTTCTCTGTAGAGAGAAAAGAAGCGGGCGGGAGAGAGAATGAGAGGAGGACAGATGAACGTGCAGTTAGCCTCCCATCTGGAGAGCCTCTCAATGGACAGCAAATCATGTTCTCCAGCACCTCATTTATTTAGTTAGTTAGGTTAGTTAGTTATACTCACCCTAACACATTTGTTGTTTGTTTTTAATTGTTTTTCCATTTAAAAAATCTATATCCATAAAGGGGAAAATGTTTTTTTTTTTTTTTTTTTAAATATTGCAATCAACCCTGGTTTATATTAATTATTATAATTATATTAATTTTATTTAATAAAACTATCAACTAAAAACTCCTTAAAAACAAATGACTCTGGAGCAACATAAGAGTGGAAAGATGATAGCAGAATTTTCCAATTAAAGTAAATGTTTTTCAGAATGTGCAACTGACCAAATTTACACATGAGAATGTGATTTTTGATATTTAATTATCAAAGACACCATTAAATGTTTTTGGAAGTTGCTTTCAAGGGGACGCCACGTAAGTGATGTCGAAATTCAGTCTCAACTGTTTTGTTTTTACTCACAATGATGTAGATCCTCAGTTGACATTTATGGTTTCAACGGAGGATGTGACCATCGTTATTCTCCTAAAAAATAAAAATCAAGGCATGACCAATGTTTGAATTGCCAGATGCTTCTCATAACAACAGGCTGTCAATGTGAGAAGACACATGGTATATTACATACCTTATTGTTTAATTAGGTACGAAAGGGTGGAAATCAGTTTTGAAAGAGAAAGGGAAAAGTAATAAAGTCAGTGTTTCTGCCTGGTTTTCGGTCTGGAAGCTGAGAACCAGTAAAAATGTAATAATAATAAAGGAGCCCAAATGCGGATGTAATGGCCTGTATTTATGTGTTTCATTTTATCTTCAAAGACGGGCTGAAATTAAACAAACGTGCAAGTATAAAGGGCCATTTTAAAAATAGCCTCTTTTTTTCAGCGAACGATCTCATCTCGGGTCCCAAGGAGAATATTGCTACCGTCAGCACTGGCGCACATTAAGGGATGAATCAGAACAGAAGGAGCGAGAGAGAGGGGCGAACAGTGACAAAAAGACATTTTAATCACCGTTATTTCCGCCTGTGCCCAGGCGAACGAGGGCCGTGCCAGGGGTTGCGTGATTGAACAGCACCCTGCACCTTTAAACAAAGCCCACACAACTTCCTCACCGGCTTCATTTTAAAGACTCCTTTAGCCATAATCATTTTCATATAATTCACTTTCATACAATTCTTTCTCCTAATCATTATCAGGGCCACTAACGTCTTAATGACTTCATAAATTTAAGCTATAAAAAGTAATGGAGAAAGACAAATGAGATAATTAGGAATAAATCTTAGTGGAAGCCCATTTATCAAAACATCGAGAGCCACTGAATATTCAAAATCATTAGGCCCTGTGTGTAATTAACAAAGCCCCTCAGTTATGAAGGAAACCTGTTTCCAAAGATATTAAGATCCAAAAGACTCCATGTTATTAAATTGACCGATGAATCTACGGTGTATAATATGATGTGGATTATTAGGATCCTTTTTAATTAAAAAGTGCGTTCGTTTTTTCTCTCTCTCTTTTTATTATTTAAATTTTTTAACACTTTAATGGGAAGTTGAATTCAGGTCTTTAGTCACAAGGCAGTAAGAGACTTATCTCTCTTTTTTCTGCTCTCTCTCTTCTCTCACTCCTTCGCTCCTTCTCTCTCTCCCTCATGAATAGCATGGAGATGATATAATGGACAGAAGACTAGCCCTCAGTCCCAATATTTTATTCTCCTCCAGTACTGTTGCATAGCACATGGATGGAGAGCGTATTTTAATTTAACACACTTTGAATTCCTATTATCTTAAAAACTATGTGTAATGAAATCATTGGCCCTGATTAGCTAAAGTGAGAATAAGACTCATGTTAAGTGTCTGTGGAATTAAAAACAGATTTTTTTTCTTCCCTTCGCTTCTGAGAACAGCTAAATTTTTCTAAAAGCAATTTCCTGAATTTGAGCTTATATTACTGCTACTGTCTTAAAATAAAAAGTTGATATTGCCACATATATGTGATCAGAACGTGAAATAACTTAATTAAGATTTAAATTAAGACCATTACTAGCAGTTCATCTGTTGCATTACTTATATATAGGGGCAGTAATGTTAAGAAATGTTTCTTCAGCAGCAAATCAGCATATTAAAATGATTTCTTTGGCAAATTCAGATTTGCCATCCAAAAATAACTTACATTTTAAAATATATTAGAATAGAAAACATTTAATATTACTGTTTTTACTGTATTTTTTATCAAATAAATGCAGCCTCAAAAACATCTTCAAATTAAAAAAAAATTCTGACACCAATTTTTGAACAGTAATGTACATACATAAATATTAATATTATATACCTTCAGGGGACACAATTGGCCATCTCCTGTCAATTAATTTTTCTGGATCATCATCAATGTGCCCAGAGCTTCAAAATCTAATTAATCAGAACGATTATTCAACATCTATGGAAAATTGTGTGTTGTTTGCCTACATACAGATGCATGCAGTCATATCTTCAGTGGTCAAGGCAGACGTGACTCGTCCATCGGGCTCTATTTACCTCGGTCAGGTGTGAAATATTATTTCTTCTCGTGCTATTATCTCCCCTATCAGCCCCCTTGACACATAGATTATACATGCTTATCGGCAGAATACACAATAGTTCGTCATTAGAACATTAATTGAAAAAGTGTAATTAATCTGCCTCGGTCCAGCTCCTGGACCCCTGCCAGCATCATCTGGGTAGGACTGAACGCAAAAAAAGAGACGGCCACACAAACAGAAAAAAACTATTGTGACTCAATACTGCCCCCTGTTGTCCATAAAGAACTCCATCCACCAGGGAGAGGAGTCTCATTTGTTCATCGATGGCACCGCGAGATGCCTGCGGCGTGCGAGCAAGCCTCTGTTGGGCAGACTGACACCCCAACGGGCTGCAATTACCCCACAGCAAAACCTATTGTCTGCGTGTCACCCCCCTGATGAGCGCACACTGTAAGCAATCGTCTCTTTTCTCTCGCAGCATTTGTACAAATAGCTTCCAGAGGCACTAAAAGACAGAGCAATTTGGTATTTTCTGTCATTTGACAGGTGAATAGAGAATGCTGGCGGATACACTAACAGAATCATTTTGCGTCTGTTTAAAAGGACAACGGGAAAAAGAGAATGTGAAAGAAGTATCGGCGGAGAAATTAGTGTTGCTAAAACAGCGGTTCAGAAGACTTCAGTCATATGGAAGGAAGCTGTGATTAGTCCAATCTGTCATTAGTGTCTCACTGACGGACCCATTAGCCCTGACTCAGAGGAGTAAAACGCTGCTTGGTGAGATCTTTACATCAAATACATCACCCTTCATCATTGACCTAGGACAACGCGTTAAGGAATAGTTCACCTAAAAATTTTAAATTTCATCATTTACTCACTCCATCGACATTCTAAACCCGTACAACTGTGAAGCAAAAAAGTAGGTATTTTGAAGAATGTGCTTGTTGCTCTTTTCGGTGCATTTACAATGAATGTGAACTGGGGCTTACAAGCTTCAAAAAGAAAACTTCAAAAAAAAAAAAAAAAAAAAACGCTCTATATGACTAGCGCATTATATTCCAAGCAGGGTTTCTGTAGGTTTTTGAAGGTAAATTTAAGACTTCTTTAAGACCATTTTAAAACCAAGTAAGGAGAAAGTAATAAATTGAAGGAAAAACAATATATCAATATGTTCTCTAAATGTAAAAGTCTGGGGAGAAACACAATGAGTTGTTTTAGCAACACTTCAGAGTTTGAAAATACAACCTCCAACAGATATCCATTACTTTTTAATACATTTAGCAAAAAACGTAGCTCTGCTCCCAACTATTACAATAGGGAAATATCATTTACTGTTCAAAAGAACAGCATTTATCTGAAATATAAAGCTTTTGCAACATTATAAATGTCTATATTGTCACTTTTGATCAATTTAATGTATCCTTGCTGAATAAAAGTATTTTTTTCTTTCCAAAAAAAAAAACAAAAACAAAAAAAACCTCTTACTGACCCCAAACTTTTGAACAGTAGTGATAATGTTACAAAAGCTTTCTATTTCAGATAAATGCTGTTCTTTTGAACTTTCTATTCATCAAATAATCCTGAAAAAAATTGTACATAACTGTTTTCAACATTGATAATAATAATAATAAATGTTTCTGAAGGATCATGTGATACTGAAGACTGGAGTAATGATGCTGAAAATTCAGTTTTGCCAACACCGAAATAAATTGCATTTTAAAATATATTCAAATAGAAATATATATTCAATGCATGCAATATTTAATGCCATGACTTTATGAATTTAAGATTTTCTGCTCTCATTTAAGACCTTTTAAAGGCCTTCGTTTGTGTAAGGTGAATTAAGACCTTTTAAAGATCTTTTTAAGACCATTTTAAGACCTGCCAAAATCCTGTCCAGTTATAGTGAAGCGATACAAGGTGTATGAGAAATGAAACTAAATTTAAGTCATTATGCAGTGATTCACCTACATTTTCAACAATTTGTGAACAAATCATTCAGACTGCTTTTGTGAACCAGGTCAAATGATTCACTGAAAAGCTTCTACTCAAAAGAACAATTTGTACCATAATGATGAATGCAGCAAGGAGAGCTAGCTATGTTATTTATGATAGTTAAATAGTTTTTGTGTTGTTTCTAAAGCTTAAAAGCTTTAGTCCCCATTTACTGTAATTGCATGGAAAAGAGCAACAAGAACAACATTTCAAACATCTCCTTTTGTGATCCGCACAAGAAAGAAAGCCATACAGGTTTAAAATGGCATGAGGGTGACTAAATGTTTTCTATTTTTATTACTGGGGGAACTATCCCTTTAAGCATAGTGAGAAAAATGAAGAGGGAGAAAAAATATATTTTTGGTTCGAATTTGAAATAACATGAAAATGAATAAATATCATGTTTATTTTGGGTGAACTAATCCTTTAAGCACAGTGCGAAAAATGAAAATAAAAAAGTGGGGGGAAAAACACGGAAAAACAGCCTCTTAAAAACTCAGAAGCAGTGAGAAAAATGAAAATATAAAGTGAAAAAAGGAGGAAAAAAAGCATCACAATAATTTAAAAATGTCACCAACAAATGAGAAAAATGAATGAACAGACTACATCACTTTAAAAATGTAAGAAACACTAAAACTAATGGACATCCACTGGTTTTGGGCATTGGTTTCGGTTGCTGTCCATTCAGTGTTACCATCCTCCTGTCTCCCTGGAGAACCATTCATAACAGACGCATATAGATGAGGCTGTAATTGGCTGACCCCAGGCATCTTTCCCCAGGCTTAATTAGGCTGCCAGTCTGTCCCCAGATTGTCCCTATTCTCACCCGTCCCCAGTTTTAGAACTTGGAAAAGAGAAGCGGGGATGTGTGGGATTTGCCGCCCATGAGGACACATTCAGAACGATTCTTAATACAAGAGCTGTTTTAAGATCTCTTTCGCAGCTTTAGCACATGACGACATGTATTAGCATTAAACAGAGCAAGAGTAAGTTCATGTAGCTCAAAACTGCAGTGTGAATGAAGGTTCCTGTGGTTGAGTGGCAGTTTGATCAAGTGCAGTGATGAGGTGATGTCATAGCCAGTCTTTATGGATACTTGCTAATGAGGTGTCAAAACTAATCTGACACTTGGCACAGTCCAGCGGTAAATGTGAGCTCTCACGAACTTACTGCAATCTACCTGAAATGAACAAACTGAACGATTCATTAAAACTCACATTAAAGGATTCCAACTTTTTACTACCATCATTTTTTGTAATGAATTAACTTTATAAAAAGCGAGTTTGTCAAGATGGTTTCAGTGTAACTGTCCAGTAGGCTAACTAACAAAAATACTTGATGCCTTTTCTTTGTTTTGCACCTTTTTAACAAAATGTTTATTTTCAGGTTTAAATTAAAATAAACTTAAATGGATTTCAATGTGGTCTCAAGATTTAGAAACGTAAAATTCTCTATAATGTAATAGTTGAAATAATCACTTGTCATGGTTGTGAAAAATACTGAACACTCTCAAGGGAGAGTACCCATCTGTGATTTAAGTTACAGAAAGAGAAAAAGAGACCAAATGAGAGCGAATGACAGAGAGAGAGAGAGAAAGAGAGAGAGAGGGAAAAAAGAAACAAAGAAGATGTTCTTTAGCCAATGTTCCTGAGTTCCTTGAGTAAATTAGTGGAAGAGCAGGGTGGCTTACTTTATTATTGTAATCCACAGTGCTAGCGCCGTGACCTTTAGCAAGATGATTGTTTCTCATTTATGAGTTTGAAGGTGCAATTTACTGAACGGTTTGATCCATAGGACCTGACCTTTGTAAATTGGCTGTTAAGCATATCAGGACTCGACCAACCTGCCCCACACATGCTCTAGAACGAACACAACATCCGCCCTCGCCCGCCTTCCCACACACACTCATAAAGTTAAACTCACTGTTACCGACGGAAACTTCCTCTAATTTCCTCAAAACAGGGCGCATTACGTTATTTTCAGTTAATCAGAGACATCAACATCTAAACATTTAAATAGCATAATAGGGCTGCACGATTTATTGCACGATTTGAAAATTAACATTGAACTTAAACGCGATTATCGCTTAAACGCGATTATCGCTTAAACGCGATTATGAAATCGCAAAGGCTGTGATTATTTTTTTATGTGCAGCTTGTCAATAAAGTATGGCTCCAAATGCTAATCCACCTGAAAGCACTGCGAGTTTGAGTCGCTTATAATGTACATTTGAAAAAGCAACACGTGTCAAACATCTTTCCAGACAATTAATAACATGTTTTTACTCCAAACTCACTTCATAATGACAGTTTAGCATCCTTCTGTGAGATGATGTGGCTTCCTACACAGAATAAGGCAGTCGTGTGTTTATTAGTCATGTTTAATCAAAGCATTTCAATCTTCTGTTTATTCAGCTACAGCGATATGACGTGTGTTATCTTCTTCTGCGGCAGGGCATATTTGGAGTTTCTGCGAAAGAGCGCCCTCTGGCTTTCAGATAGAGAAGCATTTACTACTGATCACAGAGCCGTACAGCCCTGACAAGCTGCGCATAAAATAATCGCAGCCTTTGCCAAATCACAATAAATTGTACAGCCCTATAGCATACACAATTAAATCAATCGCTCACTCAACTTTATGTTTTATTATTAAAAATAATTTACTCACTCAATTTAATTAAAGGGTTCGTTTACCCCAAAATGAAAAACTGTCATCAATTACTCACCCTCATGTTGTTCCAAACCCACGAGACTTTTGTTCACCTTCGAAACACAAATTAAGATATTTTTAATGAAATCTCAGAGATTTCTACGCAACTACCACTTTGACGCTTCAAAAAGAGATCGTAAAACTAATCCATATGAATTGAGTGGTTTAGTCCAAATTTTCTAAAGAGACTCATTAGCTTTATATGATGAACATACTGTTTTAGGCTTTTATTCACATTTAAACATTGATCAGTGAACATAAGCAGAAGCTCAACCATACTTGCTTGGTGCACGAGAACAAACCTCATTGGTTCTTGAGGAAGTGCAAAAGTGATGCGTAACACAAGAATGAACCTCATTGGTTCTCGCAGGTCAAGTAACTGATGTGTGTGTGGATGAATGTTAAAATGTGGGGGAAAAAAGCCTAAATTCAATCTGTTCATTGATCATGCCTCTTCAGAAAATTTGGGCTTGATTCATATGGATTCGTTTTATGATCTCTTTATGAATTTTGTGAAGCATCAAAGTGGTAGTTGCGTTGACTCTCAATGGGGGAACAGAAATCTCAGATTTTATTAAAAGATCTTAATTTGTGTTCCAAAAATTAATGAAAGTCTTACAGGTTTGGAACGACATGAAGGTGAGTAAATGACGACAGAATTTGAATTTTTGAGTGAACTATCCCTTGGTTTGACAGCCATGATTTTAGAAAAAAAAACAACTAAATGCTAACGAATAGAGCTTTACTGGATAGTAGTTGAATGAAGAGCTTCATTAATTTTTTTAAATTAATTTTTATTGCTTTAACGATTCAAGTTTCCATGAATAATGCCATTTGATTTTCAATGAATCATTGTTCATTATGAGATGGAACGCTTCACATGTTCACCTGTATAAGTGAAATTTAGATAAAAGCAGATCATTTGATGCTGTAGATGTTGCGTTGAGTAATTCGAGGAAAAGGGTTTCATTATGCAAGAATGCAAAATTATCATTATGCAAATCAATCTAGATTTAAATGAGCGCTCTTTTACCAACACGCTGTGGAGCAGAACATTACCAAAGCTGGAGGCTACCTATTTAAAACACAGTAGTGAAATCATTTAACTGAGCAATAGATTCAATTAACATCTGAGTCTCAAGTCCACTGATCCATTTGAGAGGATGCCAGTGTCCGACCACAATTAAATCTCATCATCATTCTCATTCTGATCAAGGCTGAGTGAAGGATGGTGACAGTTATCCTCTTCAACCATCTCTTTCTACTCACCGAAGTGGCGACTTGTCAACACCGGCACTTTTTCTAAATGGGATCCACACATCCTCCAGACTGTCTCAGAGCTGCTAGCTCGGCCATCGCCTGGGATAAAAAGACATTATTTTATTAAGAATCCATGGGTGTCAGATTTCATTTCATGGCTTAAATTTCACAGATTAAGCTGTTAGAGATATTCCAGCGCATCTCATTAATATCTGAAAGCGGTAATGTGTAATTTGTGGTGGTAATCATTTAAATAATTTCTGTGAATGTATGCAGCGGTACAATTCAGGCTTAGGACGCTGCGGGACCCTTCTATTTGACAATTAACTTATAATTCCAAACAGGGATTTGTCCTCTGTCCACGGTTATTTCTCAGACAGACAAGAGACTCAAGGCCGTCGACAGGGGGGTACGAATAAGGGGGAGCCCACTATGGTCCTCTATGGTATTTCACATGGCTTTTAATTTTAGATATGGTATAATTAATCAGATTTGATTTATTGCATTTATATTCCAAACATTTAATTTTGGAAGCAATCAATAACTTACAATTGTTGTCTTTATTATATTACACTGTAGAAATCAAAAAGTCCTTGGCATTAAAAAGTTTTAAATACCCTGGTATAGCATACTCGTTCTGACAATCTGACATTGTAAAAATGTTGTCCTGTGAGTGACCGTGAATTTTTGCTACAACCCTGCAGAGACCAATATGTAGGAGAGACACATCACTGAATGACACTCATCCAAACAAGGTACATTTGAATATTCACACACCTACATGAATGGCTGCAGGCAAATATCAGATTTGCTCCCCAGACATTCAGACCTTTGGACTTCGTCCCCCTCTGGGACGTGACCCTCGTTTGCAGCGGAGCAAATTTTCCTGACTGGCATCCCCTACATGCTCTGACGTGAAGGACAGATGAGAGATGGAGTGAGGGCAGGAAGCAGTAAGGCCGCTCACTTGTAGGTTGTCTGTAAAGAAGCAAAGGCACATGAAATTAAAGATGATCATCCCAGTGTCAGAAACAGAGCTCTGCTGGTGTATTTCGGCCCACTCTGAGTCCCCATAGAGACCTGTTATAAGGCATATGCCTCTTGCCAATCAGAGCAGCCCCGAGCTCTATGGGATCACTGATGAAATATGGACAATGGCGTGCAAGGTGGGCACAAGGGGAGGCAGGCAACTTAATGAGGCAATTTCTCAGATAATAAGATTGGAAGATATGCTAATATTTCTACCTTAAGGAGATAATTATGATGTAGAAGATAGAATATTTTATCTTAAAGCGACAGTGCACTTGTCCCAATCCTGATGCTTTCATGCAATCATTTATTTTTTTTTTGGTTGATGTTTTCTACATGTGCACTGGGACGGGGAAAAAAACAATGCTAGCTAGGACTGTTTTTTTCCTCTTTGTGCTTTCTTTGATCATTTTTGTTGGGACTTTGTATCGAGTGTTCGCTTGGGACTTCAAAAGAAAGTATCAAGGCTTATAAATATTTATGTTGCTTGGGAATTAAGTAAAAAAAAATTAAAGTAATACATAAACTCATATACATTGATCTTTATTATTAATTAAATTTTTTTTTGTCATAATTATAACTTTATTTCTCATACCCAAGGTCAGCAATGCCTCAAATATGGAGGTTTTAAGGTTTCAGTGGTGGGGTGAATCAGTAGTTGTTTGGGCTGCAATATCATGGTATTCCTCAGGCCTACTACTTGTGCTAGATGGGCGCGTCACTGCCAAGGACTACCGAACCATTCTGGAGAACGACGTGCACCCAATGGTTCAAACATTGTACCCTGAAGGTGGGGCCGTGTATCAAGATGATACTACACCAATACATACCATGGCCTGCACAGTCACCAGATCTAAATGTTATTGAGCCACTTTGAGGTGTTTTGGTGGAGCGAGTCAGGAAACAGTTTCCTCCACCAGCATGACAGTGACCTGGCCACTGTTCTGCAAGAGGAATGGCTCAAAATACCTCTGGCTACTGTGTAGGACTTGTATCTGTCATTCCCAAGATGAAATTTATGCTGTATTGGCTGCAAATTACCTGGGGAACACATGGCACCAGGATGCACTATGGGAAGAAGGCAAGCCGGCGGAGGCAGTGTGATGCTTTGGGCAATGTTCTGCTGGGAAACCTTGGGTCCTGCCATCCATGTGGATGTTACTTTGACACGTACCACCTACCTAAGCATTGTTGTAGACCATGTACATCCTTTCATGGAAACGGTATTCCCTAGTGGCTGTGGCCTTTTTCAGCAGGATACTGTGCCCTGCCACAAAGCAAAAATGGTTAAGGAATGGTTTGAGGAGCACAACAACTAGTTTGAGTTGTTGACTTGGCCTCCAAATTCCCCAGATCTCAATACAATGGAGCATCTGTTGGATGTGCTGAACAAACAAGACTGATCAATGGAAGCCCCACCTCGCAACTTACAGGATTTAAAGGATCTGCTGCTAACATTTTGGTGCTAGATACAACAGAACAACTTCAGGGGTCTAGTGGAGTCCGTGCCTCGACGGGTCAGGGCAGTTTTGGCATATATATATATATATATATATATATATGGCTTTTTAAATTTATGCTTCTCTTTAACCATGGTAATAAAGCAGTGAACCTGTCAATTGCATTTTAATGGGGTGAGATGTCACATGACTTCTCTCAGGTCATTAATTGGTCATTGATCAGAGTGCCCATGCTAATATATGTGAACATCATTTGCATTGCAAAGAGGTTGTTTGCCCATATTCAGCTAAGATGTAAGGTTGCTGTATGGGAAAGAAGGGCCTGGGGCTTTAGAGTATCCCACAATTTTCTGCTTATTTTATTACTCTTTCTCTCTCAGAGGATACAAACGCCTCCAATTACAGCTTATAATGAGCTCCATCAGATAATTACGAGCTCAGATGGCCTGAAAAACAACTTGATATGGCAGTCGGTGGCAGCCACAGAGGAAGTTTCAGTGTGAACTCGCAAAGTCTGTGAGTTTTGTCCCTAGAGAGGGAAACTCGAGACCTGAACGTAGATGGTCATCAGGAAGTATGTTTAACCACATGTCACTGCTGAACAAAAGTAGGACACATCTGGAGGCTTTAAGCAGGCAATCTACAGAATCCACATTTTGGCTTTCTGAGGATGGAGGAGTGATGAACACAATGTTCCCTTGTCATTGACTGCTAGACATCTGGCTCATCTCTTAACTTGTCTGTGCTGTTACCAATGAAGATTCAGCCTGAGATAGTATAAGGGGAGGAGAAGGACCACTTGGAGGAAAATGAATGGGAAAAGTCTTAACACTCAAAAACTTTAAAATAAAATAAAATAAAATAAAAATAAAATAAAATAAAATAAAATAAAATAAAATAAAATAAAATAAAATAAAAAAAAATAAAATAAATAAAATAAAATAACGAGGTTCCAAAGCTGTCATTTCCAATAATGAATTCCACTAAAATTGTGTTTCTTTATATCTCTACAATTACTTTTTATTTTCATTATTTCAAACTGGGTGAAAATGACTCACAACAGCACAGAAGAGTTAAATACAAAAAAAGAAATGTTGCTGGAGAAAAAAATCTTATTCAGAAAATTATTTAGCATTTTAGTTTTCTTTTTTTAAAATTCACTTTTGTTATTCAGCCAAGAATGAGGGTAAAATGCGACATGCATGTACATGTTAGCTCTCTCTTTAGCATACTGATTAATCTATGCCCGGTGTGGGCGTCATGGGCCATCTGAATGGTGGGTAAATGCCATCTCCGGGCGGGCGGGAGTCTTTGTGATATTGCTTCTCTCTGTCAAAAAGAATTCATGTATATTTTGCAATCCTTGCATCCTATTATGTGCAATAAACTAGGTACTTTATCCATGACAGCACCTGGCTGGCGGTAAAAATATGCAGAAGCCAATCTGCCAAACACACCCTTTCAAAATCAAATTTATTTAGTTAGAAACGGTCTCAAAGACACTCTTGTAAGCTATCATGTAACATTGTGATTAGAATACAGACAAGCAGAAATTTAATTCATTTTAAATTCAGACCTGCTCCGCTTCCTATTATGCCGCTGTATCAGTAAATTGTAAACCCTCCGTTGCGGCATTACAATTCAAACAAGGTTAGTTTTCAAACACCTGATTTGAATAAGCTGAAAAAAGGGAAAGGAAAATGAAGAACTGCTTCGACAGCCTTTGTGTCAATGCACGGCGAAAGATGAAGAAGTGAAGGCATGCGAGCAGAGGAGAGGCACTTTTGGATGCGATGGCTGAGCGATAACGCCCGAGGAAGTGTCAGCTAATTTCAATGCAGCACCTACAGCACAATTATTATTATTATCACCAAATCATAGAAATAAATTAAAAGAGCGAGATCCGAAAATAGCGCATCTGGGCCTTACACTTCACAGGTACACCCAGTGGGGATTCAGAAGGAGATGACTTTGCCTCATTATGTGCTTGGGTGGTGTGCGCGGGTGTGTGTGTGAAGGGAGATGGTGGACTCGCTGTAATGCCAGATCTCAACAGATGAGATAGGGGCTGTAATTTGAATGCCAGTGGGAGGCAATTTAAACACATGGCAGTCAGAGAACGCCTGAGTCTGGTGACACTCTGATCAGCAGCAGGGCCGTTCTGGGCTCGGCAAGGTCAGTGTTTGGGCCTCCTCAGAGAACACTTTGTTGGTCAAAGAAGGAAAGACTTTTGACAGGTTTTATTAATTGGCTTGAACATAAATTACACTTCTACATTCCCTCATAAATGATTTCAACACTTGGGTGACATTATTGAGGTTGAAAGAATACCAAATGCGTCGTAAAACAAGTTCATTGTGTCATCGTGAACGGATCAACCAGAACAAACCAAAGGAAATGTGGAAAGTGTAGCGTTAGCCAAGTGCAAACAAAAACACCCGTCCGCTGTGTGAACTGAAAGCTTTCCCAGTTTATAATGTTACTCCCTTTGACATTTCCCAGATCATCTGCCAGGAAATCAGAGTGACAGGATATTCCTGTAACTTTTTTTGAGGATAAAAAACCAAGTGAAGTATCTGGCATGAAATGGACCGACATAACCGAGCAGGGTTCCTTCCTTCCCTCTGAAACAATGCACATCTCAATCAGTGTCAATGAACGCTGATTAGAACATCACAAGTGCTACAATCATATCCGAATGTGGATGATAACCAAAGTACAGTAATTTCCACCAAATGAGAAGCAGAACAAAAATCAAGCGAGTTCTTAATCAAAAATGCTTAACGGACGACGATGCGGGAGGTGCAGTGGGCGCCTTCGTTCATCTCCATCCAGGAAAGCCAGTGACTCATCCTTCACTCTTTCCATCCCTCCTCCTGTCCTGTGATTCATGGGCTCAGGGGGGGGCCCTATCTCCCTGGAGAAATTAACAGTGATTTTAATTGCGTAGACGTCTCCAATTCATTACTGCCCACTCGCACAAATTTTCACCCTCTCAGGTGTCAAATGGCACTTAACATCTCTGCCAATCATGGCAGCACTAGAGGAGAGCTGAAGGAGATGGGAAGCGCGTGGTGGGTGCACCGGGCCCCCCGGTGCGGAGACGACGTGGAGGACCCCTCTTATCCCCTCAGTTTAACTCCTGCAACCCTGCACACACACAGACGGTCTAAATGGTCGTATATGTGTTGAATCAAAAGACATGATGTGTGTCGCCCACTGTAGCATTTCTTTCAATTACATCAATGATTAAAGCTTTAAGAGAAGATAATGGCATCAATTTTATTTTCAGTCTTGAGGCAGACGCGTGACTTGCTCACGGCCTTATTATCAAGATCCTGCCAGATCGTAATATCCAAAACTGAATATGAAAATGACGAGGGGCAGTCAGCTTCACGTGGTGAAAATCCCTGATGTTCTCGTGAGTCTATTTACAGCAGGATGCCCTCAGGGCTTTGATTAATTTCAGATAATCAGCGGCAGCTCCTTGACCTTGGAGTTCAATATGAATGCTCTTCATATCCTGACTTCTGCTTTACAGAAAATACTTCCACAAAACACTACTGGGTAATTCCAGTTTGGTGGTTGCTTGCAAAGTTAAGATATTAGACTTGAATTCAATCGATCAATGATCTATCCATCCATCCATCCATCCATCTATCTATCTATCTATCTATCATAATGCATGTAATGAGATGTTACATTGCACAAAATCATAAACATTGTAATATAAAACAGAAATTTCATGACACCTCAGCTGATGTGGAGTAGAAAACTGTGAGATTAGTGGCCTAATTGAATGAATTTAATTTGCTGTAATGGGAGAAATATGTCACAAGAAAAAACGGCTGTCAACTGCTTTTTCTCATTCAAATGTAAATTTTTTTCTTAGACTTCCATCCCCATCCCCACCCCCACCCAATCCTCATTTTTTCTTTAATATAGTCTCAGTCAGTCATACTTTTGAGTTACATAAAGAGATTTGGGTAAAGGAAAGAACTAAAAAAGTGTGTGTCAAATTATTAAGTTGTAATTATTAGAATTAGACTTGGCTTGGGGCATTATTATTAAGTAAAATAAGGCATTATTATTAGTATTATTAACAATATTATACAATATATACAACAATATTATTAACAATATTTTAATATTATTTACTGCGAACTTCACAATGAAGGCAGATAAAATGTATAAACAATAGAAGATAAGAAGTTCTGTAGGAAAGTTTTAATATATAAAATAAAAGGGTTTTTACTGTAAACGTGACAGTTAAGGCAAGTAGACTGACAAAAGATACATTTATTTATTTTTAGAAAAGATTTGAGCTGTTAAGTAACACAAACCACCCCATTAATTATCTGCTGTCCAAAGCCAACTTTTCTGTTGTTTGTTCTGAATTCATGTTTTAAAAATTACATATTAAGTACTTGCAATGTAAATGTTGCCTTCCAAACAATTCAACCATCAAAGATGACTCATAAAAACCTGTTATGTCAGGCCTCTTTTTTCACAATATGGCAGCAAGAAACACTAAAACTCTCAACAAAATGGCAGCTGGATAAACAGAGCAACTCTCTGGGCGATATTTAAAACTGTTCTGACCTTCTGCAACCTTTAACTAGCGAACAAAATATGCATCAAACTGAATCCACACAATCTATCTATTATTATTATTATTTTTTAAATAAATAGCAGCATGTAAGACTGCAGAGAGAACTTCAGAATGTCTGGATAACTGTACTTTCATTGTGGTCTTAACCGCCCTCAAACACAGAGGAAAATACACTTCTCTAGGGTGGCTTTGAAAGGTCATGATGTTTGTCTTGGAGCCGAATTTTTATTATTTCCTTCTAATTACTAGGGAGAGGCATACTATTTGAGGTTGTCAAGTTAAAGCATCTAGTCTAATGGACAGAGCTGTTTCATGGACAGTTTACAAAAACATGTCTTTCATTTGAATAATACTGACTTACATTTTTTTTTAACTTTTCCAGTTATATATACACACACACACACACACATTCCTTTCTTGGATCTATCCAAGTAAATAATCAAACTAATGCATGTTTATAGATGGCTCCTTTATAAACAATATGGAACTTTACTGGGGGTTAATGAAAGATATGAGATCTCCACAGTGGGCTGTAAGCAGGGCAAGAGCATGCTGGGACTCACAAGCATATGACCATAGATGTGGTAAGCCATAATAGCATAATTGGTACTCATTCAGAGCTGAAGGAGTCTAGCAGAATGCATTTCATAAACATCAACCCTTCTCTCTGTTATCCTGCTTATAAGTACCTGCCTCTGTGTCTGACTACAGAAGGAAGTTATGACATGAAAAAGTATCAGAGCCATAGAATTTGAATACCTATTTGGTATTTACTTATTGATATTTCATTTAATTTAGTTAGCTACAAATAATGGTCACACTTATTTTTACAGTGCTGTACTTACATTGTAATTACTCACATAAGTACTGAGTACTATTAATTAACTACATGTACTTACTATAGAGTTACAGTTAGGGTTAGGGTTTGGTTTAGGGTTAGTTACTTGTAATTATGCATAATTTACTGTTATTATTATATTAAGTATATGTAGTAACGTGTAACTACGGCACTGTAAAATAAAGTGTTACCCAAATAATCAGTCACACACAACTACATTTGCTTTACTGAGCTTTTAAAAAGACGGTTTAAAAAGAGGCACCACCTGCTTAATATAGCAAAAAATTTAGTTTGCCTTTTAAAAGTGCCCCTTTTACGCATTTTCGAATATTACCTTTCATGCAGTGTGTAATGTAGCTGTCTGTGAATGTAAACGATCTGCAAAGTTGTGAAGCCGAAAGTGCAAGATAAATAAAGTTATTGTCTCTCAAAAGAAAAGAATCAACTCTAAACAGCCTAAACGATTCGTCAGGAATTCCAGTCTCACTTCCGTGACGGCCACACGTCACTGGATAACATATTAGCATAATGCATGCCTGTTCTACGTTTTCTGCCGACAAGCAACTTGACCCACCCACAAACATTATAGCATTTCCGTGTGGTTAACATCATGTCGAGAAGACGCTGTCCTACACTGTGAAAGTAAATGTGTTTTATTTTCACTTCAGAGTGACGAGGCTGCAAAGAATCAGTGGTTAAAATTCATTTTTTCAACAATACCACAGCAGTACAATCCCCAATCTTTTGTTGTGTTCCCGTCATTTTACTGAAGACTGCTTCTCAAGTTCAACGCAGGATTCACAAAATGCTTGGTCTTAAAAGATGGATCAATGCCCAGCTTGCTCCTCTGAATCTCAATCTGTAAGTATGATTAATAATTGATGTTTATATTTTCAAGCAATCGTTCAAAATACGTAGTTTTGTATGTTATGTTGTGTACACCCTCGTCTGTATGTCTCCTGCTAACCGGCTAACTCACGTTTCTGTAGTTCTGCTATTCAGATGTGGGTCCAGTATTGTCTAAAAATGGGTCGATTAATGCAACTTGTCTGTCTTATTGGAGTAATGATCAAGGATGGAGCATGACTTTTGTTTACAAAGTGTAATGCATTATCAGTTATTCACGTTTTTGCTCAGCTAACGTGGGAGTTTACAACATAGCTGTGAGCCCGGTTCGCTTATGTAACTCTACAAAAAAGTGTGTTTTTTTTCCTCTGCGTTTTTATTATTTACAATAGTGGAGCTCTATCTGTATTGTAATAGGATGTTAAGATGCACGCACAGTCCACGCTAGTCCATGCTAACTAGTTGAAATATTGTTGTTTATGTTTAGAGGTTTTCAATTCATAACAATGATGCTGCTATCGCAGCAGATTAAGGTGACAATTACCACCGAGAAGCGTCCTGCTCCAGTCGTAATTGCGAATCGGTTTCTGGTTGATCGACTAATTCAGACGTTACATAGTCGGACTCGGGTTCGAATTGATATGGTAAAATGTATGGACATCTTTTCTGTCCATACATTGTATGCAATGTCATGCAAATTGATAGCTGTCATTCAGTTATGGCAATGGGCGTTTTATTTCCGGCACGCGGTGTGCGCGGTAGACCAATCACAAGGGATTAAGCCATCTGACCAATCAGAGCAGTGTAGGCTCACGGAAAGGAGGGGTTTAGAGAGACTGATTCTTCAAACTGCTTCTAACGAATCGTTTATGAATCATTGAGAACTCAGGTGAAATTAAATGTATATTATGAGAAAACAAAAGTGTTTTTTGACCTTGCATGCATGTAAACCTGTTGTAGGAAACTCACAAAACAATATTAGGAACCTTAAAAAAGGTGGCACTTTAAAATATGTGTCAATTTGTTGCAAAAAATAAACTTTTAAATCTTAATTTCAAATATGTAACATTGTAATTTTAATAGAATTTAAAAAAAAAACATTTTATATCTTAATTTCAATTTAAAAAGTTATTTTTTATTTTATTTTATTTGCTTTATTTTTAAATATATTTTTATTTCATTTTAATTATTATATTTAATATTTTAATAATTTTGAAATTAAATAATTATTGGTGGCCACTAATATTTTTTTATTTCAAAATTATTAAAATATTAAATATACAATCATCCATCCATAGAAGTTTTTTTATTTTTTTTTTATTTTAATATCTTAAATTCTTGCTATCAACAGTGAAAATGGAACATCAAGACAACTATGCAGTCGGGTATTTAAACAAAGTGCACAAAAGCATCATTTCTATCACACATTTCATTATCACTCTAATCTGAACAAAGCATGGGGACACAGCTGACTGTGCTATACATTTATATGGCACTTTCCATTTGCCCTTCTAACCCATTACTGCCACTCAATTTCTGTATATGTGAATCCATTTACCCCTGAACCTCAGATGCCCTCCGTGTACATGACACATCAGCATTCTTTAAAGGGGACCTTGAGGATTCTCTGATGGTGACCTCCCATGGGCTTACCAGCTAAAATGTCAGTCCCCCAAATGAAAAATGGCACCCCTCACCACAGAATGCATTGTGGGAGGAGCGCAAGAAGGGAGACGACGGAGAGGCCTCTACAAAAGTCCGCCAAGGTACATCACTGACAACAGACGCCGGCTAATTAACCATTGTGCGGCACTTTTACAATTAATTAGCCCCTTAAGCTGCTTTTGTCAAAGGCGGTAAACAAGGCAAAGTGAAGTTAATGACTTACTCAGATCAAAGGATGAGTTATTGTCTTTATTTTTCAGCAGTACCTGTGGGAGGTTCAGTTGCGCTCCAGCAACATGGAGATGTTTCCTTTCATCAGTTTGTCATCAGGGGCAGCGGAGCCACTTCTGGGGGACAGGGATACTGGATGGAGAGATTTCTAGGGAGAGAGAAAGAACCAGCATTGAGATCCAGCTCAAGGGAGGATTTATGAAATCTTATTTTCCTCTTCAATTTCACTGTAACAATTCCCACGGGCATTCCTCAAAAGTGAGTTAATGATATGATGCAAATCATTTTTGATCGGTTCAACTGAAGACATAAACAACAACAAGGACACGCTGGCACATTTTCGGTGGATAGTTCTTCAGGGCCAAGAATTTTTAATTCCAATGAGAGCAAATCCAAGGTCAGACTCTGAACTTCCTGGCCATTAAGAGATCACAAAGACTAGCAGTGAGAGTGCATAATATCCACACAGCTATTTTTGGCCTCAAATTAAAATATATGACATGTTGAAATGACTGCAATGTGCAAGAGAGGTATTCAAACTAGACACTAATGATGCTTATTAATGGCGTGAATGAAGTCTTGACAGGTCGTGTGTCATTTTCCAAGGAATGCTTCACTGGCATAATGGCTAATGTAAGTGGGTGTAATTATATATATTATACCCTGTCCTATTGTATTTTGGCAGCGGATTGAGGAAGTCAGACAGTTAGGATGAAAATCAAAGCCGTTATGCGGAAGGAACAGGAGAGCTAGAGGAATTGTAGGCCGTTGCCAATTTGCTCGTTTCACGTGAACCGGACAATGTTTAAGCCAATAGCACCCATTAGTGGTCAATTGGAGAGTTTGGCAGTACTGGTTTCACAAAATATACATGCATAGAATTACATAGTATGTTGCAGCATTAGTGGAAACTAAACGTCACAGATTAATTTCCTCCAACAGATGACAAAATGCTAGTGGCTCTCTCTTCTTTTTTTTTTTTTTAGCAAAAAAAGATCTCTAATTGGAGGCCCTGAGGTAAAGCCTTTCATTAATCATTAAGCTTTGCAGTCTTGATAACATCTGGGAAGCTCAAACACCTCTCTCATTTATTTTTATTTACATATTTCCTCTCTCTCTCCTTTTTTATCCAAAGGGAACGACGTATGGAAAACCCGTCAAAAGAACAGACAGGGAAAAGGGTCGGAAAATGGTAACTTATGCTCACTGGGAATTACCAAAGCACTTAGTAATTAAATCTAAATTGACATTCTAGTAATTAGCCCCTTAATTACGAGGAATAACACAATTAGCCACTGAGTCTTTGCTAATTGTTAATTAGCACAGGCAAAGTTATTGTGTGTGTGGCAGAAAGAAGCACGCAAAAGAACAAATGTTAATTTGTCTCATTCAACATCCTTTTTTACTCTGTTCATTCACATATTTTACATTCAATTTGAGTAGTGATTTAAAAATTGTTATCATGATCATCTTCAACACAGTTTATAAACGGTATAGATTGATAATCATATATATATATAATCACATATATCATATAATAGATTGATAATCATATTTTTTATATTTCTTATTTTTTATATGAAAGAATGTTTGTTTAATGTATGGGTGGTGAGAGAAAAATGACAAAAAAAAAGAAGAAGAAAAAGCTCATAAATATTGTGTCTGTGGAATACACACACACACATACACCACTGAGCCAGCCATATGATGTCCTACTTGTGATGGCAAAACAGCGCAGACCCGCCAAGGCATTGACTCTGCAAGACCCCTGAAGGTGTCCTGTGATATCTGGCACCAAGACGTTAGCAGAAGATCCTTCAAGTCCTGTAGGTAACTCTTTATCATGTTCCTCAAACCGTTCCTGAACAGTGTGCAGTGTGGAAGGGTGCATTATCCTGCTGAAAGAGGCCACTTCCACCATCAAGAACACCATTGTCATGAAGGGGTGTACCTGGTCTGCATCAGTGTTTAAGCAGGTGGCATGTGTCAAATTTCCATTTCCAAAACATCCACATGAATAGCCAGACCCCTGTTTCCCAGCAGAACAATGCCCAGAGCATCACACTCCCTCCACCGGCTTGTCATCATCCCACAGTGAATTCTGGTGCCATCACTTCACCAGGTAAACGGTGCACACGTACACGGCTGTCCATGTGATGTAAAAGAAAACGGGACTCATCAGACCAGGCGACCAATGCTCCAAGGTTGTGTGCTAATTGTAGCCACTTTTGAGGGTGGACAGGGGTCATATAGGCACTCTGATTTGTCTGAGGCTATGCAGCCCCATATGCAGCAGAGTGCGATGAACTGTGTTGTGACACATTCCTCCCATAACCATTATTAAAATTTTATGACCATTTATAGCCATCGTTGCCCTCATGCATTGATGAGCCTTGGGCACCCAACACTCTGTCGCCGGTTTGTGGTTTGTCCCTCGTCGGACCACTGTTGGTAAATTCTCACCACTGCTGACCGGGAGCAACACACAAGCCTTGCTGTTTCAGAGATACTCTGATCCAGTCGCCTTGCCTCATCATATATAATAAGCAGATCTTATTCCTGCCAATTTCTCCTGCATCCAACATGTTGATTACAAGAACTGATTGTTTGCTTACCATCTAATGTACTCAGACATTAATATGTGGCCTTGTTAGAAGATGACCAACGATAGTATGCATTCAAACATACACAATATATATATACACATACTATCTTACGTCATTATTTGGATTTAAAATGAAAAAGAACATAAATAGAATTAGAATATACAGAGAAACGCAGGACCTGCTTGCTTACCACAGCACCACCATACCAGCACGCCACTGCAAACCCTGAGGTTCATTTTAAAGTGGTCTCAAAGAGTGGATTCAGCCCTAATGCCTCATGGTTGAAGCAGTATTGGCAGTGCAGAGGATTTATCCAAATGCTGTTATCACATGGTTCAGAATGCACACAACCTCCTGCCCTCCATGACTCCAGTGTCCTTCCTTTCCGGTGGCAGCTTCAAAGATAAGTGTATGTACTCAGCCACAGATTACCCTGCCGACTCACAACAAATATTTGGCTGGCGGATGAGCCATCTTAGAATCCAACCGAACATGAAATTAAGCGGTGTGCAGACGGGCAGGGGTGCAAAGCAACCAAAAACATGATTTAGGCCTCTGTAAATACAACAGAGTGGGTGGCAAAGGTGCGGAGCGAAACAGGTCGAAGGTGTCATATGCTCAGTAACATGGCTCTGAACTTATAAAAAAGAACTGACTAATGTAATGCTATGACATTTTTTCTTATTAAAGACTTTAAAACATAAACAGTTGTGTATCTTAAAAGTAGCATTTCAATAGCACATCGGAGCATATTGTGGCAAACTAAGTGATTCTACTTCTTTATCTCACTTGCCCTCGCTGAATCTAAAGCCCCCACTGCTCTTTTCCTACTGTGTCTTTAATTGGATCCTTATTACCATTCCGGCTCCCTGAGAATGATGAATTTGTATGTGTGAGAATTTCATTAATCATTCTTATTCACAGTCCACCCAGACGAGAAAAGAGACGGAGAGAGTGAGAGGAGATAGAGAAGGAAGAAATTAATAATTTTTCGAGACTGGGATATATTTCGTAATGAATATTCATGCCTGTAGGATATTTGGGGTCAGCCGTAATCAGGCAGGTAATTTGTAATTTGCTGTGTTTTCACCAAAGACCTGCCGTATAGGTTAATATGCATCTATTTGAACAGAACTAGGGGGATTTTTGAAGTACTACCTGCCTTACCTGGGCTATTTATTTATTATTTATAGTGCAATTATGAACATTTCAAAAACTTGTCATTTGATGTTTTCACTGAGTATGTTATAGAAAATCAAAAGCTTTTCAGACGTTGCAACAATTGGTCAGGTTATTATTTAGAAATGGTATTGAATTGGTATTGAATCCTTTTTCCAACAGCATTATTTCGACATAAATCTGCACAATTCTTTTAATGCAATGCTGAAAAGGATAATAGGATTTGGATTTACTCTGTATTCAAATGGAAAGCTATAGTAAACTAAAACACAGACCCACAAATGATCTCTCTCTCTCTCTCTCTCCTTTATATATATATTTTATTTCTTTAAAAATAGTATATATATATATCAAAAGTGACAGTAAAGATATTTACAGTGTAATGTTACAAAAGATCAAATAAATGATGCTGTTTTGAACCTATCAATCAGAGATTCCCGAAAAAAAAAAAAAACGTATCAAGGTTTACACATAGATATTAAGCAGCACAACTGTTTTCATCATTGATAATAACAAGAAATGTTTCTTGAGCACCAAATCAGCAATTTTAAATATATTAAAATAGAAAACAGTTATTTTAAATTGTAATAATATTGTGCAATATTATGATTTTACTGTATTGACCTGCATTGATCAAATAAATATAACCTCAGTGAGTATAAGAGACTTATTTCAAAAACATTACTGACCCCAAACTTTTGAACGGTAGTGTATATAAAAGAATAATTAAAAATGGCTAGTTTAAAAAAAAAAAAAAAAACTTTGATGGACATTTGACAGCTTTCTTTTATTTAAGCTAAAATGTAGATTATAAGGACACCTTCAATTAATTGGGGGCAAAAACTGCTATCATGTATGTATTTAATTTTGTTCGGGGGGTTGAATGTAAGTACTCATTTCAAACTAGATTAGTTTCAGACAAGTTCCCATATTCACATATTGGCTCTCAGTGGCACCTGTTAAATAGTACAACTCTGCCATTTAAAGTGAGTGCACTCTATTTTAAATATATCTCAGGGCTGAAAGTGAAGAACTGGCACTCCGTGCAAACAAGCTAAAAAAATGTCCATAGTTAGTCTCTTCTGTCCAAACAAGACCAAAGACCCACTTTAGGGAGGAAAAAAGTGTTTTTGAACATGAAAGAAACCAAACTGCCAACACTTGGTTCATAAATTCACAGCGCCTGTACTTTAAAGTCTTCACCCCCAAAAGGATTTTTCCAATTCTTTTTGAAATTATACCCACCTGGCATCACTTAAAGTTACTTAATTAATAATTAATCGATACATTTTGGGATGATTAAAATTCATGATGAGAAAATGTTTTTAAAATAATGTCCAACCCCCCAGGGAGGCTAATCAGTTTAAAGCAGTCGCTAGATCTTGCTGAAATAATTAATTGCACCTGAATGTTTAGCAAGGTCAGAGAATGGTAGCACAATGCCTGAGGTATAGAGAGATGTTTATAACATCACTTGATTGCGCTAAACCAACATTTTCATCTGGAAATTAATTCAGGAACTGAAGCTGGAGGCACACACATTGCCCCCTACCCCCCCTTCTGTGTGAAATGAGCATCGTTTTAATATGACTTTGATCATTACCGGTGGAGGAAACCTAGTGTGTCAGATTTAGAAAGTGGAGGAGAGGATGTGTGAGGAGGAGGAGAAGGAAAAGCAAGAGCACATTCCGAACTGTTTCCAACAAACGCTCATTAAAAGGAGAGCAGTTTATGACACTGAAAAATTAACCCCTGAACTTGGCGAGAGGATGTTTTAGTGCAATGTCACAGAGACATCCTATGCTCAACAAAATACAATTTCCCGTTTCAGCCCTCGTATCTGGGAATGTTTCAGATAAACAGGCTACCTGCACCTCTGAGATCCATAAAAAAAGTAAATGAGGAATGCCTCTAGCCTTCATAGTCTATTTGTACCCAGCAATCTCACCTGACAAACAGAGAGATCAAGTTCTCAAAAAAGAACGCCATGATGAGTTGCCAACAAAATTCAAACCGAACAATGATAGCGGTTCTGTAAAGCTGTAGAGCCGTAAAAAAAAAATCCCAAAAGGATTTCAAAAGCAACCGTTTGATTGACATATCAGTGGGTAGGGAGTGACTGATGCGTTTGCCGGTCTGAAAGGGAATGAGGGAGGTTATTTTCCTGCTGGACATGACGCATTATGAGAGGTTGATTGGGGACTGTTGGCAGCAGGTTAAGGAAGCTGTCATGTTGCAGGTCTTTGAGTAACTCTCAAGCAATCGACAGGATAGGGGGCCTGGGACAACACAGTCCCCTAAAACAAGTACAAGGATGGAAACATGAAAGTGACATCAAGGAGATGCTTTGCTGTATCTGAATTTTTTGAATGTGACAGACAGGACTAAATACATAGGTTAGATTGGTCTAGAATATTAAGTTTGATTATTAAATGAGGCGTTGAGTTTGACACTTTCACAATTGAATGCTAAAGTTTGTTCATTGATCACAAACTTTGACAATAACAATGACCTATTCCCAGGGTTTTCAAACCGGGGTCCCCAAAAATACTCCAGGGGGTCCAAAGAGAAGATATAAAGATGTACAGTGAACTATTGAATAATTTGTATCTGTCTAACCTATGGTATGTTAATCATTGTAATATGTAGTGATGAATTAAAATAATAATAATGATAATAACAATATAACAATCTGATTCATATTCTTAATTAAAGTTAATATACTTATGAAAGTTATGAAAGTGTTACTGAGAAAATCTGGGGATCTCAGGGTTCTGACCTAGAAAAGTATTGACTGTAAACAGAAAACAGCATTTAGCATATTGATATGGAAACAAATTGTGGAAGGGAAAATGAATCAAGGAACTAAAAATTTAATGGTGCAAAAGGAATTAATCTGAATTATTGTAGCATCTCTCTGATGGAGGTAAGATCACATTTATGTATATTATTTTAGACTCATGCATTATATATAAATATATCCTACACCATGGGTTCAAAGGCACAACACCCATGAGGTTTGAGGACTCTTTTAAAGATATGTGCTCGCTTAATCACTCAAGAAAGAGCCCCCATGAGTGAGCCTAATATTACAATTAATTAATTCAGCAAAAAAAGGGTATTAAATTTCCTCCCTCTAAGGATATTATCTGAATTCATTGACCTTTTTGGAAATCGCCCTCTAATTGTAACCAGGTTCCATTGCATTTAGCGACTAACTTGTTTCCCTTCCTCGCTCTCTCTCCATATCTTCTCCTTTCTTTTTCAAGAGCTGTAATAATAGTTGAGAAGAGCTTCTTGGTGCCTTATGTGGTGTTAAGATCTCTCCGCCACAAAGTCATTCCAGGGCTTTATCTCCTGCGAGTGGTACAGACGAAAGAAGAAACTTTTCTTATTACCTGGAAAGTGAAAATGGAATCCAACTTTAAGTCTCCATATATCTCAGAGGAAGACTGGATCCAACCCAACACTTTCGGTACACACCGACTCTCACTGAAGTTCTGGAGATTTGGGTTCTGGGCTCCTCAGCAAAGAGAGAGGGGGTTTAAGTGGGATCCCAGCAACGGCAGCATTGTCCAAGACTTTAAATCGGCAGAAATAAGAAAGGGATTATGTAGGCGACTGCATTATTCTTAATTTTATTCAAGGATTGGTACTCAAATGAGTCAGATTTATGACTGTTAGGGGCAACTTCAGATTCCAGCTGAATGGTTTATTGACCTCTAAGAGTACTCATTCTAAAGAAGGATATTATGAAATCACATATTATTGCAGAAGGCAAGCAAAGCATTGAACAAACGTAACAAAAAGTGGCTTTGAAATCAATGTATCTGAGCAGTATCACACGAGCAAGTACTTTTAAAGGGTTAGTCCACCCAAAAATGAAAATTCTGTCATTAATTATGAATCTTTTGTTTCGAATTAGTGGTTCGGAGCATGTATCAAACTGCCAAAGTCATGTGATTTCAGCAAACTAGGCTTCGTTACGTCATGTGTTTCGAAATTTCAGTGGTTCACCACTGGGGGGCATGACTTTGGCAGTTTGATACACGCTCCGAACCACTGATTCGAAACAAAAGATTTGTAAAGCTTCGAAGCTTCATGAAGCAGTGTTTTGAAATCGCCCATCACTAGATATTGTTGAATAAAGTCGTTATTTTGGTTTTTTTGGGCAACAAAAAATATTCTCGTCGCTTCATAATATTAAGGTTGAACCACTGTAGTCACATGAACTGTTTTAAATGTTTTTAGTAGCTTTCTGGGCATTTGAAAATATTAATTATCTTGCTGGAAATGGAGCCAGCTGAGCCATCGGATTTTATCAAAAATATCTTAATTTGTTTTCCGAAGATGAACGAAGGTCTTATGGGTGTGGAACAACATGAGGGTGAGTAATTAATGACAGAATTTTAATTTTTGGGTGAACTAACCCTTTAACAGCACGCAATCTCACACCACAGGTAATCACAGACGCGCTGATATTCAGATGAACAGATTTGCGAGCGTGATATTATTATTTTATACAGCAGATCAACAAACAAGAGGTTAATATTGAGTAGCTTACATTTTAGACAAAATATCCCCACTTACTCTGTCTGTTTTTGCTCTGCAAATGAAAACAAAAATCCAAACGAAGCCAACACAGAATCAAACGTTGCGCGTCTCCGAGAAACACACTGTCTGCATTGGTGTTTCGTTATTGAATGAATCAATAATTTGGACAAATCAGTTATTCGGACGATGACTCACTCAAAAGACACTACTGGCTGAATTTGAAAACACCATGATACTAGCATTCTACTCCTTTCCTGAAATATATTTAAATGGCAGAATTAGTAAGAGTATGCTGTTCTGAATTCAGCCATGAATTCTGAATGAATCTGTACAGTTTCGTTTGAACGAATCATTTAAATGAATGAATCAATGACTCATGCATAAATTTTCCCAATGAATCAGTGTTTAAATGAATCAATTGATTAAATGATTCATAAACATTTAATTGTCGCCACCTACTGGCCCATGTTTCGTCTGCAATACTTTTTCATTTTTTATCTATATACATACAGATACATACAGGTCAGGGGCATAATTAAGTATTTTTATTAATTAATTACACTAAATTAAAATGATAAATTGACAGCCTTATAATTTTATATTCGTATACATTTTCCATGCGTCCTGCTGTTTGACATTCATGAATTTGGTTCAGTTTGGACAGCTGTTTCTCTTTTCCATTTTGTTATAACAAGTAGTGTCAAACAGTGATTATTGCACAAGGTTTTGCAACAGTGTTATTGTGAAAGACATTTTGTGTGTTGGTGTTGTAGTTGGCAAAGGCATTATTGCGTAATCATTTTCTTGCATTCTTCATGCAATCCTTGGGGTCAAGCACTAATTTATATATTTCATCTGAATAACAAGCTCATATTGCATTACTTGGTTTCTTATAAAGCCAGTTATTACCTACTGTCTGTGACTATTTGAAGTGAAAATAACAGATTATTTCCCCAAACATACAAGAAATTTAAGTCACCCTCAACAGAGCCTGACAGTTAAGTATGTTTGTTTCCACAAACACCCACAAAACACCTAATAATATGTACATACAGAACATGACCTTTGCTCTCAGGCTGCAGTCTGCTCTCAGGCATCATTTACTGACCTTAAAGACACGATGAAGTGCGGACCACTGCTTCCCCCTGTTGGTTCTCTCTGTGCTGGTTTCGGCTATGGCTTCTGGTTGCTGGATGGTCTCTCATCTGCATAATGTTCAGGTGTTCAGGTGAGGAGATCTGTTAGCAAGACCCACAGGGAGGAATATGGGTCTTAATCAAGCTCTGCTCTGGTTTATTTAGTTTAGAGATTCATTCAACCAGAGAGGGGCTCAGGAAAACACAGCTGGAGGCTCATCAGAGAGAATACACAAACATCTATCATGTAACATTTAAACACATGAGCGTGCAAACAGACGCACAGACAAACAAACATAGTCATGCACACTGGACTGCAACATTTTAATAATAACATTTTTTTTTTTTTTTAATTATCAAACAATAATAACCAATTTGCTTAGTTATATTGTTTTTTTTGTTTTTTGTTTTTTCATTTTAGGATTCATAATCTAATTTTAAATCTACACAAAAAAAAAATCTCTAAATGGTATGCAAAATACATAATTTGCAATAAAAAATTTAATTAGAAAAAAATGCAAAATAAAAGCATTTTTAATGCCTGTGTCAGACTTTTGGATTCTGCTGTATTTTTGGTAACACTTTACAATACTGTTTCAGGTAGCACTTTATTTTAGGGTCTTTTAACTAGTTGCTTATTAACATGCATATAGAATATTGGCTGTTTATTAGTAATTATTAAGCACATATTAATGCCTTATTCTGCATGACCTTATTCTACATTCTTAATCCTACCCAATACCTAAACTTAACAACTAACTTACTAACTATTAATAAGCAGTAAATTAGGAGTTTATTGAGGGAAAATCGTAGTTAATAGTGAATACTTGTTCCCTATACTAAAGTGTTACCATGTTTCATGTTAACATTAGTTAACTACATTAACATGAACTAACACTGAACAGTACTTTTGCAGTATTTATTAATCTTATTTCATGTTAATCTCAGCGTTTACTAGTACATTTTTAAGATCTAAAGTTGTGTCTGTTGAATCTGAATCTGTTATCATTAGTTAATGCACTGTGAACTAAAATGAACATGAACATTTTATAAACTAACAATAACAAAGGTTAATAATTACTGTACAAGTATAGCCTATTGTTTATTGTTAGTTCATCTTAGGTGTAGGCCTACACTATGTAACTTTTTTGTTCAAAATTAACAAAATTTAAATAATGAGTCAATACATCATTAATACTTCTTCCAAAACGTGTTTTTGTCTTAACCTGATTCACTATTGCAAGTGTATTTTAAGTGTTTATATTTTAGACGTAGTGGGACGGTTTTCGCGGGAAATTGCGTCTACAGCTACCTGTCACTCGCCTGTGCGTGTCTCGTAATATCTGTAAAGAAAGAAAAGTTGCTCCGGCTACTTTACATGCTTCTCAAACGAAAGGCTGCATCCTAGTGAGGCTGTGTCCTTCCTAGTCTAATTCTTCGAAGGCTTGTGTTGTAGAGTCCTCAGCATTAAACGCTTGAATGAGGTGGTTTAGTAAGTGCGCACGGCTACTTCACACATGTTCCCGCCCCACGGCCACGTCACGAAAATACTATTAAAACTTAATTTTGGAAAAATAATTTTATATTAACTGGCTTTCTATTAATACAATACAGTGAATGACAACCGTCTGTGGTCTCCCATTATTGGCAGTTTAGTGTTAAGTGATTAATTTACACCAAAACAAAAGATGTATGTATGCCTTCATATCCGAAAACATTATTTAACCTATGTCTTACATTTCATAATGAACTCAGACAAGCTCAGTGTCGACTCATTTCTATCAGTTCTTTTTTTTTTTTTTTTTTGTAAATAGGAATGTGTGCATTGTGCGAGGGATACAATTGAATAATCATTCGAAATGAGCTTAAAGGTCATTAATTCTGTCATTAATTACTCACCCTCATGTCGTTCCAAACCTGCAAGACCTTCGTTCATCTTCTGAACACAAACTAAGATATTTTTGATGAAATCCGAGAGGTTTTTTATCTCCTATAGAAAGCAAGGAAATTACCACATTCAAGGTCCAGAGAAGTAGTAAAGACATTGTTAAAATAGTCAATGTGACTACAGTGGGTTCAACCTTAATATTATGAAGTAACATTAAAGTAACTTGTAATGACATATCTTAAAATATGTCAGTGCCATTGTTTTGTCTCAAGATGAATATTTATACTACTTAAATGTCCTAATTGAACTAAGGCCTAATCCTGGCTTAGGCTAAGCCCTGTTTGTGAAACCAGGCCTAAAACTTATATTTGGGATTTTATACAAATAATTTTTTATTTTAAATCGTTTAAGCATATTTTACATGTTAGAAATTTTCACATGTTAGGAAATATTCTTGCCCGAATGTCAGAAACTATATTGACATTTTAAGATTCATAATCTAATTTAAATAAATAAATACATACATAAATAAAGCAAGTACGTTTTACATGTTAGAAAATGTAGGAAATATTCTTTTTAAAAATATCTAAAAATGAATAGATCTTATTCTCTATTCATACTGTATTAGAGCCAAAATTTGCCACAAATCTGGACAAGTACCATCCGAAACTGTTCAGGTTTAATATTTGGCCCATTCTTCCAGACAGATTTGATAACAGGTTAGTTACGATGCTTGTCCAGGTTTCAAATGATGGCACTCGGTAGGGTTGATATCAGGAGTTTGTCTGTTTAAACAAAGTGTTCACTGATTTTCAAAAACTTGAAGCAGGAAACGATTTGAAGCAGGAAAAGTCATTTCATTATGTATGCACTTTAAAACCTTTCAGCACTCCTTCTGTAAACGATACAATGACACAGAGGTTGATCAGTGCGGGAGCTCACAGAGCAGAAGAGCCCCAGCCGGAGCTGCCGTGGGCCTCAAAGGAAGCTCAGATCCATCCTTGGGGCAGCCTAGATTGGTTACACTTTGAGAGAGTGGAGTCTGTGTGGGGGTCTAATCTTCAAGGTCATTCCGTGGTTTTAGATGACCTTCTAACTAATCCTTTACAGCACTTGTACTAAAAGAGACCCTCGGCAGCAGAATCCCATCTTTTATTCTCACTCATTCCCTTGTTAATTGCCAGCGAGTTGATTTGATCTCTTCATTCTATAAGTTGTAAATTGACCTCTTATTTCCTGATTTTCAAGCCCAGCTTACTTAATTAAGCCTATATGAAAAGAAGAAAGAACCTTGTGAGACATCGGCAGGTCGCAGGCGGCGTCGCGAGGGAGAATTGCGATCTGTGCCGGATTAAAGAGCGATGGCATTCTCAAGGCTGAACAATGTCATTTTCCTACCTTCTCTCACCTCTGCTCCTTTGGCCTCGACTCACGTTCTCTAGACGCAAAAGGGCAATCCGTCTTCCAACCATGTTAATGCAGAAGAGAATTATTCACCTTCTTTTCTCACCCCTGCCAATTTGGGCCTCCGTCTGATGGTGGATTGAAATAAGTCAAGAAAAAAGTATTAAATATGTAGTGGAGTCTGCAGTGAAGGAAGAGAGGAAGATGACAGGGTAACTACCTGAGAGGAAGCTGTCACCGAACATAATTGACCTTTCTGGGAGGAAAAAAGAGCCCCCATTTACTTCTCTGACACAATCCTCCATGTGTCGATTGTCCAACTTTATTATTCTCTTTTTGAGGCTCTTCTCTCAGGACACAGAGTTTGGTCTCGTCTACCTCATTAAAATAGGCTGCTGCAGACAGGCAGAGGTTACAATTGATCATCTCACCATAAAGAATACATAACCTTCAATTTTGCTCCGAATCCACACTTTCGGTGCTTTGTGTCACGGTGGAGAAAATGAGCTGTCAATTTCTCAAGACAAGATCATAAAAAAGCCCCTGATGAATGGTGTGGTAATGGATAAGTGTAGGATCAATAAGCAATATCAGAAGTTTTAAAACAAGGCAGTATGCATAAACCTTTACGAACTTCACAATGTCACTTTGTGTTCATAAAAGTTTTTTTACTGTCTTGTGAACAAAATGTAATAAATTTATTCCAATCTGTCAGGTTTTACAGCCTCCAGCCCCCTCCTTCTTACTGATCTTGACACATGCCTATTAAAAAGACAGTGCGGACCGTGCGGCCTCCAGTGCCCATGCATCATGGGGCTAAATTACCTCAATCAGCAGATATTTGCCCTCTGCTCTCTGGGTTTTAACCCTGATGATACACTGCTCTTGGAAGGATAGACAGGGCTCAAGAGAAGACCTTGGAGGAACAGGACATGATGGAAAAAGCACAGATGATTGTAAGGAGAGCCATCTGATGGCAGAAAGTGTCAGATAAGGAAGTCAACTTTTCAGGTTTTAAGGGAGCAAAACAACTGTGGCTACCTTGGGGTGCTTAAGCAGTTTGGAAAGATTTAGATAGATAGATCCTGCTATGTGTACGGCAGGTGCAAATAACACGCTTTTTAACCCTCTGGCCCTCTTCGTTTAGGAGTCGCACTTGCCTTCTTTATGGTCAAAAGTGACCAAAGCCTTGAAATGTAACTTTTTTGTTGTTCAGGAAAACCAGTGTAATATATTTTTGTTCAATAATATTTTTTGAGGGTATTTTGAGGGTATTTTATGATACTATGCAATATTTATACAATTTTTATTAGCTATTTTCCCCATTGAAAATAATACACAATTTTTTTCTAATATATTTTTAATTATTTTTCAATTGAAGCAGTATTCCATGGTAAAATAGAGACCAGGCATTTAAAATCCTTTTTTTTTTTTTTTTTTTTTTTTTTTTGAAGGTAGATTAGTGCCATCTGGTGGGGGTATAAAAAGAAAAACTTATGTAATGCCATGTTGTAACCACTAGATTCCTATATAGTTCTATATAAAGTGGCTCATAAATTCTCTAGTGGTTTTTAGACACAAATACTTATTTTTATTAAGATTTGGATTTATACTTAGACATTCTCAAAGACTACTTTTTGTCAAGGTTTAGATTTTTTTGGTTTGTCTATTTTACACTCTTGGCATTTAGGAGTGTCACCCATTCATTCACTGAGTTTTCGTATTTTTTCATATTTCCCATTCATTTCCCATGTCGTAATTTTTTACCGCAAAGAAGGTGTGACTATTTTTTTTTTTTTTTTTGACCCTTTAACATGTCTGAATCATGTCCTTGATTTTTTTGTGTTCATATTGCTAATGCGACAAAAGTCACCAAGTGTCTTCTCATTCCGATGAAGCTACAATTTTTAACATTTCAAAATATACAATTTTTCGGTCAAAAATGACCGAAGAGGGCCAGATACAATCTCCAACAGCTTTTACTTTGATGGATGAAAAATAGACTGTTGGATATCCAGACCTTTTTATAGAATAATGCAAACCACACAATGCATAAAAAGACATAAAAACAACCGAAACACAGGGCTATATAAACAGGGGTAAAACAAAGAAAAGTTTGACATATGTGAAACTAATAAGTAACTATATGTAACCCTTCATTTTACTGACGACTGCTTCTTCAAACTAAATGCGCTCAACGAGGGATTCGCAAGCCGGTTGTTATTGAAGGATGGGTCCATACCCAGTTTATTTAGACCAGTTTCTTCCTCCTCGAATTACAACCTGTAAGTATGATTAATAATTGTTGCTGTTATGTTCTCTGTAGCATGCACAATACGTATTTAGTTGTGTGTTGTGTATGCTCCGCAAATTAATTAGCGTCATGCAAACAAGTGGTTTGGAAAAATGAATCGTTGAGCAAATCGTTTGGGAATCGTTGAGCAAAGACAATGAAAGTGTTTTTTGATCTTGCATGCTTTTAAACCTGTTGTTGGGGACTTCAAAACAAAAATAGGAATGCCATTCAAATGCCATAATAGGGGCACTTTAACATTCTATACACATGCAATGTCCATTATAATGTACAAATTAAAGCTGCAAGCAGCGATGAAAGGGCCCCCGCACGCATGCCACCGCCACCTGGTGGCTTTTAGAAAACAGAGCACGTGGGCAATATGCATTTAAATATATAAATATAGGAGGACAGTGTCAGTCATTTGTATTTGCTACACTTCCTGCTATCAGCTGGTGGCAATATGACTATAAATAAATTTTGGTTTGTAGATATCTTCAGGCTTATCTTACATGTGAAGATTATCAAACGTGAAGTTTGAGGCAGATTGGGCATTGTATGCCTGAGTTACAACAACTTCCTGTTTCATGGCGTTAATCGCATACATTAGCACTTAGCCAAGTGTTGCATGATTTAACATGTTTCTAGCATGTTTGGTACTTCGTGGCATATTAAAATGTGTTTCAGGGAGTGAATTAAAGCATGCCATTTCCTGTTGCCAACAGGTGGCGCTATGACCAACTGAATATTTGAATGTAGATGTCTTCAGGCCAGGACTCTTATCAAACATGTGAAGTTTGGGGCAGGCTGGGGCAGACATTGTATGCCTGACTTACAACAGCTTCCTGTTTCATGGCGAAACATCAGAATTTGTCAGGCCGCCATGGACACGTCGTTCAATGAAAACTCAAGATCTTTGCAATTTAACGTCACTAAGGCCTTTAGATTAGACTGACCAAATATGAAGTTGTTCTGGTTAAATCTCAGTGTGGAGTTAATCACAGTGTAAAACATGACATTTCCGAGTTACATATGTTGTATGCCCGAGTTACAACAACTTCCTGTTTCATGGCGAAACATTGAATTTTGTCAGGCAGCCACGGGCACACCCTTTACCGAAAACTCTAGATCTTCGCAATTTAACGTCGCAAAGGCTTTTAGATTAGACTGACCAAATATGATGTTGATCTGATTAAAGCTCTAGGAGGAGTTCATTAAAGTTCAACGTCTGGAAATGGCAAAAACTGCAAAAATTTTGCAGAGAAAATTCAAAACATCTCACTTCCTGTTGGGTTTTCAGATTTTGCACCCAGGGACTTGTTTGTAGGTATTGGGCTGTTACATGTGTCTACCGAATTTCATACTTGTACATGAAACATAGCGTGAAGGGCGCTTAATTGAAATTATGTAGGTGGCGCTATCGAGCCATTTTACCACACCTAATTCAGAAACCCATATCAGACGTAAATTTTCACCACTTCTGACACATGTGCAAAGTTTCATGAGTTTTCGAGCATGTTTAGGCCCTCAACAATGTGATTCATTTCGGAGAAGAAGAATAATTGACTCAGCAATTACAATAGGGTCCTCACACCATCGGTGCTCAGGCCCTAAAAACTGCCTAACAATGAACACTGCAACAATTTTATAGTAATATTAGTCCTCTGATATAATTTTCACTACAATTGATAATAATTGATGCAAGTTGCATTTGTATAAAGCAGATAGATAGATAGTTTGATCATGCTTATTAATGATACTGCAGATTCCTGAATCATATCCAGCATAACATGAAGTAGGCCTATAATGTCAACACATTTCTTGTTTGTGTTGTTTAAAGATAGACCTAAATAAGTTTTTTTTGTTTTGTTTTGTTCTTTAAAACAGATACACTGGTCTAAAACAGATAAGTGTAAGGAAACTAATCTGACACAATGTACAATTCACTTCCATGAATGGAATCTCAATTGTTACTTGTTTGTTGGGGCAATAAAATGACCTATTTCGATTATTTTCCCTCTTCTCTTGTTTTTTAATGCGTTATTCTCTTCCGTCCCACTTCCGCATGCCATTCGAAAGCTCTTCCAGAGCTCCAAAGAGGCTTTTCTGCCAAGCACCAGAGCAGGCAGGAAATGTACAGCCCGCCCAGGCCACCTCCAGGGCAGACATGCTTCAGCAGTGCTAAAACCTTGTGGCGTAACACAAAGCTCTCCTGTACCTTAATTTATGTTTTCACATTTGATTTTTCTCTTCCTCAAACAAGTTTTTTTGCCAGGAAACCACAAGGAAGTATATGTGCTGGTCAGGCATTTTCGCATGTGTTTTGACGACAACGAGCAGGGGGAGGAAAATAAGTTGAGGGATGAATGAAGGAATAAAGGTGTATGAGTGTTGAGGGGGGTCGGAGGGGGGATTCCAACAAGCGAGCCATAACATCTCCACACTTCAAATCTACAGGGATTTATTAGATATGGAAGTCCATTAGCATCATAAAGAACAGGCAGAGAATGGCGCTTCGCCAGGGCTGAGGCCTGAGGCAGCTTAAAGACACATGGACGTCTGGATCTGAATAAGCCGATTTGTCTTGATTTAAGCCCGAGAAGGGCTGTTTAACTCAGATATGCATCTTCAGCACTCAGAGTCTGAAGGAAGGTGAATAATCATGGGGCAGGACTTGAGAGAAGGGAGACCACCAACAGTCCACACTTGCATGGCACTTTCTTTATGCCAGTGTCCAATTTGATGCAGATGGTTGCTTAGGGAATGAGTGTGTGAGTGTGCATGCGCGTCCATGTGCACGGCAGGAGAAAATACCACAGTTTTAAAGATACAATCTGCAACACCTTTTACTTTGACAGATAAAAAATAGACCACACTTTCACTGTTGGATATCCAGACCTTCTTCTTTTCTTTTTTTTTTCTTTTTTTACAGTATATCAATTTTGTGTTTGTAGTCTGCTGTTATAAAAATCTCATTGATTTACATGACAAACTAGCAGAATTTCATTCTATATTTTGGCCATATAAATATCAGCAACTGCAGCAAATAGCATATTTTTGCTCATTTTGAGCCTCTGAATAAAAATGTTTTTTTTCCTCAAGTGCGAGCTCTGTTTTCTCACTATATCATAGGCTACTCATACTATACATTGTGAGCCATAAAGCATGATGTATCAAATATGATACAATACATAAAACATATATACAAATTTTTTTTTGTCTAAAGGTTAAAAAAATAGATTATTTTCTGACTATTTCATGTTAGGCTTTAACAGTGTTGGGCACGCTACTTTAAAAAAGTAATTAGTTATAGTTACTAGTTACTTCTCACAAATAGTAACTGAGTTAGTAACTTAGTTACATCATTATAAAAAAAGTGAACAGCATGAGTAAGATAGAATATATCATAAGATGCGCAATATATCGGGAGACATGGAGTGAGTCAGACATGATTTTGACCACTTCATTAAGTTTTGTTTTGTAGAAAGCCTTTCTTTAAAGTGAATTTCGTTTTGTAAACATTGTATCTTAATTTTAATCAATGTTTCATCAATCAATTGTCTGGACTTAATAAATAAGAAGCAAATATAGAGGACAATATAATCATGACATGGAGGCGCGGGCGCGATCACTTGCACGTGAACTTGAGCGCGTCTTATAGGCTAAATGAACCGAAACTCAGCGTATAGGCTGCTTGCCTCACAGACATGAGAAATATATCTATAGAAAGCTTGAAATGTCTACTTTTAAATGAAATAATTCAAAACGAAAAGAAATAGGCTACTCTCTGATTATGTAATCCGAATGAAATGTGCATTTTCTCTATAAGCGCGTCAACGGAGATGATGGGTGTCAGCAATGTCAGCTTCATCTTTGTAGCCGACACGGATTCAGAAAACATTAGTTTATTAATAAACAATTAAAATGTCTCCTTGCTGTGTTTTGTCACATTCATAATCATTACTTTTGCCGGTTCTTTATGGCAAGCTTTATGCGTGCGCTTGAGCGCTATATAGCCTATATTAAGTAAACGCTCATTATTATGGTTTATTCTCTCCAGTAATTAAGAAATTAAATTAATATAAACGCGATTAGTCAACTAATGGCTTGAATGAACAACTACTAGTCGACTAGAAAAAACTTATTTCACATATTTTCGATCCAGCATGTCACAAACGGTATTCTGGTTTGAGCTCGCGCTCTGCTGTCATGCTCTGACACACACACACACCCACCCACACACACAAGGAGTATCAAACATTATTATCAGTTTAAAATTATATTTGTGTATGACTAACCTGTACTATTTCTTTACAACAAAACGCTTTGCAGGTCTATCATCGCTACTCACACACCAATCATCATCAGTTAGCCAATGTGTCCCACCCCAACACATACTCCAGAGAAAAAAGCTGAGAGAGCCTACTCGGATGAAAACCCGCTTCAGTGAGCTCAATTATAGTAACGCGAATTTTTTTGTCAGTAACGGTAACGGCGTTGTAACGCGGGAAAAAGTAATTCGTTTGATTACTCGTTACTGAAAAAAGTAACGCCGTTATTCCCATCACTGGGCTTTAAAGGGATGGTTCACCCAAAAATGAAAATTTTGACATTATTTTACCCTAAAGTTGTCAATCAAGCAGATCTCGCCCCCCATTGACTACCATAGTAGGAAAAAAAAAAATATTATGGTAGTCAATGGTCGAGATCTGCATGGTTACAAACATTCTTCCAAAGATCTTCCTTTGTGTACAGCAGAACAAAGAAATGTATACAGGTTTGGAACAACTTGAGGGGGGTGTAAATGATGACAGAATTTTCATTTTTGGGTGAACTGTCCCCTTAAACAGCTGATGGTCTTCAGCGTTTTGAAAAATTTGTAGTGTGATTAAAACATTTTTTTAACTTTTTTTTTTTTTACAAACAATTTTGGTAACCTTTAATACATTTAATAATTAATTTAATATGTAATATAAGAACACAAATTTATAATAATAAGCTATAAATGCATTAAATAGGTGAACAGTGTGTATTTGTATTCAGTTAGCATGCTAACCCCGGTTTAGATCAAGGCCTACATAGTGATAATTGGATGTGATTATATTTTCCTACACAAGAACTGTGTCATGTTTATCTTTACTACATGTTGAATTCTTGTTTGTTTTCTTTAGATGCTATATCAAGAGGTCAGTTTAATTGACGCCATACATTAAGAGAAGATTAATTCGTTTCAATCTCTGTTTACAGTTCACTCATTTTAATGAAGCAACACAGTTCTCGACCAGCATATGCGTGAGGTGGCAAGATGACTGCAAGCTAATTATTCCTCACCTCGTCCTATTTTAAGCCTCTCTTTATCTGGGATAAACTGCCCTAATAAAATGGTATTTAAAAATAGGTTAATTGCATTGCAGTGCTGTTTCTGTAATTGTTACAGGAAATAAATGAGGTTGCGCTGAGGGAGTTTCACAGATCTCTGGTGCCCCCTAGAGGTTACAGCGTTTTTTCCCACCCGCGCGACTGCTTTAGTCATACTTCCCACTGAAGATAATCTCTTGATTCACGAGTGTATGGGAAAATTAAGTGGTTATGGCAGATTAGTCAAGAATGATGCCTGAGTTAAATAATGAGTCCATGTCCACATTTAATCTATTTATACCCTTGAAACATTAGTTATTTGTGCCAAATCAAATAAAAATAGTGCTAAAGACATGAAGCTGGTGTTTCATGTCATTGATATAAAAATCAGATATAATGCAAGGTTATAATATTGTTGTAAAACACAAAACAAAGAGGTCAGCTCATCTCTGTTGAAAAAACATTTCCTGTTTTCAATATTATATGGCGTTAACTAATTTTGTTTAAAACCTCAAAAATGTTTCCCAGGGTATATTTTTTATTTATTCCTCCATTTTTGTGCATGTTTCCTCTCAGCAGAGATATTTTATTTAATTACCATATATGGATGCTTTTTAAAAATAAAAAAAGATAAAAACATTCAGAATAGTATACTACCATTTTACTTTACTACAGTTTCTGTAGTATATAGAATGCATACTCAGCACAGTCTATGCATAGAATAATTACCCGGCAGTGTTACTGTTAGTTAAAACCATTAAAAATTGGTAATAGAAATAAAGCTGAAATAAAAATTAATTGGAGCTATATTTCAGTATTTAAAAAACAAAAAATATTTATAAAACTAATAAAAGCACACAAAATTACTAAAACTAAAATAAAATTAAAATTGAATAAAAATGGAAAATATCTACAAATATACAACAAAATCTAACTCAAATAGTGATAAATCCTATAATAGTATATAAATAATACTAAAATAACACTGTTCATTTGCTAAATCATACAGCAAGAACACAATGGAATGCTCTCACAGTGCAATTCAAATCTCTTTCCCAACCCCAACTGATTTGATTAAACAACCAGAAGTTGAAATTTGAAAAAAAAAAAAAAAATTATAATAATATAGTAATAAATAATTACTAAATAACTATGTGAATTAAACATGCAGTGTAATGAGATCATGTGACAAAGCATCATACTACTGATTGAAATTTTTATTATAATACATTAAATTTAGTATGCAGTATACAATATACACTGCTCCAAATTCATTCAGCATTTAATTGACTAACTATATTCCATTCCTCACATAGTTAAAGACAATTACCTCTATTTTAATTCATTACGCTGGTGTAGAGCGCCCTCTAATGGCACTGTCGAGAAACGTTCACATCCTGACCACCTTAAAAAAAAAACATGGCTGCATCCGAAATCACATTGGGCTACTTCATATAAACAGTATGCCCCCTAAAAATGAAAACTACAGTGCTTTGATCATAAAACAAAGCATCATCTTTCTAAGACATATTATTGGGAGATATTTTAATTGTATGTAAGTAAATTACAAGTTATCAGAAATGAATGGATGTTCTGTACACACTATATACGGTTGTAAGTAGTAAGAGTAGGTTTAGGGAAGGTGTAGATGTTAAGTCTCAAACCACATTAATATCATGCTGGAAGCTTAATCTTGATAGGTGCAACATTTTTCGTTGTCGAATCATGCTCCCTACTGTTTTAATGGGAGGTAGCAAAATCTGACAGGGTAGCAAAAATCGTCAGAACACCGGATTACATTCATACTATACACATTCATAGTAATTCCAACTGAATTATTATTAAAAATAAGTAGCTACCTACTCAAGAGAGTATGCAATTTCAGACACAGCCCATTATTAAGTGAACAAAACACACAAGCCAGTAGATATACCATCAACTTAAATACATTTAATGTGACGTGTCATTTACTTCCAGAGAATTATGAAAAAGCAAATCCCATAAACATGACACATCCACAGTACTGAAACATTCTCAAGGCCTTCAGAGGGTTTTGGTAAAAACTTGAGACACATTCTGCTTGTATTGTCTTTCAGCATGCTGTATAAATGAAATGCCAAAGTGTTTTTTTTTTCATTTCTTTTTAATCATCAAGATATTTTACCAAAGCACACTCTTTACTTCAAGTGATTTATCTTCATTCTTAAATGGCAAACCTTTTCATTCTTGGTGCATGGCTAAAAAAAAAAAAAAAAAAAAAAAAAAAAATGTCACACAAGCAAAATTAGAAGCCCTTTAATGGTATGCTATCCAAAATGCCCTTGCTTATTTTGCTACGCTATGCCTATTATAGCTAACCAAGTCAAAGATTTGCATAGAGTAACCAACTCACAATAAGAGTTATTGGCTGGTTTAAACTTGGCTGAATTCGGTGTATGATCCAGGCAGTTAATCATACACCTGCAATAATAATGCAGAAAATACACTATCACAAAAAGTGTCTCTCCAGTATTTTCAATACTAATTCATGAGGTTTGACTGGTGCCATTTCAGCACCTATGAACTGTACCTTTAAAACAATAAAGCAGTAAAACAGGGAGAGGTGGTTAATAAGACACTGGAGGTGCATCATACTGTTTCTGAGGACAGCGCATAGGTTCTATTAAAGCTGATGTTCAACATAGGCAGTTTACAAACCACCTTAGTTTATCTGTACAATACATAAAATTCACATTCTCAAAGTTTTAATTAAAATTGAATGAAAACAATGAATCACTACTCAACAGTATCACTTTTCCTCAACTGTCTTTTTCTTAAAAAAAAGGAATAAAATCAATATAAAAACAACATTACACATTGTTCTTTAAATCTCTTAAAAGCCTAATATGTTTTAACGATTCTGTACACACACGAAAAAAAAAAAAAGAAAGAAAAGAAAAATATAATATGGCTCTGCACTTGCCATTTGTATAATAGAATGGCAGAAATATTTTTATATTTCAATGGCTCGGCAGTGATATAGAAAAAAAATAAAATAAAAAAAGGACAGATAAATTACATTTAAATGGCTTAGTGGCATAAAACATTTGAAATAAAACTCACTTCATAAAATCTTTATATAATATCAATAAAATTAAAATAGTTTTTCCAGTGCTTTGGGGGAAAAAAAACAAACAAAAAAACAAACTATAATAATACATATACCTTTTCTATATATTAAACTTCCTTCAGTGTACAGCTCAAAAGCTGGATCAAATTTCACGTTGATCCAGGTTCCCTGAAAGGCACCTTGGGCTGTATGAACTTCAGTTGGACAAACGGCGCTCACAGCTGTCGGCTTTATTTTACAGCATGCCAATACAAGAGTGTGTGCTTCTTGAAGAATCCGGCCTTGGCTTTAAGGCACTTTACTAGGAGTGTGTGGCAACAGGACTAACTAGTTCATTTATGTTGTATTCTGCTGTACTGTCCACTGAACGTACTGTCACACTAGCACCTGGTCTGGCCTGTTATGCAAACAGAAGCCTGGTGTCATTGTTTCGTCCTCAACAATGACAAAAGCAGCTATATATATATATATAAAGCTGTGTAAAACTAATGCTAAAAGGCAATATGGAAGGTTTCTTTTAATACCTTTATTACAGGGGTGTCCAATCTTGCTCCTGGAGGGCTACTGTCCTGCAGAGTTTAGCTCCAACCTCAATTAAACACACCTGAAAATCAAGGTCTTACCAGGCATACAAGAAGCTTCCAGGCAGGTGTGCTGAGGCAGAGGTGTGTGACAGGACAGAGTTCTTTGGACACCCCTGCTTTATTTCCAAGTCTCTCCATATTGGTGGAGATTCACACCAGAGTATGACCTGTCCTGATCAATGAAAACATGCTGCTGTTCTCTTTTTTCTTCTTGCATTTCTCTGCATGGATATTACAGAGCCTTTCCAGAGTTCCCACACACTTTAACCAATGAATTTTCCAGGACCTTGTAACTTTTAACAGTCATTCAGATTCAGACTGATTCGCTAATAAATCATTCAGTCTCTTTTGTGAACCTGTTTGTGATTGGTGGAAAAGGACTTTTAAAAATAATTGAAATTCAGACTGATTCACCAATGAATCATTCAGACTTTTATGAATCTGTGATTAGTGGATAAGGACTTTTAAGAATCACTCAAATTCAGACTGATTCACTAATGAATCATTCAGACTGTTTTTGTGAATTTGTTTGGCTAACTCATTTAACCAAATAACAAAAACAAATTCACTCAAAGTCTCAAGATTGTATTAAGATATTAATCTAAATTTAGAAATCACAATTCCTTGATATTTCCGGGTTTTCCATGGCTGTGGGAACCCTGTCCTTCCTGCTTTTTGATAAACTGTCTGAGGATAAGCTGCCTTTGCATAATGCTCTGATACAGCAGGCACTGTGTTTAAGAGCTCAGATGTGGTGGTATAATTCAAAATAAATAATAATAATAATAATAATAATTTCTGTCTGGATTTAGAGGACATTAAGTGTGTGTGAGAGTCTCACATGTGGGAAAAGACTGACGCATGTCAAGGCTAAAAATATATAATTCTAAAGATAGAGAATGTGAGTGTGTGGTTTGGACTGTTACAATTCTAGGGTGAATATGTATATCTAAAAGGCATATTTCAATTTTTTTAGACTTTTTAAAAGATATACTGTTATATGGCACGGAGTGTAAAAGTTCAGACTCAAAACAGCACTTTTTCACAGCCTTCAAGGCAATCTATATGTATCTGAGTACATATCTTTGTACAAAAGTTTCAATATAGGCCAATTCTGGGTGGCAGAATTCAAGCATATCAGTTCTCTATGTTTAGTTAGTCTATATTGCATGTATCAACATGTGCATATTTTCATTTCTGTGACAATTCTGGAGCAAAAATGTTGCATGTCAGATTAAAAAAATAAAAAAGTAGCTAAACTTTAATTTCATGGTGGCAAAATCGTACCTTTCCCCGTTAACAGTGTGCCAGACTAAATGCGATATCTGTGTGTGTGTACATGTCGCATCATATGAATGTGGTGCAGTGACACCCAAGGCTGTCCAGGTCACAGTATGTCTGAGTCCTCAATGCTGAAGCTGCTACGGCGGCTGCTGTCAACAGAAGCCTCGGGGGACATGGCGGACAGCAGCGGGTCTCCTCCCAGCGGCGACAGGGCCTCTTCCATCAGCAAGAATCCTAGCTCGCTCTTCTTTCCCATAGGCGCGACACCTCCGCCCAATGAGCCGAGGCCCCCCATGCCATCCTGATATCCTGGGATGCCGCCGTCGCACAAGTCCAGCGACTGGGCATAGTCAAAGTGCTGGGAGCTGCCCACTGCTGGGTACTGCAGTGGGGGCTGGGGGTGGAGGTGCTGGTGCTGGTGGAGTTGAGGGTGGGGCAGGGGCTGCTGCTGACCCATGTGCTGCTGATGCTGGGGGTAGTGAGGAGGGAGATGGGGCTGATGCGGGAGGTGGTTCTCTTCAGGGCTGTTCTCCTGCTTGACGAAGGGGTTTAGAACGTCGGTGTTGTTCAGGCCGGATGGAGAGGTGCTGGGGAGGCCGTGCATTCGGGCCTGCCTTTCAAGCTCCTGAAGAAATAGCACAATAAGATCACAATCACAATAACATGATTAGTTTAACATCTCTCAAAATTCCTGCTTTTTATGTATTTTTGTATAATAAGTTGGGGCACAAAATATATAAATACCATATTAGTTATGTGTCAGTATTAGACTTGTTTTTATTTATTTGTATAGTTCTATATCAGTGTTATTTTAGTATAATTGAGATACTATTATTTTACTCTATATTGAGTTTATTAATAGCTTAAATTAGTTTTTATATTTTCCATTTTCATTGTAATTTTTGTTAAAGTTTTAGTAATTTTGTTATTTTTTTAATATGTCTATATAGTTTTTTATTAATTTTTATTTCAGTTTTAGTCATTTTACTACATCAAGCTAAACAAACGAATTAAATGAAATAAAAAATGAGATGCTGCCTTGGAAACTAGCTGAAATAAAATCAGTGTAAGGTTTTTTTTTTATTTAATTTAGTAAATGTATATTTTATTTCATGTAACAAAATGGTTTTAGTTTTAGTTAAACTAAAATAACCCTGTTCTATATATATATATATATATATACACACACACACACACACACATACACTTTTTCATGTCCATTTCCTGTTTTTACATTCAGACTACACTGTTGTCATTTATTGCTCATTTAAAATGAATCATTATAATCACTAATAATTAAATAACACTGGTAAATGTTTTCTTTAGCTAATTTAAAAGTTATCAATTTTTCATACTGTACATTTTAATGTTATGATGCCTAAATTCACTTTAAAAAGACAAATATTATTTAAACAATTATTAGCTATTATTTTTTATTGGTTATAACATAAAAGTAATATTATAATACCCTGAATTTTAATATTGTGCATCCCTAATAATGCTCAAGAAACATTTCTTATTATTATCAATGTTGAAAACAGTTGTGCTGTTTAATATTTTTGTGGAAACCGATAAATTTTTTTCAGAATTTTTTGACGAACAAAGTTCAAAAGAACAGTATTTATTTGAAATATAAATCTTTTGTAACATTATACATAACATTTTTTATAATTTCTTTAAAAATAAAAATGTACAGACCCCAAACTATAAAACGGTAGTGTATGGTGAGCATTAGTGAGAAAACAAAATAGGAAGAAGTACAAGGAAATGATATGGTTTAATGTTTATCTTGTTGCTAGGCCAATTTATTTTCCACGTGTCACATAAGTCCTGAATGAATGTTCACCTGAATGCGAAGCCACAACTGTTTGTTGGCCATCTCCATCCTCCTGAAGTTGTTCTCCGCCTCTCTGGTTCTCTGGATGTCCTTCTGCATTCGTTTAATATACTCCACAGAGGCCCTCAGAATAGTGCCTTTATTCCAGCGCACATCCCTGAATACAAGAGGTTCCAGGTCAAGTGCTTATTAATGAAAGAATACTACAGTTCATCTCAAAGTCTACAAAGTTCACATCTGGTCAGTATGAAATTATAATTGTTTAAATGCTCAGATGAACACAAACTTACAGATCATTGGTTTTGGGAATCATGGTGCCCAGCTCCTTAATTCGATCATTGATGTTAAACCTTCTCCTCCTTTCAACTAAAAGGAAAAAATAAAAAAGTTTGTTAGTATGGTAATACTAAAAATTAGTAGTATTAGGACAGAATGAGGAATCCACCCCACTCTTTTTCATACAGACTTTCAGTTTTTTAGCATGATGCCTGACCTTGACCATTATGTGGTCATCATTTTTTATTTGTTTTCTGACAAATCTAATGATGGGAAATGAGCAATACTACCTTGGTGTGTAAATTGTTTATAATGCACTAGCAATATATACCCTCTTATTCCAAGTGCTTGGGAACAGGCCAAGCTCTGCAGAATTACTGTCTTATTGTACAACTCCAATACTTGTGAAATGTCACAGGCAATTACATTTTAATGCCACGGCAGCAGGATCTGTCCGAGTTAACGATAGACCAAAGTATAGTGCGCTGTCAGCTAAATTTGCCCGGAGGTGGTGGTGACGGGGTGTCAATGACAGGGCACTAACAGAGATAGTGTACTTTAAACTGTGAGGGGTTGTAAACTGAAAGAAATAAGAGGGAAAAAGCGCATACTCACTCAGGTTGTGGTTGTCTTTCTTCTGCCTCTCTTTAGCCATTGCCCGAGCTTCAGCATCTTGCCAAAAACATAAGGCAATGCCGTCAATCAACATGTTTTGCTATATATGCAAATGCTGTCTGAACTGGATTTATGAGGCTTTGTAATAGTGGTGGTGATAAGTAACTTTGCTTTGGAATGGTGAAATTTGCTTTGCAGTTTCTTTTAGGCTCTGCTCATAAAATAAAAAATAAATATAAAATATTTATAAATGAAGACAAAAATAGCATTACATTCATAAAGTTTTATCCTTTTTTTGTGTACATATATTGCACATACATGTTCCCATATAAATGTGAATGTATTGTACACACATATATACACACATTCATGGAATGAGTTACAATCAGTGGTTACAACAGACTTCTAGTTCCCAGCATGCTTTGCTTCTGACTGTTAAAAGGGAGTAAATGTTAAAATTAAGTGCTATTTCCTGTGTTTTGCTCAATATTGATATAGGGGGAGATCTGTTAGTGTTTAAAGTTGTATTATTTTGGAATTTAAAAGGTTTTCTGGTATGTGTGAGTTTTTGGGGTTACCATTGTGCTGAAGAGTTGAGCCTGTGGTTAGGTTTATGATTGGCTGAACACCATTAAGACTATAATAACTGTATTTAAAAAGTAACAGCTGTGCACGCTATAGCACAGTGATAGTCTCTTTGGTAGAAACTTTAGTACATGCAGGTGTGTTTTTATTAACTAACTTGAAAATATGGAACATTTAAAATGTAAATTATTATAAAATATAAGAAATGTGTTACATAATATATTGTACCATATATGTGTTTATACTGCATGAGTAAATATATCTGCAATATATTATACATGCAGTACCATATCTGATCACATATAAATCTATATATTATGAAGTATATTACTGAATATAAAATTACATACATTATGATATATTAGTAAATATATTATCACATATTTTTCAATATATGAAAAGCGGCAATTCCTTATGTATTATTCAATATATTGTAATATATTTACGCAATACATTTTTCTGTATATTTTAAAATATACTGTTAAATCATGTAATATATTGATCATTCATATATAGGGAAATATATTTTCTTTCCATAAGGGTTAAAAACTTTGCCTCAGGTTTCTCAAGATATAAAACATAAAAAAACAACACAAGAAATTTTGAGTATGATCTAACATTCTCATCAATTATATCTTGTGACAATGATGTCATGTTTGCTTCCCATAATTCATGTCATTCAGATCACTTACATACACTCTTTTTAAGGGTATAACCTACTACCAGTCAAATGTTTAGACACTCTCGACTAAATGTGTGTTTTTCATGTCATATAAATTTTGTAATTTTGTTGATAAATCAATCCTACATTTGGATTTCTTAGCAAAACAATTTTTTTTTTCATTTGTTTTATTTCACAAGGCGTATTTATTGACCACTATTCAATAGTCTAAAATCTGGGAAGTCGTGCTAGTAAAGAATGTGTCTAAACTTTTGGTTTTGATGCCATAGCTGGAATTGTATGTGGTGTCTGTGTGTGCAGCAGTACTTTGCTAGTATTTCTAGAGAATGTACCTGACAGTTCTCTCTTTATGGCCAGATTTGCAGGGCAGGAGTTGCTGGTCATGGCGATAGCTGATCCGGACATACCTGGCCCCGTGTACACATCCAAATGGCTGCTGGACAGCGGAAGCTAAAGTGCACAAAGAGTAATACGTCAGTCTTGGTGAGTTTGACGACAACAGCAGTATTTAAAATCTTTCTAAGTATTAAGCAACAATTAAACAAAATCATGAGTGCAGTTGACAAACATATTCCCCAGTATTTGAAGACTACTGCATGTCCTTACTGCAATCTATGCTTTCCTTACTGGAGAAGATACAACTAGTTTGTCTTGCAAATGGCATTTTTATGAAGCTATATTCAGCGTAACCCTGGTAAATCATCACAATCACTAGAAACCCAATAAACACCCAACTTATCTCTAGAGCAAAGCCATAAACATCTCAAGATAATGAAGATAAAACAAAAAATATCACACTCGGCTATTGCTTCTAGGTGAGAGAAATGATTGACTATGTTCTTTCTTATCTGGGTGTTTATGGTTTTATACCAGATGTATCTTTTATTCCATCTTAGTGCCTCAGTATAATTGTAAGCAAGCCGGCTATGAGCTCCTAATGAGCCGTAACAGATAAATCAGCTCAGATACCTTATCACAGAGGCTACTGTGAAGCACGAAGCCAAACAAACACAAATCAACAGTAAAAAGTCAGCAAAGAGAGGGGAGCCCGTTATGTGAAGCAGCAACTTCTGGTTAAACCTTATGATTAATAATTCGGCGAAGCATACCTCAGTGACATACTGAGACAACAGAAACGGCTTATTAAGCATTTCGAAAGCGATAAGATATAGAGAGAGTGTGAACTTATGAATGCTGCTTCCTGACAAACAATGGCGATGATTCAAAATATGTGTATGCAGACTATGCACAATGCAAAGTGTTTGACGCCCTATTGGTTTTTGGGAATTCTATTCTGAGAGGCTTTTAATCACTGATCAAAGAAACAGTGATCAAAGGAGGGACATGGTCAGCAGGGTCAGAGGCAGCCTTTGCAGCCTCATTAGGAGTCAAAACCCCACCTCTTCGCCCCCATGTATTTTCTGACCTTTAAAACCTCTAATGCCACACAGAAAAATAGTTTGCACACAAAATATTGAGCAAAGTGGCTGATGTTCCTCATAGAATCTGAGACTATTCGCCACGGTTTGCTTTTTTAAATGGCCATGTTACAAATCCACCAGGATTATTGATTTAATTGTTCTGTGGATAAGCGTAATAATACAATTTATCAAGGAAAACCTTTGCATATGGAAAGAATGGTAGAGGAAAATGGCAAGATACTGGACTTATTCAGGTAAATATGTTTCTGGTAAACAGAAGAAAACCAACAGTAGCACTTCCTTATGCCTGCTGATTCCAGGAGACCAAGTCAGAGAGTCTGGTACCAAAGATCAATCATTACAATGGAAAATAGATCCCTAGAACACTGATCAATAGGAAAATCAATCAGATGCATTCACTCAATACTGTAAAATTAAATTACTGTTAATAATATAATATAATATTATATTATATAATATTAGTTCTGTCATCATGTATTCACTCTCATGTCGTTCCAAACCTGTACTGCTTTTTTCTTCTTCTGTGAAGTTTTTGTCCGTACAATTAAAATCAGTGGGGTGCAAAACAACATTGAACCCCACTGACTTCCACTGTGTGGACAGGTTTGGAACACCATGAGGAAATTTTAATTTATGTGTGAACTATCCCTTTAACAGTTGAAACACAGCTGTTCAGTTACGTTGTTGTTCAGTTACTGTTCAGTTGCTCCCCTGCAGGTCTACCTAAACAGCAGCCATAAACAACGAGCCATTTACAGATATGAGCACAACATGCTATAAGTGTAGGGCTAAATGTGTGTGACAAGTTTACCGGTGTCCTTAAAGCGCCCATGGCATTTGCTTTTTTCTTTCTAGTCCCTCTAGTTTCCAGGAATAAGACGCACAGAAACAAAAAGTTGCAAGACTAAACAACCCCACCCCCTGCTTCCTACCCAATATTGGCCTGGAGAAAGGAGAGTGATGGGAAAAAGACGGCCTTACCAGCTGAATCTTCTCTCCATCGATAACCTCCACAATAGCATAAGTTTTATTTGTGTCTTTCATATTGGCCTCTGAATCTCTCATAGCTGCACACACTTGTCGTTCACCCTCGACCTCTCCGGAGAGACTAACTTGAGCTGCCCAGGGACCTTCTCTCTTCTACTTTCTCCTAACCACTAAACACTGAACTTTCCCCTATCTGGACTTTCAGCCTCCCCTCCCCAGCCCTCTCTCTCCCAAACCTCCCCCCTGCTTCCCCACCTTCACGAAATGCCTTGTAAACAAGTTGAACTCTAACTGAGAGCGGCTTAATTGTTAATGTTGGGCAGTTACTTTAAATACAAAGCACAGTGCTCCCACTTTCCTGATTTCCAACGCAATGTCTTCCCTTGAGTAAATCAGGCCACAATTTTTAAGTCAATTAAACACTTCAAATACTTAAAACATTTCCCCCAAGACATGCCAAAGGAAGCTGGCAAGGTCCTAATATCGATTATCCAATACATTGAGCACAAAATTCAGCAGGCAAAGTTCTCGATGAGTCTAAACAGAAAATAAGTTGTTTTGAGGCTGCATGAGAAAAAAAACAGTTGCATCACTTTAGCTTTGCTATAATTAGACGTGACTTTTGGTAATCAGACAAAGATGCTTTTCATCCCTATAACTCTGATAAAAAGCAGTACAACAAATGGATCCAGCATAATTCCTCCATTGTCAAAGAACGAGGTTGTGGGGGTTTCAAAAATAGACCTATTCAGAGGCAATAAGACGCAGACTGTGCATCATAAACAGGAATTATTCACTCAATTTTCCACTTACCTTCTGGGATTCAGTGATCTGTATTAGTCACAGGCGGCAATGTCAACGACTAAAAGGCCTGAACTGAGTGAAGTCTTTACTTACTGTGTTTGGCATCTGGACCACGGGGTCAATATAAGCCTGGATGTCATCATAACTGGACTGCAGGCTGATGATGTCATCAATAACATCATCCATCTGGTCAAAAAAACAAATAAGGAGAATTTAGACACCTTGTGCATTTGCATTCTACAAATTATGTACACTTTCTCTTGATTATTGAAGATTTTGTATAAATTATCCAAAATAACCATACTTAGTAAATATCTAATTATAATATTACTAGAAATTACAGATGAAAGATGTATTCCTCTAAACAGCCGTACAGACATAATCCCTCTGTAGTTTAGCTCACAAAGATTGTTGTGCCACAAGCAAACATTCACTTAGTATCCCATAGGATTTGGTGGCATTGGGAGCAGAGGAAGGAAGGAAGGACCAAAGTCTGCTCCGTTCCAAAGGGCCATCCTGCCCTGGGTTCCCTGTCACTCTTTAATCTGTAATTATACCTCCACGGCCATAATTGGCCACTTAAACTCCAATGAAAATGGAGTTAAGTTAGTTAACACTCTGACCTTTATGTGCACCAGGGTAAACAACACCCACCAGGGGTGAGAAATTAAAAAAAATCATAAAGGGCATAGCGTACGAAAGATGAGCAAGACTTTGTCATTTACTGAACTTTAGGTTTCTGTGAACAGAAAGAGGAATTATGGTGCTAAATATAAAACTGACACAGATATACAAACTGTAAATTTAACATGTTGTGACATCAAAATGAATCACTGATTAATTGGAAGACATGTTATAGGAAAAGTCTTTAGTTCAAACATGCCTAGACATGCTTCCAACCACAACCGTATGAAAACTAAGAAACGCTGAATTACCTCGTTCTCATGGCTGGAGCCGATGTTGAGCATGGCCATGGGACTGTTGGGCGCACTGTTCCCAGTGGAGGTCATGAGCTGCTCAGTGCGCATGCAAGGAGAGGGCATGGGTGGTGGGACGGTTCCTGTCTGACCCTGGGCCATGGTGGGTGGAGAGGGCTGTACCAAGCTTGTGACAGCATGTACAGTCTGCTTGGTGGCATATGTGGTGGACAGGTACTCCTTGACTTGCTGCCGTTGAGACTGTCGAATGTGGTAGTCTGTGGGGTTCTCAAGATGGGTCTGTACCTGTAAACATAATATAATATAATATAATATAATAATCATATCAGCAAGGGTGCATTAAATTAATCAAAAGTGACAGTAAAGGCATTTATAATGAAACAAAAATTTCAATTTCAAAAATATATGCTGCTTTTTTGAACTTTCTTTTCATCAAAGAATCCTGAAAAAAATGTATATCACAGTTTCCACGAAAAAAAAAAAGAAAGAAAAAAATACATTGAAAATAATAAATGTTTCTTGAGCACCAAATCAGCATATTAGAATGATTTCCTGAGGACCATGTTACACTGAAACTGGGGTACTGGCTGCTGAAAATATTACAAATTTTAAATATATTTGAATAGAAAACAGTAATATTTCTCAATTTATGATCAAATAAATGAAGAATTGGTCAGCATGAGAGACTTCAAAAACAGAGAAAATCATACTGACTCCAAACTTATGGTAGTGGAAATATATTTTGACAGATACAAGAACTGTAAGAATGCAATGACTTGCATTTCTCACTCACACACTTGCATTTCTCACTCACACACTTGCATTTTCAACTCACACATTAAGTATTAAACACAAAATCATCTAGCAATATCATGCCTCATGACTTACTATTCCAGTGGAAATTCCAGTGTTTTTACCGTCACCTTTACACATTAGAAATAAAATCAAGCCAAAGCCTTTAGGCTCAGCCAGCTATGTTTTAGAGGCACAGTCATGGATAGTTATGTAACTGTGGGGTTTAAATCTAGGCATGTACGGGGCACAGAGGGGCCAGAAAGAGCCTCTAGAGGTTCAATGAATCACACAGGCAACTGCTGGTGGAGGTTCAGAGTGGGGGTGATGTCTGACTGGACTGGCCTCATTCTTTCACTTCAAAGCCAGACTGACTTTAATTGAATGATTTAGTAAGTGTGATAAAATGTGTGATAAATGTGCAGTGACGAAGAAAAAGAATTTAAGTGTTAACAAAGCAACATATTATCTAAGAACTATTATCTCATATTTGAGCAAGCATGCATATCAACAAAACTGAGTTCCAATGCCTGTATACTAATGGAAAATATTAGCCATAATACACCAACCACATTCCTGAATGAAAACAAAGCCTCAGGATTAGTGGATGAAAGCATTTACACTTCAGCTTTCAAATTATTCAATCTCAGTTGCTTGTATTATTTAACTGAAAGATTACAGAACATGATGAAGCAAGTAAAACTTTATAGGCAATATAAGTGAAGAATACAGGACTCCAATTTACATACACACAAGCTGTAAACGTGGGCACACTGTCTGGGAGGGCAATTCCCTGGTGTTAAACCTCTCCATGAAGGTTATGTAAAGGAATTTTCGGTAGGGCCAGTTGCTCTGAGCTCTCAGAGGTGAAATTACAGAAGGTTAGTTGTGGTTAGAAGTGCATCCAACATGGAGCTCTTCATTACATATTTTTATTCGATCTAGGAACGGTGGTGGTAAATGTCCAGCTTAATGATATGCACTGTGTGAAACAGGAGCTACTGTTGCTTAATCCTGAGGTGACACATGGTTGGCTGCATGGGAAGTTAGCAACAACATGCTAGTGGCACGTTATTTACACTTACACTCAAGAAACACAACAGTGTAGCTATTACACTGTATCTAATGATGACCCTACTTTGGTCTGAGCAAAACAGAGGTTTATGCAAACAGAATCTGTTTGGCTCAGTTAAACATGATAACTACACTCTCAGAAAAAATGTGCAAAAATTGTACCTTTGTTTAGGGGTGCATCAGCTTGTCACTGGGGCAATTCCTTAAAAGGACATCTTTGTACCTTATTTACCCCTTAAAGCTTTGTAGTATTACCTTAAGGTACATACTGCTACTCAAAGGTACTAATATGCACCTTTTTTGGGGTAAAAAAAAAGGTACAAAGATTTCCTTTTAAGGGTACTACCCAAGTGACAAGCTGATGTTTTAGACAATTTTTCCAGAGAGTGTAAAGATTGAGTCGACCAATATTACTTTATGATATAGATACAAATCATTTTAATGTCTGAGATATGCCAAAGAGATGTGTAATTTTTTTATTTAATTTAAACTAAATTTAAATTATACACTACTGTTGAAATGTTTGGGGTCAGTAAGATTTTTTCAGTAAGGATGCATAAAGTTGATCAGAAGTGACAGTAAAGACATTTATAATGTTTATGTATAAGATTTCTATTTCAAATAAATGCTGTTCTTCTGAACATTCTATTCATCAAAGAATCCTGAATAAAATATATCACGATTTCCACAAAATATATTAAGCAGCACAATTGTTTTCAATGTTTTTTGAGCACCAAATCAGCATATTAGAATAATTTCTGAAGGATCATGTGACACTGAAGACTGGAGTAATGATGCTGAAAATTCAGCTTTGCCATCACAGGAATAAATTACATTGTAAAATATATTAGACTATAAAACAGCAGTTTTAATTGTAATAATCTTTCACATTATTACAGTTTTTTACTGTACTTTTGATCAAATAAATGCAGACTTGGTGAGCATAAGAGACTTCTTTAAATAACATCTTACTGGTCAGTTTGAACGGTAGGAAAAGTAGTTTTATTTATTCTTCTAAACACAATTAAATTATCTGTAATGTTAACACTCCATAAATCTGAATGATTCAATTAATTTGTCAGATATTATTGTCTTGGAGGAAGATGAACAAACCTTAATGTTTTTAGTCACCTACCACACACAAAGTTGTTCAGCAAGTAACTGAACTGAAAACGGAGCCTCATTCAGAGAAGATCCAAAGATGAGCTACAGTACATGAAATAACTCAATAAACTACAATAAATTCCACAACCTCAACTTTCTAAAGCTTTACAGAAAACTGTGGGGATGTTTTGTCAGGCTCTGGAAGAAGAATGACAGCAGCTGTTCTTAAAAAAAAAACAAAAAAACATCTGGATAAAAACTTTTTGTAGGTGAAGTACGAAGTTTCATAACATCACACACACCCAAACTTAAAATTCCACGTGTGTACACTGAGCACAGAGTCGCGTTTTTAAACTAACTAACTGATAACAATCCAGATGGAATCAGACAGAAACCTGTCACCTGTAAGAATGTCTTCCTGTGTGTTATCTCTGTATAAGTCATAAGAGCGGCCCTTCTTTTCTGTCTTTTTCCTCTTACCTGGCTGCCGTTCCACCGCATTCTTCTACAACTATTCCTCACTTTGTTTTTGATCTTGGTTGAAATGTAATCCGACACACCAAAGCCGTGGTCAGTCCTGCACGACCCACTGACTTCTGGACTTTGCCCACTACTCTTTCACCGCAACACGAAAGGAGATTACTAGAGTACCTAATCTTGCCTAATTTGGTCTTTGTGCACTCCTTAGAATTCATTCATCCAGTTGGGACCACAAGGGTGGCCAGAGCGCTAGACTACCCAATGGAAGGCAAGATTAGTGTCTCATGGGGGAGCTCATTCATACCACAGAACACACAGCTGCACAATGATTTGAGGGAATTTGGCAAGATTTAAGGGAGAGGGCATTTGTTATCTTGGCAAAATATTTCCACAAACACCTACTCTATGTATCACGCTTATCATGAAAACCCATTAATAGACACTTTTCACATTTCTGGGGTTCTCATAGTTGGGTAAACTTCTATAGTGGTGAACAGAAACTACAACAAATATAACTTTTGCATTCCCATTTGAAACAATAGTAATCATGAATCATGTAACATGATTTACTAAGGTTTGCGGTAGTCAATTTAGTGGAATTTGCACCATTATTTAGCGCCCAAAAAAAAGCATGTCTTAATTGATTTTGCACCTGACATTTGCACATTCCCAGTAGATCACTCGCATAACTTTCCACTTTCATCTGCGCTTTTATTAGATTGTGGCTGTTCAGTAAATCTGGCCCAGAGTAGTCTTATTACATTTTTTAAAAATGGAAATATACAATATTGTGGCATTCTCTTGGACTCATGACAGGTATCAACAGATGACTCATAATAGTTAAAGAGTTAGTTCACCCAAAAATGAAAAGTATGCCATAATTGACTCACCCTCAAGCCAACCTATGCGCATATGGCTATCTTCTTTCAGTCAAACACAAACAGAGATATATTAAAAAATATTCTGGCTCTTCCAAGCTTTATAATGGGAGTGAATAGTAACTGATAATTTGAAGCCCAAAAAAGCACATCTATCCATCATAAAAGAAATCCATATGTCTCTAGGGAGTTAGTAAAAGCCTTCTGAAGCGTAGCGATGCATTTTTGTAAGAAAAATATACATATTTATAACTTTATAGACTATAATCATTAACTTCTAATAATGTCCGTCCACGCATTCATGAGAGAGTCGAGTTCCGGTGTATGACGTAGGAGTAGCATAAGCTTAGGGAGAGTAGACGCCTCTCGCGGTTAAAACAAACTCAAACTCCACCGACATTCTCTTTAAAAAAATATCTCATTTTAGACTTCTATTTCGTGACCGGTGTTTTGTTTTGCTCTATCCTCTGTGCTTCCACGTTCGTCAATACGTCATGCGTTGGGTTAGAGCTAACTCTTCTGCCAGAATTGACTCGCATGTGTCATTCTAGTTCATAAAGTTAGAAATATGTATATTTTTCTTACACATCGCTTTGTTTCAGAAGGCCTTTATTAACACCCTGGAGCTGTATGGATTACTTTTATGATGGATAGTTGTGCTTTTTTGGGCTTCAAAATATCAGTTAACATTCACTCCCATTATAAAGCTTGGAAGAGCCAGAATATTTTTTAATATAACTCTGACTGTGTTTGACTGAAAGAAGAAAATCATATACACCTAGGATGGCTTGAGGGTGAGAAAATTATGGGATACTTTTCAGTTTTGGGTGAACTAACCCTTTAATGTGGTCATACTTCTGGATTATGATTATTGTTGGCTCTTTGACAAAGTGCTTTTCTTCCTCTATTGTAAGTCACTTTGGATAAAAGCGCATGTTAAATGCATACATGTATATGTAAAATACACTTCATCAAACCCAAATTAGGTTGAGCACACACAGGCTGATGGATATACCTACTTTTAGCACTTCAACAGGCACCTGCATGGACGCCTGGAAGTGAGTTGGTGCACTGATGGCTGACGAGGGTGCAGGTGCGCCGGGCATGCGATGCTGCATGTAATGCATGGATGCTGCCTGTTGTTGCTGCCGCTCCCGCTGCTCCTCCTGCTGCATTTGGTCCCGCATGAGCTGCAGGCGCAGGCCGATGCGTGACGACATGGCTGGGGGACGCGGGGGGCGGGCTGCTGTCGCCGCGCAGTCCAGCCCGAAGAGTGGTGGGGTGTCTGTAAAGGAAATAGTTAGAGGAAGTGAATATGAAGTAAATGGATCCAAGCAATTATTTATACTGCATTAAAAACAGTAAAAGTAGCAACATTTAGTAATGTTACAAAAGATTTCTATTTTAAATAAATGCTGTACTTCTGAACTTTCTATTTTTAAAGAATCCTGAAAACAAAATCATGGTTTACACAAAAATATTATGCAGCACAACTTTTTCAACAGTGATCATAATAAGATACAGTATGTTTCTTGAGCAGCAAATCATCATATTAGAATGATTTATGAAGGATCATGTGACTGAAGACTGGAGTAATGTAAAAATTCAGCTTTGACATCACAGGAATAAATTACATTTTAAAACATGTATTTCACTCTGTATTACTTTTTACTGTATTTTTGATTAATTAAACATTACAAAAAAAAAAGAAAAAAAAAAAGAATCGTACTGAGCCCAAACTTTTGTTATCTCAAAAATAAACCATATATATATATATATATATATATATACACACACACACACACACAAACAATAAATCAATAGTTTACATATTTATAAGGTAAATATATAAACCCTCAAGTTTAAATGAAGAACAGAAGTGTAGAACCTAAAGAGGAACCTAAAAGATTAATCATGTAACTTGGCATTTCCTAAAATATTTGTTTACTGGTATAAAAAAAAAATTGAAAATTTTAGGTATCTATTTTTATACACACATTTCCCATTTAACCACCATATCATGCATTCATTATGTCATTTAGGTGTCTTAAAATTGATAAGGATATCAACAGCTTATGGCATTTCTTTAGAGCTATGCTCCATCCTACAAGGAGACCGATGGCTTTTTATACAACTTAGAAGTAACGATGAGTATGATGGGGAAGTCATGTGAGGGTCAGGTGGTGTTTTTCTTTTCTTTTAAAGCTCATGTGAGTAGCCTTTTCAATTTGGAAATGCCTCCAAAACATCCTCACCCCCTGTCTCTCACCCTGCTACAGAGAAAGGTCCACACCCTGTTTCTTCTGCAGTCCTGGGGAGTCCCTAATCGAATGAGTTCCTCTTTTTGGGGTGCTACAGAAGACCAATATGCAAACAAGCATGACTTTGCTATTACTGGAGTATATTGTGAGTAAGATACAAAAAGGAAGTGGCATTTAAGTGTTCTTATTGAGAATGATGGAGTGCCAGATATGCAAACTATGTTAGATTAAACCATTTGAAGTCCGCCAGGCGCATCCTCAGTTGCTCCACATCACAAACTATACTGTACATAGCCACGGGGTGGAAAGGACAACCCAGAGGGACTCGGCCGCCTATGGAGAAAAGCTTATTGTACTAGAGGTACAATAAGCAAAGCAGCTCCTATTGAGATAGTACTGAAGCAGTATTTAGCCCACAGTGTACATTTCAGCGGTGGAGGGGGGCAAACACACTACAAGCTTTGTGGTTCACGCTGGTCAGTGGACACTTTCAGGCTCTGTCACCAGGGCAGTTGCCAGAGGTTGACTCAGTTCCAGGAGAGCAGAGCTTTGGGACGGGCTGTCTCGCAAACAGCTGGACTGATGTACAGAAGAACTGAACCCACGGGGGTAGTTCATTACCTGCTGGTATCTGATTTCAAAATTAGTCAGGCAAGATCAGATTGAAGGTGGCACCAGAGCTACATTAGTCGTTTGAAAAAAAAAAAAAAAAAATCACAGTTGTGATACTTGTGGGAAGGTTTTATTATGTTGCAATGTGGTTGCAAAGATGTTCTGGGTAGTTTCTAGAGCAGGAGTGTACAAACCTGCTCCTGGAGGGCCAATATCCTGAAGAGTTTAGCTCCAAATTGCCTGTTGCCTTAACACACCTGTCTAGACATTTCTAGTGCTGCATATCGCATACTATATAGAGATACTTCATTTGATTTGAAACTTACTATGTTCTATATAGTATGAATGTGTGTAGTATTAATGATATTCGAACATACTACATCTGCCATGTTGTCACTGTCTTGTGACATACGCCGTCGGTTGCGTCACTTCACTTCCATTCACAAATCCTCTCCCGTGGCCTCATGGCATAGTAAAATGTCCATTGAATGTGCACTTAAGAATCTCACTGGAAGAAGTAGGTCATCAAGGTACTTTTTGTCTACTGTGAATACTATGAATTTGGACATACAACTCGACTGATTTGCGCTTACTATATAGTATGAATATTCGGACGCAGCATAGTAATACTGAAGACCTTCATTAGCTTGTTTAGGTGTGTTTAATTAGGATTGAAGCTAAACTGTGCAGGACTGTGGCTTTCCACGAGCAGGATTGGAAACCCATGTTCTAGAGTGTCTATGTGTTTGCTAGGGTTTTCCTTGGCAGTTTCTAAAAATTCGATAAAATATTCTGGTTTCTAGACATGATATCTAAATATTTATTGACCATTGTTTGGCAAATTTTACAGTCAAAATCAAGTCACCGACATTTCGCTAATGTAACCACACCTTAAATTTCGGCAAATTTTTGTCGGTGAAATGCAGCTATTTCAACAGGAATCCACGCAATCTAGAATTTCGTACGAGGGTGAAAGATTTCCACAATTTGCATCAGATTCAGTTGATAATGTGAATTCTCTTTGTTGATCAACAGAAAGCTGCTTGGTTTGAAAGGGACTTTTGTCTGAGATGTACATCATACATCGCAACACTATTGAAAACAGACTTTTTACCCTATACAATTTCGCTAATGTGACCGCATTTTAAGAGTGTGGAAAATACTTTTCTCATTTTACCAAATGCAAGTCTGATTGCTTTGAAAAAAATAATCTAAGCGATCTGCCACTGGTCTAGCTCAGGGATAGGCAACGTCGGTCCTGGAGAGCCACTGTTTTGCAGAGTTTAGCTCCAACCCTAATCGAACACATCTGAACAAGCTAATCAATGTCTTCAGGATTATTAAAGCTACAGGCAGGTGAGGTTTTTTTTCAGGGTTGGAGCTAAACTTTGCAGGACAGACACTCCTGGTCTAGCTAGTCCCATCAATTTACACCGAGTCAGTGTTGTTGTGTCAGGCTGATCGGGATTGTCAAGAAATGTTTTTACAGTGCCACACTGCCACAGTATTTACACTTTTCAAAAGGGATGCACTGATATTTAAATTCTGACAGGTACTGATAAGCCGGTTGTTAAATAAACAAAACAAACAAACAAACAAACAAAAACCCACTAAAAACTAAAATTGTTTGAATGCTACAAGTGAATTTAAAATGCTACAAGTGAATTTAGGCATCACAACATTATAATGCACAGTATGAATAATGGATATTCATTTTGAGATCTGCTAAAGAATACATTTAACAGTTATTACTGTAACTAAAAAAATAGGGAAATGAGAATGCACAATCAAAAATCAAATATTGACCAATACCAATACTTAGAAAATCTCTAATATCAGCCAATAACATATGGTACCACTACCAACATATTGCGCATCCCTACTTTTCAAGGGAATCAAACTATAAATAGCTTACATATAGTCATCCCTACCTCTTAAATTAGAATAGGAGTATTTTGAAACATACTTAGGTTGCAAGTATAAGCAATAGCCTTGGCAAATGACTAGGTCGTAATTTATAATTGGTCAAATAACTGGTAAACATTTCTCAGCTCTTCCAATGAAAAAAACACCTGATAGCTTGAAGATTTCTCAGAAGTCCACCGAAGAGTCAGAGTTGGGCGTTCTCTTATCTTGTATCATTGTTGTATCAACAAAACATTTCAGGCTCAGCCCTGAACATAGTGAGTGACGTATATATTTTGGCATATACTGACGCTGTTCTGTGCGTATACACCACCTCCTCCTGTGACGTTGTTCTCCCACACCGCCCATCAGCGAATGCCAGGCATACACTGCCCCGATGGAGATGCATCCAAACAGAGCTAGCTATCAAAGTGCCCCATTGTCACAGTAGCCAGTGAATTCATGGCATCTCTACATCAAAGGATGAAGAAAAAATAGAAGAGGCCACAAAGCTTATGCACATACACACAAACACACCTGCATGCTTATAAAGTCTCATAGCATTCGGTATATCACTATGCTTGTGTGCCGCCTTTACCCAGCAAAGCTCAATACTGCTAAATATTATATATCTATTATATATTGCAGATTTGGTTGCAAATATTTATTTGCATGATGTAAAAGTTAATGCATGTCTTCCTTAATTCACAAAGACAGTGATAAATGAGAAAGGAAATGAGAGGGGGTAGAAAAATCAGGAAATTACATGAGTCGCATTGCCTACTCAAACACCATGTGTCAGAGCACATGCACTAACCACCAGGCCAATACTGTCCTAAACATAATTCTAAGAAACATGCAAATCTGAAAATGCCCTGTGTGAATACTAATGCAAGTTCAAGAATACTAATACACTGGATGGGTCAAGGTTTGCCAACTAGCCCCTGCTACTAGACACTGTAACTACACAAAATGGATCCAAAAACATCTTCATGGATTACCGGCAATTCAAAAGTTTATTCGGATAAAACTAAAACAATTTGCAGGTAATTAAACATATGGCTACTGTTTATTTCATCATAGCATGATAGACATTTCCAGGGAATGGGAATGCTAATGGACAGATTGCTTAGATCTTATAAACTTCCTAATCTTCATTTCCTAGAATGCAATTAGCATTAGCCAAAGTAGCTAGAAGTGATCACTTTGTGTCATTCCGAGCAAGCGTCTACAATATCAGATAAGAGCTCATTCACAGCTCTACGATTTGTTGAGCAACTGCTGCTTGTGTCCAAATATGAATATAACTCTTAGCAGTAGACAGTGGTCGTGGGGTTTTGGATACCAGTACCCTGCACAGGAATGGTAGGCAGGGGTCTGGTAAAGAACAAGATTATGTTAGCACTTCAGTTTCTGCCCACCCTTGATTTACCATCCACCCTCTCTAGCAAAGCACAGAGGCAAGCGGAACCAAAAATAACACCCATACTTTCTGTTCCTGTTTGCAGAGACACCGTGTTCCCTCGGGGTAACAGACTGCTGCTGTGTAAATACTGGGCCTCTGCAGAACACAGTGAACTTTCCAAGCTCTGGCCAACTTATCTGGCATGTTCTAAGGAATCACACTGGCATGTAGGATTAACACTCGCCGGGATAATGCTAGGTGGGATGGGTAAGAGAAGTAGGAGGATGAACCTTTTGACAGTGTCTACACAGTACCCATTTCCTTCCTCTTTTTCCTCAAGATAATCAAGAGCGTCAGTTTTCCACAAAGCTGCTTTACTTTGAGTCTTGATTTTGAACAAAGCAGGTCGCAAACATTACAAGAAATTCAGCTGGAGCAGATGACGACAAATGGCAGATATTAAAATGCTTTGCTACTGTCAAAACAAATTTTTGATTTCAATGATACAAGCAAATGTAGGTATCACAATATTATAGTGTACAGTATAAAAAATGGACATTCATTTTAATATTGCATTTAAAGTCCCCCTGTAGTCAATTATTTTATCACTTAAAACTCATCTTTGATCACCATAATGACATTTTTTCCAGTGAAAAAAGATTCTTCATGCCTTAAAATAGCTTGACTATAACTCCACACCCTTGCCTAATTTAATATTCACGGATCAATGAATATGCAAATTAGCCCCACCTCCACTTGCTCATGGCAGCTCAAAGAGTCTACTGTTGCTGTAGTGACGAGCAATATATGCTTATTGCTATACAGTGGTGGTCAGAATTATTGGCACCCTTGGTAAATATGATCAAATATGATTGATCTAACCTTTTATTGAAGGAAAAGAATTGAAAGTGGGGGGAAAATCACATTATGAAATAAATGTTTTTCTCCAAAACACGTTGGCCACAATTATTGGCACCCCTAGAATTTTTTATGAGTAAAATATCTCTGAAGTATATTCCCATTCCCATTCATATTTACATTTATTTTTAGCATACCAGGGTGATCATGAACATGAAATTGTCCAGCCATGACTTCCTGTTCCACAGGAGTACAAATATGTGTAAACACAAAGGCCAAATTCCCGTAATCATTCATCACAATGAGTAAAACCAAAGAATATAGTTCTGATGTGCAGCAAAAGATTGTTGAGCTTCACAAAATAGAAAGTGGCTGTAAGAAAATAGCTACCTACACCTACATCCCCACAAGTTGTTCGGGAGGGTTTCAAGAAAAATCCTCTGCTCTCATCCAAAAACAAACTCCAGCATATTCAGTTGTCAGACAAGACTGGAACTTTAAACGGGACCGGCTTCTATGGTCAGATGAAACTAAAAAAAAAGAGCTTTTTGGCAGCAAACCCACCAGATGGGTTTGGTGCACACGTGGATAAAAAGTACCCCATGCCCACGGTTAAATATACTGCTGGATCTTTAATGTTGTGGGCCTATTTTTCTGCTGGAGGTCCTGGACATCTTGTTCAGATACATGGTATCATGGATTCTATCAAACACCAACAGATAAAAAATCAAAACCTGGCCACTTCTGCTAGAAATCCAATAATGGGTCGTGGATGGATCTTCCATCAGGACAATGATCCAAAACAAACATCAAAACCAACACAAAAATGAGTCACTGAGCACAAAATGAAGGTTCTGCCATGGCCGTCCCAGTCTCCTGACCTAAACCCTAAAGAAAATGAGTGGAGTGAACTGAAGAGATGAAGCACCAACATGGAGCTGGGAATCTGAAGGATCAGGAAAGATTCTGAATGAAGAAATGGTCTCTGATCTCTTGTCAGGTGTTCTCCAAACTCATCAGGCATTATTACAGGCAAAGTATTGAATAAAAGGGTGCCAATTATTGTGGCCAACGTGTTTTGGAGAAAAACATTTATTTCATAATGTGATTTTCCCCCCACTTTCAATTCTTTTCCTTCAATGAAAGGTTAGATTTTTTCTAATTTTATGAATTAAAGATCAAAAGAATAAACAATGCAGATTTATTTTTACAGTCATCTTTGATCATATTTACCAAGGGTGCCAATAATTCTGACCACCACTGTATATGCTTATATATTGCAAAATAAGCTATATATGCTTAGTTAACTTTATAGTGTTAAATAAAAAACCCTTTGCGCGTAACGTTACCGTCAGATGAAATCCTGCAGGCGCCCGTGCCTTCTCAGTAGGCGACATGCAATAAATGCAAAGCCTTGAATGAGCGCGGATTTCCAGCGTATCTACTTGAACTCATCAGGTAGACTAGTATCTATGGTTTGATTCATTCCAGACCTAGCCAAAATAAGAATTTAAAATGGACTGAATAAAGCTTTCTCCGAACTTGACGTGTGATGCCACACTGACTAACATATGCACACGAATTATGGTCACAGGCCCAGAGCAATATTGTTTTAGCTATGTTTTATAGTATTAAAATATTTTGAAGGTCAAAAACATGAGCTTTATTGGCTTTAGGCTACTTCAAATCAGCTGTCACTTTACTTTGCCGTGATATGCGCTTGCACACTTGGCACAGCCCTTGCGACGGTTCTGGCACATAATTAAAATTATTAGCCTTTTCCTTGACTACGTTATCAAACAGCTAATAATAAATATATCTCAGAGTCAGACAGCTGACTTCTAACAATCAGTATCCCAAACGCTTTGAACAACTCAGAACGTCAGTGGAGAAAGGCAAATGGTTCATCTCATCATAACACCATAATATACATCATAGACTCGCTATATTGCTAAATCTACACAATTTTTTATATCAACAGAAAATATACCGGGATAACCTGGCTTCTCTCTTCTCTTTCAGAGCGGTCATAATTAATGATATGCTAAAGCCTGGCAAGTTGTCTTGATTGGTTACAAGGTAGTCTGTGACGTCACAAGCACCCACTATTTCAAACCGTGGGTTTTAGACTGTCTTTGGTTTACTGCAGTTTTAAACATAAAATACTCAGCAATGATGCTGTCTTATGAATTTGCACATGGTTTGTCTTAAAGCATATTAAAAACACTACATATAAACAACATTAAAAACTTGATTTTCATCACAGGGGGTCTTTAACAGTGCTATTAAAGTACTGTTTTAAAGTTGAACTTTTAAGTTAATTGTTACCGATATGATAAAAAAACAAACAACTTAAATGCTCTATGATAACAGATATAGTATCGATATATATTGTGCATCATAGCTTTTATATTTTCTATACAATAATCACAAAGGTTTTTAAAACAATATGGAGCACTTAGATAATAATTCAATTTATCAATCAATCTATAGAGTCCCATGATTTCAAGAAAAAAAAAAAAAAATCCCCAAATGATGCTTGTGTCATGTGCAGTGTGGTCATGCCTTTTGGGTTCCCAACAACACAGTGATTACCTCACTCGCAAAGTCATGCAATCAAGTAAATAAACATCACTAAAACTTCTGCTTTTAAAGTCACTGATTTTGCTGTCCTCATTCCAGAACTGATCTGTTTAATTTCACTTTTGATTGACAATAAGAATGGAGAAAATGCTAATTCACTAAATATCAAAAGAGAACAAACACTTTAAGGTTTCCCGCTTTTACGTGAACAATACACTTCCATGACCTCCCATACTTTTAACTCTTTCTTCGCCATTGATGGAGTTTTTAGTCATTTATGAAACGACGCTTTCCTGCCATTGACAGAATTTTCCAGCAATCAATGTTTTTACTGTTATACAGTAGGGGCGCAAAAACAAGCGAAGACGAAGCAGAAAGAAGCATTATGCACATGTAAACTAACACGATCATCAAACATTAAACCACATATAAATCAATACTGCCTAATCTTACTGAATGAAATGTCACACCCAGGAGGGGTACAGGACTGTGCAAGCTTTGGGGGTGTTGATGAACTCAATCTACTCGGTCTATATTTTGATAATTGTTCTGAATCTGATCCGGATGGATTTGTCTGGATTTCAGCTTTTTGTTAAAAATGTTGCTTCTTTTTTTTTTTTTTTTTTAAATGGGACTTGCCACATTCAAGTGTTGATGAAAAAGAATGCACAGAAGCTAGAATAAAAGCTTATATACACATATATATATATATACACACACACACTGATCAAGCATAACATTATGACCACTGACAGGTTAAGTGAATAACACTGATTATCTCTTCATCACGGCACCTATTAGTGGGTGGGATATATTAGGCAGCAAGTGAACATTTTGTCCTCAAAGTTGATGTGTTAGAAGCAGGAAAAATGGACAAGCTTAAGGATTTGAGCAAGTTTGACAAGAGCCAAACTGTGATGGCTAGACAACTGGGTCAGAGCATCTCCAAAACTGCAGCTCTTGTGGGGTGTTCCTGGTCTGCAGTGGTCGGCAAGCCGGCAGAGGCAATGTGATGCTTTGGGCAATGTTCTGCTGGGAAACCTTAGGTCCTGCCCTCCATGTGGATCTTACTTTGACACATACCACCTACCGTACCTAAGCATTGTTGCAGACCATGTACACCCTTTCATGGAAACGGTATTTCCTTGGTGGCTTTGGCCTCTTTCAGCAGGATAATGCGCCCTGCCACAAAGCAAAAATGGTTCAGGAATGGTTTGAGGAGCAGAACAACGAGTTTGAGGTGTTGACTTGGCCTCTAAATTCCCCAGATCTCAATCCAAACGAGCATCTATGGTATGTGCTGAACAAACAAGTCCGATCCATGGAGGCCCCACCATGCAACTTACAGGATTTAAAGGATCTGCTGCTAACATCTTGGTGCTAGATACCACAGCACACCTTCAGGGGTCTAGTGGAGTCCATGCCTCAACGAGTCAGGGCTGTTTTGGCAGCAAAAGTGGGACCAACACAATATTAGGAAGGTGGTCATAATGTTATGCCTGATCGGTGTATATGATCAGATATTCATACAACAAAATATTCTGGAGGACATGAAAGTTTTGAGAAAATAATCAAAAATGCTGGCGCAGGGTGGTAACATTTAAAAAAAAAAAACTGGCGGGGAAAGAGTTGGGTGGGGAAAGAGTTGCTGGATTAAATGGATTGCTGGATTTAGTCCAAGAGGCAAGACAACTTAATCCTGACACAGCTGTCACAATACATTACATATGTTTACTTACTACAACACAGCTGGGTTTTTCCTGACAGATTATATTTTAATTATATTTGATTATATGTAATTTTATTAATTTTAAAGCTGCAGTCCGTAACTTTTTTTGGTAAAAAATGATCCAAAATTAATTTCTGAGCAAGTACACAACCAGCCAGTGTTCAAAACTATCTTCTTACCTTAGCTCAATTCACAACGGTCAGCTTGTAATAATGTTTTATAATAAGAGCGGTACTGGTGGGTTTCCGTGGGAAATTCAGGCATGTAGCCATTCATCTTTGCGTCATTATGTCACGTCTGTAAACAGAAAGGAAGGAGTCCCAGCTAGTAGCTCTATCATGCGAGGATGCTGCTTGTAGCAGATCATTTACAGCCTTTTCTCATAGCAGCTGAAATAATTAAACTTATCATTTTGATGGCGGATTATAATCCAGAAAGCTCCACATGACAATCATCAGTGAAAACTGGAGATTCTCCCGTAGTCAAAAGCAAGACTTCGGACTGCGGAGTGGCTACAGAAATTGAAATCTACAGGTAACGCTAACACAAACTAAATACACATAGTCACGCAATGCTGATGTTGTTAACATTAAAAATTTGAGAACAAAGTATTACAGTAATAATAATTTGCACGGCTTGGCATGATCCGAGCTAAGTGGCAGACATGTTACTTACTTATTCAGATGACATTTACCGACATTTTGGTCATACTTCCGAAGTACAGTATCCACATCAATGTGGTGACTGACACCAAACATTAGATTCATTCACACTGAGGAGCCGTGCCGATGCACAACGCGCGTAACGATAATAATTCCGCATATAACTGCAATTGCAGGTTTCAAACAGAAATGGCGACAAAGAGGCAAATCTTACGGACTGCAGCTTTAAGTATATTTTTTATATATAAATTTATATATTAATTTATTATGCTTTCTTATGCTCTCCAAGGCTGCATTTATTTGATCGAAAATACAGTAAAAACTGTAATATTATGAAATATTATTACAATTTAAAATAACTATTTTTAATTTAACATCTTTTAGGAGAAGCAGTCAAGTAACAAAAGTGGACAGCATCCTGTAAGTATTTCTCATAAACATTCCTTATTAAAAATGTTGAAAACAGTTGTGCTGCTTAATATTTTTGTGGAAATAGTGATACTGTTTTTTTAGGATTCTTTGATGAATAGAACGTTCAAAAGAATTAATTTGAAATATCTTTTTTGTATTTTTTTTATCAATTTAATGCATCCTTGCTAAATAAAAGTATTAATTTCTTTAAATAAAAATTATATATACTTAATCTCAGTAACGCCTGCTGTGAAGTTATATCTACTATTTAGAGGGGGGGAAGTGGAAATACAAAAATGAGGATGACACTCCTACATTCCTGAAATGTCACTGTTGTACACGTATTTCAAGATTCTTGATAACATCTAGAGCATTGTCAGGCTCGATTATGTGCTAGTGTGTTGTCTAACTTGATTAGATTCTAACTTATCTAACGACTACAATGACCCGTGGGTGACTTCTTTTAAAATGTTCAAAACATACACAAACAACATAACTGCCTCGTTTCTACTGTCTTTGCCATGCCAATTACTGTCTGACCTTTTGACTCTGAAGCTGTGGAAAATATATTTGTTTATTATTTTCAGACAATGCTGCTATTGAGAAGTATGTTTTTAAAAAAGAATCATCTAATGTTGCAAATGCTGTGGTGTGCAGTCGGAGCCACGTGCAAAGGTTTTCATGGACTTGGGAAGGATCATAAGTAGTTTCAAATTCTCTGTTAAACGAAGTAAGATTTAAAAACAATGTGAAATATGCTTTTTAACTTTTATATAAAGCCCCTTCATTTTGGGTCATTTCATACTAAGGGGACACTTTATTTACTCAACCCGTGCCACTGATTACTCACTCGTTCAACAGGAAGTCATAACCCAATACGGCCTAATGCAACTTCCAACTTTGACGGCACTTACGGGAAAATATACAAACGACCCAATGGATTTTCCTAACAGACAGGCCCAGCTGCATTTGGACACACGCTGAATGCTGTATTCTCCACGGCTTTCTGTGCCTTTATTCATTTCTCTCTGTGAGAAATATCTGACAATTACCTCTTTGTGTAGAAAGTGCTGAAAGTGATCTGGGTGTCCTCCACGCGCTTCTCTCTACATGACTGGGTGCCTGCCTATGAGTGGGCTGAAAAACTGGAAAAGAAACACAGAGATGTGTATTAGTGGCTATCCTTTGCCTGGTGAGTAACACGAAGAGGTGTCCGGCTGTGGCTGGATGAATCAAAGTGATGAGAATGCTGCAGATAGCTGCGGCTGTGCTGTTTCTAGCAGTCAAAGTAACAAGGCAACAGGTGCATCGCAGTTATATCTATTTATATGCACAGTTGATATCTGGGTCAAACCATGAAACATCCAATTAAACTTTGTTCCAAACTGTTAGAACTAAACTTGTACAGTGTATTCATTCTTATAGACCTGACAACATTGTAAAGTTATTCTGCACAATGAGGTATAAAAATCAGAACGTTGAGTATCCACGTGAAAGGTGATGATAAAGATATGATAATATAACCAAACACAATCATTATATTCAGTGTGATCCAATGATCTTAGAGCACGTGCCTCCAGTACAGGAAATGGTTTTGGCCATAATGCTCTGCTTTTTAGGGAGAACAGTTTAAATGCTTTTATACTGCTAATATTTAAATGCTAATATTTATTGTGAATTGTCTCTCTAAGAATAAATAAATAAAATAAAATAGGGATTACAGTTGAAAAGTAGCTCTTAAATAATACTGCTAATATTCAAACGCTAATATTTATTGTGAATTGTCTTTGTAAAAATAAAATAAAATAAAATAAAATGGGGAGTTGGGGACTAGTTAAAATGTAGCTCTTAACTTATACTGCTAAAATTTATTCTAAATTGTCCAAAAAAAATTTCTTTATTCTTTTCTTTATTCTTTTATGCTGTGTTTTTTAATGTTATAGCCCTATTGTGTGAGTGCCTTGAAATAGCATTGAAACTACTATCGTTTTCCAAATTGCACCAATGGAGGCAACTCTCAGTCGTACTCTCAGCTCTGTTAAACACATTTTACTACATTTAAACCTTTTACCTCAAAATCAGCAAAAAAAAAAGTCCATCGATTCCATTCAGAACTGCTCGTGAGTCTCTGTCACTGATTTATCTCACAATACTATGACCATCATAATAAAAGCTAGTACAAGTCAAAATGTTTTAAATTTGCTCTCCAAGTATATCGCAGTTAAGTGTAAGACTTCTAATAAAAACACATTTCCCAACCATTGACATGTAATATTTAAGCCCGCTATGGGTCGTTGATATCAAATTATACACAAATCTCTGTAATGATTCACTCTCTGTACCTTATATGCATGTGGTAGACAAGCCGGTCAATGATTAACTTGTCCTATTCGTCAGATACACAATCCTCATGTAAGTCCAAACCCAAGTGGAGTCCTAACAGAATACAGAGCCTTCATGTTGAAGCGTGGCTCTTATACTAGAGACTGTGTTGGCTGACAGCGCCACCACTCGTGACCAATTGCCACAGAGAAAGAGAGAGGGAGAGCGATCAACAGTCACAGGGAAATCCTTAGTCATGAAGTCCACAACTTCTCTTCTTCTGTCTATTACCTCCTCCAGTTCCCCTAAATGACCCAAACCCTGTGAGCTTCTATGAGAGAGGAACAAGGGGACTTTATTGTCCCTCATCCCTTTCCTCGAGTCCTCTTCCGTCTCCTCTGACTGTGCCGCTGAATGTAATGAGTCTGGAGGAGTGTGGTTAATCACTGGTTAGGCTGGGTCAGCAAAACACTCATGTGGACATGTGTGTAAACACACTTCACACGACTACATATATGGATAAATCTAGATTACTGTAAGCTATTAAGGAAGTTGCTCAATCAAAATTTCCTAACTGCTGCACGGTGTTATGCCTCAAGATCTTACCTTCACCGCAAGTTGAAGCGTGCAGATTCACACGAACGTCAGATGAATGTCTACTAGTTAATTCGGCAGAGGTTTTAACCCAAAGCGTCTTGCATGTGTTTTTATAACCAGTGTGTTGCTATAGCGTCATGCTCTACATTACATGATGATGCTCTGATAAGTCTCACATGATGATGATGGTTAGGCTTTCACATACCGTTCATAATTCATAATTTGTTAAATGTTTTTTATGCTCACTAAGAAAAATACAATAAAAACAGTAATACTGAGAAATATTAATACAACTAAAAGTCTCCCTGTGGTGAAAATCAAGTTTTTAATGTTGTTTATATATCTATGTGGTGTTTTTAATATGCTTTAAGACAAACCATGTGCAAATTTATAAGTCAACACCATTGCTGAGTATTTTCTCTTTAAAACTGCAGTGAAAAAAAGTCAGTCTCAAACCTGCGGTTTGAAATCAATGGTGTTTCTGACGTCACAAACTACCTTGTAACCAATCATGTCAACGTTCTGGCAGGCTTTAGCATATCATTAACCATGACCGCTCAGAAGCAGGAGAGTCTCAAGAGGGTATATTTTTCTGTTGATATAAAAAAATCGGGTAGATTTGGCAATATAGCGGTTGTATGATGTATATAATGATGTTATGATGAACTTTAATGCCTTTCTCCACTGACATTAAGGTGTTCAAAGCATTTCTAAGGATACTGATTGTTAAAAGACAGCTGTCTGACTCACGAATGGGAACATGGTTTGTGTAACATCAGCAATACATTATTAGCTGTTTGATAATATAGTCAAGCAAAAGGCTAATCATATTTATTACAGTTATGTGTCTGGCGTTGTAAAAAGCGATACCATTGTGCAGCGTTTACCTCAGTAAGTTCACCGAGTGGATCTCTTAAGCTCGTGTGAGTGAGTGGAGGCGGGGCTAATTAGCATATTCATAGATTCGCATATAATAAATCAGGCAAGGGTGTAGAGTTGCATTCAAGCTATTTTAAGGCATGAAGAATTTTTTTTTTTTTTTTTTTTTTTTTCACAGGAAATTTTTTTTAAATGTGTCATTTTGGTGATCAAAGATGAGTTTTAGGTGATAAAATTAGTGACTACAAGGGGACTTTAAAATAAAATTTTCTATTTTAATACATTTTGTAAGTTATTCCTATTATGGCAAAGCTTAATTTTTAAGATCCTTACTCCAGTCTTCAGTGTGACATGATAATTACATAAATTGCATGATTATTTTAAGTAAAACAGTATCTAAATTGCAGAAATCCCCATTCACATGTCTAAATTCAGTCAGTCCAATTGAGTCAAACCTCATGTCAGTCAAAACCCATTTTCTTGTGGGAAAGTTTCTTCTTTGCCCTGTCAGTCTTCTACGCTGTTGACGCTGTACACATAGGGTCCTACGTCAGAATGCCGGCTCATTATTGGCCAGCTCCTGTGTCAGCATCGCACGCATGCGTTGTGGTGCTCACGTGAACACTGTCAGCCAATACTGAGCCGGCATTCTGATGTAGAGCCCAGAAGCGCTGCACTGTGATTAGACGACTGAGACTGACTGGGAAAAGAAGAAATTGTAGAATAAAGTTATTTTGGTTTTGTTTTTGGGCACAAACAGTATTTTTGTCACTTCATAACATTAAGGTTGAACCACTGTAGTCACATGGATTATTTTAATGATGCCTTTACTACATTTCTGGGCCTTGAAATTGGTTATGACATTGCTGTGTATAGGGAGGCCAGAAGGATTTAATCAAAAATATCTTAATTTGCATTCCAAAGATGAAAAAAGGTTGGTAACACTTTATTTTACAGTGTCATTGTTACATATATTACATGTACTTACCATAGTAATAACAGTAAATTATGCATAATTACATGCAACTAACCCTCGGCCAAACCCTAATCCTACCCTAACTAGGGATGCACCGATCCAATACTCAGATCGGGTATCGGCTCCTATACTGCCATTTTTGCCGGATCGGGTATCGGCCAGATGGGACCGATCCAAATCCGATATTGTGCGTGTACTATTCTGTGTTATTGTTAAGCTCCACAAAAGGCACAAAAACATTAAAAAGCACCATAAAGTTTCCGTGCACTATATTCCAGGTGTTCTGAAGCCATTCCATAGTTTAATTTGAGGTGCAGATAAATATTTAAGTCATTATATTAATGTTCACCTAAATGCCTCCCTCCGGTAATACAATAAGCATCAATATATCTTCACTTTGTGCTTTGAACCTTTCAATGCGGTGCGCTCCGCTATAAATTTAAAAGAAATGTTTTTTTAATTTTATAGTATAGCCTATATTTATATATAAATATATTTAGTTTATGTCATGTATGACTCAAACGTTCATGAAAAACAAGCCATGAGTCATGGATGAAGGAATCAGCTGGACTCCTGTTTATTTTGAATGTCTACCAAGCTAGTGAAGCTATTGGTTTATTTACAGTTGTTGCACTGATGCACAATTATTTAATAAATATTTCATTACATTTGTGTCTGTTTGTTATTTTGTTTTACAAAGTTAGGAAAGTAATGTTAAAGTCAAGCCTGATACCTTGCACAAATGAATGATCCCAGTTTCTTCCACACAGTGAGGCATACAGTTTATTAGGTAATTTAGCACTTTTTTTATTATTACTTGAATATCGGATCGGTATCGGTATCGGCCGATACTGAATCCCAGGTATCGGAAGCGGTATCGGAAGCGAAAAAAGCGGATCGGTGCATCCCTAACCCTAACCCTATAGTAAGTACATGTTGTTAATTAATATTACTCAGTATTTAAATTTATCATTACACTGTAACAGTGGCACCTTAAAATAAAGTGTAACCAAAAGGTCTTACGGGTTTGGAATGACATGAGGGAGAGTAATTAATGACAGAAATTTCATTTTTGGGTAAGCTAACCCTTTAAAACACATTATCAAATTTGCTCTTTTCCAATTTTCATGCAATGGAAATGGATAATCATTGGCTATTGTCCACTTACAAATGGAAATTCTGTCATCATTTACTCACCCTCATGTTGTTCCAAACCTGTATGACTTTCTTTATTCTTTGGAACACTAAAGAAAATATTTTGAAGAAAAAAAAAAAAAAGTCTTTTTCTACATACAATGAAAGTCAGTGGGGTTCAATGTTGTTTGGACCCTAACATTCTTCAAAGTATCTTCTTTTGTGTTCCGCAGAAGAAAGAGAGTCATACAGGTTTGCAATGACATGGGGACAAGTAAATATTCTGGCAAAAATGTGAATCTTGAATGTCACTTTGAATAAATAATTCTGCTAAATGCTACATTGCAAATGCTTTTATTTTTGTCTTTTAGGGGATGGAAAGTCAAATGTAATGGAAGGTGAATTACTGGAAAGCAGAAAACATGATACACTGGGAGTTTTCCTAATATGCAAGATCAAGCCAAAGAAATGTTACATGAAACTGGTGCTTTCAAAATAAAAATAACAGCTGTGACACTCTATCTCCCCCTAGTGGTCATAAAAATAGAAAAAAATATTATATAAGCTGTTTATATTATGTAAAATGTTCCATTAAGTGCCCTTGGTAAAGGCCAGATGTGCATTTTAAGGAATGACACCATGATTTGGGCCATCAACTTACTAACGTGTGTAGTTCACATACAAAGGACTATCAACCATTACCACCAAAGTAATGAATCATAATCAGACAAAACAAAGACTGATGGAAGGGTGAGTTAAGAGGAAGCGAGACGTTAGTTACAAGAAATGAGTATTGCATTATGCCTGAATAATTCCCACCTCTGCTTTAGATCATGTGCACTTAAAAAATAGATTTCTGCATTATGGGGCTCTGTGACATTTAGAATGACATTAGAGGATCAAACTTTATACTGACATATTAAAACTAATACTTAAAGGTCTCAAATTTTGTTATGAATATCTTTATTGCCAGTATACGAGTGGTTCTCTAATAGAACAAAATGTCAATTATACAAAAAAGGTCCTTAAAATGAAAAATTTAAATTTACTAAAAACTGCATATCTTTTTAATTCAGCAAGAATACATAAAACTGATCAAAAGTGACATTACAAAAGATTTCTATTCCAAATAATTGCTGAGCTTATGAACTTTCTATCCATCAAAGAATCTATTATAAAGAATCAATATCGAGAATCTATTATCATCAAAGAATCCATATTGATGACACATTACTTCAATCTGCCTATAATTTCCCAAAAAAAAAAAAAAACACCATTCTAAAACACTGCTGAACATACAAAACAAAGAACTGCTTTGTAATTGTATGTGTGCATTACTTTCTATAAAGCGAAAACCAAAATAACAATGAATAAATCAATTAATAGATTGTTTTCAATATTTGAAAACATGGCTATCCAATAATTTTCTGCATCTGAATGAAGAAAAAACACAACTTGTCCTGTTTGGGCCTACAGAAAAAACTGATCTGAGCACTGTTGATTTGGGTTCTCTCACCCCTTATCGTTCTTTTGTTGCTAAAGATCTGGGCTTTGTTTTGGACAGCGGCTTAAAACTGAACAAACAAATTACAGATTCTGTTCTGATGTCAAACTAATGTGAAACTGCTCATCACAGCTCAGCAACAGGGCCGGACTTATGTTGGGGCGAGACCGGACCCCGCCCAATAGGGGGCCCCACCTTTACTAGTTTACGTTAGCCTCCGACTGCTAATCTCAAGGAAAAAAATCAAGCTGCATAAATTAATCATGGTAATCATTTTCACACAAAATACACATATATTCAATCGCATCTGCTCCTGTTTATTTGTGATCACATACTTTAAACAGCTCCATTAGGTCTTTTAGTCCAAAAGAGTGCACATTTGGAAAAATATTGATAAATTATATGTTCACATCACATTTCTTTAGAGAGAATGATAATTTGTATTCATTTTATGCTAAATTATGTGATCTGAGAAGCTCTGTGCACTCTCTCCCATCTTATATATATGTGTGTTGACGACATTGATTTTACACAACAGTTCAATAAACAAGTTATTGAGTAACTTTAATATTAGACACAATACAGTCTGTTTTTGCTCCTTCAAAGAAAATAATTCCAAACAAAGCCACAGCAGAACAGTTGCATTGCCGAGCAACACCAGGTTTCGTTCCTGAATGAATCAGTGTATTTGAACAAATCAGTATATATATATTTATTTAAACCTTTGATATCATAATATTATTTATACCATTGTAATTGCAGTGTAAATGCATTCATTCCTTCTAAGCTGCATTAAAAAAGTCTGTGTAAATACATCTAAAAATAATTGCGACTTTAGATGCAGCTTCTGCTACACCTCTGCAGTGCAAAGATGGCTTTTGTTGATACTGTGTTATATCAAGGTTTTGTATATACCTCCTGTATTATATTGTATTATAGTGGCTATTTAATATTACCTCTAAACTTTGACTGGGCTTGGCATGTTGCATATTAATTGTTCTAGGAACCTCAAAGCATAGGCCTACTCTATAATGATGTTGTTCAAGATGAGGCCATTTGTAGAGGGCCTGAACTATGACTCAAGCCCAGGGGCCCCTAGCCCCCCATGTCCTGCCTTGCTCAGCAATGTCATCATGCACCTTTGATTATGATGAACTGAAACAACCAGTTTATTTTCAAATGCATTTAATTATTCTAAATTTGATTCTTAACGTTAAAAAATATACACCCATCACCTTTAAGCTCTGCTGTATCTAAGATCCCCTTCTGGTGGGCTTCTGTGATCAGTTCAAAGCTCTGTTTTTTCTATGGCTTTGTTTGAAAGGTGCATGATGGGTGATAAAAGGCTGGACACCATGCATTTCCATTCAGGGGCTGTGACCTCTGCAGAGTACTCAAACCACTGGTGACCTTTCCTCTAAAAAGACCTTGCTGGGGGGCTTTTTAAATAATAAACACAGACAGAAAGAGTTACACAGATGCAAACTGTAGCAAAAGCGGTTTAAACGGCTTGCTGACGTTCAACATGCGAAACAAGACCATCCTTGTGCGCACATACTGAGGCAGTTTAATAAACTAAATACAGACAACAATGTATTTATTTACAGTAGTATTTGCACCAGAAACAAATCTACATTTCATTGGTCCGAACAGCTGCGGGCCTGTTGCAATGCTCCAGCTCCAGTGTAGGAGGCCATGTTTATGACCAAGGAACTGTTGTGTTCCTGACAATAGCCTATGGAAAGGAGGATATTTCTAGACCCTGACTATGTCTAAACCAGCTGGTCTGGCATTTCTATTATTTTCCCCCCGTTTTTCTGATCAGGAGGGAACTAAAAACTCATACATTTTGCAATGACATTAAGATGTATGAGGGGGTCAAGGGGATCCCAAAGTTACATATTCACGGTCTGTTTGTGGAGTGTTTTTGTAATAATGTAGATGTTATTTTAGCCACACTGTATAGTAAAAAACGAGCTCATCTGCATTTTATAACCCTCTGGTGGTTGACCAGTTTAGACAATTTTTTTTTTTTTTGAATTTTTACCATATTTTACTTTACCGGAATGATATGAAACGTGGTGAATTTGGTGGCACTGTCTATATGAACACATGCACACACACACAAAAAAAAAAAAAAATCATGGACATGATTAGAAAAAGCTAAAAGAAAACATGAAGACTTTTGATATTCATGGTCCAAAATGACTGCCATAGGAAACAAATGAGAAATAAGTAAAATACAAAAATACAGAGCATTTTTACCTACAAATCAGCCAAGATGAAGTAGTTTTGATAATGCCTGAATATATAAATATCAATGAAACTACATATAGTACATTAATTTAATTAAAAAAAATTAGGCTTTTTGTCTTCGGTCTGTTTCAGTCGTCAAGTGTGACCTCTAAGTGAGGTATACCAGAGGGTTAATTTGTTGGTGAGGGCTTAAACAAGAATGCTTGGAGATTAGCCATCAGACTCTTTGGGAGATATGTTGAGAGATTAGGAGCGTTGGTAGCAGCAGAACACTGTTTGCGATTGTCAATGTTGCTTATTCTGCATCCACCTCCCCCACTAAAACTAGCAGCATTTACTAGACAGCATGGCAACTATGCCCGCCTTTGGCCTATCTGGCATGTGTGTGGAGAGAGAAAGGTTGAGAAAGAGAGACTGGATGCTTTGGGACCGTAGTCAGAGGGTAAAGAAAGCAACCATGTCCATGTTTAGCTGTGTGAGATTTACAGGCCAGGGTGATGCTGACATAAACATGTGCATGCTAGTGACAGACAATATGGGGATGAGAACAAACAAATGCCATTTCATTTGTCATTATTACGCAATATGGTAAATCAGTGCCAATGGAGGACAACTGTACACAGACTAAACAGCACAAGATTTGGTCATCATTATAACTAATTCTGGTTAAAGGCCCAAACAGTTTGATTTGTTTTATATAAATCAGATTGGAACTGGAGATTACCCAGCAGTTCCTATTGTTGTACACAATATGCATTAGTAAACAGGGCCTGCCAGTGGTTCTAAACCTTTTTGATTCCAAGTCCCCTCATTGTCAAATGGCCCCCTAAGATATTACTAGAACTACTGTAATGACAAAGCTGCTAGTTTTCAAAATAAATAAATAAAATGACAGAAACTGTCAATTTATTAAAATAAAATATATCCATATATAACTATTATTTAAATATATTTTTAATAAAAAAAAATATGGATTATTAAAATAATTATATTCCATAATATTCCAGGGGCCAGTTGCATAAACATAGCCATTAAGTTAAGACTGTGTCTCAAAAACTAGTCTGACCAACTAGCAGTTAGTTAATCAGTCTTGCTTTTCGGTATCAAATTAGACCAATCTATGTTTTTATGTAACTTACTTATAACCAGTCTTAAAGAAAAAAATTCTGGTTATTAAATTAAAAATGACATATTAATTAAAATTAAGTGAATTAAGTGTGAATAATAAATATTTGTTTTAGCAGTTTTAGCTTATTTTAATACTTGTTTTGTTTCATTTTAAAAAATCATCAAGTGGTCCCTGGACCCCTGGTTAAGAACCACCATCTGCCAAGTTTTCCACAATAATTTAATATTGAAATTCACCGCAAAAGCTTGAACTTATACATAAGTAAATCTGGTAACACTTTACAATAAGGTTCATTAGTTAACATTAGTTAACTACATTTGTTAACATGAACTAATAATGAACTGCACTTATACAGCATTTATTAATCTTTGTTAATGTTAATTTCAACATTTACTAATACATTATTAAAATCTTGTTAACGTTAATAAGTTAATACACTGTGAACTAGCATGAACAAACTATGAACAACTGTATTTTTATTAACTTTTATTAACGTTAATGATGATTAGTAAATACATTAACAAATGTATTGCTCATAGTTAGTTCATGTAAGTTAACTAATGAACCTTATTGTGAAGTGTTACCGTAAATCTGCATCATGTGCCTCCTTCAATGACCATATTACCATCTTAAAGAGGTTGAACTTTGAATTAAACCATGTACTGATACTGATACTGATACAGATTTCTGTTTCTGCTCAGCTCTGCATACATGCCACCTACATTTCATCTGATAAAAGGGCTTTTTTTTTTTGCATTTTAGCAATAACTGTGTGTGTTTTTAGAGGGATAGGAGACTGACTGGAAAAAATGTAGAGCAACAACAACAAGAGATCACTGGTTTGTTGGGTAAAGACATTATAGAAACTTCAAATACATTTGTATCACTGTTGCTCTCGTAACTGTCCCAGAGTCAGGGGTACAGGTATAGAGATGCACCTAAAACTGAAATAGAGGGGCAGGGTCGGGATCATCTGGCCCAACATCATTTTCCACTCAGTACACTGAGTACACCACATTACCGTTTCCATGCTCCCCAGTCCCCATGTACACTTTAATTACCTTTGATTTATATCTTGAATATTACAAGACTAACTACAAGACTCTCCAAGCAGTGTAACCATTGATCACATTATCTTCTCTCCCTGCTAATGCATACAGTGAAGATGAGGCTGAACTTAAACAGGATATTACGCTCCTGTATACATAAGAACAGGATGGCCTGGTCTGGTTTTAGGTTGGACTGCATGCCAACAGCTTCTTCAAGTCATGAATTTGGCTGCTACACTGTGAGAATAGAACTGTTATGCAATTTGCAGATTAATTGTTGCAAATTACATAATAGATCAGATCAGGTGCTTTTGATGATTGTGTCCAATAGTTTGGTTTAGCATTTTAATTATAACATTAAAGCTTATGATAGTTGTTTAAAACAGAAATATGTTTCAAGGAATGCTTCAACTGTTTTTGTCCATTCAATGAAAGTCAAAGGGGTCCAAATCAACAGTGACTTTTTATTGTATGGACAAAAGAAACATTGAGACATTTTTCAAAATATCTTTTTTTTTGTGTTTGACAGAAGAAGAAGAGAAAAAAAAAATGTATCCAGGTGTACCTTTCCCAAAAGCTTTGTTAGCCAACTATGGTTGCAAGTTCCATTGTTACCAACATAGCAATTTGGCGTTTCCCAGAACCATAGCTCCAACGAATATTAGAAAACAGCATCACAAAATTATGTGGTTGGAACTACAGCTCTAGACTTGTGGTTAGAAGCATAGTTTCTTGTTAAATGACATGTGGCACAATAAGCAAGCTAACATTCAGTACATTCTGTATCTTTCATTTTATTTAAATGTATATATTTTAAGCTATATATTTTATTGTGTCGACAATCAGCACCATTTTTAAAGTGTGTGCAAATGCGTAAAATGCACAAAGGGAACTCGGGAGTATGACATGACGAAATCAAACATCAAATAAAGCAAAATGACATGGCACATAATGAGTACTTCACTGTATTCAAAGATCTCAAATAGATTCATTAGCATAAATTATTACTACTACACCTGTGAAGACCATCATTAAGATCACCAATGTGGTTCAAATGACAGAGGTGTGATTGTGTTACTACAGTTTTGGGAAACAGTCATGACTAGTTGGTTAATTTCTCCAATGATGCATCATACTATGGTAGTTAATCAGAGAGTTGCATTGTTGTACGATAAACGCACTTTAGGTTTAAGACCACTATTAAATAACTGCTTTCCAAACAGCCTCTTTTTTATGGATCATATTATAATTTTGAAGTGTCATGTTTTTCAAACTGGCCAAGAACAAGTATCTCATCCATTTTGGATCTTTAGTTTTGATACAAATTTCTGCCCACAAATCTCTGCAGATTTACATATCTCTGCCCACACAGAGTTCATTGACAAACCAACAGACTTGCTATTGGTCATCTGTCAAAGTTCGCAAAAACTTGAACCTAATGTTAAATTTGCATAAGGAAATTTCTTTGCCACTGGAAGTCCATCAGGCTGAAAGAACACCATTCCAGAGAGGGAGCACTGTACTGTAAAGTTTTCTCACCAGTGAATGACACATGATGTAATCCAATAACATTGTCTCTGGTCGTCTCGGTTCTGGTCTGTGCGCGTTCATGTGTTTTAGAGGAGGCGTGGCTTTGGACGGTGATTTGGAGATGGTCCTCACTGCAGAACACGAGATCCAAGGGGTGGGGTTGGATCTAGATCCAACTCCTCCCACTTTACATATCCCTTAACCTACCCATCTCCGCCCACTGGATCTCGTGTGTTCTGCAGTGAGGGGCTACTGGCGATTTGCAGGGAGGGTGGGACGTATGCTTTCAACGCTATAGCAGGCTTTCAAAGTTAGCATTTTCCCAGAACACCTACTGCACCTTTATATGTTTTCCACAAGACTAGTAATGCGAGCTATCAAAATGGACCCTATTTACTTTGTTTCCATGCAGAATTTTAGGCTAAGATTCATCGCAAAAGACAAGAAACTGTGACCATGCCACGCTAAGCTGACCAAGACTGCAGATTTTTCATAACGACCAAAGAAATCTTTTACAATTCCTGAAAATGGTCTCAGACAGAAAAACCATGGCCAAAATCTGTGCACCGGGCTTTAGAAACAGAACAGAGAGCTGTATTGTCCATCGTACATTCTGCTTTCTCAGTCAGTAATACCTCCGTCATTGAGAACAGCTGTTGCATTAAATGGCCCACTGCGCTCTCTCTCTTTCTCTCTCTCTCCACGCTCCATCAGCTTCAAGTATCGCCTCAGAGTAGCATTGTGAAAACAAGCAGAGAGGAACAAAATTTGGTTTCACATTTACAGGAAAGGGTTACATCTACAAAGCAGGCTTTTGGCGCATGATTTGGTGTAAGAGTTGGCTAAAAAAAGACACATCTTGACCTTTTTTCTAAACAAAAAAAAAAAAAGTGTTGGCCTGAACATAGAGCTTTAGTTGTTCAACCAAACAATAATGAATTACAATTAAATCAAATGTTGATACTACAACTGTTGTTCAATTTCATTTTCCTTTTGACTGTTATACCACAGTCTATACATGAAAAAGGGAAGGAATTTAATACATTGTTCATTTGTGTACACCAACATATTGTTCCACTAAAGTACCTTCAGTAGCAGCTCATTTTAAGTCAAGACAACAGGGTCATGTCTAGAATTAACACAAGTGTAGTTTATGTTCAACTAAAATGCTTGACTCAAAGGCAGTGTAATGGAAACAAAGCAACAGCAAGCCAAACCAAATGCGCAGTAACAAATGCGTTTACCGTTGTCCTCGCTGCTGGGTGTTTATGTGTCCACGGGTGTGTAAGAGAGGTGAGTGTTCTGGAGTTACCTTTCATCAGCCATACTGTCTTCCTCTCAGTGTATATCTGATTCAAGTCACTCAATTGCATCAAAACAAACACATAACTGCCGCCTAATGCCCTGACTTTGTTTGGATGACACGCACCGGTCAAACGTGTCGGCGTGTGTGATGGACAAGGCTGTGGTGCCACACCTGCGACAGGACTGTGCGTTTATCTCTTACCATCAGAGAGGATAGATAAAGGCTCCAGCTTTCTGCTGCTCTCTGATATGACCTGCGGGTGAACTTGAATTTCTGGCATGTCAGAAAATTTCTCCTATGGATGATTCAGCTGAACTACAAGAAGCAGCAATGTTTGGTCAGGCCCACTCAATTTAATGAGAAACACAAGAGCCAGAGGCAGAAATTTCCACTTGTGTGAAAGTCAACAAGATCAAGGGAAAACCAACTTACTGAACCTAACTAGGGTAAAACTCAACCGTCCTGTCATGTCTAATTCTCACAAAAAAATTAAAAATATGCACTCTACCTCAATTATATGTTTTTAAATTTTCCTTAGTGATGATTTGTATACTAGGGTGGCAGAAGGGAAGGACACTATAATAAACAAACAAGGGATTAACCTGATACTATCAGTTTTACTAAGGCAAAAATCTTCATACATTGTTCACTTTTTCGCTCGACTAAATCTGAATACTGGATTATACTATAGCCATGTAATGTTTTTTTTTTTTTTTTTTTGGTATGTGGGTTACCTAATACTTGAATAAACTAAACCAGTGCTATCATAAAACACCTAGCTTTTACAACTCTCAAATAGATCATTATAATGACATTGTGGTTAGTATTAGTGACAGAATAATGTGACCGTTCACTACACAGTGATTATTATGTCACCATACTGACCAATAATGACTGCATTTAAATGAACAAAAATATTCAGATTAATATTGGAATATATAAATGACTACTATATAATAAAATTATTTGCAACCAAACTTAATCAGAAAACTATGTGCATATAAACATGGTTAATGTGCTCTCTGATATAGATCTGTATACACAGCCATACTGAAGTTGTCAAGGTCTCAGTTAGATTAGGAAGTATATTCAGATGCCTTGCTTATGCTGCCTATAAATAACTTTCGCGCTATATTTGTACATTATGTGTAAATAGCTTAAACTTTTATAGGGGACACATATGTGGGGGTTTGCGCTGCGCTGTTCGCGTTACATAAGACGTTGTTTATACATATTTGGAGTTTATGCAGATTGGGTAGCCTATATGGCTCTGCGCCAATAATATAAGCACATAGAAGTAGCAATAACCATACGTCACGTCAATACACAACTTAACCTCGTGAGCAGCATCGAAAATTTATATATTCAATAACAGAATTAAAGACGCCAGGGAGCATAGACTGACTGAACTTAATCATTTCAAGCATAACTAAGTTTATGATTATACAGTCACTTCTCTCTCCAGCAAAATGACTTTCAGAAAACAAAAAGCATACGCACCAAATGCGGTTCTGTCTATTGGTAACACGTAAAATATGTATGTAAACTGTCGCTATGGAATAAGCTGGAAATGAATGCAACTCAAGCAGAGGCAGACTTATTTAGACACAAGAGTGGAGCGCAATGGGCTGTATCACTTACCCGCTGAAGGTCAGAAAGTACAAAGTTGGGACGTAGTTTTTTGGAAAGGAGCGGCAGTTGTGAGTCTTCAAGTCAGCCTTGTATCAGTTCCCTCTACATTCGTATGGAAGCGAAACTGCGAAAGAGCACCGTTTACAACTTCTCGATAATTTCAGCAGAACTCACTCCCTTGTGTGATGTGCGATTTGTTTTCTCACTGCGCTGTGATGTGACAGCGCTGTACACCAGTCACCTGTAGGCACTTGTGACAGCCGCAACCACCAATCACAGCGGGTACAGTGCATTGTGGGAAATGTCGTTCTGTTCGGCCAATGTAAACGTATATAAATGTGTGTAATGTGTATTTATGTATGCATGTATGTATGTAAATATACGCTAGAATTTATTAAAAAAAAAAAAAAAAAAATTTATACTTAACATATATATTCTTATTATATATTCTCTGCTTGCCAGCTTACCAAAGGAGGTGCTAAAGCTTTTAAAATGCTGTTCCGGAGGGCAAAACTAATGCACTTCTATGCACTTTTATGTGCAATTTCATGCCAATGAACATTACATTCAAAATCATTATCCTAAAACTAACTAGATTAGGATCAAATGTTGTTTTGCTGTAATTTATAATCTCATATTGCCTATAAATTAAGTGATAATGCACCATCAGTCGGTTACTACTGCAAATACATTTTGCCAGAATGAAAAATGGAAGCAGAGCTGACTATATTACCTCTTACTCATTACACTGGTTGATCAGTTACAGAATTCAGTTGTCAAGCATTTGTTTTGTGCACAGCTGTTCTTTACTCCAGCAAGTATATAATCATGCAGTGTGTAATTCAGTGGTATTACAATAAAAAAAAAAAAAAAAAAAAATGAGCAACATAAATCAGAAAAACACCACTGCATTTGTATAAATTCAGTTCAGTATTTGGGTTTAGAGGTTGTTTCAGCTTGGCCCACTGGGTGTCAGTATCAATCTCATTCTTTCCCATGCAAGAACCACAAAACACAGATTACAGTTTATCTTATTTAATAACCCAAAACATCAGTGCCTTCTGATGCAACTTTCCAGTCTAAAACAAAATGATCCAAAGCTTAAAAGAAACAGATATTACTCCTCAAACTTCTCTATTTGATTATAATAAGGAAATAAATATTAACTTTGGTTTTGTCTATAGGTTTAATAACTTCCTCTTTATCACAATCAATATCATTTTTTAACTAAGACACTTTAATATCTACAACACATAGAAACTCCCTCACCAATGCAGTCAATTAGAAGCACTTTTAACTAGGCAATCATGCACAGTAGCAAAGCTGAACTGATAATGGCCCCAAAGAAAGCACTGAATACATGAAACGCCAGCTTTCCGTCCCTAAATCTAACACCAATCTAAAAGTTATTCAAAATGGGCTAACCTACACCTCCACAACTGACCAACTGAACTGGTGAACTGAGAGATTTTTTTTTTTTTTTTTTGTCATAGATTTGAATGTTCATCCAGTTTACAGATTCTCAAATTTGCAAAGACAGAGTGAGAAAAATCAACAAAGTTCAGGTGAATCTTCGGTATGCAAAAGAAAAACAAAAACAACTAGCTATTAAATCACATGACTTAAGATTAGAGTCCTACAGTAATGCAAACGTTAGGATTACTTGATGCGGAATTTCTTAATCATCTCAAAGGAAAGAAAACCATGCCATGTACTTCTGATGTAGAAGATGTTTGATGTTTTTGCCATACACGAAAACTGAGGGAGGCAAGCACAGTCTGTTCAGAAAGTATGGCTGTGTACTTGGAATTTGATCATTGAAAGTGGAAAAAGAAAAAAAAACCTCCAGAAAAACACAGGTTGAAAGTGACAATATGGCATATCCCACATTGTTTTCATTCATGTCAAATTATGGCAGCTACCTGAACTATTAAAGGCAATTTCCTCCTACAATGTCTTGAGACCTTGAGTTAGGATTCTGATCAAACTAAAGTGTCCATAAAAGCAGCATAATAAGTGCAAGCATAAAATTCAACAGAAAATAGTGACTGCCAAGCCAACTCAGGATTTTAAGATTGGTTGAAACAGGCCTGAATTGTCTTCTGCAATATTTTTGTAATTGAGGAGGTTGATGGAGTTCATCAGTCTAATTATATGAAGATGTGGGGTACTGAGGGTGCCACCAGTCCATGAGGCGCACGCTGTGGACAGGGTCCAGCACTACCTGCACCCCCTGCTCACCCCTAAGTTTCTTTCCTCGAATGACTGGTGAATCCTGGAACTCCAGGCGCACTCTGTGGTGCCTCATGTCTGTGCTCACATTAATGGTGAACTGAAAGACAAGAAGTGAATAATTCAGTAAAATCTTCAGCAAAACTCAAAGTCGCAACTTTGCAACTGGTCTACAACGCTAGGCATCATCATACATACCATTTACAACACTCTCTAAAAAGAACACAAAGCTGAAGCTGAAGGCTATAGATTCAATGCTACAAATATCAAGTGACATCCAGCTTAAAACATGGAGCAGATTACTAAAGGCTGGAATACACTTATACAACTTTCAAAATCTGAATAGATTTTCAAACACTAGGGATCAAACATTTGCCAACTTTGTAAATGGTTTCACTACGTGGTACGACTCAGCATGACTCGGCTCGCTTTGCTTTTCCACTGCAGTTTAGTACCGCCTCAAAGTGGGTGGGATTATAGACTGATCATTATAGTTGCACCGCCGCCTCATCTACCGACCACCATTTTTGCCGGAGAAGTTGTTTAGTGTATTCCAGCCTTAATGAGCTGATGATTAGAGAACCAGAGGCAGGATTACAGATATATGGCATCCTCCTGTAACTCAAATGTTAAAAATATATAATCATAACACGTTAAATGGATTATCTCATCACTCACCAAAGTTAACGTCATGCCCATCACAACAGAAGTAAAAATGAAATTGAGGGTAGTGACCCGCAGTAGATAACAGTCTGAGTCTGGATTAGTGTGAACATCTTTATACTGCCTGGGCAGCTGAAGACCCAAACTACATCCATTTTTGCCCTTGGTTGGCTGAAAGTTAAAATACAATGGCATTAAAACAATGCAATCATCTCATATTTGCTTTTACAATAATGTTGTTGTGGGCATACCAGTTTTACAAACTTGAAGTTGAATTCCCACATCGGCTCTGACCTACTTCCAGACACTTTGTTGATCCAAAACAACAAACACTGAAAGAACAAGAAAGGCATCAACAGAATAATCCTCACATTAAATGGGTTTAAAAGAGAAAGTACATCTACACACCTTGGAATTGAGGAGTGTAGTAGGAGTAGATTCAGGAAGAGGAGGGCTTCTGGACACCCGTGAGCTAAAGGGCTCATATAAGTGAAAAAGCGAGCGAATCACACGGGCACGAAGACAATGCATCCTTGCGATAGAATCAGGCTGAAGGCGATCGGGGAGTTCTGCATCAAGATTATAGTGCCTGGGGAAAAAGCACATCAAGAGGAATGGGGAAAACAGAAATGTCTAATAGTGTACAACAGTGTCGGTACACATTTTCAGCAGGCTTGGTTCTGAAAGTATCTTTCCCATTCCTTTTTCTCATAGGGATTATAAAAAAAAGTCTTTGTTATAGAGTTGTAAGACATGAACAAAACCAACCAGCTACGAGGTGAATCACAACATTACAAACTTTGATTTGAAGCAAAAAAACTAATTGAAAAAAATGGGACAAAAAGGCAGAGGTACAAGACTGTGTACTTAACAGCTTTAATGAGGGGAGGGAAAAAAAAAAAAAAAAAAACACAACCCCATGATGCATTGTGGATAACAATCAAATCAAATTAACCTGACTGTTGCCATTTCACTAAATATGTTTAATACCATTTTTTTTTTTTTTTTTTTGGCAGCCCACCTTTTGTAGAGTCGTGTCCAAAATGCAGCTGTGCATGTGGCAGTCCAAGCATTCTTGCAGATCAAAGAGAACCTGCAGACGTCTTCTGGCCGAATGTATGCAGCAAGCACAAGCCAAATATCAATGGGATACTCCTCTCCGGCTATGCTTTCACTGTTTTCTGACATTCATAATGACAGGGTTTACTTAAAATCTCAAACTCAAGAAAATTAATAATATCAGAATACATTAGAACAGGGATTCCCAAACTTTTTTGTCAGCCAAACCCCTTTGGGCTAAATAATAAATTTAAGTACCCCTCGAGTTTAAGCTATATTTAAATTTAAAGGGTTAGTTCAAAAAATGAAAATTCTGTCATCAATTACTCATCCTTGTGTTGTTCCAAACCCATAAGACTTTCATTCATCTTCAGAACACAAATAAAGATATTTTTAATGAAACCTGAAAGATTTTTATCCCTCTATTGAATGTCTATTCAGCCAAAGCTCTGACACTTCAAAACGATAATAAAGCGATTGTGAAAGAAATCTATATGAATCAAGCAGTTTAATCGATCTTCTGAAGAGACACACTCTCTTTATATGATGAACAGATTTAATTTAGGCTTTTATTCACATTTATACATTGGTCAGTGAACGTACATGGTGCACTCAAATATGTGACCCTGGACCACAAAACCAGTCATAAGTCACATGGGTATATTTGTAGCAATAGCCAACAATACATTGTATGGGTCAAAATTATCAATTTTTCAAAAATCATTAGGATATTAAGTAACGATCATGTTCCATGAGGATATTTTGTAAATTTCCTACCGTAAATAAATAATAAAATATTATTTTAAGTAATTTGTGTTGCTAAGGACTTCATTCGGACAACTTTAAAGGTGATTTTCTCAATATTTTGATTTTTTTGCACCCTCAGTTTCCAGATTTTCAAATAGTTGTATCTCGACCAAATATTGTCCTATCCTAACAAACCATACATCAATGGAAAACTTATTTATTCAGCTTTCAGATGAGATGTATACATCTCAATTAAAAAAAAAAATTAACTCTTATGACTGGTTTTGTGGTCCAGGGTCACATACAGTAAACAAAAGCTCAAACATGCTTGTGTGTTTCAAAGTTGAACAAAAGCCTTATGGGTTTGGAACAACATGAGAGTGAGTAATTTTCGTTTTTGGGTGAACTAATCCTTTAACATATTTGCAGTCCTCTGATGTCAGTAAATAAATCACATGACAGGCAGGTAAAGAAATAAAATATTTCTATAATATATATAAATTAATATTTTTTGTTCTTTTTTTGTGAGTGTTTTAATAAGTGAGTGTCTTTTAATTAACTCACAAAGCCCCTGCAATTCCCTCACTAACCCCAGTTTGAGAAACACTGCATTGGAAACTCACATGGCCAAACACCCTGCAGTTACCTTTGCGTCTTTTATTTTTCTTTTTGCGGGACCCTTTGATTTCATCCCCTTCCTCTGAGTCCAGTTCGTCGCTGCTCTCATGGGCTGCGTTCCTTACACCGACTGCAGACGAGAGCACTTCCTGCACAGGACCCTGAGATGCCTCGAGTCCACAGAGTAATTTCACTGAAAAAGAATAAAGATCACCGTGATTTTTTTTTTTATCTTAAAGTGTCAAATGTCTTCATAGCAATTTATACTGATAATCTCAACATACTAGATAACAGCATCTTCTAAGTAGTCTGAACTAGAAGTGTTCAGTCCTGCTTTTGTGACATATTATCCTGCAGAGTTTAGTTTCAGTTTTAATCAAACACACCTGAATCAGATAATTAGGCTGATTAAAGATGTTTGTGGTCACTGTAAATTACAGGCAGGTGTATTAAGAGGAGAGATTAACTAAATTGATGATCTATAGTCTAATCCAGAGGCCTCATTTATAAAGATTTATGTAAAATCATCATAAATGTGAAGGTATGACAGTTTCTGAAATGTTTCTATGAACAGTTTTTAAAATGTCCATATGAACAAATTTTTTTCCTATTCTCATTATCAAAGCCCATTTCCACTACATATGCAAAAAAATAATAATAATAATAAAAAAAATATCAGTGCTTTGTCCAGAAATTTCATTCTGTATATTACTTTGCGACCATTAAATATGTTCTATTTAGCATGAATGAAATTACGTCAATTGCGTTGCTTGCTGTCATTCACAAATCCTGTCCTGTAGCCTCATAGGATAGTAAAGTGTCCAGTGGATGTGCACTGTCGATCATCCGGGTACTTTTCACCTAGAGTTTTATGAACTCAGATATTTTACTCGTACTCGGCTCACATACTGTTTTTCGCCTATACAGATTAGAAGTAAGCAAATTTGGATGCAGGGCATGTGTTTGTAAATCACAATTATGATATAAAAAGTTGAAATTAAGACATAAAAAGACAAATTCATGCGAGTAGTCATAATTACGACTTTCTAACTCTGTATGTCAAGATTTATCAAAGCATTATTTTTGGGCTTCCATGCATACTTAAAGTTGCGATAGACTTTTCTTCTCTACTGTGACGTATATCTTGAGTGAAATGTCTTCTCAAACAAGAAAAAAAAAACGTTCAAAATACTTAAATATTTGCATATATAATATACTCAAATTTTTGCAATGAACTTAAAATATGTTGTTTTCATATTTAATCAACATTTTTAAATGAGTAGTTTTAAATTCGATTATGTTTTTCGCAATGGTTCATGGGATTGTAGATCTTTCCCTCACTAAAGCGGTTAAGTACACAGTCTTGTTCCTTTGTCTTTTTGTCCAATTTTTTTTTAATATTGTGATTCGCCTCCTAGCTGATTGGCTAGTTTCATGGCTTAAAACTCTTTAACGGAGAAAAAACTTCCTATGAGATAAATGAATGGGGGGAAAAAGAAAAAGAAAAAGAAAAAGAAAAAAAACAACTTCCGTAACCAACGCAGCTGAATAAGTGGGTGGACAAATACTGCTGTGATCTCATGTTGACAGTTTGTCCCGCCATGATTACCATCATTTCATGGAGACTTTAGTATTTCTGAATTTACCTTCTTTTTCAATTGCATTAACAACAGCCTTTTTAACTCGTCCGGACTTCACGATGGCTGGATCGGCGTTGGCATAGTCAGCCACAGTTACTGTGAGAAAAGATGAAAGAACACAGGAAATTAAGTTGACATAAAACCGGACTTTGGCTATTATACGCAACACACATCATAACATCAGCCCGCCTCGCTCTATTATTACCTGACTCCGAGCAAACATCCTCGGCTTTAAATTTCAGCCGTTTTCGGTTCCCTTTCTTGGGCATGACGAGAGCGGGGGTCTGTGGCCGTTTATCGAGGCTGTGTGCCCTGCCATCTTTCCAGCAGAGGTAACGAAAAACCGATAAAAATGAGGGTGAAATTAAAGAAAGCTCCTCCAGGATCTTCAGCCATTATGGAACTGACGCTTAAGTTCGCGTACATTCTCGCGAGATCTCAGATGGCAAACGACTCACCAGACTGGACGCTAATTGGACGCAGAAATCATATGTGAGATGATTCGTCCAATCAGACGGTGTATATTCATAACCTCAGGCTTCAGAAAAAAAGTACTTTTTAAACGGCAAACCATGACGTAATCTCAGCTGTTTCTTTTCTTTTCTTTTTTTTTTTTTATTATTGAAAGTACTTGAAGTAGGCTACTAATAACTGAAGCATCAATAAACATTAAAAAGACCACTGAACCTCGAGAAAAGTCATTTTAGCAGGGAATCCTTTTAGATTGTGCATTTCTAATAAGATGAGATTCTTATCTAACATTATAAACACATTTGATCAAGATCGTGTTGTTGAAAACTGTTTTACATAGAACAACCAGAAACAATATTTTCTTTGTATTTAACAAATTTTCTCTTCTTTCATTTTCACTTTATTTAATCTAAACCATGTTTCAAAACTTTTGGTTAAAATATGGTGCCAGTAATATTAATAAAACAATGCACAAGAAATTGAATAAAATACTGAATAACATTTGCTAACGTAATGAAATAAATATGAGATTTGCTACAAAAGATGCAGGCAAAAATTCCTTTTTAGGACTTTTGAAATATATTGGTCTTCTATGAACCTGCCTGCCACCAGAGGGCGCTGCGCGTGACAACATTTCTCACACTGGCGTCTCGTGCATGACAGTCATGTAGTCGCGTGGTGCTGATGTGAGGAACTCTGATTTTACGCTGTTTGCACGAGCTTTACAGAGCCACGCCGGGTGGATATGATTTTCGCCGACGACGTAGGAGACGTTTAACCTTTACGTCCACCAAAGCGTCGGCGCATTCATATTTTAAAACATGCGCGAATGTTTGTGGAGATAGCGGAATCGCTGTGTTGCAAGCGGGAATGAGCTCGTAGAGGGAGGAGCGCTTCGCTCGGCTCGCCGTGAAGGGAGATGATGATGATGGTGGCAGAGGGATCTGGAGGATGCGGCAGACGCGAATTTCGCCGTTTTCTGAAAGGTTAATGGCAACTGGTGGATGTTAAAGCGAAGGGCGCCGAGGTTCAAGCAGCTGAAATCGGAATATGCATGTGGCGAGCACTGTGATGAGCGTGCATCGAAATGCATTGAGTTCCAAGTAAAACTAGGTGGATAATGTCAGAGCGGAAAAGGCCGACAGTCATGGACCAGAGAGGTCAAGGTGTGTGAAGAATCTAGACAGGGATGCAATTAGGAAAATTAGAGGATGCATTTTAAAATACATGGACATGTTTAATGTGCATTTTAATGGCACTAAATATTAATAGTGCACCTCAATGCTGAATTAAAAAAAAAAAAATAAATCAAAGCAATTTCTAATTTGACTTAGACTTCATAGTACACCGAGCAATATGATGTGCGAAGTGATGCCAACCATAAATGAGGGGGACTCGGTGAGTTCCCAGAGAGGCTCTCAGAACGGCACGGATGCCGAGTCTAATTTTGAACAGCTGATGGTGAATATGTTAGATGAGAGAGATAAGCTGCTGGAGTCTTTACGGGAGACACAGGAGACCCTCATCCAGTCGCAGACCAAACTCCAGGATGTGCTTCACGAGAGAGATGTGCTTCAGAGACAGCTCAACTCCGCGTTACCGCAGGTAAACACACGTTTTTTTTTTTTTTTAAATTTTTATTAGACATTAAGGACATAACATACAACATTTACAACGCGGGTAAACACATACCTGATACAGGTACACAGGAAGTTGCTTAATAATTTACTATGTAGATTTTTTTTTACTAATAAATTAACTATGAAATCTTCGAACAGTTTTAGAAGCTAATTTTAACATCTATTTTTATGTTTCCAAGTTGACAATAACTGTAACTATGGTATTTTGGAAGAAACTCTGGTTACCATGTATACTAGTCCAGTGAGTTCACAATAGTTTCTTTTCAGCCCGCTGATGTGTTTAAAGACCCCATGCAATCGCTTGAAGAGTGTTTTCGTCGTTATGTTGACATATTTCCTGCTGAAACAGGAAGTTGGGGCAGTGTATGTGGGGCTAGTCCTATTTTGTTTAGCTACCCAATAGAGTGGAACAGTGCTCAGCCCACCCACTCTTTCAGTGGCCTTGATTCAGGAAGTATTTTTTCCCATAGGGATTTTTAAGACAATTTTTCCCATGAATGTCTAAGACTTACCTAAGACTTGTTTAAGCCATGGACCAAATACGAGGTGAATCACAAGATTACAAACTTTGATTTGAAGCGTAAAAGGCATAGTACTGTATGCATATTCGTCTATATTCACAGTGCTTCATTGGCGCTAAAGAGTTCTTTTGGCGTGATTTTTTGCAGAATCATGGGTAATGTAGTTTTTGCCAGAAATTTCTGTTGTTCAGCCTAATTATTTAAAAAAAAAAGAAAAAAAAGAAATAAAAAGTTGATATAATGTAGCATAATGGCTTCAACAAAAGCATATCGATAACAACCTCATAGCCAGATAACTTCAAATGAACTAAAAGTTGCAAAAAAAAAATGTGATTTTGTGAGATTTTTCAATGTACCTAAATGGATTTTGCAGTGAGAAACTGAAGTTTTAAAAGTTTCCTCATTGTTTATGACTTAAGTGACCATTAATTTGGTATTATGTAGGAAATGTCTTGCAAATGTGTAGTTATATGAACCAATTGTCTTCAGAAGAAATGTTCCCAGATGAGTTGTTTTGGCAAAAGAGCTAAAACTGATCTATTATTCATTTTGTGTGCGTTCTGTTTAGTAGCTTCTTGGACCTACTCAATTATAGGGGATGCATTGTAGAACTGCTGGTGGCAGGTAAACACTTGTTTTCACAAAGGTGCATCATTTACTGGAATATCTGTGTCCCAGAAATGTCAGCAGTGGTGATTGTGCTTGCATCCCAGTCAAATAATGGCAACAAGTTTACAATTTAAAGAAAATCCTACCTACATTTTTGCATATCAAAAGCATTTACTTTTTTCCCAAATTATATAGTGAGGTGTACAAGGGTGGTAGGTTAGGCTTCATATCACGTAATGTAGCAACTTGCAAGGAGCAAAGATGAAGAGGGTACCTTCTAGTGTGTCTTCCTCTGTATCACATTGCTCTTTTTGGTCATTCGCCAAGGACACAAGTGTTATTTATCGATTCATCTGAGTATCCCGTCCCCATCCTTCCCTCGTCTCCCTCCCTCTCCCTCTTCCACACAAGTGATGCAAAAGCAGCTTACTTCTCAGTTTACGTCACCCTGCTCATCCAGACTGCTAATAGGTGGGATATTATAAATCAAGAACTCTCTTCCTGTGGGAGGATTTTAAGACTGTTACTTGCAAACTAGTTTTAAAAGGAGGTGACTGAACCTTGGAAACAAAGACCAGGACCAGCTTTTGTACTTGAGAGATGTATCACCATTCTGTCTCTAGAGGAAAATTGGACTTCCTGGCTTGCTGCTTGCATGTCTAGGACTGTTCAAAGGAAAATGCCTTCTTTCATGTGATGCTCTGGGGCATGTGAGACTGTTGCTACAAGGCCAATTAATCTAGTTTACAGACAACGTTTACATTTAAACCCCCTGATTTAACTTATTTCCTGCATAGTCTTATCCTCAAATGGCATGCAACCTCAGACTGTTAGCACTTTCTTGACCTGGCAAGCTCTAATTTTATTTGCTGTCCTTATGCATTCTCTGGGGCATGCATGTATTTTTTTATCTGTCCATCTGGAAACAGAGTCTTGTTTATAAGGTATTGAGATGATGCATGCAATGAATGCTTTTGAGGATGAAAAGTTTGAGAGGTTAGTAGCATCATTGAGGCACATGTAATCTAGATGTCTAGATGAGACTACAGAAGTTTGGGGCAAATAAGATTAAAAAAATAATAATAATAATAATTTTATACTTTTATTCAGAAAGGATGCACAAAACGGACAATAAAGAAGACGTTTATAATGTTTTTTTTTTAATTTTAAATAAATGCTGTTCTTTAAAAAAGTATCATGGATTTTACAATAATATTAAGTAGCACAACTGTTTTGAACTTTGATACTAATAATAAATGTTTTCCTGAGCACCGAATCAGCATATTAGAATGATTTATTAAGGATCATGTGACACTGAAGACTGGAGTAATGATGCTGAAAATTCAGCTTTGCATCACAGGAATAAATTACATTTTAAGAGAAATATTCTTTTCAGTTGTAATAATTCACAGTATTACTGTTTTAACTGGATTTTTGCACCAATGCACCATTTGGTGAACATATTATTAGATGATATTACAGACAGAAATTCTGATCACAAAATCTCACTATTTTTTTTTAAATTTATTTATTTATTTATTTTTTAAATTCAAACTGGTGTGTTATTGTGGTTTAAGTCAGTTCTTGACTGTAAAATCAGTTCGCATAGACATGGCCATATGTAAAATAATTGCTGATTGATTTCATGTAATAATAATTATAAAATATCACTTCTGCCAATTCAATCTCTTTATGATTCAGTGAATAACTCCCTATATGCATTGTGTTAGGCCGCTGTAGGTGCAATAGACTGTTTCATTGATAGTCGTTTAGTGGACACCACCTTTCTTTCTGTCCATAGTGTATGAAGCTAATTATACCTTGCCATGGTTGATCACTTCTGTTTTGGTGGTCTGTAATTGCTGTTAGGCAGCTAGTACGAGTAGGTTTCCAAACACAAAGCTGGGCTTTTAATCCTTTAGTAACGTCTTGGAAATTCATTGGCACTGTGTTATTGATTATGAGTATATTGTTAATGCAGAGTATGAAGACAGTATTGAGGACGGTGATGATACACGAACAGTATACTTGATTCTGCAGAGTCATCTTAAAGACAACTGGCGAAGACAGCTGACAGAAATATGTGTCCTGTGCACTCATGGGGTTTACCACAGTGCAGAGTTAGCATCCTCCTTCTCACTCTTGAATTATAGTCTATCAGGGATTTTAGCTTGTCAGCAGTGCTGTCAATCAAACGTGTTTGTCCATTCAGGGAGACTGGAGGGGATGAGGGCTGGTGAACTGGCTGAATGCCATGCACTGAGCGAGAAGAAATGCCAGGCTGTCTCTCCCTGCTGTGGGGGGGAGCTCTGTAGCCTGTTTATCTGTGTGATGTTTAGAGGAACTGGCATGTGGAGATGGTTCCTGAGTTGAGCAGTTAAATCCTGAGTCATCTACTCACTCATGTAGAATGGAGGTCAAGTGTGTGATTGTTTAATATGTCCACCAAGCAGTTGTTCCAAGAAGGCCTTGAATAATAAGCTGTACTAAATAGCAAAAGGGATCCTAGCACTGTGTGTGATCTGTGGCGGGGTGGATTCTGCAGTAGTGTGTATGTCTGAGACCTGAGAATACACTGTCAAGTTCTGCCTGGGAGAGTTGAGATGTTTCTGCTTTTTTGTGCTTGTGTAACTGATGAATACTGGCTTCTGATGTCTTTTCCCATTTTAAGCTAGATTAAAATCTATTTCTTTTTAAATGGGTGGCAGACTTTTTTTTTTCTCAGCTTTTTGATGAAATTTGATGTTTAATGGCTTCAAAGGATGACTGTTTTCAATCAGAGGATTCAACATTTCAACCAAACACAGCCAATGTAACCAAGCAGATTCAAAATGTTTAATCAAGAAGGAAAATACAGTAAAAATATAAGTAAAAATAATGCATTTGTTCTACTTTTTTTTTTCAAATGAAAATACAAGGAATATATATTTTTACAATTTATTTTTCAGCCTAAAGTGAAATTAAGAATTCTTAATTTATTCTTAATTAAATTCTTTATTCAACAATATCTTCTATTCTGTGTCATTCTTGTACGCCCTTTATGTTCAGCACTTCCGGGTTCCAAGTCAGAATGCCGACTCAGTATTGGCCGGCTCTTGCGTCAACATCACACGCATGCGTCGTGCTGCTCACGTGATCAGCTTTGGCCAATACTGAGCCAGCATTCGGACATAAACACGGAAGCCTTCACTGTGCTTACTGCGCCAACTGTGTAAGGACAATGACGGAAGAAAAGAGATTGTTAAATAAAGTCGTTATTTTTGTTTTGTTTTTGCACAAAAAAAGTGTTCTCGTCTCTTCATAAAATTAAGGTTGAACCACTGCAGTCATGTCGACTGTTTTAATGATGTCTTTAGTACCTTTCTGGACCTTGAAAGTGATGATTATATTGCGGTCTATGGACGAGTCATATATCTTTCATCAAAAAAAATCTTGATTTGTGTTCCGAAGATGAATGAAGGTCATGATGAATGACATGAGGGTGAGTAATTAATGACAGAAATTTCATTTTTGGGTGAACTAACCCTTTAAACTAGTGTTGTCAAAAGTAATTTTCCCCAGTATTTCCCCTTAGCTTTTTGAGCGCTGTTGAGCAGATTCATAAACACCTCTGATTGGCCATTGTGTTCACATGCTCAACAGATCTGTCTGTGATTGGAAAAAAAAACATGTTGTAAATGGACATCTTTGACGCTCTTCACCGAGCACTTACACAGATACACATGGGAGCGTTTGAAAGTAGCCGTCTAATATATCCACTGATATATTAGCCTGCTTTCAAACTCTCCGGTGTGTATCTGTGTAAGCGCTTAACGAAGAGCGTCAAAGATGTCTATTTAAAACATGTTTTTTAAGCGTTGATCATTGTAGCCAATCACAGACATATCTGTTGAGCGTGTGAACACAAAGGCCAATCAGAGCTGTTTATGAATCCGCTCAACAGCACTCAAAATGCTTGGGGGAAATGCTGGTATCATTTTTAGTACTGACTTGGTACCTACTTTAAGCTGAAAAAAAAAAAATTGTAATACACACTACTGTTCAAAAGTTAGGGGTCAGTAAGTTGTTAAAAAATATATATTACTTTATATTTCAATCTAATGGCATAGTATTTGGGAAACCTAATGGCCAAATAAAAAATATATATTGTTAGCAAAATCTCAGCTTATATATTTCGATATTGCCTACCGTTAGGGTTAGGGTTAGTCACTAGTTAGTCACTAGAAAAACACTAGTTTTTCACTAGTGTTGCCAAGTCCGTGGTTTTCCTGCGGAATTGGGCTACCTTTACACTGTTGCCGCGGGTTGTTTTTCATGTCCGCGGGTTGAATCGACCCCAAATAACGTGATATTTAGCCCCTGGAATGTGAATTTTACCAGGGGAGCCCTGCCAAAAACACGGATTTTACCCCCCGGAACGCGATTTTTACTGTGGGACCCCCCTGAAATATGATTGGGCTAGCTTTGGGCTAGTTTTGAGGAGCAATTGGGCGGGTTTTATTGTGAAAACCTGGCAACCCTGGTTTTCACTCAAATTTTTGATGGATGTATTATACAGTATCTTAATCCTTACAATCATTACTTCTTTTAGGATTTTACTAAAATAACTGACCCCAGAACAGCTCCCATCCTATTAACCCCTGAAATAAAGTTTGCTGTGCTTCAGTGACAACACAACTGCTCTTCGTCTCCCGTCATTGAGCGACTCAGCATTCCCCAGCTCTCAGTGATAGATGAGCCTGATCAATAGATGCTATTTTCTCATCACTGCCTCATTGGAGGATGTCTCAGTTTTGCAGAGTCTCTGAAAATTTACACTCTACTCTCAGGGAACAGTGCGACCCAGCAGACAGTTTAATTTTAGGCAGCCGAGCCAATATTATAGAGCTAACATAATGCAGAAAATGCCATTGCTGTTTCTTTAATCCGTACACTGATAATTATATTTCATCAAATCAAAACAAATTCAGTTTACGTTTGTTTATAATATGTGAAAGAAACAGTACTGGCTTTGTTTTCTTAAACTAAAGGATCTTCACACCATTGCAGACTGGTACCATGCCAGCACAGGTGTAAAAACAGCATCACATGGCTTTTGGCAGCTGCCGTAATCTCCAGCATGACACCTCCGAGCTGCCGGACCCTCCCTTAGCAGCTGCGGGCGATTTGTTGATTTAACCTCACACATGCACACATTTTACTTTGTTTCATTGTTTTGGACAAAGCAACACTCTTTAATTTTATATTATGTACATTTACTGATATTTCAGATCTCTGTCAAACATATATAAATTAGTTTGTTTAATGTATTCTTGTATTTTTCATATGATTTGGTTATGTTTTTCTTTTTAAAGTGGACCACCCTGACATTAGAGTATCTCAGGCATTTTGGCACTAGATTTTTTTTGGTCAGCAGCTGGTTCATGGTCTCTATTGCAGCTGATTGAAAGGAAAAGAAATTTGGATCCGCCCCTTCACATCATTTTTGTTCTGCTGCAAAATCGCACAGACTTTTTTTTTTTTTGTATGTAATTAAATTAAAATGAAGCACCCTGAAGCATGTGGCCGGCTTATGTCTGAAGTCATTTGTGCACTCGAGCTTGTAGCGCACAGCTGACTGTACAGAAGTGCCGGAGAAAAGGACAATATTCTCACATGATCTCTGACAACACTTTCCCATCAAGGTCTTTTACCCAGACCGTTTTACAAGTGCAATTAAGTTAGAAGAATCATGCTACTGTGTTCCTAATCAAGATAACTTGTGTCAGTTTTTTTTTTTTTTTAATAACCGAAATCAGATATAATGACACAAAATAACTATATCGTGATACATATCGTTATTGTGAAATAAAATTTCTCATATCGTGAAATAAGAATTTGGTCATATCGCCCACATGTATGAAATGTATGAAACCTTACGGAAATATATGTGAAATTGGTCTGTAATCCTTGGTGTGTTTTCCTCCAGGCGTGATATAAGCGTAATGCCACTCAGATGCTGTGGCAGGGGATTAGGAAGAGAGCTTTGGTGACTTGACAAATAGTGAAAGAGTGTAGCAAAGTGAGAGGAAGAGAGTCACAGAGCAAGCGGGAGAGTTTTTGAGTATCTTAAGGGATTAGTCTGAGGGCAGTTTACTGTGTGCAGAGGGGGGAAAAAAATCTGTGAAATGTTGGTGGCAAGGTGAGAATTACAGATTTTGAGGAAAAGTGGGGGTTGACAGCTTTTTTTTAGGTCACGCTAAAATGTCGACTTGTGTCACAAGCTAAAAATGAAAGTGTTTATGTATATTTTAAGGAGACTTGCACTGTATAGGCGAGCAGAGAACGACTGCTCTATTTTTATTTTTCGAGATGCTGTGACTTTTTTTGTGTGTGACTCATTTTATGCCAGCTTTTGTATAGTTAGAAAATAAACGGACACAGTATCTGCCTATTTTGACTTTTTGACAGAGTAATGTTATGAAATACTGGATTTATGGGGAAAATCAAAGATCGCTGTGGTTTCTCGTGTCTCCTGTTTCACGCAAGAGGGCGGATAACCCATGAAATGGATGACAAGACACGATTTTATCACTAGTATGTATTTATTTTAATTTAGGCCTGAATGAGCTGTCAAATCTTTGAGATCTTATTGATTCAAGAAATGCAAAATTTGAATGACATTTCCTGGAATAAACATTTAGGAAAATAAGTCATTTCATTTGAGAAGAATTGGCCCCGTTTGAAACAGTCTGAAACAGTTTGAACACTCTGTTGTGGTAGCAGGAGGTGTTTGCTGAAAAAAAGACAGAAAGATTGTTAAAAATGAGTCAGTACCATTTAAGTTTTTGACCTATAATAAAAACGCATGTATATAGTTTGGAAGATTTTTATTTTTTAAATAAATTAATACTTTTACTCAGCAAGGATGCAGTACATTGACAAAAAGTGTAAGTGCATTACTTTTTTTATTTTTAGCCATAGATGCTGATAAAAATAAACAAATCATTCATCTCCATAGCACAAACAGTGCTGTGTGAGTTAGTTGCCAAGGTTTAATAGTTAAGGTTAATGCGGATCTTTGTTTCTGGGCTGTTCTGCCACCTCTGTAGCTCACTGCCACACCCACGGCTAGTGTCTTGTGATGTCCCGGCTGTGCTGTACATAACCCTGCATGGCCAGAGTTCACTCCTTTGTGTGTTCACGTAAAGATAAGACTCTTAAACACTAATGAAATATTGCTGTGAGTGCTTTCACGCAGCATGATGCCGTGTCTTAGCCTCTGTAGGTTTGCCAAACCATCTGCCACCAAAGGCTCTCAGCGCGATTAGCGCACCGAGATGCCAATTTGTCCCTTCTTGCCATCAGATGGGGTGAATATTAGCAGCAACATGGAAACTGTCACACCTGAATGAAGAGCAAACATTTGTGGGTTTTTAAAAAATGAGCACTTTGCATAGCTTTTTAAGAACCCAAATCGGCCAATTAAGATTTAGCAAAACGTGTAATTTTTGTATGTATTTCTTCCTTCTTCCAAGCATGAATGAATGCAAAAATATGGTGACTAATGCATAAAACTTCAGCGCTGAACACTCATACTGCTGACACAATGAGGATCCATTCATGAAGCTTTGAGCACTTACCGTTAATATAAAGTTTTATAAGTAGTAAAACATGGTAAAAAGGAAAATGCTGTGTCATTGTTGGCCACTCTGCCTGGTAAGCTTGCAGTGTATGATCTGTCAGTATGTCCAGCTCTGTATAACAGAAACGCATAATATGTCAGGCATGTTGATCTGTGTGCAGTACATTAACTTCAGCTGTCCGTCACTCAGGCCAGGAACAAGAAAGCATTTCCCCTCGAGGGCTTGGCTGTCAGTGTAACTGCAGTTTTTCAGAAAACAGCCCAACTCCGAACCTTTTGCAATATTTCCGCAACATCGCTGGAGTGCCGAACCCTTCTGAGGCCCAGCGCTCTTTAAAAAGTCATAGCGGTAGCATTAGCGCATGGTGAGGAGGCTGCATTTGGGGTATTTAAGGATAAGATGTATAATTAATGCATCTTTGATTTATCATGAGATATTCTGAGAGATGTATGGAGAAATCAGAGGAGGATATTTGGAAAAGTACACTGGAAGAGGCTGATGAGCATTTCATGGAGATGGTTTTTCTCTTGTACTTCCTCTTATACTGTCCTTTATGCTAGGGAAGAGTTAAGTTTTAATTACAGGTAGTTTTTATCTCATCTCATTGTCCCACCTTGTCTCTTTTCTTCTTGCGAGATGTAGGAGAGTGGTTGGGAAGAACGTTCGGTGTCAACTGTCTGCTTAATATATATTTCTTCATCTTTTTCTTTACTTAAGTATTTTTTCTTTGTTTTTTTAGGTGTTATATTCACCTTATTTTCCACGACAACAAGGGTGGCGCCATTACATTCGTTTTGTCATCTTACTTCCGGCTGAGGGACCTAAGCTAGTAATCGCTAGCGGTAATCCTATAGCTGTAACGGTAGATGAGTATTATATGCTCAGTTAGGGGCTGCCATAACAATTAGATTAAGAAGAGAGAACTATTGCATCAACGATGTTATGAATACAACAGTCGGAGTGTTGCGGTGCACTTTACAATTTATACTCACCACCTTAAGACGAGGAGCACCTGAGGCAATGGCCCACCCAAGCACCCTTATGTGTGTTTGTACCATTTCATGGACGGGAAGCTGACTGACGAACACCCTTACCCCGAGAAATGGCTCGGCTACGATGTTGCGGTAAAGAAGTCACGCCGGATGCTGAACAGGTTGTCAGATTCAGGTGAGCTAACTTAGCTAGCCATGTGCATGTTAGCCTAATGTTAGATTTGTGAAGTCCGTTCTATGAATACATTTGAGATCAGTTCACAAAATACAACGCATTATTACCATTGCCACCTATATATTTCATATTTAAGATAGTACAATGGTGCATATTTACGATAGTATTATGGTACATTATAGTCTAACAATAGCTTACATTATTCCTGTAAGTTAGAGATTGCAGATGCTAGCAGGCTAGCTACATCTCTCATATTGATATTGACTTAAGTATTAACACTAGAGTTAGAGATTGTGTGTATACTGTCTCGTTTTTAATGCACCTCTCTCTCACACTGTTCTGTTAAAGTATGGGTGCAATCATATATTAATTCTCACAATGTATTATTACTAATCTAAAAATATATTTATGGTTATATTATTTCCACAGATGCATCGATGAGCGTCAGTGATCAACTGTGAAGATGATCACATCCACATGGCCCTGAACTGTGATGCAGAAACACACTGGGAGGATCCATCTGTCTCTGACCACAACTACGCTTCAAAATCACATCTCAATCTGAAGCCACCTACATCTGATATGAGAACACAATGCGTTGAGCTGGCACCATTATACACAACTCTGCTGAGAAACAGCCACCATTCATTCAGTTGGCGAGCACCTTACTACTACATACACCAACAGCTTCCAGCTACACACTACAGGGATCAGCTCCTGATGACTTTGATGGAGCTGCATCTTAATTTATTGCAGGGTGATCTTGCTGAAAGTTTTGGTGTTTCAAAACCTGGTGTTGTGATAAATTCAAAACTGCAAATTCAGGGTTCCTGGAATACCTTTGTCCAGGTGATGAAGTAATTGCAGACAGAGGCTTCACCATTACCGATCTCCTCTATGAAAGGAAGGAGAAACTTGTCATTCCAGCATTCACCAAGAGAAGCATGCAACTCTCAGAAGAAGACACCACCAACACCAGGCGCATCGCCAATGTACGTGTCCATGTTGAACGGGTCATATGACTGAAAAACTTCAAAATCCTTTCTTACAACAGTTCCAATTTACCTCACCCCTAAAATTGATAAAATTTAGAGAATTTGCCCTGTGTAACCTTCTAAGCAACATAATTTCTGATGTAGAGGATGAATAAGTGTTGATTTGTAGGTGCGTTCCACGTCTGTCTGTGCTGTGGTTTTGATTTAACTAATCAGTGTAAATAGTGTATGTAGTTATTTTTATAAACCTTTACAATGTGACCAGATGTTACCTATCAATTATTTTTTTATAAACTTTTACAGTGTGACCAGATGTTGCCTATCTGTAAATTAATTTTTATAAACCTTTACAATATGATCAGATGTTATCTGTTGTGAAGTTTTTTATCTTTACAATGTGACCAGATGTTACTTATCTGTAAATTATTTTTATAAACCTTTACAATATGACCAGATGTTACTTATCTGTAAATTATTTTTATAAACCTTTACAATATGACCAGATGTTACCTATCTGTAAATATCTGTACATCTATCTGTACATATTGTAAATATAAACCTTTACAATATGATCAGTTGTGAAGTTTTTTTTTTTAATCTTTACAGTGTGGCCAGATGTTAGCTGTCAGTATTTTTTTTTAATAAAACCATATAATGTGAGCTCTTAAAACTTAAAGGAATTAAGTCTTCTGATTTAAATGGAATAAGTCATGTCAAGTTTGCAAATTAATTCTATCTTGGTTTATTGCATATGAAAATTAAATGGTGAAATATTACCTCTACATGAAGGTCAGTAAAAGGTGTCTAGCTTCCTGATGACAACAAACACTCTTACAATTGATTTTATCACAACTTATATTAAATTATACATTTTCTAAAATACAAATCACAAAGTTATCTCTTGTTTAACAAAACTGATTTAAAATAATTCCAGTCTTCTTCACCTACACCCTCTACATGCTGCTCCAACTCCTGACAGTCCCATGGTTTCCTCTGGTTATGTCGTCTACCCACGTTAACAATGACGATATGAGACCATCTGATCGTCGTATAAAGTTTTCTCCGTGCTCCCAATTTAAAACATTTACTGCATTAACGTTATTTGTCATTCGCTAAAGTTATAGCTCGCTATAAACAATCTTTTAACTACTGATCAAAATGCGGAAGAGCGAAGTATTACAAGTGGGCGTGGCGGAATAAGGTGAATGCTTAATTTGTGTAATTAGATTTTGATTTAGAAATTTTAGCATTAAACGGCGAGTGTGAGAATGGCTACCAGGTGAGCTTGTGCCATCTCTTTCACTCCGCCGTCTAGTCAGGTGTGTGCCGGAGCAGGGAGTTATGGTGGAGATTGTGCTGTTATCAGTGGGAGAACATATTGGTTGTGGAAATATAGAACGAAAACGTTATGCCGTTTCAACGACAAGTTTTTATAAAAGCCAACGCTATCATTTTAGGCTGTAGATGAAGGCAAGTCATTTATTATTTATGCTTCTACAGCTGGGTTGAAATGTTTTGAATGTGGTGACATTGGTCACAGACAGTTTGCTTGTCCTAATAAATCTTAAGTAAACACTATGAGAAGGACAATGTTGATAAGGTAGTACATGATGTGAATGAGCAGGTTGGAAAGAAAACCGAACTTGAATGAACTGAAACAGTACCTGAACAGGCCATAGCTCAAGTACATGAGAGAATGAAGAAATTGAGGTTTAGGAAAATGTGGTACAAGATGAAAGTCAGTCTGTAGAAGGACAAGATATTATTGATGAGAATGCGAGTACAAGTGGAGTTGGGATGCATAAGTATGAGAAAATGCAGCAAATGAGAAAAGTACTGTGGTAGACCTACTAGAGAATGAAAATAAATTAGAAATGAGGGATGAGGATGCATTCTCTCAAATGTCAGGTGTTTCTGAAAACAGGGTCTCAGATGGAAGATAGCCATCTTTATTCTCTTTGGGAGATGATATTTTGGATGAGACGTTTGGAAGAATGGTAGATTTTTAGAAACATTTTTTTTCTGGACAATGAAACGTTTTTGAAATCTGTGGTCAGATTGCAGCGTACTGTTGGACTGGATGAATTGAATGAAAAAAAGACTTTTCGATTGAGAAAAATGCTTACAAAGCTAAGGCGTAAGGTTTGTCTTCAAAGAAATAGGAAAATGAGTCAAATGCACTGGGTGTTTTTTCTCATCTTTTTCTGCTCTTTGCTGTTTTTTTTTTTTTTGGTGAGAATGGGCTTTTTAAATATAAATGGAGTGAGAGATCAAACTAAAAGGGCTTTATCAGAATTTATGAAAATTAGGGATATTGATATAGCAATGTTACAGGAGACTCATTCTGATAGGTTTAATGAGAGTGAGTGGAGTTTATGGTAGGAGGGGAAGTAAGCACTCAGTCATGGTTCAAATACAAGTGCTGCAGTTGCTGTTCTATTTTTCAAAAGATTAACTGATTAAGTAGTTGTTTACTGGAAGGGCATTATTTGTCCATGCATTATTCCTGTTCAGGGAATAAAATTTGTATTTATTAAAGGATTAGTTCACCCAAAAATGAAAATTATGTCTTTTGTTTCGAATCAGTGGTTCGGATCGCATAAACGAAGCCTCGTTTACTGAAATCACATGACTTTGGTGCTCCGAACCACTGATTCGAAACAAAACATTCGTAAAACTTCGAAGCAGTGTTTTGAAATCGACCATCACTAGATATTGTTGAAAAGTCGTTATTTTGTTTTTTTGGTGCACAAAAAAATATTCTCGTTGCTTTATAATATTAAGGTAGAACCACTGTACTCACATGAACTGTTTTAAATATGTCTTTAGTACCTTTCTGGAACTTGAGAGGTTCAGTGACATTGCTGGCAATAGAGGCCTCACTGAGCCATCAGATTTCATCAAAAATATCTTAATTTGTGTTCCGAAGATGAACAAAGCTCTTACGGGTGTAGAACGACATGAGGGTGAGTAATAAATTACATTATTTTCATTTTTGGGTGAACTAACCCTTTAATGTTTGCCCAAATGTTAGCATCAAGAGTTTTTTTGACCAAATTATGGCATCATAAAAAACATCACATCTTTTGTGGTAAAAACTGACTGCATCCACACAAGCACAGCATGCATATGATAGGTTGTGTGCAGAGTATGCTGGCTTAGCAAATCGCGCTACGTTACTGCCATTCTTGACAATGTACCTTTGTAAAAGTGGGGATTTAGCACTTCACTAGAATGAAGAACAAATATAGACACAGACTGTGCATAGAGATCGATTTAAGATTCAAACTCAATACAGAACAATACCCTGTGTGAGTTCTTGTTTTTAATGTTGATAATATTATATTATATGAGCAAAAATGCAATTTATCCAGTTCAACAAACAATAGGGTAATATTAAGTGTTGTACATTTTAAATACAGTATTGTCTGTATTGTTTGTTCTATTTTGCACCAAAATAATAGTTCCAATGAAAGCCACAGCGGAACTGCAACACACAGTGGTGTTTCGTGGATGAATCTGCGGCTTTCAATGAATCATGAGTCAATGATTCAGTGACCCATTTATAAATACAGCCACTTGCTTCATGAATGAATGAATGAAAGACTCACTCATCAAGACAGTGATTTACCGCCACCTACTAGCGGTTTTAATTTAATATTTTATTAACAATTTCTGGGTTTGACTGGAGTGGATCCAGTGAGAATCTTGAAGGGGTTAATTGCAAATAGATTAAAACTTGGTGGGAGACTTAATGACTTTTAGAGAAAAGTGGTGTGTAGGAGAGGTTTTATGTTGTATTTATGAGGAACAACTTGTTTTTAATTTAGTCTTCTTACTAAAAGGTTAAGAGATAATGTGATATGAATAAGGAATTTAATGTTGAATAGTGATTGAATAGTATTGAAGAGGAATTGTATTTAATAAAGGTGTGTTAAACCTTCTCTTCTCTTCTCTTCTCTTCTCTTCTCTTCTCTTCTCTTCTCTTCTCTTCTCTTCTCTTCTCTTCTCTTCTCTTCTCTTCTCTTCTCTTCTCTTCTCTTCTCTTCTCTTCTCTTTCCTTCCCTTCCCTTCCCTTCCCTTCCCTTCCCTTCACAACTATTTCAGTGTTTGACAGGACTGTGATTAATGGCTTGATGTAGTCATTGAGGCAGTCAATTTAGAGTCTAGTTACAGTAATATCATCAGCCCTCACACCCGCCCCCCTACGGCTAAGCGAAACATGGATGTGATAGCCTCATTTCATTGAGGAGCCAATGAAAGTGACGCCATTTGTCACTGGACTGAGAGAAGGTGACAAGGAAGATTTCATGCACAAGATGGACCATTTGAAGTCGCTTAAGATCCTTTTAGGGGGTCGAGCGTGACTCATAGTGGCGTCTATTTTAAAACTGGATAAGTGGAGAATGGGTCAAGGACAGTAGGGGATAGTGGGGAAAGATGTGTAAGTGGGTAAGCGCCCCTAAATTTAGCAAACTGCACATACATGACCTTATGTTTGGATAAGGCCCATCATATACAGCCAAATGAGAGATGCACTTTTTTCATGTAATTTCTTACATCTAAGGTTAAATCAGTTTTAAATCTAAGCAAATGTATACAAATTTAAAAATATTACACATGTTGGTGAATTGCCAGTGTACAAAATTATGTTGCAGTCTAGTGTGTCAGATTCTTTTATGTAACTGTGCCAGTGGCTCTTTGCCATGTAGAAAATGGTATTAAAAACACTCCTACAAAAAATTAAAAATCATTTTAATATTCTAAACTTTTTTCTGTCTCAAAATGCTAATTAAATAGAGCAAAATCCATCCATCCAGAAATATAACTGTTACTTTTAAACTCTTTCTCATTTCTCCCTGCTTAGAAGACAACTTGAATACAATTTGAGTGGCATAGTTTATAATGTAACAGTAATACTTAGGCAGACACATCACTTGTTAAGATTCCTCTCTAGATAGCATCTGTGTTATTTTCTTACATGTTAACAATCCCTCTCTAGGACAGGCTTGTGTTTGTGTGCGTTTGTAAGTTGGTATTATCTCCCACCAGCCTGTCCATTTACAGAGCTGGTTTACTGTGGCATGTTGTGGAAGACACAACAATTGTAGGCAGCCACAGCTGAATATACAATTAGACACTGTCTTATTTCCTTCATGACTTTCACGGGGAAAATAATCCAATTTAATTCCATTAAGATGAGCTCTTTTTTTCAGGCATCATGGACATTGTTTTGCTCATGCATGCAGTAGTAAACACATTCACTCAATGATATTTGAGTGTTTTAAAGCATTTCCAAATCCTTGACTAATATGCGTAGCTCTGGCATATTCTTGAGAACAACCCCCGAGACGTCAAGACATGCACGTTGCCAAAAAGGTGCCATGCTGGACCCAAAAAATCAATGGAGAGGAAAATATCTCAAGGAGGTTCAAGTAAATTCACCTCTGTCATGCTAAATAGGTCATCCACTGAGCCAGACAGCTCAATTTTAGCATGCCCAAAAGGTACAGTATGAAATGAAGAGAATATGAGCAGTCTGTTAGAGAAACTGTTCGATTTATGTAGCGTAGCACTCGTGTGGACCATTACATGCTAACATTGGAAAGCTTAGAGTGTGGCCTTAGATGCTCAATGATAATTGTTGAATAATTTAATTCTGTAAAGTCAGGCTAAATAAATCAACTTAGGCAGGCAAGACTTTTAATGAAGTCTTAACTAGGTTAATGATTCCCATTGGGAGAGAAGACGTGGAGGAGATGTTACCACTTCTGAAAAACTTTGAAAACAGTTTTACATAACTTTCTTTTTTATTGTATCTTAATCAAAGGATATTTGTTAAATCTTTAGCCTCAAAATAAATGTATACTACCGCATCGTGGAGCGTTTTCCTGGAGCGCCCAGTGCTGCTTTTGCACTTACTGGCAAGAAAGTGCTTCAGTTGCAGCCAGAGCCAATAACACGCTGCTGACCCACCAAAGCTTCAACCTCCAACTGTCCTCGGGAAAAAACACTTGGCAAAATTCAATACTTCGTTTTCCACAGTAACATAGTTACTTTCTCTGCGAAATGATGGATGCTTCTGTTCATGCCAAAGCAGTTCACTGCGAAAAGAACTGCCAAAGTCCAACCAAGTCCCTGTAAGCCAAGTCACCACCCCCTGGCAGCTATTTTTTATGTAGGCAATAGACATACAAGTACAGCTGATTGAATCCACTTGGATGGCAAAAGACTAAAATCTTAGTGTTTGTCAAGATTGCATTTCTATAGCATATCAAATCAGATATCATAAACTTAGCTTCTTGTGTTAAATTACTCAAAAAAATGCATTTTCCAGACTGGTCTAGCTAATGTGCATGTGTGTCCTAGTGTTAGAAGAAGTTGTTGTCTCCATTTCTACAATCCATATTGATCATTGTGATTTTCCTATTCATTTTTCTTTGAATGCTCTGTCATTTCCTCCTCCTCATACTCTCTCTGGTATCACTTACTGGTTAAAGACAAAGTCCTTTTTAAAGCAAGTCAGTCCACCCAGTGGCCTTGGTAACACTCTCGGCGAGCTATTTCCATTCATAGAAACCGTACAGCTCTTATACAGGCTTAAATAGGCTGAAATCTGTTTCTGTTAAAACTGTTTTCCAAGTTTAAATTTAAATAATATGATTTGTCAGATGACAAATCACCAATAAAATGTACCATTTTATATATTTGTATATATATACAGTTAGTTTCGCATAGCCAGACCTTCATTTGGCCAAGGACCACCCAAGAAGACGTTTGACTGACATGAAACGCAACCAATCACAGTTCGTTTTGTTCCACATCAGGTTTAGGGGCGTGAAAATGAAAGTCGATGTACCAACAATAACAGACCGGCGTGCATCTAATAAATTATTCATTCAAGAACATTGTGTAAGTTTACTGCAACAATGGAGCTGCGAACTTCACATACTTTTGAAAATCTAGCGTTTAGTTGATCCTGGTAAGTGCTCGTTGTCACAGCTGTAAACATGACGGCGTTCTTCTTGTACGAGGCGGTTTGGCATCACAGCATTTGTTTCCAGGCGGACCGATAATGTACGCAACACGCACGTCTCCCGGACATCCTGTAGAATTCAACCAACCGGATGATGACTTCGATACTCCTGAAGTGTTTCCAGATAAGTGTGCCATATGCATCAGACGTTCAGCCAACGGTCCGTGCGCGTGACGTCTGAGACTGAAAGTAATTTTTGCATTTTCTCCTAGTCTTTCATTCAAAAGAAGTAAATAAATGTTTTGTTTGTTTGTTTGTTTGTTTGTTTTCCCAAAATATGTGTGCCAAAATTATTGCCACCCCTAAAAATTCTTACTAAAGTATATTCCCATTCATATGGTATGTTTTAAGTTTACCTTAGTGATCAGGAACACTTAAGTGATAAGTCATGACTTTCTGTTTCACTGGGCTCTAAATATGAAGTGACACACAAGCCAAATTCCTATAGTCATCCATCACTATGGCAAAGACCTGAGAGCAGTAATGATGTGTGACAAAATGTTGCTGAGCTGCACAAATCATGAAATGGCTATAAGATAATTAAATATTTGGAATACTCATTTCCACTTGGCAATAATTAAGAAGTTTAAATCAGCTGGAGAAAAGGATGTGTAACTATATTGCCCCCACATGCACTTAGGAGGATGGTTTGAGTTGCCAAACAAACTGTAAGGATCAAAGTTGGAGAATTGCAGATGCTAGTTTGGTCTAGGGTCAGAAAGTCTCCAAAACTATGACCTCACCTATATATACAACTTGTTTGGGATGTTTGCAATAAAAATGGCCTTTGGTGATATCAAACAGCAATCTCAAGCACCTCATATTTTGCCAGGCATTACTGGAACTTTCATTGGGACTGGGTTTTAAGACCAGAGATGAGACCAAAATAAAGCTTTTTGTAAAAAAAAATACCAGAGGTGGCTTTAGCATAGACAGAAATATAGCCTCGTAGAAAAGTACCTCATCCCCACTGTGAAGTATGGTGATTGATTCTGTCGGGCTAATTTTCCTCCAAAGACCCGGGACATAATATACACAGTATCATAAACATCAAGGTCCAACAGATATTAAATTGACACCTGACTGACCCTGTCAGGAAACTTAAACTGGGCCTTGGTTGGATCTTCCAGCATGATAAAGATTCAAAACACATCTCAAAATAAACAGAACAGTTCACTGACCACAGAATAAAGGTTTTGCCATTGACATATCAGTTCCCTGATCCAAATCCCATAAAAAACTGTGGGATGAGCTGAAGAAAACAAGCATGGACCTCTGAATCTGAAGGATCTGGAGAGATTCTGTATGGAGGAATGGTCTCAGATCTCTTGCCATATGTTCATCAACCTTATTATGCATTATAGGAGAAGATCCAGAGCTGTTTTCTTGGCAAAGGGAGGCGGCACAAAGTATTAAATGAAGGGGTGCCAATAATTGTGGAATACATATATTTCAGGGGGAAAAAAATTGTTTAATACGATTTTTTTTTCTTTCAACTACTGTATTTGACTCTAATTAAAGGTTAGATTTTTTTTTTTTTTTTTTGAATGAAAGACTAAAAGGAGAAATTGCAAAAACAAATTTATCATATTTACCATAGGTGGCAATATTTGTGGATCCCACTGTATAAATTACACAACTGTTCGGTTACCCATATTCTTCAAAATATCTTCTTTTGAAAGAAATTCATTAAGTTTTTAATGAATTGGAGGCTTAGGTCTTGTCAACTAGTTTTATAAGACAAAAAAACAGCTGAGATTAAACTCATGTGGCTTCACAAGCCGTAAGAAATCAAGCATGCCAGCAAGAAAAGAAGAAATCAACTTAGCTAAATGAGACTGTTAACCTGTTCCACTAAAGTCTGTGAAATAAGCCATGTGATTCATTGGATTAGAGCTATAATTGGGATGTGTAGCATCCTTTGCTGTGCTAGCAGGACTTGAATGTGCCCAGAACAAGGCTTGTTAAGAGAGACAGTCTCAGTAAACAGTGAGTCAGGCCAAGTCATGTGAACTGGGAATTCAATTTACTGCAATAAAACTATGATTTTTATGAGGGGATCTGCATTCTGTTCAAAATTTGACATGAAGACATTAAAAAGAGCCAATAAGAGATTTGCTTCCAGCACATACAGAAGTAAATGCATCTCATTTTTTAGGGCTGTCAATCTAATACATTAATTTAGTTTAGATTTTTAAAATGTAATAATTAATTTAGAATAATTATATTACAAAAGTCATAGTTATAATATAAAATAGAATATAAAATTAACACATGTTTAAAAATAAACACAGTATAATCTTTCCCCCTCCATCACTTGGTTAGTACAGTGCAACTCTAGACAACGTGAGCCAAACACTCCAAACCAAATTTACAAGTAACTTTTATGAGATGTTTATTTTGGGTCTTCTCCTTCAGTATGCTATTTTGGACCTCCAGGCATGCCCAGAAGATCAATACAAACCCATTCATTCAGTGTCCAGCTTGGATGGGTCAATATAGACCTCAATACTTGGCTCCAGTCCTCGATGTGAGCGAGGAAGGACAATACAGCTTGAGAGGAGATTAAAAGGAGGGAAGTGACAAAAAGGCATACATTTCCTAAATAAACAAATATAATCCTTGAATATTTACAGTAATCCCCACATGTGACAGTTTCCCTGTCCCACAGCCATGGATGTCAATGTTGTTTTCCACCGTGTCCCAGTCACCCGAGACGGCGGGCCTCTGTTCTGTATTTCTCAACTTCCCTACACTCTTTTTAACTACCTCTTCAGATGTTTTGCTTTTTATAGAGGCACAAACATGACCACTCCTGCTTGTGGTTACACTGTGAGCTCCGTGGGAAAGAACACTTCAAACATTCTCTGAAATGTAATTAATCAGTAGTGTGCTACTTAATTGATAGTTAGCATACTGTACGTAGAACACATCTGTAATGTGAGATATAAAGACCTCCTTCTCTTATTTTGGGCCTGTATAGCCGCTTTTTCACTGTCAGGCCAGTGCGAGCCAGGGCTGACAGTGTGCCGTGCTAGGCCAATAGTCTTGAACCTCAAGCATTGAGGCCAAAATCAGGTTGCATTTCCATTGTCGGGCCAGTAGCCCTGCAGCACTTCCCTAAAACCCGCCCTTAACACACCTCCACAGACAACGTCACATGACCTCACCATTTCACAAGCTGACTGAAAACTAGCTAGATCGCAAAATGAGCATGACAGAAGCGAACGTTTGGTCTTTACTTAAAGACTTAAGATTCCAACATCAATATGTGACCAATGGTTTACAATAAAAAAATGTTATAATAACAGTAATTTATTAATTTGTGTCAGGAGTGCACATCAGTCATGCTGAATCAAACTGGTTTTTACCATTTCACATAAAAAGAGAACACATATACCTATCCCACTTGGCCTGCTCGGCCAAAAAACCTGGCCGTTGGCCAGAGGAAGCCCCGACGAGACCTGATCAAGCCCCGGAAGTGACAGTGGAAACGCGACTGGCCCAGGCATGCACTAGCATGCTCGCCTTTGGCCAGACAGTGGAAACACGGCTTATGTCTTCAGGGCACTATCACCCCCCAAACACACACCTTTGGAACAACTGCTCTAGAAAACTCCAGTGTTTGTTCGAAAAGTTCTGGAAGCTCTTATCAGTGCAGATTATTCCGCAAAATCAATAAAATTGAAAAAGCCTGACCTCTACTGAAGAGTGATGTGGTCAGGGTGCATTGCAGCAGGCTCTTGCCATTGAAAGCTTGAGAATCTGACTATAAGCCTGAGATCTGACTAACGTGAGGCTAGCAACAACTGCCTTCAGATTTGTTACGTAAAAGTGACAGGGAATGTCAGCAATACCTGCACATGTACACACAAGTCTTTTTTCTTTTATTTCTTTAGCTTATTTGCATTCACATTTTTCTCCTCTGGCTTTCTCTCAGGTCTCTCAGGGTTAATCAATGTTTTCCTTTTTGTGTGCACATGCATCAGGGTGTCCTTTATCTTCAGAGCAGACACACAGGCTCCACATACTCTTTCTCACACACACAGGGCAATGCTCTTTAATTGTTGAAGATTGGATGCGGTCACTGACATGTAAAGACACTGGCAAGGCGCAGAGAGGAATTGAAGCATTCTACTCTGATCAGTGTCATTCCTTTCCGCTCAGTTTGCCCATCTTAATTGGCATTCATAAGACTCACGTGGCTCGTGTGTGTGGTAATAAAACCATTACAGTTGAGACTCAATTAGATTTGTTCTGATGTATGTAAGCATGTCTTCTTGCCTATATTAAAATGTAATATGTATGGCACATTGACTGCCTGGCATGAGCACCTTTGCTCTTTTGTTAAAAATAGATCCCCGTCTGATCCTCACAATGCCAAACTGTTTCCATGGTAGCCATTTTAAGATTAATATGGCTCCAGACGCTCTCCACAGCATCTTTTTTAAAACATACGGTGACTAGGCTAAGAACACTGCCTAAAAGTGTGGCGGGATGGGTTTCTGCAGACCATGGCATGTTTGAGATCACTTCAGCTGATGCATATTTGGAAGTCAATGCTAATGATTATGCATTAGGCTTAGGCATCCTGACCCATGAATAAGGATTCCTAGGAGAGATGCTAAATCTTGAGTCGCTGATTTTTAGGTTAAAAAATGTTGTGTTTATTTGCATTTATTCTTAAAGCCCACATAAGCACTCCAAAGTTTTTTGAGTGACAGCAGCATTTGAATGCAGAAGTGAATTCCCTAAATTATCATGCTGTATTTGTGTGCAATATAGGAGTCACTCCTGAGCTCGCAATGGTTGACATTAGTAGTGATTAGCAATGTTTTGTTCATGAACTAATCAATATTTTTGTTAAATAAATCTTTTAAGTTAACAAATCCTTCTATTTTACTTTAATGAGCATTTAAAGGGACAGTTCACCCTAGTGTTGTCACGGTACCAAAATTCCAGTAGTCGGTACCAATACCATGAACATTTTACGGTTCTCGGTACCAATTTCGGTACCACGGCAAAATCTGTTGGAACTATTTTACTATTTTATATAGCCTATTTTAAGAAACATATTAAATATGATTTGGAGCATATGTGTATGTTTGTGTGTGTATATATAGGCTACCTCAATGAAATAAATTTTGAAATATAAAAAAAAAAAAAAAATGCTCAAACATCCATTTTGTACTGTTGAAAAAACCAGCATATGCTGGTGAAGGTAGGTTTTGAAGCTGGTATGCTGGTTTGAGCTGGTTTATGCTGGTCAAGTGCTGGTCCTATGCAGGTCCGTGCTGGTCCTATGCTGGTCCTTGCTGGTTCTAAGCTGGTTCTGGACCAGCTCAAACCAGCATACCAGTTTCAAAACCTACCTTACCAGCATATGCTGGTTTTTTCAACAGGGGTAATAAACGTGCGTGTTTATTTTAGCTATTTTGTCAGTGAAACAACACACTACAGCCTGTAAAACTATGAAATAAATATCGGTAAATAATGGTAACCTAAATAATAAGAAAGTTAAATATTATTTAAAAACATTAATTTTTCTATTACATTTCTCTTTAATAATATCTTCATGTTATCTCCTGATGTTACAAGCAACTGTTGTAAAAGGTCTGAAGAGCGAGTTTTATCCTCCTCAGGGGCAAGACATTCAGGCTATGTTTGATTTTGCGCTGCCAGAGAAAGCGAAAGTAAAAATCACCAGCGTGTGTGAAATGCGCTATACAAATAAACTTGACGCGCCTTATAAAGTCTAATAAGCACAAACTGTGTTAAATAGAAATTGACGTGCAAGCAAAAAGGTTTCTGTCCTACGGTGTTTTTTCTACTTTACCACAGTAAAGAATGTGAATAGCCTATAATAGGCCTAAATGTGAACGAAAGAAAGAAACGTTTATAATCCCCTGAGTGAAGATTTGGGAAAAGAAACAGAGATTCCATGTTTAGTGGAATAACTAATGGAATATTGTTAAATTCTCTGCTAATCGGGTGACAAAGTGCAAATAGAGACCAAACTTTTCTTCAAGCATGATGCAGAGCTGAGAGATGGTTACAATGACACAGCCCAGCCTAAGATAGCTTTCATATTGGGAGATATTTGCATGCATCAGGGAGCGGCTTTCAAAACTTTTTATCCAGCTGAATTAAATGGTTTTTATTTCAATAAAAAGCAAAACGACAGTGAAGACCTAATGTAAATGTAGCGGTGGCATATTCTATCCTAATTTCACCCTCACACTGTGCCATGGCAATATCACTCACGAGACAGCTTTTCACCTCGACATTTTAATCTCGCGAGATCTCGAGGCACGAGATCTCGTCACACCCGTACTGGTTACATAAACTGTCTGCTGGAAGCTAGTTATTTTAGAAAGATTTAAATCTGGATATTTTTCTTACAAAAATGCATCTCTTCACTTCAGAAGGCCTTTATTAACTCCCTGGAGCCATGTGGATATCTTTTATGATAGATGGATGCACTTTTTTGCACTTCAAAATCAAGAGTGGAATTCACTACCATTATAAAGCTTGGAAGAGCCAGGATATATTTTATAACTAATATAATATATTTGATAACTCCGATTGTATTTGTCTGAAAGAATATAGTCATACACACCTAGGATGGCTTGAGGGTGTGTAAATCCTGGGACAATTTTCAATTTTGGGTGAACTATCTCTTTAAGTGTGGGCTCTGCGTTTAAAGTGCGGTCACATTAGTGAAATTTCATGAGCAAAAAGGTTCATTGTCTATTGAGGACCTATAGCGATGTATGAAGCACAGCTCACACAGACATCACTTTCAATCTAGGCAGCTTTTTGTTGGTCAATATGCCAAACTCACATTACCAACAGAACCTGATGTGAAATCTGTGCGGGGAAATCTTTCGCTCTCACATGAAATTCCAGATCACATGGATTCTTAGTGAAATTACTGAATTCTACCTTCAAAGATTTGCAGAACAACAGAAAATGTGACTGCACCTTTACTGAATAAGTAGCATGAAAGCTTCAATGACTTGTGTAAAATGACTCAAGGCCCAGATATACGGCATTTTCCGCATTCTGCTCCATCTCACACACAGTTGAGCGCTTGAGCCTTTCAAAGGATACTCTAACGGTGAATGTCCACTACAGTGGCAGTGTCCTCTGCAGTAACAACTGCAAAGTGTCCAATGTGTAAACAGTATGATTTGCTTGAGCACTAAATCCGACAGAATCTGCATATTTTTAAATGGTCAAGACAGATGTCAGCTGAACCTCAGAGCGATTCGCTGCAGCCTGCGTTTTTCGCTTGATATTTGCATAAAGTCAAGAACTACCCAAACTTTTGATGCTGTCGGCCATTCTCAACACTTTTCAAATCAAAAAACCAATTGAAATTGAAAAGAAATACTCCCTGCTTATATAATCTGAAAAGAAAATTCATTTCTCTCTAAAAGCGCGTCCACTGTACTGTGGAGATGCGAGGCAGCATCGTCAACTTCATCTTTGCAGCTGACACTGACTCAGAAAACACTAGTTTATTAATAAATAATTAAAATGATATTTTTTTCCAACACATTCATAATCACTACTTTTGCCGGCTTTGCAGCAAGCTTTATGTGTGAGCTTGAGTGCGGAATAGGCTATATATTACGCCTATACATATTAAACGCTTATTATGGTTTAGTATTCTCCTCAGTATATATTTAAGTAATTCAGTTAATATAAACGTGCGATTAGTCAACTAATGGCTTAAATGAACGACTACTAGTCGACTAGAAAAATCTTTAGTCGGGGGCAGCCCTAGTGTGAATTAGGGATAAATTATTCACAATTTAAAACTGAAGGTAGTTGGCGATTTCCCTTCATTTTCCCTTCAATTTGTTTTAATGTCGAAGTGGTTCGCCACCTGACAAATGTTGCTGTAAATCCTCCATGTTGCCCAATTAAATTGTTAAATACAGTCAGTTCTCTTTCTGTCTCTTTTTCTTCCCTTCCTTCTCCAGATCTCTGTGACTAATGTTCTTTACCACACAACAGTAATCTCCATTGTCAGTGTAATGGGCTCTTGTTGTGTATAAGTGATAGTGGGTGTATATCGGTGTGCCAGACAGGGACGGGCTGTAATTAAAAATAAGGGGCATGTGTGGCACCACAGGCCGTTCTGGAATGGCCGTGGCTGTCTGGGCCAACGCTCACTGGGACTCGATGACAGGGTCATGTCATTTGTGCCGCTTCTGGAAAATAGTGCAGGAGGTTATGACCAGGGGCGTTTTTGGAGGAGGTTTTGACTGGGAATTCAAATGTAGGCCAAGTAAAGAGTCATTAAAATTGGAAGCAGTTGTTGGGTTTTGAAATAGCAAGGTGCATATATAGTCTAATGTTCTCTCTTGAGGAAAGCATTGTATTGTTTTGATGGAACAGATGAGCGCTGCCCTTATGTGCTATTTAAAGCTTGTGACAAAGAGGGGCCCGTCTATTTAAGTGTATGCAGTACATAAACATGACCGCTATAGCTCACTCGTGTTTACATTATATATATTGGTTAGGTATGCTGACCGTTTTTCCATTCAGAAGTCATATTTGGTAACTCAAATATGCCCTGCCTCTTTGCTCTCTGCACATTTGTCTCTCTCTTTCCTTTTTTTTTTTCAAATGGCTCGTGTCCAGGGGCCCTGAAAATCCTGTCTCCTTGGAAACAGCGAGATGTTGTGGCAGCTGAAGTCGACTTTACATCTCCCATCTACCCCAAGAGGTGTAAACAGTCAGCGACTTCCTTTCACAGATGCGCACACGAGGAAACAACCTCACCAGATTTTAGGATTGATGGGTTTGTTTCATGCTAGATTCTTTGTCTCATTCTCCAGGCAAGTACAAAATACTTGTTTGTCAGAAAAGTATAGTCGGTTAAAGGGTTAGTTCACCCAAAAATGAAAATAATGTCATTTATTACTCACCCTCATGTCATTCTACACCCGTAAGGCCTTCGTTCATCTTCAGAACACAAATTAAGATATTTTTGATGAAGTCCAATGGCTCAGTGAGGCCTCTATAGCCAGCAAGTTAATTTACACTTAATTTACACAACGATATCTAGTGATGGCCGATTTCAAAACACTGCTTCGAATCTTTTGTTTCGAATCAGCGGTTCGGATCGCGTGTCAAGCTGCTGAAATCACGGGACTTTGGCGCTCCGAATCACTGATTCGAAAAAAAAAGATTTGAAGCAGTGTTTTGAAATCGGCCATCACTAGATATTGTTGAAAAGTCTTTATTTTGTTTTTTTGGTGCACAAAAAGTATTCTCGTTCTCATCGCCTCACTGAGCCATCAGATTTTATCAAAAAATTCTTAATTTGTGTTCTGAAGATGAATGAAGGTCTTAGGGGTGTGGAACGACATGAGGGTGAGTAATTAATGACAGAATTTTCATTTTTGGGTGAACTAACCCTTTAAAGGGATAGTTCAACCAAAAATGAAAATTCTGTTGTTATTTACTCATGTAATGTTTTCCATGGTGCTGTTGCCATTAAATGATCATTCACAGTGACCAGTTAACAAGCTCCTTAAAAACGAAAAGAAAAAAAAAACTTACAGATTTATAATGAAAGTAGTCCATATGATTAATATACTTTATTTCAAGCCTTTTAAAGCCTTATGATGACTTGTGTGAGGAATGGAACAAATTTAAGTCACTGTTCAGTATTGACAAAATCTTTGAATTTGCACAGTTGGACAAATGGACAAACTTAAACTATATATATATATATATATATATATATTACAAGTCAAAAGTTTGGAAACGGTAAGATTTTTAATGTTTTTAAAAGAAGTTTTGTCTGCTCACCAAGGCTGCATTTATTTAATTAAAAATACAGTAAAAACAGTAATATTGTGAAATATTATTACAATTTAAAATAACTGTTTTCTGTTTGAATATATTTTATAAAGTAATTTATTCCTGTGATGGCAAAGCTGAATTTTCAGCATCATTACTCCAGTCTTCAGTGTCACATGATCCTTCAGAAATCATTCTAATATGCTGATTTGCTGCTCAAGAAACATTTATGATTATTATCAGTGTTGAAAACAGTTGTGTAATTTTTTTTTTCAGGAATCCTTGATGAATAGAAAGTTCAAAAGAACAGCATTTATCTGAAATACAAAGCTTTTGTAACATTATACACTACCGTTCAAAAGTTTGGGGTCAGTAAGAATTTTTAAAAGAAATTAAAGAAATTAATACTTTTATTCAGCAAGGATGCATTAAATCGATCAAAAGTGACAGTAAAGACATTTATAATGTTACAAAAGATTATATTTCAAATAAATGCTGTTCTTTTGAACTTTCTATTCATCAAAGAATCCTGAAAAAAAAAATATTGCAAACAAATATTTTGTACAATTGTACACAATAAATGTTTCTTGAGCAGCAGATCAGCATATTAGAATGATTTCTGAAGGATCATGTGACACTGAAGACTGAAGTAATGATGCTGAAAATTCAGCTTTGATCACAGGAATAAATTACTTTATAAAATATATTCAAACAGAAAACAGTTATTTTAAATTGTAATAATATTTCACAATATTACTGTTTTTACTGTATTTTTAATTAAATAAATGCAGCCTTGGTGAGCAGACGAAACTTCTTATAAAAACATTAAAAATCTTACCGTTTCCAAACTTTTGACTGGTAGTGTGTGTGTGTGTATATATATGTATGTATATATATATATATATATATATATATATATATACAGTATATACTGTAAGTTTAAAACTACATGAAGGTGAGTAAATAAAATTGTACAACATTTTATTTGTAAATGCTGAGTTTCATGGCAGTTTTGCATTATATGGGCAGAGTGAATTACATCATTCTCTTTGTGTCATTGTCAGCCTCTTGATCCTCAGCCAAATTATGAGTGCATTTTTGCGACACGGTCACAGTGAATTTCTCGTAAACTATGAATGATATGGAAGAATATAGTTAAAGATCCGTGAAATGTTTGATTCACACTTCTTAAATTGAACGCTTAAACTCGGAGGGACTCATGAATTATTCAAACTGATTATTTATACTGTAAGACATTTTCCTTAAAGCTTTTTTAAAGCTAATGCCAAGAGTGCATCGCATACGTTATGCGCACGCTGTGTTTATAAATGTGTCACTTTAACCCTGTTAGCATAAGGGCTCAATCGTACATTTACATACAAACTGGAAATAGCAAACAAGGGACCATCAATGAGACATACTACAATTATTAGTATGCAGTAGTATGTTATGTAACACCTGTTCTTTAAGTGGGATTAGTTTTTCATCATCCTATATGGTTACTGGATCAATTCTGTTTTTATAGCTGTCCTGTCGTGACTGATATAGTCAGTCATGCATGAGTGGGGTGTGGTGTCTCTAGTTTCAGACACAAAGAGACAACACTGTCTGCCAACTACAGTGCCATGCCAGCCCAGTAGGGGGTGACTCAGAGTTGGCACGTGCTCCAACCACACCTCTATCGCGGTGTGGTCTTGCTCGTACACAGAGGAGAGAGTTGTTGTTTTGACATTTTGCCAGTGGATATTAGATCTGTTTGCAGCTCATGAGATGGAGTTTGAAGTTGCTACTCATTGATATTCCAAGAACAGCTTTTGTAGCTCCATTTGTGTTACTTATGTTGGGACTTCACAAAGTAAAAATGCCCCAGATTGGGGCCGACAGAGGGAAATTTTTCTTCCAGCTTTGAGATGAAGACAACGTGGTACATAGTTAAAAAAAAAAAAAAGGGGGAAAACAAAAGGAAAAAAGTGCTAAACTGCTCCAGAAGCATTACATCATACTAATGCTAATCCACAGTCTGGCTGAGTACCGTGTCTCTTCATTATTCATGGAGTGACTGCACAGAGGCGCTAGAGCTGTTCATGGGCTGTGCTGTCAGTATCATGAGCTACACCAATCCTGGGCCAAAAATACCATCCAGATGCCTTGGTTAAGACCTTGAGATTAGAAAGAAGCACACATTTATGATATAGTTTTAAAGATCAAATTCAAAGGAATGTCCATGTCTCTTCTGTAATAGAGAAATTTTTAGTTCATTGTCATCATTTTTAATTGCACGAGGATAGCATTTGCATATTACATATTATTTTAATTATTTGCTCTCAGTCTGTTTGCCTCAATGGGTTAAAGTGAATCTGAAATAAAACCTTATTTAATCCTATCTAAACCTATTTCATTTCTAAATGCACATTCTTGGTCTTGGTTGATATCGGATATTTATTTGCGTATGCTCATTTCCCCTATTTTTACGTCATCTAACACTCACTTAAAGTTAATCTTTAAAAACACTAAATAATAATAAAACTGTTAAGTGTAATCTTTATCAAATCTCAACATGAATATCTATTTTTTTTATCTATTTTTTTATCTATCAATTATAATGCTACAAGTGTGTATACATGTGTTAGTATTATTTAGTACTATTATAGTAGTATTAATATTTTGAATATTTCATTTCAGCTTTATTCCAAATAACAACAATGATTTTTAATAGATTTAGCTTTAGTTAACAGTAGGGCTGGGTATTGACACAATTTTCACGATTCGATTCGATTTCTATTCACATGCTTGCGATTCAATTCGATTACGATTTCGATATCGATTATTTTGGATATAGTATATCAGAGGCAGTACATGGCAAATTTTCTAGAGGAAAAAAAATCTCTCAACTAATGCTGTAAACTACACATGGGAGTCAGTTGGTACTACTTTACTTTAATATTGAAGGTTGAAATTAACTTATTTATATACAAACACTTAAATCACACTCAATTATGTTTTTTTTTTTAATAATAAATACAGTTTAGAATTACATATTGATATTTCTACTCCAATTCGTTTTTTTAAAATATAAACATTTAAATCGTGGCTGTCATAACTGATTTATTCAAACGTGCATTAAATATTGAAGAACATTATAATGAATATGTAACGGTGCATAGGTATATCAGAATGCTGCTCTCTATAGTTCATTTTTCTAGCTGACTAATGAGTTTATGGTCACTGAATATGATTTTTCTGAGGTAAATGTGACGTTACATGACATTGTTTACAAGCTGTTTTATTGACGTCTTTCCGAGGTTGAAACAATGATATATAACAGCTATAACACGAGACATGATACGGATTTCGGTAAGTTGTACTGTATATTTTAACATACCTTCAGATGTTTATTGATGTTTATTTCGTGCTGTAACTGGTATTAAAGTGGAGGAGAGGATGTTCACATGTGCTCCGTGCTGCTGCTTCTCTTTAACTAAGTGCTACAGCGATCTGTCACGTCACATTAAACTGCGCCAATATGGTATTTGTTTTTTGAATCTCATAATAAGATGTCCGTCATTTGAAATCTGAGACTTTGCTTCATATCAAAAATAACAAAGCACAAAGATTATTGCGATTTATTGGATGGGAGTGCGCTGCATGTTCTGTTCATTCATCAACTGAAAACAGACTGGACTAATCAATTCTCGGAATTTAAGAATTGATATCGGTTCGTAAAAATGAGAAACGATTAAAATCGAGAAATCTATATTTTTTTACCCAGCCCTAGTTAACAGAAATACTGACCTTGATTCACCTTTAGTATTTAAAATTATTGATTTTATTTTTTAGTGTTTTATTTTTAATTTATCTACAGAAAACATTTTAAAAATACCATTTATCAGTTATCAGACATTCATTGCCATTCATTGTAATATCAATACATCCCTGTTTATAATCTTTAATTAGTCTTAATATAATTTATATAATCTTAATAAACCCACCCTTTAATTTTCTCATCGATTTAATTTTCTCAACGTTTGTTTTATTAATTAGTTTTAAAGGGATAGTTCACCCAAAAATGAAAATTCTGTCATCATTTACTCACCCTCAAGTTGTTCCAAACCTGTATACATTTCTTTGTTCTGCTGTACACAAAAGAAGATATTTGGAAGAATGTCAGGAACCAAACAGATTTCGCCCCCCATTGACTACGATAGTAGGAAAAATAAATACTAGTAGTCAATGGGGGACGAGATCTATTTGGTTCTTAACATTCTTCCAAATATCTTCCTTTGTGTACAGCAGAACAAAGAAATGTATACAGGTTTGGAACAACTTGAGGGTGAGTAAATGATGACAGAATTTTCATTTTTGGGTGAACTATCCCTTTAAGGACATCTGTTCTGTAATGTATAACACTGAATTCCTGAAGTCCGTCTTTAATGAGAGGTGTTTTGACTAGGCTGCTCTCAAGGTCACTAAAACTCATCACCTGTCCCGAGTGGAGCACTTCTTTGAGACCCAGCTCCACTGCTTGGCCATCCTGTAACAGTGTAAGGGCTTATAGGATCACAAGTTTATATGTTCACATATGCTGTCATGAATGCAGAAATACATGCACACAAACATGCATATATTCTCACACCCAGTCTACTCCATCTGCCTCCCCCAGCCTCCTTCCCTCTCATTGGACAGACACACAGAGAGCTGCAGAGTGCTTTAAATACAGCTCTGAAGTCATATGTCTCAGATGTCTCTGGGTGGCCGTGGCGGATCTCAGCAGCACCGCTGTCGCTCTCTCTCTTTCAGGGAGCGTGTCTGATTTATTTATGAAATGTGATATTTTTTTTCTCTCTCTCCCTCTCTCTCTCTTCCGGCTGGGGAACTGAAACTCCTCGCAGGTTAATGCTGTTGTTTAAAGGCTGTCCAGCGTGAATGCTGTTAAATCAAATAGACTGAGGTATGACGGATGCTGTGAAACAGGAAACAGCCAGGCCGTTGTGGCCAGTGATTTCATTCGCAGCTCTTTTTCCACACGTTACAGTTAGAGAGAGAGCCATTTATATTCTGCGGCGTCAACATAACCGCTTTTTATTGATGTAGGAAAAATGATATGGGTTTTAATGAAGCTATTTCTTTGAAAAATGATAGTGTTTTGTGTTCTAATGGCTTTCAAAAAATATGTCTGACTGAATGAGAAAGACGCCACAGTTACTGAAATAAATGAACCTCTGATCGATCGATCTATCTGTCTGTCTATCTATCTATCAATCATTCTATCTATCATTCTTTCTGTCTATCATTTTATCACATTTTCTTTCTTTTTCTCTTTCATTCTTTCATGTCTTCTTTTTCTCTTTCTATCTCTTTCTTTTGCTCTTTGTTTTGCTCTTTCCTTTTCTGTTTCATTCATTTTTCTTTCTCTCTTTTCCCTTTCTTTTTCTTTCTTTCGCTCTTACTCTTTTTTTGCTCTTTTTATTATTTTGCTCTTCTTTCAATTCCTTTTCTTTCTTTTTCTCTCTTTCTGTTTCTTTCTTTTGCTATTTCTTTAGTTCTTTTGCGTCTTCTTTCACCTTTTTTTTAACTTTTGCTCTTTCTCTCTTTCTTTCATTCTACTTTATGTCTGTGACTGTCTGTCTCTTAAGTGAGTGTGAATGTGATTTGAGAACTACAGTAAAGGTGAGGGGGATTTTCAGCCAGTAATGACTTAAATTTCAGTCTTTTCTTCACAAGCTATGGCTTTAGAAACCTTAGATATAGTCATATGGATTATTTAGTTAACTCAGAATATATAGTTGAGCGGCTAATCATGAAGTTTTGGAGTGGCATGTCACAAGTATTGGTGATGAAGGCATGTGGTTGTCTAGTCATGACAGGACCAGAGCCTAGACAAAGAGTGGACCCGAGGGTGAGTAGGATCATGCTAGTGCTGTAATGTCTTAGAAAGGACACTCTGTCATCTAGGATGTCTCCTGGGGTTTTATGAAGGCGATGACTAAATTACTTTTAACCAAGATAGAAAAAGCGTGAGAGGGGGAGGTCTTGGCTGGGAGGTAGAGGAGCTTAGTCTTGTCAAGGATAATCGGGAGGTGATGAGTAGCCATCCAGATCAATATGTCAGGAAGGCATGCCAAGATGCCACTGAGAATGTAGAGGAAGGAAATGAGATGCACAGTATAGGCGGCATAATAGAGTCTAAACAGCTGGATAACAGTGCTAAGAGATCTACTAGTAGATTGGACCTTTCCAGCTAACTTAGTGTGAAGTGATCAAGGCAATATACCAGGAAAATGCAGATTCAGTAACAACTCTTTGTGATTAACTGTGTTGAATGCTGTGGACAGAACCAGATAGAGTTTAGAAAGCTGAAATTAAATGTGACCATTCTTATACATATATATATATATATATATATATTTTTTTTTTATGGAATACAGCAGTATTTACGTTTTATTTGTGCATATCTTTTTTTTCATGTGCCTTCGTAATCTTTAATAAAAAACATTAATGTCCCTTTGCAATGATATCTTTTCCCTGATAATGTGTGCAATATGATACAATAATTCCTCCCCTCCAGCAACCTGTCACTTGCATGAGATCACAATTAGCAAACAAGTCCAGCAATTCAATCAATTCCAGATGGGCTAAAATCAACATCTACATCTACAAGAATGGACTGTCACAACTTTTGTTGCGTGCCAACTTTAAGCATTTTAATTATAAAGAGGGCAAGTGTGATTGATAGCAGTCATGCAGCTCGTTTTTAACAAAGGTTGACATTTGGTTGAATGCAGCATATTCAAAAGTTTAGACAGAGACTATCTAGCAGATCTTGATAATGAGGTTTATCTAATTTGGGTTTCTTCAGCTTAAAATGTCATTCCATTAGATAAAATATAAACGAAGTGGCGCATTTATTTTAAAGGAATATAGCAAAACATTCTTGTATTGTATTATATTATATTATATTATATTATATTATATTATATTATGAGAAAAGCTCTTCCTCATTTGTTTGCAGATGGCACTTTTAAAATTTTTGTATATTTATCTGTATCTGTATTTTGTATATTTATCTGTATTGTCATTTTGTATCTAATGCAATGACATTCAGACATTATTTTAGTGTCCAGAATTGTCTCAAATACTTTTTGGGACAGTATTTATCTTTGTCTGATGGGACATTATGCCATACACAATAGCTAGAAGGACATGTTAGTATATTTAATTTAAGGGAAAAAGGTCAGCAAGCCTAACAGCTGAAACCTGGACATATTAAAAAAATTTAGAGAATTGTCAGAACACTGGGGCATACCTCATGAAACCAGAACATCTGGTCACCCCATTTGATACTCAGCTTTACCTCAGAGTAAATCATGATGCAAAGGTCACTAGAAATTAAGATGACTAGACATACAAGAATGTTTACAGTGAGATGCCAGAGTGTTAGCGTCTATATATTATTAATGAGGAGGAGTGTGATGCGCAGACAGGAGAAAGGTCAAGATTAAGGCCGTGGCGCCACCCTAGCTTCCTGCCACATGACCTTCTCCCTCCTCTCCCATTCAAATCCTATCGCCCACCATAAGGTGTAGGGTTTCATCTCTCCACAGCTCAGAAATTCACACAAACACATACACGTTATTATGGTGCCCCTGTGAGGATGCGAGTAGTGTGCCATGACCTCTTCATGTCCCAGCATTCACTTCCATAAACACGGCTATTTAAAGGCATCAGTCCGCCCATGCTCCCTACATACTCACAAACACTGCAAAATTGGCAGTTAGTAACCACTCCCGCTGGAGTGAGCTTCCACTTCCTCTCTCTCACCCTTCCTCCTGTTTCATTTCTTCCCCCTCATCCTCTTGATAAATGCGATGCAGGTATCAGATCATGTCCCGTATCAGATTACACAGCGGAGGCTGTTCACTAATAGCACTCACAGATTATGTCGGAGAGCGTGTTCAGTGTTATTAAAATCTGATTTACTAATGAAATTGAACGTCTGGGTAATAAAATGTTATTTGGAGTGACACATAAAAAGCTGTATCAGTAGAAACAATTATTAACGTGCAGATCCACACAAAATCTGTGCTCATTTTGAGGAAAAACACGCAGAATTGTAAAATGGGATATTAAGGTTCTGCTTGACACAGATAAGATTTTCATTTTATGCCCAATAAATGGCCAATATTAAAATTGTATACTATTTTTTTTTTCTATATAAACTAAAAACATAATACCTTAAAACTAAAAACTAAAACTAAATTGCCGTCATGGAGATAATGAAAATATCTGAAGATTGTTATGAAAATGAATGTTAAAAATAAAAATATGGCATGAAAACCTGTCTATGAAAACATGAACACATGATTAGAATACCGTTAGATTATGATTATGATGCAGCAATGTTATTAATAAAGAAGCAAGCAATAGCTGCCTGAGGTGAAGAGTGACTTTATGCCAATAAACTGAAGCCCGTTCTATGACACATCCTATGATTTTAATCAGATAATTTAGATACATAACATAGACATAACATTACAAGATCTGCACAAAAGGATGCAAATGCCAGTGAACTTTAAGTTACGCGCTATAGCGAGAGTGAGAATGAGAGAGAGAGAGAGCGCCGTGATGCGCTTTCATGACAGCGTGCTGAAACACGGGAACGGACAGAATTCACTATAGCTTTCTCATTATAATGCTATGTTTATGGCAGATTTGTGCTATATTTTCATCTACATTATTAAGTGATTCCATAAATCGCCTGTGCGTTTTCGAAGCCATACAAATTATACAAATTAAGTCATTGAACAAATATAATAATGCAGCAGTGCTTTTTTTTCGTCATAACATCACATCATAACATTTTATTATGTACTGATACTTAAAACCTTAGAATTCAAAAGGGTGTCCTTTCTTTTTCACTATATGCTGGAGTTTGGCTTTCTAAAGTATTCTTATTCCCAGTATAACAATCACATTTTGATTTTTTTTAATAGTGTCATTAAAAATAAATATTGTGCAAATATCCTCTCTAGACATCACTTTTTGGCCACTGTAGAAATCGTTGTAGCTTTCTGCAGAGTTCTGTGGGCGCAGAGATTGCTTGTGATCCAGTCAATGGGAAAAAAATTCTGCATAACAGACCTCAAAAAGCATAAATGGGCCTCTCACATGCATTCCTGCTCTCAGGGATTTTCATTGATGTGAACAAGCACTTGAAATGGAATAGCTTCCCTTGTTGTGTTATCTTGTCCATTGATAGCTCCTCCAGCTTTGTTGTAGGCTTTTCAATGACTGAAGCTTTGAAAGAGGCAGTTTTACTATTTGGCTTTGTGCATGACTAACTAATGAGGAGGGAGCTAGCAAGCACATGACACTGACATGCAGTGAGTGGAAATGCATAGAAATTCAGAGAAGGAAAGGAAAACACACATTCACACACCCTTGAGAGCTTTAATGGCATGGCCATGTACATGAATGGCTTCTTTAACTGATGACACAGTATGCATGTTGAGGAGGCAGACTAGGTAAGACAGTCAAAGAAAGAGTAAAGGAAATGCACATGATGGGATGATAGCAGAGAGACGGGTGAACCGACTCTTGTGATAATTGCATGTGACAACTGTAAAGGAGGGAATATGTCATTTGCTTGGATGTGTTTGAGCTATTTTGACTTATGTAGTGCATTTTGTGTGTGTGTGTGTGTGTGTGTGTGTGTGTGTGTAAACGTGTTTGTGTTCATGAGAGCATGTATGTTTTAGTTGTTAGTGGTTGGCAAATATGCATTAAAAATGTTTAGTGCTGAGATATATATATATGTAAAAAAAAAAATTAGCATTTAATTTAATAAAATTTTATTTACAAATAACAATTATATGTTTTTATAGGGGTGTAACAAAACCCTCATGTCATGATTCGATACATATGACGATGCTGAACTCTCAATACGATATTGCGATACTCCAAGACATATGGTAAAAGGATAACAAAAAATGTACTGTTGATTAAAATGTTAAATTTGGCATTACATTTGGAAATGAATAGGCTTAGACTTGGTGCTGGTAACCCAATACACAGGACAATGGTGACACCAGAATAAAAATATTTATGATTCTAATTGTCACGGGTAGCTGCAGGCAAATAGACGAGGAAGAAGAAGGTAATCCAAAACGTCGTTTATTTCATGAACACACAGAAGAACGGGTAGCAACTCTCACATCTTGACATAAACAATACCGGCCAACTAACTGAAGACAGGAAGGAACTTAAATACACAATGTAAATGACAAACAGCTGTGAGAGTGATTGGTGTCCATGGTGAATGATGAGTGGCGGGAACTAAGAACAAAGAAGCACATGACAACCAAAACAAACGGGACGAGATGGTGACTGTGACATTACATCCCCCTCCGGCGAGGCGCATCCTCGCGCCGTAAAGGGGCATCTAAGGGAGGGCCGGAGGAGGTTCTGGAGGTGGGCGGAGTGACGGTCATGGAGTGGTGAAGGGAGGACGACAACCCCCTGGCAGCGTTGGTGGTCGACGACCGATGGCACAGACCCAGAGCTCCCCAGAACCGACAGTCCACAGCAGAGTCAAGAAGGGGAGAAGCCCAGATGGTGTTGGGCGGACTGACGGCATCTGGGGGACGACTGACGGAGACTCGGCAGGTGGATCCAGGGGTGCAGACGGAGAGCTGGCGAACTCCCGCGACGTCGCAGGCTTAGGAGACCCCAGTGACGTCACGGCGATGACCGACGAAGGTGGAACTGGAGATCCCGAAGGCTGAGGTGACGCCGGTGCGACAGAGGACAGAGGCGACCCCGAGGGGAAGGAGGAACCCCCTGTAGCCGTAGGGGTGGAGGGACGGAGTGGAACGGACGGCCCACAAGTCCGGCCGGACGAGGGAGACCGGAGGAGCCGTCAGTCGGAGGGTCTCCAGAGGAACCGTAGGTGGGAGGAGCCTGGACGGAGCCAGCAGGTCGACGGGCCAAGATGGAGCGAAGAGGTCGACGGCGGGAGGCGAAGCCACAGGATCTTCTTGCTTGGGCACTGCGGATGGATGTACGACCTGCGGCTTGACGTCACAGGGATTCCCCGGAGACGGCACAGGGCTGTGGACATCCGGCAGCGATGGGACTGGAGGACTGGCTGAGCTCTGCGGTGACGACAGCGTGGGCAGAGCAACGACAAGGAAGACAAAGTTCATAGTATAGTCCATAGAAAATTATGCCGATGATGATGACGATACCGGGTGGGATAGGGTGGGAGTAGAATCCTCGCTGAAGTCAATCAGCCAATCCTTCCTCTCCGTGGTCGTCTCTCCCTCGTCCGCAGATGTCGTGGGCTCACACCCCTGGTCAGACGCTAACTGAGAGTCCTCCTCCGGGGCGAGGGTCACCTCTGTCCTCGTAGATTTGGCCTCAGGTTGACTTGTCGCGGTAGGGGTTAACTCTCCGTCTGCGGGGGGCTCACACGAGTACTCCGCGGTCCTTGGGGACGATCCGGGCTCTGGGTCTGGCTGTGCTCTGGACCAGGACGTGACGCTCTCCAGACACCGGATGATCGCTTCTCTCCAGCTTAGTCCGGTGATGTCTGGGAGGTCAACAGGATGGTGGAAGTTAGCCCCGATTCAGAACAGCGACTTCAGGGTCTCGTCGTCGTAGGGGCAGGTGAGGGCAAGATGAATAAAGTTCTCAGTGAACAAACAAAAATCGTGGCGTAATCCATTCCGTGGTCCGGTATTCTGTCACGGGTAGCTGCAGGCAAATAGACGAGGAAGAAGAAGGTAATCCAAAACGTCGTTTATTTCTTGAACACACAGAAGAACGGGTAGCAACTCTTACATCTTGACATAAACAATACCGGCCAACTAACTGAAGACAGGAAGGAACTTAAATACACAATGTAAATGACAAACAGCTGTGAGGGTGATTGGTGTCCATGGTGAGTGATGAGTGGCGGGAACTAAGAACAAAGAAGCATATGACAACCAAAACAAACGGGACGAGATGGTGACTGTGACACTAATGCTGAAACACAGAATTATTTTAGATGAATATGTTTTCACTCTGACACTGACTAGATATATTTACAATAATGTAGGCCACTTTTTACTGGTAACATAAGACATTTGGCATTATCAGGACCCACAAATATTCCCCCATTGCATTATTATACATTATATTCAACATTATATAGTAGTTTAATGTAGTACTTACACTAAAACTGTAAACTTGGATTTTTTTCTCACACAGTAAATTTTCATTTTGGATGAACTGTGCACAACACATATTGTCACTATCAACGATATGATATTGTTGCATTTTTATTACAATATATTATTACACGATATATTGTTACACCCCTAGTTTTTTAAGAAATGTATTCTTGCATTATATATATATATATATATATATATATATATATACAGTGGGTACGGAAAGTATTCAGACCCCCTTAAATTTTTCACTCTTTGTTATATTGCAGCCATTTGCTAAAATCATTTAAGTTCATTTTTTTTTCCTCATTAATGTACACACAGCACCCCATATTGACAGAAAAACACAGAATTGTTGACATTTTTGCAGATTTATTAAAAAAGAAAAACTGAAATATCACATGGTCCTAAGTATTCAGACCCTTTGCTCAGTATTTAGTAGAAGCACCCTTTTGATCTAATACAGCCATGAGTCTTTTTGGGAAAGTTGCAACAAGTCTTTCACACCTGGATTTGGGGATCCTCTGCCATTCCTCCTTGCAGATCCTCTCCAGTTCTGTCAGGTTGGATGGTAAACGTTGGTGGACAGCCATTTTTAGGTCTCTCCAGAGATGCTCAATTGGGTTTAAGTCAGGGCTCTGGCTGGGCCATTCAAGAACAGTCACGGATTTGTTGTGAAGCTACTCCTTCGTTATTTTAGCTGTGTGCTTAGGGTCATTGTCTTGTTGGAAGGTAAACCTTCGGCCCAGTCTGAGGTCCTGAACACTCTGGAGAAGGTTTTCGTCCAGGATATCCCAGTACTTGGCCGCATTCATCTTTCCCTCGATTGCAACCAGTCGTCATGTCCCTGCAGCTGAAAAACACCCCCACAGCATGATGCTGCCACCACCATGCTTCACTGTTGGGACTGTATTGGACAGGTGATGAGCAGTGCCTGGTTTTCTCCACACATACCGCTTAGAATTAAGGCCAAAAAGTTCTATCTTGGTCTCATCAGACCAGAGAATCTTATTTCTCACCATCTTGGAGTCCTTCAGGTGTTTTTTCATGTGTCTTGCACTGAGGAGAGGCTTCCGTCGGGCCACTCTGCCATAAAGCCCCGACTGGTGGAGGGCTGCAGTGATGGTTGACTTTCTATAACTTTCTCCCATCTCCCGACTGCATCTCTGGAGCTCAGCCACAGTGATCTTTGGGTTCTTCTTTACCTCTCTCACCAAGGCTCTTCTCCCCCAATAGCTCAGTTTGGCCGGATGGCCAGCTCTAGGAAGGGTTCTGGTCGTCCCAAACGTCTTCCATTTAAGGATTATGGAGGCCACTGTGCTCTTAGGAACCTTAAGTGCAGCAGAAATTTTTTTGTAACCTTGGCCAGATCTGTGCCTTGCCACAATTCTGTCTCTGAGCTCTTCAGGCAGTTCCTTTGACCTCATGATTCTCATTTGCTCTGACATGCACTGTGAGCTGTAAGGTCTTATATAGACAGGTGTGTGGCTTTCCTAATCAAGTCCAATCAGTATAATCAAACACAGCTGGACTCAAATGAAGGCGTAGAACCATCTCAAGGATGATCAGAAGAAATGGACAGCACCTGAGTTAAATATATGAGTGTCACAGCAAAGGGTCTGAATACTTAGGACCATGTGATATTTCAGTTTTTCTTTTTTAATAAATCTGCAAAAATGTCAACAATTTTGTGTTTTTATGTCAATATGGGGTGCTGTGTGTACACTGATGAGGAAAAAAAAAAGAACTTAAATGATTTTAGCAAATGGCTGCAATATAACAAAGAGTGAAAAATTTAAGGGGGTCTGAATACTTTCCGTACCCACTGTGTATATATATATATATATATATATATATATATATACACACACACTACCAGTCAAAAGTTTGGAATCGGTAAGATTTTTAATGTTTTTAAAAGAAGTTTCGTCTGCTCACCAAGGCTGCATTTATTTAATTAAAAATACAGTAAAAACAGTAATATTGTGAAATATTATTACAATTTAAAATAACTGTTTTCTGTTTAAATATTTTATTCCTGTGATCAAAGCTGAATTTTCAGCATCATTACTCCAGTCTTCAGTGTCACATGATCCTTCAGAAATCATTCTAATATGCTGATCTGCTGCTCAAGAAACATTTGTTGTGTACAATTGTACGAAATATTTGTGTACAATTTTTTTTTTTTTCAGGATTCTTTGATGAATAGAAAGTTCAAAAGAACAGCATTTATTTGAAATATAATCTTTTGTAACATTATAAATGTCTTTACTGTCACTTTTGATCAATTTAATGCATCCTTGCTGAATAAAAGTATTAATTTCTTTAATTTCTTTTCAAAAAAATAAAAATTCTTACTGACCCCAAACTTTTGAACGGTAGTGTTTAATGTTACAAAAGCTTTGTATTTCAGATAAATGCTGTTCTTTTGAACTTTCTATTCATCAAAGAATCCTGAAAAAAAAAAGTACACAACTGTTTTCAACATTGATAATAATCATAAATGTTTCTTGAGCAGCAAATCATCATATTAGAATGATTTCTGAAGGATCATGTGACACTGAAGACTGGAGTAATGATGCTGAAAATTCAGCTTTGGCATCACAGGAATAAATTACTTTATAAAATATAATCAAACAAAAAACAGTTATTTTAAATTGTAATAATATTTCACAATATTACTGTTTTTACTGTATTTTTAATTAAATAAATGCAGCCTTGGTGAGCAGACGAAACTTCTTTTAAAAACATTAAAAATCTTACAGATTCCAAACTTTTCACTGGTAGCGTGTGTATATACATACATACACACACACACATATATATATATAATAAATTAAATTAAATTAAATTGTAAAAGTTAAATGAAGAAAAAAAAAAGAATTTCAGAACATTTTAGCATTTGGATTGTTGGACTGTTTTGTCTTAATAGCATCATGGACACCTAATAACATTATAATGCTAAAATAAAATCACTCACTCACATTCTGTTCTCAGCACTCCATGGTACAAGTGATTAATGGTTTGCTTTTGCCATTTTGCAGTGATGGATTGAAGCTGTAACTCAGCATCAGGTTAACTAGCACCTTTTCTGACAGATGTGATGCACAGAAATCGTTCATTACGAGAAGATATATAGAGCTTGAGTAGTCCCTGAAATCCCAGTGGTGATTTTTTGTGGAGGTGAATTGACCTCACCAGGGACACCTCAGGGTGTGGCTGCAGTTACTGTGTGCTTGTGAGTTAAATATGTGGCTGAGTCTCTGTTTTTGTGCTGACACTGGCAACTGGGCGTTAACGTGCATGTGCATGTACAGTATGTTCCTCGAGACCCGTGCTGAGCTGTAAAATGGCTCCTCGGTCATGCAGTCACCCAGTCCAGCATAAGGAGATTATCTGGAGAGGTGCTTTAAGAAAAGCCCCAGGAAAGGAAAGATGCATGGTGAGGGTTAAAAGAGATGAGACAGGGTGGGGATAGATGAGCGAAAGCTTTTGTTAGAGCTGCTGACATCATTTTTCTGCCCTGTGGGAAACCCTGTCTTCCTTCTAGAAATGTGTCTCTTTCTTTACCTTATGGTGATGAGACAGAAAAGAGGTGATGGGATTCTCACCAATGTTAATGCAACTAACGCAATTACTAAAAATATTTGTAAAATGCCAGCTATATTCTGTCCTTGTGCTTTGTCACTGCATCATCTAGGTTAGAAGTTGGGTTTAAATATGCCATGTAATATTTTGACAAGCCCTCTTTGCTTTCCTGTGCCTGTGTTTTTTCTACTGAAACTTGAAGTTGGGGCAAGTCATTTTTGAAGCGCTTTTTAAAATAACCAATAACAAATCACTTGTTAATAGGCTACAAATTATTCCCCACAGTTTTAGAAATGCACTAGCACAGGGTTGTCAAATAATTTAATTATGTATTCTTGCTTTGGGACAATGATAACATAAATAGCAATTATATAATATAATATAATATACATAGCTCTCTTAAAATGAAAAGATATGTATTAAGGGGGTCATCATTAGTGGGTCCTTCACTTCAAAAAGTTTGGAGGAAAAAAAAAATACACTAGCATATAAAGGCCACAAATCAGAAGGACACATTGGACTTAGTCATAACTCTAATTTTCATGTTTTTAAGGGTATATATTCTAATTTCAGCTTCTCTCCATCAAGCTCTTACTGAAGAACATCTGTTTTAGAGCATCATGGGAAATGCAGTGAAAGAAGTGGCCCCCTCCAGGTCAGCACTTACACCTCCTAGTCACAAGGGGGCTCAGTCTCATTACAAATGATGGAGCAGATCTCCAACAGTGGCTGTTGGGGCGAGGCAAGACCTGGGGGGGGGGGTTTTAATTTTTCATGTCTGAACTTTTACTTCACTGTTTTTCAGAGTGAGGTCATTGTGATATTCTCATCTCACCCATTGCCTTTGAGTGTCCAATGACAGCAATCCGTTTTACTGATGAATTACTGCATTGTGAGTGCCAGACCCCTCCAGCTTCAGTCTGGCCTCCAGCCCGAATGCACTATTGTTATATCTCATTAGAAAACTTGCTGCCTAAAAAACTCTGCTGAGAATCTGTGATTAAGAGTCCTTATTCAAGCTCAATTATTCCTTCAGTGACTTTCTAGAGCTCCCATAAGAAGTGAAGGATATAGAGCTGCTCATTTAGATTACTTTTGTTCATTGTGTCGTGTTTAATATTGACCATAGCGCTGCTTTCTGGTTTCTCTTCTCAGAACCAGATTCTTACTTGGCATATATGTATTACTGTTTCCTTGACAACTGCATTTAAGTGCAGCGTGTTTGAACCAACTGAACCGGTGCATATGAGATTGGTAATTAGTTCTCGGTTAAACTCTAAAACAACATTTTAGGTGAGATTAAAGACTTCCAGACTAGGAACAGGAAGTGGAAACTTTCTTACAGGTTATTTAGCTTGTGTGAAAACATGAAGTCATAGAGAACAATTATATTTCTCAGAGATTGCTCTTGCATAACACCACTTGTGTTTTACAAGTTTTACAAATACACAATAATTTTTTTTTCTTTTTTTCTTTTTTTAAGAAAACATCACTCCTCACTTTCCAGTTGATAAATTATCCAGACACTTAATGAAGTTTTGTCATGTTATTTATTTTTATATAAGGCTCAGTTTTTCCCTAAAATTTAAGGAGACATTAATGAGATGGTTGTTAACATTGTATATGTATAGAATTTAAAAAGTAATGTTAATATTAATTAAGGATGCACAATATGTTGGTATCGTACCAGTTATCAGGTAAATTGTTTTTTAATCTGTTGCAATGAATATTACATATTTTATTGTACATGCTAATTTCCTTATTTTTACATTTAACTTTGCCGTCATCTAATCCTCACTTAGAGTTCACTTCAGAATTAAAATATCCTGATAATTTACTCACCCCCATGCCATCCAAGATGTTCATGTCTTTCTTTCTTCAGTTGAAAAGAAATTAAGGTTTTTGAGGAAAACATTCCAGGATTTTTCTCCATATAGTGGACTTCAGTGGCTACCAATGGGTTGAAGGTCCATCTGCAGTCTCAGTGCAGCTTCAAATGGTTCTACACGATCCCAGATGAGGAATAAGGGTCTTATCAGCCATTTTCTAAAAAAAATAACAATGAATATACTTTTTAACCACAAATGCTCATCTTGCATTAGCTCTGCAATGCGCCACGCATCACGTAATCATGTTGCAAAGGTCTCGCGTGACGTAGGCAGAAGTACTGCGGTAGGGCGAAAAACTCCATCTCATTTTTTCTTCCAACTTCAAAATCGTCGTTTTAAATTTTTTTTGTGTAAAGGCCATTTGACTTAGTCTTTGCACGTTTGCTTTGTAAACATTTTGCTCGATACTTCTGCCTACATCATGCGACGTGATTACGTCATGCATGGCGCATCGCAGAGCCAGTGCAAGATGAGCATTTGTGGTTAAAAAGTACATAATTTTTATTTATTTTTTTAGAAAATGACCAATTGACCCCTTATTCCTCGCCTAAAGACCCTTATTCGTCAGCTGGGATCATGTAGAGCCCTTTGAAGCTGCATTTAAACAGCAATTTGGACCTTCCACCCATTGTACCCCACTTAAGACCACTATATGGAGAAAAAGTCCTGGAATTCAGAGATGGATCTTAGCTGGTCTTTTCTGGATCTGGATCATCACCTTCAACTGGGATCTGTTGCAGTTGTTTTGGGATAACTGTCTCCACTGGAATTACGTTGGCTTTTTTCCAATTGATCTGGTTCTAAGTGCTCGTTTTTGTATCACCATGATTACAGTCTTTGTGCTTTCCTTTAGTCCTGCCATTAACAGCCACATGTGGGACTCTCCAGTGTCAGCCGCCTGTAATACCCAGTGCTTGTGCGTCCCACTGGGTGTTTTGTCTTGTCATTACACTTCCCGTTCTTCTTCCTCCTCATCTAGTGTCTTTCACAGCACGTCTCTTAGCCTAATCATGTCTCCCACAGTCCCAGCAGACGTCTGTCACTCTTCTTCCTCTCGCTAACCAAACACACTGTTCCCAGATCAGTTTAGCTTTTCAGCACACGAGTCTCGACAAGAGGATCTTCTATTTTTCTTTAAACATCAAGACTGTTCCTATTAATTTTAAAATGCTAACAACTACACAAACTCAATATCTGTTGGGTGAAAAATTGTGGTTTGAGATATAACAGTGAGAAAAAAAAAACAAGAAAAAGTAGAAATGACAAACACACACACACAGAAATAGAGATGAAGGATTTATTTTTTTTGCCGAGTGAGCTCTGCTTCAATATCCATTCACATCTTCTCTGTGCCTTGGGACATGGTTTGTTTTGGGTTTTTTTGTTTTTTTCTATCTTGAAAACTTCTTGGTAAGGCTTTTGGGAGGACCATTTTTCTGTCAGTTTTACTCAAAAAAAGCCTTTGAACTGTGTGTTGTGAGCTGAACAGTGGCTGTATGTCTAACCCAGAAACAGAAGAATATGATGCTAATCCCTTTCCCTTTATAGCAGCCTCTCTTTTTGTTTTGCGACAAGTTGCATTGTTATTGGCTTATATATCAGTGTAAGTGTAATTCTTACTATAGAACTAGTCCCTAATATCATTGATATGAGGTTTTTATGAAAGCAGTTTAGTGTTAATTGACTTGGTTTATAGGGCTTGATTTGTCTCAGACCAATATATCACACCCTTGAATACATATAGTAAATTCTTGGACCGCTTCATGTGCATTTACCTTCTAAAAGTTAGGGTGCATATTTTTTCCCCTTTATGTACAGTTATGTAGAACAGTAGAAATTTTGACAGGAAAATGGAGGGAGAGAGGGGGGATGATGGCTTCAGGACATGACCTAGGTCAGAATTTTTCACGCCACGATCTATTATTGTGATGTCATCCATTTCAGATTTACCTGCCCCTAAATGTCACATAAAAATATGTCGGTCAGTCAGTCTTTCGGTCAGTGGGCATGTCTGTGTGTGTGTCCACGGTTTGCAGTGTGTCTGTGTGTTCACTACTCACTACTCCTAATGTGTGTGCACTAACTTGGATGGGTTAAATGCAGAGGACCAATTCCGAGTATGGGTTACCATAATTGGCCTTCACATGTCACTTTCAATTTTACTTTTCGCTTCCATATGATTACAGAATCAAGAAGTTACTATCTGAAGTATTATTTTTTTAATTTACTGGTTTATTTTTTAAAATATGTTTGTCATATTGAATTTACTATCTTGTCATATTATTTCTGTCTTTAAATCAAATATTGTGATATCACCCTGCTCCCTGATATCGGCATCAGCCAAAAAAAAAGAAAAAAGAAAACATATATGTGACCCGTGCTGGCAAAATAAGTCAGAATGCGCATGATCTAATTTTGAGCTGCAGGCAAAACAAGTGAAAAATGTCAATTTTGGTCAAAGTTTTTCACAAAAATTAGTTAATTAAGCTCCAAATAGCAATTAAACAGCTAAAAGTATCTTTATTTGTATGTTTTCTGAGAGGAGTACCTTTTTTTTGACAATGAAAAATGCAGTTTTTCTCTGCTCGCTTCTCGACTACTAGCGTTTCCCTCAGCACAAGTTTGGTATCATTTTAAAGCGCAGCATTCCAACTTTGTGAATATTTATAGCGAATTCTTTACGACATGAGTCTGAACCAATGAAATGTGATTTTCAGACTCATGCTAATGTAAACAAAACGATCTTACTCGTGCTGATTGACAGAAACGAAGCGTGCAGACAAAGACGCCTCAGTGCGCGATCCCGATATACACATATAAACAGAAATACAGTATTTCAAAAAATCTGTCTTGGCAAGTATTCACGCAAACAATATTTATTATGTCTTAAGTGAATGTTTGGTTAACTGTTGGGGAAAAACATCTGATGTGTAACATTTTATTAGATCTGTTTGGTACAGTAGATCTTAATAAATTTCATTAATGTTAATCAAACAATTGTGAAATCATGGGGAAAAAAGTTGAATATATATTTTTTTCCTATAGATATCAGTTTTGACTTGGTTTGTGCCAAATTTGGTGGTATTACCAGGGATTTTAAGGTATGGTTGCTAGGTAATTTTGTTTTAGAACCCTTAGAAAACTTTAACTCGATTTTTCTCAAAACTGACTTTGCTGACTCTAGCGACTTCAAACAGGTGTAGCTCATTTTTTGTCAGATTCCAACAAATCATACGTAATTTTGAAGGTTTTTTATTAGAGAATGTGATAATAACAATAACTTATTTTTGAAAATTTGCTCATTGCGACTCATTTTGCCAGCACGGGTCACAAATAGATAGACAGACAGATAGATAGATAGATAGATAGATAGATAGACAAACAGACAAAGAGACTGGCTGTCAATAGAAAAAGATAATAATGGTTATTATCTGAATGTCTGACCTTTTTATGAGCTGAATAAAAAATCATAAGATCAAATTATCTGAAGTTAATATTTTATCTTAAAAACCATTTTGTAAAAGTGATGTTTCATTAGAAAATATTGTGTTTATTATTGAATATTGTGGTTCTTAAATTAAGCCTAAACACTGTCAGGTTAAGATGAGCAGCTCCCAGCTAAACACCAATGCCCCATATGCTAGTCACGTGTCTTTTTTCATTGGCTCATCTGCTCTTATTGGAAAAATGTAAAAAGGCTGCATGACAAAGATGGTTGTCAACCTGCAAATAATCGGTCATAGTAGAGTATCTCTTCCATGGGAATGTTTAGATAAAGCCATTACAAGGTTTGGATGCCCATGACTGGTGGGCTGATGTCTGAACTCTTTCTGACTCCATGTAACCTCATGCCATGCCAGTAAACACTCTATCAAAACTGTCTGTTTGTGCCCCTCCCGTCCTCATTCTGTTGCCTCTTTCTCCTCCAAAACATCTCTATCTTTATCCTGTCAATTGCTCTATTTCCTTCTCTGTTTGCACTGTGTAGCATCCTTTTTTTTTTTGCTACACTCTCTCTCTACACTCTCCCCCCCCAGTCTCTTTCTTTTCGTTTCCATGTGGGTCTCAGTCCGAAGAGTTGTGTATCGCTGTCTGCTAAGCAGAGCCGGCATCGAATAGTTTAATTTATTCTCTAGCTTACTGTCATCCATCAGGGATTTAGAGACAGAGGGAGAGTTCTGTTCTCTCTCTGTCTCTCTCTCTTTCTTTTTCCACCCTCCCCTTCTCTCCTCGCTGCGGGGGGCTCGCAGATCCAAACCAGGTTCTGATATGATTCTTGCGAGATGAACGTCACCTCTCCGAAGATCCAACTAAACAATGGGATTTACTTTAGCACATACATGTATCAGGTAGGTGAGGGGCTGTGACCCATCATGCCATTGGCTGGCTGTTTAAACATGTGCAAGGTACTCCTGAATGGTGCGTCAGCAGTCCAAGGTGTTTCTTGTTAGAGTCTTTTGCCTATATGGGAATTCTTGTGCGGAGTCATCCTGAAAGTAAATCTCAGAGGGAACGCAGACTAAGTGGCTGTTTGTCTTGCTTACATTGCAGGTTTATTGTACATTAATTAACTCAAAGCCGGGAAACAGGCCACTCTCAGTGGCGTATTTAAAATTTAGTGTGTATGTGGAAGCGTATATGTGTTTGTTTCTTATTTGAAGTGTTTTGTGTAGAGGTATTTATGTTTGTATTGTTTCCCATTTGTATTGTTTCCCGTTTGTATTGTTTAAAGATCATCCTTAAACAATATAAATTTGCTTGAGAAGTTAATAAGACTTGTATTCAGACAATATATCTTGTATTTGTTTGTGTTTCATACCCAGTTGGCAAATAGTTGTTTTAAGCATAAACCTAACTAAATTATTTAAGGTTTATACTTGAAAGAGACATAAACTCAAGATATATTTTCCTGTCTTAATATGTTATGTAGTTTTCCTTTTAAAGTAAATTTATCTTGTTTTAAGGATGCTTAGATGTTTTACTAGAAAAAAGAAAAATATACACTACCAGTTAAAAGTTTGGAATCGGTAAGATTTTTAATGTTTTTAAAAGAAGTTTCGTCTGCTCACCAAGGCTGCATTTATTTAATTAAAAATACAGTAAAAACAGTAATATTGTGAAATATTATTACAATTTAAAATAACTGTTTTCTGTTTGAATATATTTTATAAAGTAATTTATTCCTGTGATCAAAGCTGAATTTTCAGCATCATTACTCCAGTCTTCAGTGTCACATGATCCTTCAGAAATCATTCTAATATGCTGATTTGCTGCTTAAGAAACATTTATGATTATTATCAATGTTGAAAACAGTTGTGTACTTTTTTTTCAGGATTCCTTGATGAATAGAAAGTTCAAAAGAACAGCATTTATCTGAAATACAAAGCTTTTGTAACATTATACACTACCTTTCAAAAGTTTGGGGTCAGTTAGAATTTTTATTTCATTTTTTTGAAAAGATATAAAGAAATGAATACTTTTATTCAGCAAGGATGCATTAAAAGTGACAGTAAAGACATTTATAATTTTACAAAATATTATATTTCAAATAAATGCTGTTCTTTTGAACTTTCTATTCATCAAAGAATCTTGAAAAAAAAAAATATTGTACACAAATATTTTGTACAATTGTACACAATAAATGTTTCTTGAGCAGCAGATCAGCATATTAGAATGATTTCTGAAGGATCATGCTGAAAATGCTGAAAATTCAGCTTTGCCATCACAGGAATAAATTACTTTATAAAATATATTCAAACAGAAAACAGTTATTTTAAATTGTAATAATATTTCACAATATTACTGTTTTTACTGTATTTTTAATTAAATAAATGCAGTCTTGGTGAGCAGATGAAACTTCTTTTAAAAACATTAAAAATCTTACCGATTCCAAACTTTTAACTGGTAGTGTTTATATAATCTTAACTGTTTTCATGTAGTTTTTCTTCTCATATTTGCATATTTTAAGTAATAATTGAAAAATGCTTGAAAAACAGCAGTCCACTAGAACTCTTTCCGCGCTTAAGGCCAAAGGAGTATCAGCTACTTTGAAAGGCTCGCACGCTCAACTGTGCACGAGATGGAGCGGGACGCGGAAAATGAAGTAAGGCCTATACCTGCGGCTTAAGACAACTTTTATTTTGTTTCACACAGAGCACAGAGAAACAACTTTCTAATAAAGCGACCAAACTGCCTGTCAAGTAATAGACGAAACTGACAATGATTTGTATCTTTTTTAAACAAATGAAAGGCAATGTGGATAAACATTCACAGCCACGATGTACAGAACACCACACAAAGATACAGAAGAAAATAAATAAAAACATTTTGGATCAATAAACCTTAAAATATGTATATATATATATATATATATATATCTATATATATATATATATATAACTGCAGAAAGGCCACACTGCAGATAGATATGCATTTCACATGTCGGTAAATCATATTAAATCGGCTAAATTGCCTGTGCGAGCAAGCTTTAACTAATCTACAGCGCAACATCGATGTACCAAAAAACCATCAAAAATTAATTAACAGAATTGAATTACAACAGAATATACCGTTCTAATAAATAAAAATAATTTAAAAAATTTATATTCAAAACACAAGCCACAAATAGTTAAATTAGATAACCCAGAGTGATCAATAAATAAATTAATGTTAAAGAAATTGTTAAAATAATGAAAGTATAACCAGAATTGTCAACTTTGTCTTTTTAACTGCAGAGACAATAAATGCTAAACTGGAGTGGCAGTCTTTTTAGCTAAACATTCACAGCATCCAAAAATCAAATTAGAACCGGCTGAAATGTTTTGAAATCACTTGTACCCTACCTGATTGAGAGAGAAAAAATCCAGTCTTTCACACGATCTGCCTGTGTCCGTTTGAGTCTTTTCAAGTAGTGCGCTAATCGGCTCCTTAACATTGGCCGGCAGAAGCGCTCCGCAGTGCTTGTTGTTGTTGAGTGGTAGGACATGAGCTGTTGGCACAACTTGCATCTTACGTTTTTTGGATCACCTTTTACCATTTCAAAGTGTATCCAATTCTACACATTAGATTTTCTTATCCCAGACATTGATAAAGAATTAATCCCTGCCGCCAAGATGCTCCTCTGTCGGTCACGGATCATGGAAGTGAAACTTAAATCTGTCACAGGGGTGGTTGGATTTATTCACACACATTAAAAAATACTTATTAAAAGCTTCTTTCTTTTCACATTTTTATTTACAGCATTATCATAATAGGCTGTATATAACTTATTGGGAGAGAACCGGTACGTCTATGTAAAATCAGATATTGAGCACCCCCATATCTCGTTTCATAACACCTCTGTGGAGATTCGACTGTGAGATTGGTAGTCGAATCAGGCTCCTCCTATCGAATCGTCGACTATTCAGGGTCACCCCTAATATATTTTATAAATTATTTGATATAAGTATATATATTTTCAGGATTTGATTTTTGTTTGATTTGTTTACAATTATGCTCAACTTGGGGATTTGAAGGCTTTATTTAAAATGCCCTTTTGAGTGTCTGTACACACTGTTCCACAGAGCTGTGTTGGCAGATCCACATTTAGGCCCAGTACAGTGCCATCTTTTAGCGTCCAGCACGTGTGTTATCGCTAATTAAAAACTCGCTGTTGTCTTTGGTACTGTTCTGCTAAATGATAACTGTTTGTATGTGTGTGTTGATTGTATGCGTAGACAGTGTTTGCAAGACAGTTTGCAGTTGGTCATTTCGTTCTTGCGTCTTTAACCTCTTATAGCCGCCCTTACACTGCACTAGTGTTGCATTACGTGTCATACACAGCTGAAAACAAGATACATACTGGATGGATACCAGCTGTCTTATCTAGTTACTTATTAAAAAGATACGTTTTTGAAAATGAACATAACTGCTTCAAAATTCACATTTTCATAATGGGTGTGTGTAATTTACAAAGTATAGTCATAAAGTATAGTTATGTTTACCCCAGGCTTTATTTTACACATAAATGGAAAAACCCCATTATAAACCCTATAGGAAAATCTTGAAGGAACCAGCGGTGAATTAGTCTCTTGGGTTCTGACGTCATACCTGCACCACTATATTTGTGGAAAAAAATTACACATAAGTATTTTATGCATTATTTTAATTTAACTGAAATTGTCTGATAATAGGGGGGCAACCAAGATGGTCTATAAAAAACGTAACTTAGAAAAGTAAAGATTTTGCTGCGATTGGAATTTGTGACCTTAATTGTATCTTTTACTTTTTCTTTGATTCTTAATATTGGTTGATAGTTTATTTTATGATCTTTTCTAGCAAAACTTTATGACATTTAATAGCCAAATCAAAAATCCTATAAAAAATGTCTCCGCTTTGAATTATTTACATTTGAAGGTAGTTTTGGATCATGCTATGGCTCTAATGGTCTAAGCCACAAATGTCATTCATGTCTAGTGATGCCCCTGGTGGTATGATGCTTGTATATAATGTGCAACTATCATAATAGCTTGACTGTAAATCTCCACGCTGCATATTTCTCTACATAGATACGCAGTGTCCTGTTCCAAGATGCATTCTGAAGCACTTACTGCAGTGAACTCCTTGAGCTTTTTCTGTCACCTGAATCCCCAGAGAGAGAGAGAGCGATTTGGAGGGACTCCAAGCCAGGTTTCTTGAGACAGAAACATTCATTTTGTTTTTTAATAATGAGGAATACATGAATGAAGCTATTTTAGGTTGAGGCACCGCAGAGAACAAGAGAAGAAGCGATAGAGGAGTTGAGCTGATGTGAAAGTTGTTAGGGAGAACTAACTTTGGTTCTGTCAGGAGGTGTCGACACTGTCTTTTGTGTTCTCTTGTGTATCTGATGATGGATATTCTCTATATCTCACCAAAGGCACTTTTAAGCTTGTCAGAAACGGAACGTCTGTGATGCATGAAAGAACCAAACTCAAGACAACTCTGGAAGAGCTGATGGTGTGGATGTGACGGGTCCCTTGGTCATATTATGTCACATACCTAAAAGTTACACTTTCAGTATTGGGGGCTCAGTTCAACTCTTGTTATATCCTTCTCCAAAATCCTCTCAGGCTAGCTAGCCGTATCTGTATGTATTTTCCTGTCAAATGTGAGCCTGTGAGTTTCCTCTCATTCTCTGTGAGCCTAATCACTGTGCTGGACATTACTGGAGTCCAGCACAACATCTTTTTAAAACTTACTGATGCCAGACCTTTGAATGGTAGTGTAATTGCACTAATTTCAATCAATTGTTGTGACTACAATAGCATATGGGCCTACTTTCCAGATATTTTTTTTTAAAATACTGTTAAAATAAATGTGTAGAAAAAAAGATTAGTAATGCATGTATTGATGAATGTAATGTTTAATTACAACTATTATGAGGTGCAGATAAACAAATACGATGACCTTAAAATAATTCTCAAACTGATTTTTATATAATACAATCATGTCATGTGTTGTCTCTGGCTGTCTGTATAATGCATAGGAGTGATGAGTAGTCAGGCAATGTTCTGTTTGAAAACAGAAAACATTCTTTATTAATCTGCCAAGATGCCTGTCTTGGAAAATGCAAATATGTGTTAAATTAAGAATTTTATTAATTATGTCTCATTTGAGTTTGGATTCAATCTTCTATATTGTTGTGTATTTGCACTCATCTGCTTTAATTTCTCCATAATATTGTAAATTAAAAGCATAGGCTAATAAGTTATACATCTTTAAAAACATAAAATTCTAAAAAAAATTTAAAAAATGAATTTAAATTACCTTTTTTTGTATAATTGTAATAAAGAATTAGTTCACTTTCAAATAAAAATTACCCCACGCTTTACTCACCCTCAAGCCATCCTAGGTGTATATGACTTTCTTCTTTCTGATGGACACAATTGGAGTTATATTAATAAAAATCCTGAAGCATACAAGCTTTATAATGACAGTGAACGGGACCAACGAGTATGAAGCTGAAGAAAGTGCCTCCATCCACATCCATCCATCATAAACGTATTCCACATGGCTCCGGGGGTTTATAAAAGCCTTCTGAAGTGAAGCGATGCATTTGTGTAAAAAAAAAAAATCCATATTTAACAAGTTATGAAGTAAAATATCCAGACTGCCTTCCGTATTCAACGTAGGAAGAAAGTGTAAAACTCTCACAGTTCAAACAGCTTACGCTACGTCCTACGCCTTCCTATTCAACATATGGAAAAAGCTTAACTGACGCGACGTCAGTTCCATTTTTTTGGTAAGTTCAATACAGAAGGTGGTTTGGCGGAAAGAAGAAAAAAGAAAGTCATATACACCTAGGATGGATTGAGGGTCAGTAAAGCTTGGGGTAATTTTCATTTGAAAGCGAACTAATCCTTTGATATTAGTTTTTTAATGAAATTCAATCATTTTAATGATACTGAATTTAAAAAATACAGGCCAATAAAATAAAATCACCACACTTTTATTTAAAAGTAACAGTCTAAAATTGGACAGAAAACATATTAATATTAAATATCAATATATTATTCTTTATTCACTTCTATGGAACAGAATCAGATTTAACAGATTTATTTTTTGACCAATTATCCAAATAATGTATAGTCTCACAAAGCTAATATTATCAGAGCATGTGAGCAGCGTTGCCCAACACGGCTATACCACACCACATTACAGCACAGTAGAGCTTTTGCAAACAGAAACAAGTATAGAAATGTCATGTCTGCGCATTATTTGAGCGGACTTTGCTTTTCCAATGAGCAGGAGCGGCACATGAATGGAGCGTTCACATGGGCCGTGAGCCGAGTGCACGTACATAGAGCGGAATATTGAGCGAAGCATCACACTGTGCAGTAATAATGGCTAGAGCGAGAGTAAAACCTGAGCTCTCGGGGCAGGGCGCCATTTATTTTTGGCCATTTTTCTTTTTTGGCCAAAACATTTTTGGACGATAATTTTCGGTGGGCCGAAATTTCGGTGCATCCCTAGTTTGACTGTGTAAATGTGGCCTCTTTCTCTGTGTGATTTCTCCGTTCTTATCTTCTCGGTCTCTCTCAGTAATCTCTGCTTTGGGCTGTTGGATCAGCACCGGTCCCACTGAGCCTTGTCCCTGTGTCTGTGATACACTTCAGTAAATGTGTATTCTGGCACTTTGTCAACTCAGCTTTTGTTGTCTTTGCTCCTAATTAAATTTATGTAAGACTGATTCAAACTTGTGGCCCTGTGCCAAAACCTTTTTTCACTTATCAGGTTCCTGCCTCTTCTGACATTTTAGAGCTGCACATAATTCTGTATGTCTCATTTTTTAATAAAAAATAGTAAGAAAGAAGATGTTTTTGGCAGATCTCTAAAGGAACAAATAACACAGCTGCATGAATGTTTTTAAACATTTCTGATGCATTGACTTGTTTAGTGTAATGTTGCTGCTGACTTCAATGGGCCAGTGACATAAAGTTATATGAAGGATGATATACAGTCAGCAAAATAAACCAGACCGGTGATCAATCAATCATTCAATCAATCAATCAATCCATCAATCAATTGATCAATCAATCCTTCTGCGAACTTAAATTGAAACTTAAACTATTTATACTACGGGCTGTTGAATGCTTGATTCTGATTGGCTGACGAACATTCTAAGGTGAGCAATTATTTTTGAGGAAACGCATGGCTAGTTAGTAGTTCCAGGCAGGTCTTGACCGCATTACAGTTCCATATCACTTCACAGAATGATTTCAGTTATTTCAAATGTCCACAACAGCAAAAGAACCAAAACCCAGGCAAATAGATTAAATAAATAATAATAAAAGATTTATTATCTATGGAAAGCACGTTCTCTTTCTCCCGCTCTCACTCCCATACAAATGCACATGCATATAGTACAGAAACATACTCACACACACAGAAACATACACACGCATAGAAACTTGTTGTCAGCGCTGGCGACTTTATCAATAAAACAGTTTCACAACTAAAAAGCTACATGACATTTCTCAGTATGGAGATAGAAACGTTGCTGTCCTTGAAGCAGTTGCGCTATTAGTAGAAATGCTGCTGCTGAACACTGCTCAGAGACACACAGTCTCAGGTAATTCACACACAATTAAGCAAACAATCAATCTTTCTCCCTCTCTCACTCTCTCTAACTGCATTAGTCTGCATATCAGTGGCTCAAGCCTCTGTTACAGCTCTAAAATGACGTTTTGGAATTAGAAACGGAGGCTTGGGATATGCGTTGTCAATTATTCCTCACTAACTGACTACACTGTAAGAAAAAAATACATAGTAGAAAAATTGCCAGTACTTGTTCGTTAAGTTTACGAAAATTTCCTTCATCTTTAAAACAGAACACAATGCAATGCATAATTCAAAATACAGTGTACTAACTAAATAAAGAACCAATAGACATGAAATATTGATTTGAGAGTTTTTTTTTTTTTTTTTTTGATAAGAAAGAGACAAGAACGAGAATGATTTGACCCATCACAATGTAGTGCATCTGTGTAGGAAATTGGTTGCGTGGGACAACAGTAATCCAGATTTTACTGACCAATCAGAATCAAGTATTGCAGAGAGCCCTGTTATTATTTTATTTCTTTCTTTTTTTTTTTTTTTTTTTTTTTTTTTTTAAATGTGTCCCAGACTCTAAAAAAAATGCTAGGTTGTTTCATCCGATATTTGGGTCAAATACGGACAAACCCAACCACTGGTTTAAATTTGTTAAATTAAATTTTTAATAAATTTTTAATTTTTTAATTCAATTTTTGTCTATATTTGACCCAAACATGGATTGGAGAAACACAGCATTTTTGTAGTTGTGCAGTTGTACATGTTAGGGAGTAGTGTAGTAATGCCAAAGGCTGGTCTCTGTTTTTAACACACACAAAGTTCACGAAGGCATCGCTCTCTGCTGCATTGGCAAGGGTGACGACAGCGAATGTGTTCGAGCCATCGTTGCCATGGTACTGATATCACACCACAGAGAGAAGTGGAGGTGCTGAAAACACTAATCTGTATTTACATATGCATCCTGTATTCTGATCAACTGAGTCTCTTTAGTATGTATTGAATTAGATCAGTTGTGATTCTTTATATTGTCTGATACTTTATCCATAAATCTGCATTCATATATGAGACTGGAGGCCCATTTGAAATTTTAAATTAAAATGTCTGCAAACACAGTGGATATTATGGTGTAACAGTTCATAGACATTCTTCAGACAGGTTTAGCCATTGTAAGTCTTTAACCCTCTTTAATTCATTGCAATTTGCAAAAGGCAAAAAAATAAAGAATGATTGCTACCATGACTGGTATATGCCTTGTCTTGTAATTAAAGTAATGCATATCTACATATATGAATAATAATTTGAAGCATATAGTACAGTGAAAATAGCCTGTATTTGACCGAAATTTCAGAATTGTCAGCAAGCTGATTATGTAGATGGCGCAGTGAATGTTTATTTTGTTGTCAATAAATGAGACGCTAAATATAATTTTGGCTTAATAAGATTTTCCCAAAAATAGCCAAGAATAAACCTGGTGTCCTGCATGATTCCTGTTCTTTCAAACAACAAAGCACTTGAATGCGACAAGCTTGTAATCACGACTTAAGAAGTGGAAAGTAGGAAATTTCCGATAGCACATGAAAGCAGCATAAGACACATGGGAAAGTGTGTAAGTGTGGAAATAAGTTTGAATACTTGAAAATGTGATACTGATGTTGTATTGAGGGGATCGAATAGTGTTACCAAATCTTGTAACTATAGTAAAGTCTTTAAATTACTTTCAATTATATGGTAATCTTGAATGGGTATAATTACTAATTTTATCCCTAGAAATATCCTTTATTCATTTATAGTACTTAGTAAAAAGATGCCATTAAACAAATATTTAAAATATACTGTCTTTATGTTGTTTCTACATTAATTTAGAGATTCAAAGAGAAAATATATTTAAATTGCAAATTTTCATGTTAGGTGTAATTAATCGCTTTTAATTACAGAAAAATGTGTGATTAATTAGGTAAATTCTTAATTGATTGACAGCACTAGTATTCATTCAAACATTCATTTGTTTATTTATTTGTGCGTTGTACATATTTATTATAAATTATTATATATACTGTTAGTATAACATTTTTGATATTTTGATTTGAGTGGAAACAGGTTGCAGTTAGACTAGTAAACTATTAATTGGTGGAGGAAATGTTAATTGTGATCTTATGTTTATTATTAATATTTCAAATTTTGTCTATTATTATATTGCTGTTGCTGCCATTTTTTAAAAGCAATAAGCCACAGACAATGCATTACAGGGATTTCACCACATCTCTGCTTCAAGTCACGCCATTTTACCCATGGTACACTGTAAGACATGACCTTGAGTCACTTATTGATTTATTCTGTCCTTCAGTGACATTTTGTAGTTTTTCTGCAGATTCAGGTTTGATTTTACTCCATATTGTCACCTATGTTGCCAGTGATTAATAATGTTTTTGTGACCCTGACCTGGAATGAAGTCTTTATGGAGGCTATCATTAGCCCACATTTGACCAATCAGGTAGGAAAGTGACATTTTCTATACATATTTTGCATGTTTTAATTTAACTACTGCAGTGATGAGTGATAATGTTCACATTGGTTTGTCAGTGAAACCATCTGTGCTGCTAGCAGTTGATGGAGCGTTGCCTTTACTCTCACTTTTTCGATTCACATTTCATATGTGCGCTGTCATAACTGAGCTGGCATGAGTTGTCAGAGACTGAGCAAAGTGATAGAAACTGGCCACTTTTATAATTTAGCTTGATTTTATAAAGTCTGAGAATAAAATCTCTTTGTGAAATGATTGATGAAGGGATTGGAGAATCTGCAGGATGTTGGTTTCTGAGTAAAAATGAATTATTTCTAGAGTGCCTTGATCAATCAGCATGCTTTGGGATTAAGATTAACTCATTAAATGCTAACATTAAAGCCTAGCCTTTTGCCTCTGCTTCACTTGTTCCAGTGCCCATAGGCATCCTGTCAGCGTTTCGGCAACTGCTGTCCAAACCTCACATGATTGATTCCAGCCCTGGAGGGCATGCCCCTAATCTGTCCTGATCCCACAGGAGATGCCGTGTTTTAGAGGAATCAATCCATTAGCAGCTAATTGAGCACCAGGTTCTGCATATTTTCCAACAATTCCCTCTTTGCATTGAGCCAAGGGGAAGATGAGCCAAAAGAGCAGCTGTAGTATGAAATAAACCAACATCAGTCCTTAATAACCCATCAACACCAAGCCAAGAGATTCAGTCTGCTATTTGTACTCTGAAATGCCCACTGGAGATGGACCATCAGAGTGTGTAGTTGTTTAAAGTGATATACCCTACCAGTTAAAAGTTTGGACACAGTAAGATTTTTAATGTTTTTAAAAGAAGTTTCGTCTGCTCACCAAGGCTGCATTTATTTAATTAAAAATACAGTAATATTGTGAAATATTATTACAATTTAAAATAACTGTTTTCTGTTTGAATATATTTTATAAAGTAATTTATTCCTGTGATCAAAGCTGAATTTTCAGCATCATTACTCCAGTCTTCAGTGTCACATGATCCTTCAGAAATCATTCTAATATGCTGATTTGCTGCTTAAGAAACATTTATGTTTATTATCAATGTTGAAAACAGTTGTGTACTTTTTTTTCAGGATTCCTTGATGAATAGAAAGTTCAAAAGAACAGCATTTATCTGAAATACAAAACTTTTGTGACATTATACACCGTTCAAAAGTTTAGGGTCAGTAAGAATTTTTATTTTAATTTTTTTGAAAAGAAATTAAAGAAATTAATACTTTTATTCAGCAAGGATGCATTAAATCGACAGTAAAGACATTTATAATGTTACAAAAGATTATATTTCAAATAAATGCTGTTCTTTTGAACTTTCTATTCATCAAAGAATTCTGAAAAAAAATATCGTACACAAATATTTTGTACAATTGTACACAATAAATGTTTCTTGAGCATCAAATCATCATATTAGAATGATTTCTGAAGGATCATGTGACACTGAAGACTGGAGTAATGATGCTGAAAATTCAGCTTTGATCACAGGAATAAATTACTTTATAAAATATATTCAAACAGAAAACAGTTATTTTAAATTGTAATAATATTTCACAATATTACTGTTTTTACTGTATTTTTAATGAAATAAATGCAGCCTTGGTGAGCAGATAAAACTTCTTTTAAAAACATTAAAATCTTACCGTGTCCAAACTTTTGACTGGTAGTGCATATGCACAATATATTTAGAATTTAAAAAAAAAAGGAAGGAAAATTGAATTATTGCAATGATTTTAATGTCATTAATGATACATTAATTTTATGATTGTTCCTGCAACTTGCAAATATGTTGGTTTTAATAGTGCCTTTGGTGTTTTAGCAAAATGTGATTCATTTCCATGAATTAGTTCAGTGAATCAAATCAGTTGATTCTTATTCAGGGATTCATCTGTCTAAAAAATGCAGTTTTTTTTAGCTGTATCGCTCTATTCAAGCACACTTTGCTAACAGGGTCTACATTGAAAAGATGGACCTTGTGTTTCCTGTGCTATTACAGCAAGTATTATCAAATTTCACATGCTTTCCAACATGTAAACAAGCTAATGAAAGCAGACGCCCACTAAGCAAAATGAAGATGGAATAGATTACTAGTATGAGCTGACCGTCTGTGCATTGTGCCAGACAGCCATCTCACAGATATCTTGAGGTGATTAATTAAAGCTAATAGCTTTCTTCCCTAGATTTCTTCCATCACATCTTCCAGGCGTATTCACTTATTCAATTAGATTACTGTTAGATTTTGGATTATTTTTTTAATGAAAAGAAATCATGTTGATTTCTAAGTTCTCATCTTATTTGCTAGCTAAGAAAAAAGTTCTTACAATATTTGCTTACATTTGCATACATTTACATTTGCATCTTAAACTGATTATGGTTAAACCATCATCATATTTTTTTTATTGGAGAAAGGTCACTAATGATGTATGAAAACCCAATGGACATATTTGTTGCCCATTACCCTGATTTAGTTTATTTATCAGCATTCTGTCTGGTTATTAAACATGCACATATCTGATGTGCATTGTTGGTTAAATCATTTCCATGTAAAAAATGGGTTATTTATAATGGGCTGGTTTTTGCTAGTGATTATCTTTTTGTTCTGCATGTAAATGCACTCGTTGAGCAGGAAGGCTTGACTGAGCGGTCTCAGTCAACAACAGAGAGCGGCTAAAGAAGAACAGATGTTTGATGTTATTTGTGAAGCCTTTCTTGTCAACATGTTTCTTTATACATGTATAAACACATTGAACATTATTATGGATTTAGGGTAGGTAGACTAAGAGAAATCGGCTTACTGTAAGCATGTCTGGTGGAGGTAGGGAAAAAAGTTTAAAGCTGTTTGTGGCAGGTCCGGATGAGCGTCTGAGGAGCATTTATGAAAAACCTTGGTGGACATCACTAAATAATACTTTTAATGTTTAATAATATGTGTTTCAAGCCTTTAGCATTTTGTACTAATTACAAAATATGTTTTATTTTATTTTATTTTATTTTCAAGGTCATAGGAGTTAAGAAGCATGAATCACTTTTAACTACTAACCATGTTAGGTGTCAAATCAACAATACCGTTAAATCTGTTGTACACTATGGAAACCATTTTTGGCATAATGAATAGTCTCTATAATGTGTGTGTGAGTGTTGTCTGTTGGTGCTTGTAGTAATGCAGACTGCAATTTGACTTAATCCTGTGCTCAGAAACGCTGCTGTATTTGGCAATATTCCTTCCATTCCTTAATCCTAAGGCTTTTACCAACCAAACACAGAGAAATCCCTGGAGCTGTCTGAGCTCAACACTGCTCACCTGCCGACAACCGTCTCACAAGGTCACACTGCTGGCCGACACATTGTGGATTTTTCTCTCTTTTATCAGTGCAGCACATTTTGACAATTTAGAAACCTCTTAGTGAGTTTTCCTGCCATGCAAAACATTGTCTTGATTTGAAAAGATCAAGTAATTTTGCCATAGAAAAGTTTTAAATAATGCAGGATGGTGGTTTATAGCCTTCAAAATGAACAGAAATAACAGAAAAATATAGGTTAAGTTTGTATCTAGTATTTTAAGAGCTATAGTCATTAACAGTGTTCTGTTCTCATTATTTATTTATTTTTTTCTAGGAAAATGGTAATTATGCCAGTCTTATAATTTTCTTTGTTGATAAAATGGTTTTTAAACACACAGTGAAGTTAACTGTGGTATCTAAATTGAAGCATAAATGAAGAAAGTGTTCCCAGAGGCTCAGCCTACGAATTATATCTCAGTCGGACTGAGTTGCTTTTTATATAGTATATCACCTGAAGAGTTTTAGTAGTTCTGTGATTATAAATGGGATATAGTTATCACAGCTGTAGCAAATGTTCAACACCAGTAGGGCTTGAATGCCATTTAGGCTGCATATATATGCACAGTATATTGGTACCATATCCGTTATCAGCCAATATTGGGTATTTCATAATGTATGCTCATTCCCTCTGTTTTTAGGGGAAATTAAAAGAATTTCTTTCTATTAAAAGAATTTAATAACACCATTAAATGAAATCCTTAGCAAATACAAAAATGAATATGCATTTTTTAAAACTGTGCAGTATATTATAATGGTGTAACTGCTTAAATTCACTCGTAGTACTTAAAACGAGTGATTTTAATTTTTGAGAGAAAATGCATATTTTTAATATTGACCATTTTTTGGTATTATCGCATTCCTCATTTAGTGTGAAAATTTCTGGATTAATAGGAAAATCAGATACGAGTGTTTATGTTACGAAACTGCTCCGAGATGCAGCTTTATTTAAGGGACAATCCAGAACCGTAATCCAAAATAACAGACAAAAGGTCAAAACACAGGCAGGCGGTCCAAACAAACAAACAAACAAACAAGGCAGGAAACACAGGCAGAAGTGTAATCCAGGGAACAGGCAAAAATCCAAAAACCAAGACACATGAAACCAGGGAGAATGCTCAGAAATGCAGTGTAACACAAACAAAACCTCACAGTGAGACACATGGTGAAACAGGCTTACATAGACAGGGCTAATGAGGTTAAGGACAGACAGCTGTGAACAATCATGGCTGATAGACCGGGCAGTGGGTTATGGGTAATGGAGTCTTTGACAATAATAGTAGTCCGGGTTGTAGTCCTCTGATGTCAATGACGGGCACTCTCACTGGTGATCGTGACAGTTTATGAGCAGATATCATATATAACATTGTTACCACATTTAAAAAAGTACCCTCTAAATCTGATTACATAAGTGTTTGTGACACATTGCAGTTTGAAATATTTTTGCATTAATAGTTGTTGGGTTGACTTCAAGAGCTGAAAAGTTTATTGCAACCACTTAAGCAGAACCACAAGTTCTAGATGAGAAAGTAAGTCGACTACTAACTGGGGGGATTTCAGCTTTTCACGCTCACAAGTCACAATACAAATATAATCCAGGGCTTCAAATGCAAAACCTTAGCACAGAAAATCCTCTTGTGTTACTTCTATAGTTGGGAGACACAATTTACCTTGGAATTCAGCAGTGAAACTGCAATCTCTGATGACAAACCCCAAATGCATGTTTTCAATTCCTTTTTGTTTATTCTCAAACATTTATTGAGGAGCCAAGGCAGATTGAAATAAAATTGCTTTCTTTGATACAATGTGTTTTTTAGTTTCATTTTTTTTACCCATGCCTTACTATATCAGAGGAATGCTTTGGTTTTTCAGAGGCTGTGACAGTGATTGGAAGAGGCGGGAAGATCCAACATCTGTTTGTGGATTTGAACTTGCTTTCTGCCTATTCCTCCACTCCTGTGAAAAAAAAAAAAAAAAGAATCAAATGAACGCACTGACCCATTTTCCTTTTCCTCTTCCCCCTCCCGGTCCTTTCTGCCCCTACATTTCAGTCAAGCAACATTATTCAAAAGCAGAAAAACAGCACACTAACACAATGTGTGGCCTTGAAAGTATTCATTTAGCATGGCAATCATAGCTGACCCAATAGCCTGAATACAGTGTGTTAATATAAACTCAAGCTGCTTCTGAAATCGCTTATTATATAACAGGTACTACATTTGATTTGAAACTTACTTTGCAACCATTAAAAAGTACTTTCTATATAGTATGAATGTGTGTAGTATGAATGAAATTTGGACATGCTACATTCACTATGTTGTCATTGTCATGTGACATACGGCGTCAGTTGCGTCAGATCACTTTGCATACCTTTTTTTTTCACCTGCTATATAGTATGGTAGGCATATTCGGACGCAGCGATTGTCAGTGTGGTCATCTCTTCATTAGCAGGAGTCAGGAGTCATTGAGAAAAGCTTCCATATGTTGCCCCTATAAGTCTTGTCTTCATTTACTCACCCTCATGTCGTTCAAAACCTGAATGACTTTATTTATTCTGTGGAACACAAAAGAAGGTATTGTAATAAATGTTTCAACCATTTTTGCACACATAATGAAAGTCAATATCCAAATCAACACTACCATTGACTTTAATTGAATGTACAAAAATATCTATCCACAGAAGAAGGAAAGCTATTCAGGTTTGTAAACAGAATTTTCATTTTTGGGTGAACTATCCTTTTTATGAAAGCTTCTATGATCACATGATCCTGGGTGGTGCTTTTTTGTGATTTATTTTTAAAGCTTATATTATTTTATTTTATGTAAGACATTATATGATTCAAACCCATGCACGCTAGGATTGTTATTGCTCCGCCATAGCAAAAGAATTTCATATCCCCCTGTTGCCGCTCAGCAAGGATGACAGTTCTCCTGTTCATTTCACCATCTGTGGAGAATTCATGTGACCCTTTTTTCAGCCCCCTAGTATTTTGTGCACTTGAATTAAAGAGCGTATGAATGCATGCATGTCGAACAGGAGGGGGTGTTGACATGCTTCAACAGTGCCCTGAAAGTTTCCCAAAAGACCACGAGGAACAGCTGGGTTAACTGGGACTAGTGCCAGAGGCCCGGCCAGGGCACTTCACAGAACAGAGCAATTGAGCCACGCAAGACTGCAGCCCGGATGCCGGCGGGACTGAGAGGCAGAGAGCCCAAATCAGAATGTCGCTGCCTTCATGCTGCTAGAGAAATGGACAGTGTTAATGTTAATGGAATGTAATGCGTAATGTGGCTGATGTCCTGTTAAAGATCCATCTCATCGTCGAGATACAAGGTTTTTGTCGATTTTAATGACCATTCTGTTATATTAAAGGGTTAGTTCACACAAAAATTAAAATTTTGTTATTAATTACTCATGTTGTCCCAGACATTTAAGACCGTCGTTCATCTTCGGAACACAAATGAAGATCTTTTTGATAAAATCCGATGGCTCAGTGAGTCCTGCATTGCCAGCAAGACAATTAACACTTTCAAATGCTCAGAAAGCTACTATAGACATATTTAAAACAGTTCATGTGACTACAGTGGTTTAACCTTAATGTTATGAAGCAATGAGAATACTTTTTGTGCACCAAAAAAACAAAATAACGACTTTATTCAAAAATATCTAGTGATTTGCGATTTTAAAACACTGCTTCACGAAGCTTTGAAGCTTTTGAGTCTTTTGTTTCGAATCAGTGGTTCGGAGTGCCAAAGTCACGCCCCCAAGTGGTGAACCATTGAAATTTCCAAACATTTATGGTGTAACAAAGCCTCGTTTACTGAAATCTTGTGACTTTGGCAGTTTGGTACGTGCTCCGAACCACTGATTCTAAACAAAAGATTTGTAAAGCTTCGAAGCTTCGTGAAGCAGTGTTTTGAAATCGGCCATCACTAGATATTGTTGAATAAAGTCATTATTTTGTTTTTTGGGCGCACAAAAAGTATTCTCGTTGCTTCATATTCAGATTTTATTCAAAAATATCTTAATTTGTGTTCCGAAGATGAATGACGGTCTTACGGGTGTGGAACGACATGAGGGTGAGTAATTAATGACAGAATTTTCATTTTTGGGTGAACTAACCCTTTAACTATTTTAAAGAGTACACAGTGAATTAGTGTGAAAATCTTGAACCTATTCCAATATCTGTGTGGGGACATTTTTTGCCCTCACGTAAAATTTCCTATCACGCAGATTCCTATTGAAATGACTGCATTTCGTCAGTGCACTGGTAAATGTGACTGCACTTTAAGGTTCACTCTACAGAAATGGTTTTGGTTATGATGTCGTGACCATGAGTGCATTTACATTTGAGAGCTCACATTTACACATCAGTACCTATTTAGTACTCACAAACTTTATGATAAATGGTCAGCAGAGCCAACTATTCCAGTAAGAAGAGAGCATCGGTCATTTACTTACTGTATACTGTAGAGGTCTTAAAGATATAGAAGCAAAAACGAAACCCTTTACAATTATAATGTTTATCTTGAATGTTTATGTTGCAGAGTAATTGCAAGTTCACCACAAATAAGCAGTTTTTACAAGGATGTTTTGTTTCATAACCATTTTTGATTAGCATTACTAAATAGAATTAGGAAGGATACAATAAAAAAATGATAAAATAAAAAGAGAATACAGTAAATGAATGACTGGTGTTTTGGCATTTGTGCTGATTGAGTGTCCAACTCACACCACATTAAATGAGTGATATCCATCTGTGTGTGGTCCTGTGTTCAAAATGTGTGGCCCTGGTCACAAAAGGCCAGTAATTGTGGGAACAGGACTTGAAGCTTCACTAACTCTGGAGCTTGGCTATGACCATTCATTCTCATTGCCTCATGAGGAGACTGTAAAGCTAGATCAGTAAATAGCGTACATTATTAAATGTGACTATTTGAAAGAGTTATTATTGTTCCATGAGCAGATCTGTATAGACCTGGAAGAATAGTTATGAATAAAAGTAAAAAATGTCAAACCACAGCGTTGTGTATTAGTTTGGTGTAACAGAAGCATATTAGTGTGAATTGTTTATATTGAATGAAATAATTAATCTTGCTCCTTGCTCTTTCTCCTGACAGGAGTTTGCTACCCTGACTAAGGAGCTGAATTTGTGTCGAGAGCAGCTTCTAGAAAAAGAGGAGGAGATATCTGAGCTTAAAGCAGAGAGGAATAATACCAGGGTGAGTATGTGTGTGCGTTAAGGTGACCAGACATCCCAATACATTGACAGTACAGCAGTACAAGCTTGTGTTTTGTCCCAGTATTTTATTTTAGCTTTTGTTTATTTTAGATTAAGTTTCTGTCTGTAAGATTTCTTTAATATATATAGATAGATAGATAGCTTTGACATCATAGGAATAAATTACATTTTAAAATATATTAAAATAGATATATTTTAAATTCTTATAATATGTCAAAATATTAGTGTTTTTATCCTACTTTTGATCAAATAAATGCAGCCCTGGTGAACATTTAAAAAAAAAAAAATCATACTGAGCTTAAACTGTTGAATGGTAGTAGTGTCTGTGCTAGGGGCTGTAAAAGAACTCATTTTTAATAGTCAACTAGTTCTAGCCAGTGGGTAAATGTTTATGTAAATTCTTCACTTATGTAAATTACTTGCCATGCATCGTGCAGCATCAGCGGTCTTTATGTTTCTGGCAAGGCCAGTGCTGCTAGATTGTATGAATGGAGAGGATGTTCACACAGCTGAGGTGATGCGGGTGACAAATGGAAGTGTGCATATCTCCATTGCCAGATTCATGCTGCAGCATTGTCATGAACAATGTAAAAGATGTCCATTCGCTTGTAGACTCTGTCAGCCTCAGGGTGGTTTGCGAGATTTTTTGGCTTGTATGGTGTGTAAGCACCCCAGATGAACTCAGACCATCTGATGTCGCAGTGCCAGCTAAATTCACTTACGACCTGCATTTCCAATGCAAAGCACCCAAAATTCACTTTATTTTCACACTTGTGTGATTTTAATAATGTGTTGGGCTGTTACATGCTACTATACAAAGCTAATAAGTAGCAGTTTGTGACGAGAAATTTTCTTCCTGTAAGTGTAACCATGTATAGAATAAGCTCAACTGAAGTTATGTGGATGGATGTGCTAGTATGTGCTTGTGTGTTCCTGCATCTTTATGTTGTTCTATAGCTTCTTTTGGAGCACTTGGAGTGTCTGGTGTCTCGTCACGAGCGTTCGCTGAGGATGACTGTGGTGAAGAGGCAGGCTCCTCCGCCATCCGGGGTGTCTAGTGAGGTGGAAGTGCTCAAAGCTTTGAAATCCCTCTTCGAGCATCATAAGGCCCTGGATGAAAAAGTGAGACACTTTAAATTCATATTGTTGTCTTATAAGATATATATATTTTTTTTTTTAATTTTTAACTTTGTTTAATGTGTAATGTTGCTGTTTGAGCATGAAAACGGTCTGCAAATTTACAAAGCACAATGTCCACTTAAAAGGCAGTTATTTTCTATATCAGTAAGCAGTTTTTCTAAACTCCCTGAAACACCTCCATTGTAGTCTTAAGTTTTCTTCCAGGAAAGTACGTGTCACACTATCCCTCATTTAAATAATTCCCACCGAAATCGTATGCCAAATAAAGGGGCCAAGGCTTATTTGAGTCGCAATAGTAGTAATGTTGTCAAAAATATTGAAATTTTGATATGTATCGATACTGAAATATCTTAAACTATTCTGATACTCCTTTTCTGCTGTATAGATACACCGATACCAGCTGCGCATTCTCTCTCTCTCTTCTCTCCGATGGTGAATTGACACACACACGTGCCTACTCTCTCACTCACTCATGACCTGAATTTTGATGCAGGGTTGCGGATATTGTATGTAATTTTACTCATTTCCGCAGGTTTCGCACACACACCAAAAGTGCTAGCACCACTGATCTATTAGCGCACACATAAAGCCGCCTCTCAAACAGCTTGTGAATACCAAATTGAGTTCTTTTTCATGGCTTATTGGGCTTAAACAGTCAAATGCACACAACTTTGTCAAAATGCCCATCTTGGCAAGTATTCAGGTAAACACAGTCAGTCTTGGAACGTAAATAGTTGTGAAAAAAAACACATGTTGTGTAATAGTATATTGGATCCTTGCATAAGCTCTTAAAGTGACAGCAGCCTATTATACTTGCAGCTTAATCAAAGAACAAAAGACAAAAAGAAAATCACTCACTGCTCTTGACTGAATAACTTTTGTAACTTTAATTATAAGCATTAATCTGTATTTAATTTTTACAATGAAGATTATCCAGTGTTATTTTACATTTATTTATTTTCTGTAGTATTTCTTACCCAAATATTGCTGTTAGACCCACCTGAAAAACTTAAAGCCTGTTTATTTCATTTGTCTCTTTATTCTATTGTGTTTATTTGTGCTGTCATTTGTCATTTGTTTATTTGTTCTTATTTTATATTTTTTTGTAAATTTAGTTCAGTTTCAAATAAAGCCTCCCTGTGCTGTGTGTAAGCTATTGCAGCAAAATTATCAAAATTATCAAAAAAAATTATGAGATAATTAAAATATCTATGTAACAGTTTTCCAATTCCAGTATCGTGACAACACTGATTAATAGTTAGGGTGTGACTTTTCTGAAACATGTTCGAAGTGGTTGACCAATCACAACACACTGATTCAGCCAACCAACCAGAGCACATTGTGCTTTCCGGAAGGAGGAGCTTCATAGAGTCAAGAGGCTTGTTCGAATTCATGCAGCACTGCGCAGACTGATCGGTTGAACTGAAGCAATTTATGGCGGTTAGAAATTTTGGCCGACTTGAGACAGCGCTGACACCACGTGACTGTGACATATGGCATCAAAGTACCGCGAGAGTGATTCCAGAGCAGTCAGCTGAGTCAGCCAACACAGCTTCTCAAGAGAGGCTGCACAAGCTCTGATGACGACACAGCTGTTCCACGATTGGTCGGATTCACCGCATGACAACAATTACGTGTGTTTCGTGTTTATTCTCACACCATCAGTTCCACTAATGTTCACAAATCTGTATTTTCATAACAATTAAAGCTCTTTTCATGTAGTTGTGATGCGATATTGTGTCATGCTTATCAAAATAAAACTAAAAAAAACATAGACCCCACTTCATTGGTATTTAAATAGTATAGGCTTATATTGAACATTATAGAACTATATTGAACAAACAGACATTGTATTAAGTAGTACATAAAGTACTGAATGACAAATATTGAGTGTTTTTGACAAATATTGCATTTATTGCACTTTAGCTGTGATAAAGCATGCAAACACAGTACAAGCATCACTACGGGAAGCAGAAAGTGTCCGACTTCACTTCTTTATTTTCAGCTCCTTCCCAATGAGTGGCAACTCTTGCCTATCGGTTGCATCCAGACGCAGCCCATGTCAAACACACCTAAGAACTAAACAGAGCCTTACTGACAGTCTGGGAAGAGAGGTGCAGCAACAATGTATAAAATATATGAAAAATAAAGTATTCTTTGAACATTCAAGCATGAAAACCTATTCCAGTAGACCCCGAAAACAAAATCAAGACTTTATAAAAGGGCATAAAAGGTCCTCTTTAATGTTTTTCAGTGAAGTCATTATGAGCGTGTAACATTATTGGTAGGTGAAGTGGAATATATTTGATGCTGACAGGGCTTTGTTGGCACATGTAAATTTGGCAATTAAAATCTTTTGTTTTTCATTTGCACAGGTGCGTGAAAGGTTACGGGTGGCTCTTGAAAGGGTGACTACTTTAGAAGGACAGCTGGCAGCCGCCAGTCAGGAGGTACGTGTATTGTGCATGTGTGTGTATATGCTTATGCACTGGTATGGATTTGCTGATCTCATTAACATCTGTCCAGTGAGCACCTGCCCCCTGCTGTCAACCCATGCAGGAAATGCACGCTGTCTGTTTCCATCACTCATATGCCACTAAGAGTTCAAGCAAAGCGAATGCACTTGACATACCGTAGATTTACACTGATAAGAAAAAGCATTGACAACACAATTACTCACTGCACTTCATTTCAGTGAATTCTGTTTTTGAAGCTTGTACGGATTATTGAATGTGGTTTTTGCTTAGAATAATTCATGGGCCCTAATTGGTTTCTATGTAACATCACACCTTTTTTTTTCTTTGTTAATGCATGTTGTTCATTAATTGATGATTTGTGGATAAAACATTTTTACATACCAATCATACTCATTATTTGTAACTTACATTAATATTTCAATGATTTCACACAAAACGCGCATCATCTAGTTTTAGCAGTAGTTTCTCTTCATTTACACTGAGAATATATTTTAGATGCTATTTGCAGTAACTGCCTGCATCAATTACTGCAGCTGCTTCAGAGACTTTGTGCAAACTATGCGTCCATCAACAACACTATCCAGTGTCAGCATTATAAAATCTAGTTGACCCGAAAATTCCGTCATCAAAAAATGTTGACTACATAGACTTTCAATGGATGGACAAAAATGATGAGAGAATATTGAAAATATCTTCATTTGTGTTAAATGAACAAAAGGCTTGTGGGTTTGGAACATTTTTGGTGAACAATCTTGTTAATGTTTAATTTAAAAGCTTAAGTAGGAGGTAAATACTGACTCTATAGTGGAAAAATACATATGAAATGTAAAATACATTTAAAAAGTGCTGCAGGCCTTAATGACCCAGTTATACACTCTCCCACTGAATAAATCTTCACATCATTCATAACTGTCTAGTACGGGTTGGTCAGCATGTGTGAACACACTGACAAAAAAGCTATTTTTTTCATCATCCGCTGAGACTTTGGCTGCAGCCCGCACTGCAGAGGCGGGATGAGAAGTGGCCTCTGGGTGTCATGATGCTGCATTTAGACCAACGGGAAGATTTTATGCTGTCTCAGTACAAACAGGACCTAATGCTGCAAAAGGAACAAAGGAAGTGGGCATCGCCAGTGTTGGGGAATCTACTTGGAAACTCTCAAGCTACAAACTAATCATATTTTGAAGAAGGTTAACTACAGTCAAGCTACTCACCTTATTTTTACATGAGAGCATTATTAATTTGAGCGTTTAAGGCTTCTGCTTTGGTCTGTTATGCTGCTTGATATTGTAAACTGTTATTTTTTTTATTTATTATCATAATCATAACCACGCTAGTTTGTACTGCATATAGTTTTACCTTGTATTGCACTTTGTTATTTTCTAGATATTTACCTTACTTCCGTGTTGAAAAAATGGTGGATATACTGTTGTGAAAAAGTAACTGACCACACTGAAATTACTTAAGGGGGAAAAAAATTATAAATAAAAATATATATCTACCCAATGACATAATTTAATCAGAACTGCACTTTTACTGGGGTTTTAAAGGGTTTTAAATGAATGAACGATTTTTTGAGTCAGTATCAAACTTAAACAGGTACATTTATAATATGTGACCCTGGACCACAAAACCAGTCATAAGGGTCAATTTTTTTGAAATTGAGATTTATACAACATCTGAAAGCTGAATAAATAAGCTTTCCAATGATGTATGGTTTGTTAGGATTGGCTAAGATACAACTATTTGAAAGTCTGGAATCTGAGGGTGCCAAAAAATCAAAATATTGAGAAAATGGCCTTTAAATTTGTCCAAATGAAGTCCTTAGCAGTAGATATCCACTCAAAAAAATATATTTTTTATATATTTACAGTAGGGAATGTACAAAATATCTTCATGGAACATGATCTTATTTAATATCTAAATATTCAACAATGTTTTGATCTGCCTGCATTGACACCATTGTATGCGAACAGAACTGAGCTGGATGATGACATCACTGTTTTCTCCAGTGCTGATATATAGATAAATGAACTAATTATTGATTTTCACAACCGATTGAATCAATACTGAATTTACTTAAGCTGGACAAAATTATTCACCAGTTATCACTGTAAAGCTGCTTTAACACAATCTGCATTGTAAAAAGCGCTATATAAATAAAGGTGAATATCCTATTGATTTTTGGCATAAAATAAAAATCAATCATTTTGACCTATATGTGTGACTTATGACTGGTTTTGTGGTCCAAGGTCACATATTATACCATGTATTTAACACAAACACTCTAATTTACATAACCGAAAACATTGTACATCATGCAAGGATATGAATTAATGAATCCTTTTTACATGAATCCCGTCTGAATGAACTGAATCACTGTAATTAATCCGACTTTCCAATGCTGTTTATGAGAGAGGTGACAGGCTCGTTTAAAACTGAATTCACTATAATGAATCAGACTTTCCAACTCCACATACTTTATATGAGAGAAAGGCCAGTCCGAATGAAATTATTCACTATAAAGAAATGGACTTTGAAAATGAGAGAGGGGACCGTCTGAACGAACTTAGACTGAATCAATCTTTCCAGTCTGACCGTTTAAGTGAGCGTCTTTGATTTTTTCCCTCAGCTCACATATTAAAACAGTAATGAAGCATTTGGTCACATTACTCGTTGGAAAAAGCTACACTACTTTGAAAACCACTGAACTACATCACATGATAACATGTACGTCACATGTACGTCACATGATACGTCACATGATAACATGCAACTGTTACCTAGTTACTCACCGTTACAGGTCACTGGTAGATTGTGTGTCATAAAGCTCTAAAAACACAAACTTTCTTTCATTCCACTCTCCCAAACCTGATTTTATTGTCCTCATGCTGGAGAAAAAGAGACTGTAATGCTGCATATCCTACAGTAGTTGGTTTTGAGGTATTATTACGAAGCGGTGTCGCTCACTTTGTCTCGCCAGCCTGCTCTAATACTCTAATACAAACGAGCTGTAATAAAGAGAGCCTTGCGAATATGTAAATCCAATCCCTTCATCTAAACACTGGCATGCAAATGAATGTGTACATATTTTAATTGTCTCCCTCCAATTTTCACATTCACTGGGCCTGATATGCCAGGATTCAAATGCAAATGGCCTACCAGTATTTCATTAATACCTTAATAACATGCTGCTTTTAAGCACAATGATAAGTTAATTCCTCAAAATGGGTAGTTCTTATAATCTTATCTCCCGCAAGACTCCTAGCCTCCCTTAAGAAGACAGGAACAGCGCTCAAATGCTATTAAAAGGAACACTATTAAATCCCACTATTACTGAAAATGTACATCTTCAGAATGTGCAATTGGAAAAAAGGGAATGGAAAAGTGCATCATTGTCTGTGCTGTGCTGTGTGAGCAGTAATTATGTGGTATGCCACATTTAGTGTGTCTAACATGAATGCACATACTATAAAACATAGATAGAGTGACTTTTTTGGTGTGTTTTTGTTTATCTAGGTGGTCATGTTGAGGCAGAGAAAGGATGGACGAGCAGATGGGGATGCTGTGGACAGGATGGACAGCTCTAAACCTACTTGGAAGGTATGTGTGTTTTTGCTTAAAGTTGGATTAGCATAAATTTAAATATTAAAATTGTGTGAATGCTTAAAATAGTCACTTGTACTTTAGAATGCTTTAGCACATGTTTCTACAAACTTGTAATAATCATTTAGAATTTAGATTTTTAAGGAAGTAAAATCATGAGGAAACAGGATCAGAGAGTCTGAAAAAGGTCATATAGAGTAAAATTGTTAAACTACATTAGGACTATTGTTATAAGTAACCCTCAGGAAGAAAAATTAAAATCTAATAGTATGATAAGATCTTTTTAAGCTAAATTTTTATCAGGACATGCTGTACACCACTTTGTAAATTCTGACCTCCTTGAATCACCAAGAACACAAATGCAATGCAAATGTTATGCCAAAATACACTACCGTACACAAGTTTGAGCTCAGTATTTTTTTATTTATTTTTGGAAAGAAAGAAAGAAACTAATACTTTATTAAAGAGTTTTTAAATTGATCAAAGGTGACAGTAAAGACTTTTATTTTTTTTTTTAATTCAATGCTGTTCTTTTGAAATTTCTATTCATCATAGAATCTTAAAAGAATCACGGTTTGCACAAAAATATTAAGCAGCACAACTGTTTCAACAATGATAATAATAAGAAATGTTTCTTGAGCACCAAATTCTGAAAATGATTTCTGAAGGATCATGTGACACTGAAGATTGGAGTAATGATGCTGAAAATTCAGCTTTGCCATCACAGGAATAAATTACATTTTAAAATATATTAAAACAGTTATTTTAAATTACAAAAATGTTTCACAATGTTACTGTTTTTACTGTATTCTTAATCAAATAAATGCAGACTTGGTGAGCATTAGAGACTATTTAAAAATCTTACCGACCCCAAACTTTTGAGCGATAGTGTATTGTATGACCCCATAGGTTTTATACTTACTTACACTTTGTAATTGTTTATATCTGAGGCACTGGTCCAAAAGGGATACCTCCTGCTCTAATGCCTCTCTCACAGATGGTATTTTCTTCGCTACTGAGAAATAAACTGCATTGATTATGCGCCAAGTGGTTTTACCCTTCAACCTTCAGCACAGGCTGCTAAATTGTCTCCTGTCTCTGAGTGTGACTCACTTCTAACAGCCCGCCAACTGGAGTCTGGTCAATAGGAGAATTGTGAATTGCTCTTAAACTTTGATCCCGTGGTTCAATTTTAAAATATCACCTTATCTTTTATTTATTTATTTGAAATGCTATTGATTGATTTTCTGTAGTAAGCAATTCTTTTCAATGCAGCAGTATCGATTTGCCCATTACGCAAAATTAGTTTGGGAGCAGAAATTAGCTTGTGGTTTCGTTATAAGGTTCTGTCTTTAAAGTTGGCATGAAATGAAAATTCACCCTATTATCTAAATGCATTGCAACTTACACCAACAGACTTTACAAACACGGTTTTCTTTCCATGTTGATGTATTTCCTATTGAAACAGGAAGTTATGGTGGGGCATTTTTATGATATAAAGGTATTATATTTAAAGATTTAAGGGTTTTAAATGTGTACATTTACTATATTGTAGTAAATATACAAAATTAATACTTTTAAATGTGTATGTTTACTAAAATATAGACTTTTTTTAGTTAGCATTAGCGTATAGATGAACTTTATAGTTAAAGTCGGCATGAAACGTAAATTGCGAAAAGTCTTTTCTTCCCTATTGTGACGTACAGTATATCCAAGTGAAACGGCTTATTGAATAAGAAAAAATGTAGGATGGGTCTTGATTTTGTCCACCAGGAATTCATTGGATCATTGTAGTTTGCTACTGCTATGATCATATGTGAGAGACCGGTTGCCCCGCCTGAAGTGCCAGTAAACACATCATCAGAGAAGAAAAGAGATGTTGCTGCAAGAGGGAGGGGAAGTTATTTTGGTTAAAAATTATGAGGGCATCTGAATTTAAAATACTACTACTAATAATAATAATGTGTACAAATAAATAATTTACAGTCTAATAAATACTGCAGTGTTCCATAAAATATAAGAATTGTAAATTTTAATTTCATGGTTACTTTAACAGACATAGACTGGATTTCATGGGTTTTTTTAAGGAGCTAATTTATCATTTTCTCCAATTTTGTTGATTGGCAATGTTCTGTGTCAGCGTTTTTCTGAAAGGTTTCCGACTCTGAAAAGGTAACTAAAATGTTACTGCTCCTAATGAGGAAGAACATTGCCATGCTGACTGTTTGATACCTCACAGTGTGTGATTCACTGTCTCTTCACCAGTCTCTGTGTGAACTGAAGCTCTTTAAGTTCTCTACTTGTGCCATTTATCAATAGAGCTCCTCCAGGTGTCACTCACGGTCTGGCTCTTCTGTGCTTATTTTAGATCATCACTGTCAGGTATTTAACCCTCTGGTGCTCTTCGGTAAAATTTAACTTTTTTTTTTGGTTTTTTTTGGGTTTTTTTAGACGAATTTACACTATAGTAAAAACATTTGGTACTGCGGCCAAAGAAAATCTTACTGAAAGCTCATTTTTTGAGATATCAAGCTCAAATTTGGAACACATCTTGTTTAGATATATGGCTTTGATTTTCTTGCAGTTTTAGAGTAAAACATGTTTTTAAACGTATATTTCATATGAAAATTGAAAATGGTATTTTGTGCATTTTTCATAACAATAAACGTAAAATTCTGTAACTTTAAGTTAAAACTTTTTTCACTTCAGCAATAATTTGCCAAGTGTCATCTTTGAAAAGAGATCAAAAAAGTCAAAAATTACGACAGTTTAAGTCGTATTATTGAACATTATTGAACTAAAATATAGTACATTCATTTCATTAAAATAATTAAATACATTTTTGACCGACATAATGTGAAGAGCCCCAGAGGTTTAAGTAGTCAGAGACTAAGAAAATGTGGACTGAGGAAGCCCTCATTTTTATATATTTTTCCAAAATACAAGTGGTCTAATCACTCTGATGTTATTGTTATAATTTATATAATTGTATTTTAATAGAACAAGGGCAAAACATGTTCTGGTTTCCCCTGGGTGTTGATAGCACCTGAAAGGTTGCACTTCATAATATTACACCTTCAGGGGAAGATAATGAAAATGAGAGGCCTGCAGGCTTTTTCTAAACATATCTTTTTTGAATTCTAGCAGAAAATATTACTTTTCCGTGAACTGCACTTTTGATACTGCATGTGTGATTAGAAACAATGAATCATATAGAGCTGGATTGAGCGGATGAAAGCAGACAGAAGTAGATTCTCAGACATGGCAGACATGGTCCAGACTGTGTCTCTCTGGAGAGCTAGCTGAAGCCTCCCTGGAGGGCAGAAATATGGCTGATAGTTTCTGTGGTTCATGGCTCATCAAATACTTAAAGCAAAGTTCAGCTTGTTAGAGGCCGGCGTGGGTTTCTCAGCAGACTCCCAGTAGAGCGGCAGAGACGGTTTCCACAAAATTTCAAATAAAGCCAAAAAAGTCAAAGATCAAAGCATATTAGGGTGTTTTTTTTTTTTTTTTTTTTTTTTGTCACATTGAGACACTGGACTTTTAGTGTGAATTTACAAGCCATCATGAATCAATGTCATTTCCACCACATGTATTGTGTTTAATAACATTCTTTATTACCACCGACATTTAATAGAAATGTCGGTGGTGGAAATGACATTTTCTTTTTTTTTTTTTTTTTTTTAAATAAAACTCCAGTCAACAGCTAATTTCATAGCTAGCAAGCTATATGTCCCAAATAAATATAATATGTTTTTCTTTTAGAAAACTTTTTTATAAGCAAAATTGTTGGTCATGGTGTAAATACCATATATATTCACTGATTATATTTTTTTTTATTGTTTTTCACTTTTTGTTTGGATCATTATAGTTATAAATAATATATTTTTATGACATTTTCATATTTTAAGAGTCTGTGACAAGGGTAAAACAATGAAATCTATGCATAAAGCTGTTTGAAAAGAAGCACAAATATGTTGAAGCCATAGTATAAAATCTTTTGTTTAATAGCTAATGGTAATACATTGAAATCTAATTGTTTCGTTAGACGTAAGACATTAAAGTGCCTGTAGTTAAAGTGCCTGTTCTGTTCAGAAAGTAGACCTATTATGTAATTTGACTGAAAAAGGAAGTGGGTTTTAGTGACAGTGTATTAAATTAGTATATATTGAGCAATTGCAAATGTAAATATAAGGGGTAAATGTCATAGAGATGCGAGAGACAAGAAACTGTAAATTAGTTGTCTCTGGCAGACTGCCTGCTGCGCTTCGAATTTGGAGCTCTCTCTGAAGAATTATTTAATTAACAGCATGTAATTCAGTTTAAGGCTGAGAAGCACATAAAATCATCTGCCAATCGGCATTACTGACATCCACAAACAAAATATGTGCAAAAACACTTCAGGCATGGCTCTTTAAAATTCTCTGTCTCAGCTTTCCTATAGTGATATAGAGCTAAGCACATCAGTGAAGCAAACTCCCCTCACTTTAGACAGCCATGTAAAAGTGTCCTCATTAAATATACCTCTATGGAATTCTCCTGTCAACCCCGAACTGGACGTTTCTGTTTTGAGAAAACAGCTTATTTTGGGGGCAAAGATATGCATCTCACCCAAGTCATATTTTTGTTCCTGATAATGTCCTGAGGAACCCTGAGTTTCAGGGCTGGCAAAATGACTAATCTGGAGGCTTTAATTTGCTCAGCTGTGTAAAATAGATGGATGGAATGCACGATCACGATGTGATGCATGTGAGAGAACCTCTGAACTCCTGAGGTCATAATTGCAGTGAAGCTACTTAACTTGCTGACCGTGTTCTTCAGACTCTGACTCAGCATATTTTGCACCTCTTTGGAAGCTTATTTAGGACCCTGAGTGGAAATCAGGGGACCGCTAAACAAGTTCTCAACTAGCTCTCCATTGTATCGCTAACATTTTTTGTGTGTGTGTGTTTGTGACAGAGGCTTCCCAATGGCTCCATCGATGTGCATGACGACACCAGCAGGTGTCTGGAGCTGCAGGAACTGCTGGATAAGGCCAATAAGGAGCTGGCCCAAAACAGAGACCGGATCAGCGGCCTGACCAATCGCATGTCTGAGCTTGAGACGGAACTGGCTACCGCCCGCAAAGACCTGCTGAAAAGCGAAGAGATGAGCGCCAAACACCAGAGGGACATACGCGAGGTTAGAATGATTGGGGGGAGAGGAAAGGGACAGAATGGGGACAGACCGATGAGGGCTTGTTTCAGGGAAGATACAGCATCAAGCAGCGAGGACATTTTCTCAGCTCTGCTTTATTTTTGCTGAGAGACAAGGGTTACAAACAATGCAACTGTGACTCATTCCTTCCAGTCTAAAGTTTTAGGGTATTTAAAAGAACAGTTCTCAGCAACAAACAAACAAAATCATATTCATTCTTGTGTCTTGTAAGCAGCTGTGACAGAATCCTGAATGAGATTTGAAAGCTACAGCAGAAGTGATGCTTTTCAATGAATAATGGTTTAAAATTTGGTCTACTCTTCACGTAAAGCTATGGCATGGAATATAGTGCACAGGTCACATAGACTACTTTTACGATACTTTTATAGTGTTTTTGTCATATTTGGAGCTTGATATTAATACTGTCCACTTTAATTGTATAGAAAAGAGTAGCTTAACGATTCTGGGAGTGTAATACTAGCGTAAAGATTCTGTTTTCCACCAAAAAAGAAAGTCATATTGGTTTGGAATAAAATGAGGGTGAGTAAATGATGACAGAATTTTCATTTTTGGGTGAACTTTACCTTTTTATATTGATTGTAATTACTTCTAATAAAGTCACAATGTATCAGAACTATCGACAGATATTATGTTCCATATCGTGACAGAAATCGAAGTGAAACGAATTGTGGAAAAAAATGTAAGGTTGGGACTTGGTTCTATCTGTTGGTAGTTGATTGGATGGAAGCAAATTTGAATGTGAGCTTTCAGTTGATTTTAAGTAAGTCTATTAAAGGTTTTCAAACTTCCCAAGGGTTTTTTGTTTTCTCTTACTATGTGCCTGTTCGACAGGCGATGGCACAGAAGGAGGACATGGAGGAGCGAATCACAACGTTAGAAAAGCGTTACCTGGCCGCCCAGCGAGAAACCACCTCTATCCATGACCTGAATGACAAGCTAGAGAACGAGCTGGCCACCAAGGATTCACTTTACCGTCAGGTACGCCAACTTTGAATGAGACCTGTGCTGATTTGAAGTTTATTTCAAATGAACGCCGCAGGTCAGTGTTGGTTGATGTCCCATAATTCAGTTATGAGAGTCATGTTCCATCTGTGCATGTACGTTTGAAGGGCGTGTGTTAGTCAGAGGGGGTTTAATTAGCCCTAAAGCATTAGACTCATGTTGGAATCCTTCAGAATGCTACAGCATGCTGAGAAGAGGCATGCTGGGAGGAAGCAGGTACCACCCGACTGTTTGAATACCCAGATCCATCATCTGGAGGTAGAAAGAGGATTCCCAACTGCATTGATGTTGGTGCCAGTTTGGACAGAGTGTTTGTTTTGGATGCAGTGGGTATAAATATCTCAAAAGAGAGAGAAAAATCAAGACATCTGCTCTTGTTTAGACAGCATAAGTTTTTGTAGATTTTGCACTCCAGGCAGGATTGTCGTCGGTGGGGACAACCGGGAACATTATTATTGGGTCCAGGGGAGAATGGGCAGACCCAATAAAATGTTTAATACTAGCACTGGCCCTGTTTAAGAAAATGAGAATGTAATACAGCATTATATCACATTGATATTACAGTGATGTACACTACCATTGAAAAGTTTGGGGTCAGTAAGATTTTAATACTTTTATTAATCAAGGATGCATTAAATTGATCAAAAGTGACAGTAAAGACATTCATAATGTTACAGAAGATTTCTATTTTAAATAAATGCTGTTCTTTTGAACTTTCTATTCATCAAAGAGTGAGAGAAATATTAAGCAGCATAACTGTTTTCAACATTGATAAAGTTATAAATGTTTCTTGAGCACTAAATTAGAATGATTTCTTAAGGATCGTGAGATACTGAAGACTGGAGGAAAAACTGGAGCTGAAAATTCAGCTTTGCCATCACAGTAATAAATTAAATTTTAAAAAATAAATAAAATAGAAAACAATATTACAGTTTTTACTGTATTTTTGATCAAATAAATATAGCCTTGGTGAGCATAAAAGACTTCTTTCAAAAACATTTTAAAATCTTACTGTCCCCAAACTTGAACGGTACTGTATAATCCAAATTTTGACTTGGATACTTTATTATGTCTTTATATTTTGTGTGTTTGTACACTGGTGGTTTGTTTTTATGTGCACTTATTTATTTCGTATTGTATGTGTGCTTCCTTTTTATATTTATGGTATGTTTTTCGTTTATGTGTGTATGTTGTGAGTACCTTGTAACCTCGTGTGGACTTTATCTTTCCTTTGTGTGTGAATGCATATATTGGGTGTATAATATCTCAATATCTGTGTTCTCTAAAATGGGTGTGTTTATGGTGTCTACATGAGTGTACACCCTCTGTTTGTCTGTTTTTGTGCGGTTTGTGTGCGGGTGTCTTTTTATCAGAGTGAGGAGAAGGTACGACACCTCCAAGAATTGCTGGAGTTGGCGGAACAGCGGCTACAGCAGACCATGAGGAAGGCAGAGACTCTGCCCGAGGTGGAGGCTGAACTGGCCCAGAGAGTGGCCGCCCTCACCAAGGCGAGTACTCAATCACTCCTCCATATGACAGCAACAGGAACAAATGAGGGAGTCAGTTCATAAGATTATTTTCTGTCAAGAAAACACCCTCTGAGATGCTGATGAAACATAATGATAAGATAAAGAAGGGCGGAAACTGACATGAAAAGATTACACAGCAGGATTAGATAAGAGATAAACAACATAGGCTGTTCAAAAGACTTTTTAGCCTACTGAGACACGATTTAGAGAAACACAAATTCTATGATGGGTCAAGACCCAAATTTAGGTTGCAAATGCAACTAATTGCATATTGAACAGATACATATTAACAACTAAGTTAAACAGTTAACGTGTTAAGCAGATGCCTACATGGACAAGTTTGTTTAATATTTCTATTTAGTTTTAATTTATAATTATTTCAGTATTAGTTTTAGTTTAAGTATTAGTTACTTTCTGCATATAAAAAGTATTCTCGTCGCTTCATAACATGAAGGTTGAACCACTAGTCACGTTGACTATTTTAACGATGTCTTTACTAATTCTCTGGACCTTGAATGTGGTAATTTCATTGCTTTCTACTGGAGAAAAAAAAAACTCTCGGATTTCATCAAAAATATCTTAATTTGTGTTCTGAAGATGAACGAAGGTGTTGCGGGCCATGGCGTGAGTTCAACTGGTTTTTAAAGGGAATGGAAGATGAGGCTCTGATTGGTTTATTGCACGTTACTCCCAAAACGCACCCATGACTCATTAAGAGAATAGGTACAACCCTTTTAGACCATGTGCCGGGCGCGCTGACCATTTTTCCTGTCGTTAAACTAGCAAAAGTGGATTCGGACACGCCCTAAGTGCACCTGCGCCATATGCTTTAGACCATGCGCTTAAATCATTAAAATAGGGCCCTAAGACTCAACAGGTAAATCACACATCTGCTATTGTTTAAGCATTCATAAAACTGCATTATTTGAATATCTTCTTATTAAGCCGTTGTCATGTTATCAATTTTAAATATTGTTGGGCCAATGCAGTTCATAGTAATTCATTGACTGATATAAGGATTTTCTTTAAGCAACTGTGGAGGGTCACCACTAATGCAAAATCTGGATCCTTAAGCAAAACCATTTGAGGATCGCTGATTCAAACCATTTGTTTTTGTCAGACCTGTGGCCTAGCAGTCAGGCAATGAGTTTTCCCACACATTGAGCCATGGCGCTCATGCAAGTTGGAGTCTGGCAGTATTTCTTTATCCTGTTCCAGTTCCTCTTTGCATCATTTCTATCTGTTTTCTTGTTATAAGTCTCAAAAAAGACCAAAATAAATAAAAAATACAGCTGTACTTTTCATGATAAAGCACTCCATTGCATCAGCCATCAAACATGCACAGGTAGAGCAGATATTTCTTTTTTACAGGCTTTCTTGCCAGTAAGATAATCCTCACTCGGTCACAGTCACGTTCCATCCGAGCATCAGCTGGAATTGTGGATGACAGTGTTTTTCCAAGGCAGCCAAATGTCTTGTCAGTGTGTCAGGGAGGCAGTGGGGTTGTGTTTATAGTCTTGCTAATGTAGCTAATTAAAAATGGCAACTTTTTGTTATTTTCAGTCAATGGCATCCTGTCACGCACCTCATGCTCCTAATGATACAGATGGAGACTTTCTCCTTCCTTAGATCCCATTTATTATGCACAGAACATGCCATCATTGGGCTATAGACCTTAGTCACGGAAGCTGAACTGTACAACAATGCACACTAAACAAACTGTAAAATTATGGTTTATGAAAACACATTTTTTTAATTTATGACAAGTTAATTTCTCCAACCAATAAAATATAAGCAATTTTTAAACCTCTTTCTTCTTAAAGGTGAAGTGTCTAATCCTTAAAGGTTTTAGCCCTGCTCTCTTTATGCTAATGTCAGTGTTTCCTGCAGGCGGAGGAGCGTCATGGCAACATCGAGGAGCGTTTGCGCCAACTGGAGGCCCAGCTGGAGGAGAAGAACCAAGAGCTGGGCAGGGTGAGGACTGGGTTGGGGTCATGACACTAAAAGAGAAGAGGGATGTATGTAGAGTGTGTCATTGAGTGAGTGAGTGAATGTTGGATAGAGAAAAGATGAGATTGCTTGAAGGATGATGGGAGGGCGAAAATGAGGAAGTGTGAGTGGCTTTGGTTCATTGCGTGTGGTTTTGATTTGTTTAAGTGCACATAAGAATGAACACTATAAAGATTCACCAGTGTTTTTTGTGTGAATGTGTGGCCACGTCTCCACAAAACTCGAAAAACCTACGTCAAATGGTCCCCATTAAGAAAAAGGCTTAATAAATGTACTAAATAAACAGAATATCAAAATGAAAATGTAAATTATTAGCTCAATGTTAGAAGTCAGTGAAGTGTAAATCAGTGGAAATGTATATTTCAAATTAGTCCTTAGCAGTTTTTGCTTTATATTATATTAAATATATTCAAAATGAAGGGAAAAAAACTTTTTTGGGTGTGGGTCAAGGTTTGTCTGCCGTAATTTTAAATTTGATTTATATCAAAGCAGAAGTATATGGTCCTAATTAGATAAATGTGTGTGTATGTTTAGGAAGAGGTTACCTGTTGCACAATAGGTCTTGATCAGGCCTTCAGGCAGTGTGTTTGACCTCACAGTAGGGACTCTGAGAGCTGACCACTCCGATTAGCCTGTGCTGCTTTGCCTGTTCCTGTGTTTCTCATACACACAACTGAGGCATACAAAGATCGATAAGCTAGCACTCCTGAACAAACACTCACACACACATACGCTGCTACTCTGTGAATATGGGGCATTTTTTAGCTCATCTTGCAGATGAATTTCCCCACCCCCAGTGAGAGCAGAGCTGTAATTGGCTGCTATATTTGGATTTTGAATAATTCATGCATGGTTAATTTCCCCCTGCATGTGAGCTGATGGTTGTAATGACTTAAAGCAGTCAAATAGAGTCCTTATCCTCCTTCAGCCTTAATTAAACCTTGATACATACACCTCAGACTGAGCTTTAGTTTGAATTCTTCCCTTACAGTCACAAAGCTCTGTGTTGACTACATTTTAAAGGCCGTTTGCCACCAAAAGAAAATTAAGATTTTGTTGCCAGGCAACTGAGTGCCCATATCCCACCACAACTGTGTTTAAAAGTCATCACCCCTGCATTCAACTACAAGGACTGTCATTATTAATTTTCTAGAGGGAACAAAATACACACCCTTTTAAATATGTGAGAAGTTAGTATTAAATTATGGAGCAAAATGTGAACCGTCTGAGTCAGCTGTGTTTTTAATATCATGAACCAGACTTAAAAATCAGACATAAAACTTCTAGAACATGTTCACAGAGCTTTAGGGTGAATATTGCCCTCTATTGGTTATACTGTGCATACTGTATATCATCAGGGGGAAAAAAATCCTATAGACATCCCATATTTTGCTTCTCACATTTTCTTCTAAAAATGCAGGAATCTGATTTTACTGTTAAATGATTAGTTCACTTTGAAATGAAAATTACCTCAAGCTTTACTCACCCTCAAGCCATCCTAAGTGTATTTGACTTTCTTCTTTCTGATGAACACAATCAGAGTTATATTAATAAATATCCAGACCCGTCCAAGCTTTATAATGGCAGTGAACGGAACCGAGTATAAAGCTCAAGAAAGTGCATCCATCCAACATAAATGGCTCCGGGGGGTTCATAAAGGCCGCTGAAGCAAAGCGACGCGTTTGTGTAAGAAAAATATCCATATTAACAAGTTTTAAAGTAAAATATCTAGCTTCCGCCAGACCGCCTTCTGTATTCAACTTATGAAGAAAGTGTAACGCCTACGACTTCTGTATTCAACTTACAAAAAAAGTGTAACTGACGTGATGTATGATGGACGGATGCACTTTCTTGAGCTTCATACTCATTGGTCCCATTCACTGCCATTATAAAGCTTGGACGTGTCAGGATATTTATTAATATAACTCCGATTGTGTTCATCAAAAAAAAAAGAAAGTCATATACACCTGGCTTGAGGGTAAGTAAATGTTGGGGTAATTTTCTTTTCAAAGTGAACTAATCTTTTAAAGGAAAGGGTGTTGTTTCATACTTCCCTTTTTTCTTTCTTTTTTATCTTCTCTATTCACTCCCTCACTCTTTCTCAGGCTCGGCAGAGGGAGAAGATGAATGAGGAGCATAACAAACGTCTGTCTGACACTGTGGACCGTCTCCTCACCGAGTCCAATGAACGGCTTCAGCTGCACCTGAAGGAGCGCATGGCTGCACTGGAGGACAAGGTATGGATCTTACCGTGCCCACCTTCACATGCCGATGCTTAAAGCATTCAAGTAACACACAGGCACAAACAGGCTGACAAGCATTCAATTTTTATCCTTAGGACAAAAAAAAAAAAAAAATCTCATAAGATATTAAGAGCTATCTTCAGAAATAAACATTTAATTATTATTATTATTTATTTATTTTTTTTGTTTTTGTTTTTTTGCTTTTTCTTTTCTCAATAAGCCTAATAAAAAAAAAAATTATTTACAAAAAAATTATAAAAAATTAAATGTATGTAATTATTTAAATTATTATTTACCCCTTGCAATACATTAAAAAAATCGTATACACCTGTTGCATTCCTGCGTCTGTTTGGACCCAGTGGAACGTAAGCTTATAAAACAGTCATAACAACTAAAACCATATTGTATCTAATCAGTAACTTATCATTAATGTTATTATATTTTATGCTATACTTTTACCCCTTTTTTATTAATTAAAAAATTCTTTAAAATTTAAAATCTTACAAGAACTACAGCAAAAACCAGTGTGATGCAAGAAAATTCTCCTTTTCATGCTGCAACGATTTATCAATAGGTGGCAGCAGAGTGAAATGTGCACTTCTCCTTTTTCAAACCCATTTTCAAATTTAGACTATTTGGTCTGTGAACTTTTGATCTACAAACAGACATTTATTTAATTTGTCATTTTATTTTAATTTCAGAATTATTGTGTGTGCATTATGTCCGTTTGAGCATTTGATTTATAATTTGAGCATTTGATTTATGATTTGAGTATTGAATTATAGATTTAATTATGACAGGTTTATACTGGGTTGATAATGAAAATTAAAAATTAAAAATTAAAGTTTTAATTTGATTTTTGATACAGTTCATGCTTCCCCGAATGAGGAAATGAAATTGCATTTGAGCATTTGATTTATCATTTGAGCAGCTGTTTGAGAGTTTGATTTATTATTTAATAATTGGAGCTTTTGATTTATCATTTGAGCAGCTGTTTTGAAACTTTGATTTATTATTTGATCCTTTTAAGCACTTGAATTTTCATTTTGTTAGGAAAAAACTTCCAAAGTGCATGCAAAATCATGTTTAGAAACAAAATGCAGTACCAGTAGTTGGAAAGAGGGTACATGATTTTTTTTTTTTTTTTTTTTTTTTTTTTTACAGAAGTAATTTGAGACATCATTTTTTGTGTAAAGCCACTTCGGGGTCAAAATGGACCTGAATGCAAAAGATGTAACAATTTAGTTTAAATGGTTATCTCTCTCACATTTTTTATTTAAAGAATCTGGAAAAAAATTATGTGTATTTTAACAGTCTTAATACATATCCAAAGTTTCTTTTTCATACTAAAAACTATTTTTTAGAAATTTGTCATTTTTATGTACGTCTTGCTTGTCAAAACAGACACGAATGCATGAAAAATGATTAAAAAATAAGAAATTATTTTAAATAACTATTTACATTTTTTTTTTTTTATTATACTCTGCCTACACCCTAGAGAGTGCAAGGCCATATTCTAGGTGTATACTGTTATGGCACAAGGAATAACCTGTGAAAAACAGATATAAAGGTTCCCTGTTCAGCTCGAATTAATAGAACCCAGTCCGATTCTCTTTTGAGCTGTAAGCTGAGAGGACAGAACAGACTGTGAAAAAATGAATGGCCAGATGTGAAGGGACAGGCTGAAGCACCACATGTAGAGGGAGAGAATGTGCAGGTTATTGCATACACAACCTACTGCTTTAAACTTATTCTCAACTTTGTTTCTTCTGTGTTGTTTTTTTTTCCTTCCATCAAGAATGCACTCATCCATGATCTGGAAAATTCCCAAAAACAACTGGAGGAGTTCCATCACACCAAGGTACCACTGCTCATTAATATCACACTGATCTGCAGATCAACAGCCAGAGATGCTATTTTAAGAAATAACTGAGTAGCATAAAGTGTCTATGGACTTCTTAATCATCAAGACTTTAGTAATTTGAAATATAAATCTTTTGTAACATTATAAATGTCTTCACTGACACTTTTGATCAATTTAATGCATCTTCATTTTCTTAATAATTTTAAAACAGTTATATTGATTGACCCTAATCAAGTGTTTTCTGGCTGTGTAGGAAAGGCTCATTGGGGAGATTGAGAAGTTGCGGGCTGAACTCGATCATCTGAAGCGCAGGAGTGGGGCATTTGGGGATGGAACACATCCTAGGTGACACCCACATTTAAAACGATTGATTGTGTTTGTTATGTAATTATACTAAAATATGAGCCCTGTTTTTATTTGCTCATTAAAACTGATATGGCTGTAAACATGCCTAGTAAAGTGTCTGAGCCTCTTTTTCTGTCTCTCTCTGCTGTATTAGGTCTCATGTTGGCAGTGCCACAGACCTGCGGTTCTCAGTGGTAGAAGGACAGGGAGATCATTACTCCTCCACAGGGGTCATACGACGGGCTCCGAAAGGTCGACTGGTGGCACTCAGGGATGAACCCACGAAGGTGTCAATGTCACACCTACATCTCCATCTGTTACTGTCTTAACTCTTCCTGTTCTCTGTACTAGCATGTAATAAGTATGAGCAATGGTATAACTGGTGCATGTCATGAAGTCACTGACAATCCTTGTTCTAAACAAACAGACCAGAACAATGTTTATTCTTTCAGTCATATCTCTCTTTTTCTCTCTGTTCTTTTGTTTTGCCCCGTTGGATGTGTTCATTGTAAGTTCCCGGGTTCTCTAATCCACAACAAAACATGTTTATATCACATCAGAACTTAATGAAACAATAAAATCTGCAAGCCTGATTCGAAAAAATCTCAAAATATTGGTTTGTGCCCTGATCCATGTCTTTATTCCCAGATCCTGCCGATGGTGGAACAGGACTGGGATCGCTCTCAGCCTTCCAGCTTGCGGGCTAGCCGTACTCACCTGATGGGAAGCGACACCGAGCTGTCTGACTTGGACGATGAAGACCGTGATACTATATTCAGCTCAGCAGATATGCTGTCCCCCAGCGGGCACTCAGACGCCCAGACGCTTGCCCTTATGCTACAAGAACAGCTGGATGCCATCAATGAGGAGATCAGGTTGGGAATATAGACTATTAAAGAGACATAACATGGAAAACTCTGGGGTTCAGTATTCGACCACCTTGCATAAGTTGTTCTGAGCAGTGCCATTACCAACCACCTTGCAACTCCCTGGAACCATTCAAACACCTTAGAAACTGCATAGCAATAGCCCGACAACCAGTTACAACACCCTTGCATTGTGGCAGTGAGTTTTGCATGAAATACCACCACTCAATTTTTTTTTTTTTCAGAAAGCAGTTTCACTGTTAACGGTTGAAATGACTAACCGCTAACTTAGCTGCAAAAATGGGCCATTTAGAGTGCGTCATAAATATGATATCAGAACTATTATCACATTATCATGTGACTGCCCATGTTTACTGTGTATATCAACACGTATTCAGTGTTCATTGTTATGATGGGGGCGTTGTTACTCATTTAACTTGTGAAAATGCTAGCCAATCAACAGAAGTCATGTGCATGAGGCCCTATTTTAATGATCTAAGCGCATGGTCTAAAGCGCAGGTGCACTTATGGCGTGTCCGAATCCACTTTTGCTTAACGACAGAAAAAATGGTTGGCACGCCAGGCGCATGGTCCAAAAGGGTTGTACCCAGTCTCTTAATGAGTCACGGGTGTGTTTTGGGCATAATGTGCAATAAACCAATCAAATTGTCATCTCCCATTCCTTTAAAAGCCAGTTGAGCTTGCACCATGGCGTATTTGCTGTTTACATGGCGGAATATAGACATCCTCAGACGAGTCAGTTTAAATACATGTGTGTATTGCCACGATTGGTCAAATAATTAGCTAATTTCATTCATCATTACTGCAAATAGGTAATGCTGATACATGCAATGACTATGCATTATGACATGTAGGTGTTTTATTTTCATGTACAAAATAATAATCATTTTTTACATTGTAATCTTTTTATTTTTTAATATTTGACATGTTTGTGTGCTGCTGCGCGTCCCTGTTGTGTAACAAGCAGAATGTATGCACGTTGTGCACCCATCTAACGCTCCCTTTAAATAACAACAACAACAACAACAACAAACAGGTTTTTGTTGGTCAATGGCACAGTCGTTTTCAGTTACCTCAAAATAGCAACACACCAACAATGCGCCTGAACACACCTCGTTTTCAGACCAGCACGCCCATGGGCGAACAGATGGCCATGAGTGCATTTGCTATTTAAACAACATGGGCACTGGACATGAAAATGATAACTGCTTCAGGCTGAAACTAGTAAAAAACAGGTGTATGATAGGGCCCTTAAAGGCGTAGTAGCACTTAAACGCCCCCTTAAAAGTCCTTATCTCACTGATGTATTTCTCATCCCTTTGAACAGATTTCATAAAAAACTCTTTTACAGTTCAGGGTTACACTTTACAATACTTGCTTTAGTATATGAATACTTCCAGTCTCACAGATTGGATGACTTGCATGAGACCTAATCATCTGCCTCGAGTATATCAGCTTAGAGCTTTCAAATGTCATGTTCATTTGTCTTATTGATCCGAACTTGTGCTTTAAATACATGCACTGTTGAACACAGTCTTCACACGGGTGGCCAGTTAAAGCCAGACTCAACTTTCTTCTCAAACTCACTGACCTTTTTCGATTTCAGAATGATTTAGACCCTGCAAGCTGAATAAAGGAGCACCTCTGCGCCTCTGTGCTCTGGTGGACCGCAGATATAACTAGAACGGTAACAGAAACTGTCAGGCAGGCCAAAAAATTCAGTCTAAATCCAAACAGTCCTCTGAAGCTTGTCCTGATACCGAGCTGTCTGGATTCCTTTCAGCAGCACAAAGCGCTTGCGGTAGAACATCTGTCATATATGGCAATATTTGTGAGTCTGTAAGCTGAATCTGCCCATCACACAGATTGATTCTGAGTTGTGGGTGAATATAAATGCCAGACAATAGCAGAGCTATCACCTGAAATGTGCAGATAGTGATGGCTCACGACCTGAGCTATGGTTTGAACTCATGAGGGTTTGGCAGACTACACTTCCACTGCATGAATGCTTGCATTTATCAGTAGTAAGAGGAGTCCTGGTGACATTTTCTATGAAGGCCTAATACATAATGACATATAAGGCTATTAGTAGTGTATTTTATGGTTTCACAATTAATTCTAGCCACCGCTATTTTATAATATACAGCCATTTATTTTTTCACATTATGCACTTATAATTCATGATAAGGTGTAACATATGACATGAAATTGGATGATAATGCATTATTTACATACAAGTATATCTTTAAATATGAATAAATGGGTAGTCGACATTAAATATTTTGTATGGTATCACTTTATTTAAAGGATATAGTTACACATTATAAGTGCTTACTATACAGTCAGTTATTATTTATAATTACAACTAACCCTAAACCAAACTCTAACTCTAACCTTAACCCTATAGTAAGTAAATGTTAATAATTAATATCACACAGTACTTATTTGTGTAATTACACTGTAACAATGTCACCTTAAAATGTTAAAAAAAAAAAAGTGTAACATTTTGTATTTTTCTACAACTATAAAAAAAATTGTCAAACCACATGACTGTTTAAAATGAACTATTAAAAACTATTATGAATTATAAAACTATTTCAACATGAAAGAACAATGGTAACACCTAAAACACTTTACCTTTTTATCAAATAAATGTTAATTAAAAACAAAAATATTGTGTAATATTTTAATCAACATTTTTATGAGAAAAATTTTACTTTTAAGATAAATAAATAAAAGAGTCTATATATATATATACATAAAATATCTTTAAAAAAAGCAATATATATATATAGCTTTTTTTTTTTTTTTTAAATAATATAGTCTAAATCATTTTTGCAGTTCCATTTGGTTATGTGGCACAGAAATGAGAAATTTCACATATTTTCTCCTGGATGAAAAAATAACCAACAAAAGCTTGGAAAAGGATAGCAGATGTGCTTACTGCTCTTCAGACACACTTGAGTTTGGCTTTTATTTGAAGTGTATTCTGCAGAGAATATGTTCTGTCTAGGGATATGTGAGTTTTATGTAGGAATTTTGAGTTCTTGCTGTCCATGTGAGTGATAGAGAGTGCTCTCTCTATCTCTCTCTCCTTCTGTTCCAGAATGATCCAGGTGGAGAGGGAATCAGCAGAGCTCCGGGCAGATGAGATTGAGAGTCGAGTGAACAGCGGCAGTATGGATGGCCTCAATGTGACCCTGCGGCCGCGCTCCTCCATCCCCACCTCTGTCACCGCCCTCTCCCTGGCCAGTTCATCGCCTCCCGTCAGCGGCCGATCCACGCCAAAACTGACATCCGGTTCAGCGGCCCACGAGTTGGGCATCATGACCTTGGTGATCCTTGCTTCACATTGCAATGCTTTTATTTGTGCTAACCCTGTTAAATCTCCTTTTTCTAACACTGACAACACTTAATCATCTGTCACCCTGTATTTTTCCTCTGTCTCTTTCTTCCTGCTAACACTTTCAGCCTAGTGATTTAAGGAAACATCGCAGGAGAGTGGCTGTAAGTGTGTCTTCATCTCTAAATGACTGAACTCCAGTTTGCTTGTGCTAATTCTGTGCGTGTTTATTAGCTTCTGTGGATGAAGAATGTGAAAGAAATGAGTATGATTAGTATAAGACTAAGTATAAGTGAGTTTCTGTTCAGAGGTGTGTGGGAAAGATTTGGTGATTTGGATATTGTGATGATGTTGTTTGTTTGTGTGTGTGTGTGTGTGTGTGTGTTTTTGCATGTCCCAGTCCCCTGTGGAGGCCAGAGAGGACAAAGCCACCATCAAGTGTGAGACGTCGCCCCCTTCCTCCCCCCGAAGTCTCAGACTTGACCAAATGAACTTCGCTCAGCTAACAGGAAGCCTTGAGGATGGCCGAGGGTAAACGCACACACAAATCCACAGACGAACACGACTCAGGTGCTAATACAGATCCCTCTCTGATTGAACTAGATGAGACATAATTTTCCCAACAGGCACACTTGAGGACAGATGAGAGTTTGTTATAGGCACAGACTCTCCCACACACACTCAACTGCTCTTGAGACTATGGGTCTATAAAGTAGTTAATTACTGTCAGCTTGCCTTTGTTCAAGACACATGCAACCCACATTTGTCCTGTAATACACCTCCAGGTGTGCCATGCACAAACCTATACATAATGAACATATGTTACATATGTTTTTATTACCTTACAATGAGCCATTTCTATCTCATACACCGCGGGTCCCCCCTCCATGTCAAGTCGCCATTATGCGCCAGCATGTTTCTACAGCAGCCCTAAACGGACATACACTCTACAGAGCGTGTTTTGTCACTATGTTGTTCTTCTTCTAAATCGTTCATGTTTTTAAAGGCAGCTTGCATCGTCACTACGTTGAATATGCACGAAGTAGTAGTAGTAGTCGTCTGGTTTATTAGAAGCAGAGACCGTTCTTTGTTAGAAGTAAGAAGAAACCTCATTGCATTATCACACAGGCTACTCTCTGCTGCCACCAAAATTTACACATTGCACCTTTAAAGGGTTAGTTCACACAAAAATGAAAATTATGTCATTAATTACTCACCCTCATGTTGTTTCACACCCGTAAAACCTTCGTTCATCTTTGGAACACAAATTAAGATATTTCTGATAAAATCTGATGGCTCAGTGAGGCCTGCATTGACAGCAAGATAATTAACACTTTCAAATGCCTAGAAAGGTATCAAACTGCCAAAGTCACGTGATTTCAGTAAACAAGGCTTCATTACATAATAAGTGTTTTGAAACGTTTTGAAATTTCAATGGTTTACGTGACTTTGGCAGTTTGATACACGTTCCGAACCACTGATTCGAAACAAAAGATTTGTAAAGCTTCGAAGCTTCATGAAGCAGTGTTTTGAAATCGCCCTTCACTAGATATTGTTGAATAAAGTCGTTATTTTGTTTTATTGATGCACAAAAGTATTCTTGTCGCTTCATAACATTAAGGTTGAACCACTGTTCACATGAACTGTTTTAAATACATCTTTAGTACCTTTCAGGGCATTGAAAGTGTTAATTATCTTGCTGTCAATGGAGGCCTCACTGAGCCATCGGATTTTATCAAAAATATCTTAATTTGTGTTCTGAAAATGAACGGGTTCAGGTCTTACGGGTGTGGAACAACATGAAGGTGAGTAATTAATGACAGAATTTTTATTTTGGGGTGAACTAACCCTTTAAGTAAATCGTGCACAATATAATAATTCATTCCCTCATTTTGATTTAACTAAAACAAGGGGACAAATTATTATTTCATGTGCACAATTTAGTTAAATGAGGGAACATTTGTTCATTTATGGCCATGATATACATATTTTTTCACGCATTTCATGTGCAGAGCTCTGTAGAAATTAATACTTTTAAAAATCAAGTATGCATTAAATTTTTTATTTCAAATAAATGCTGTTCTTTTGAAAGAATCCTGAAAAAAACATGGTTTCCCCCAAAAAATAATAAGCAGCACAATGGTTTTCACCATTGATAAGAAGAAATGTTTTTGAGCACCAAATCAGCTTATTAAGAATAATTTTGATGATGATGAAATTACATTTTATTATGTATTTAATAGAACACAGTTATTTTAAATTGCTGTAATATTTCACAATATTACTGTTGTCATTGTATTTTTGATCAGTGCATGCAGTCTGCATAAGAAACATTTCCAAGCCCACACTTTGGAACTCAGTGTCTCTACATACTTCCCAATCTTACACTTATACAAAGAACAAAATGATTTCCTGGTGGGCATCATCATATTTAGCCATCAGTGATGCTGTGTTTTTAATGATGTTCCTCCAGATGTTCTCTCTAGAGAATCTTCTACTATTTGAGCTCTGTGAGGTTTTAGCAGCGTGTGATGTTTTTAATGATGAACTACCATGGGCATTGTCAAATACAAATCACACTGTTGTAGCCTGGCTAATTTAATTTAAATAAGACTTTTAGAAGGTGTCCTGTACTCTCAGACTAATACACATTGATTTGAATCAAAGCAAGAAATCAAACCTGATGTGCTCTTTTTCAGTCTCTCTCTGTCCTTTCTACTCCCACATCACTGTTGGGGAGTTAAACTGCATCTCAGAGCTGCCAGACTCTATCAGGATTTAATGCTTCACACAAATTTATGGTGATGTCAGGGGAGGAGTGATTTCCTTATGATGGAATTGGCTTCAATAGATCCAAATGAGATTGCAGGAATAACAGCATTTCTCAGCAGGGCAGGCAGATAAAAACATTACAAACGATCATGCATGTTATACAATATAAGGTGATGTTCACACATGACAGGTTTTTTGCATTTCCTCTGTACTTTTTTTTTTTTTTTTTATATTTGTTTATACACATGCCTCAGATGAACATTTTTAACCACTGCGTCCAGTCTTGCAGTTTTGTAACATACTGTAAGTGATGCATTCACACTAGTTTCCATCCAAAGTTGTGAATTTAACTTATGTGCAAAATTGGAATATTGCATAAAACATTCGCGAGTTAAGCACTGTTTCTATCCAATGTGTTCAAGAGAACAAAATTGTCACTTCCTTAGAAATTGGTGCAAAATATCTGTAACAAAAATTTAAAGTTGCTGCAATCAGGGAAGCCACTGTAGCTCAGTTTTCCTACATAATATATTACTTGCATAAACGCTGTAATCTTATCTTTCATTCGGAGGCGGAAGCCAGTTCTGGAAGGTAATTATACTAAATCATTTTGATGACAGACTTTGGCTCTGGCATTTCAGTATGGCCAAACCAACATGCGAGATTGAGATTCTATGCAAAGAAATTGGTCTGCTGGTTAGTCCAGTTATGCCATCTCCCATGATCTGTTGAAGCAAAGTCACGTGAGTTTTTTTGTTGCATATCGAGAGATTTTTTCAGTAAATGTGTTTCCCTTGTAGTGTATGTGCATATATTCTTATTGGATAAAAAAAATGATCCCCCTCAATTGAGCGCATACTTTTTTTAATGCAAATTTTTACAATTGGCATTTCTATCCGTTTTTTTTTTTTTTTTTAATGCGATATCCCAAATCTTCTGTAAAAAAAGATGGATGGAAACATATACTGACAGTGATTAAGGTCTCCATGCCTCGCCATTGTTTCTGTTTCTATTCAACTGTATTAGCTGACAGATCACTGTCTGCAAACCCATTTTCAGTTCCCACGTTGCTTTACTTCTCATTTGCATAAAGTTAAGTTCATTGCTTATGGGTGATTATATAATCGCAGGTACATTTGGTGTCCAAAATCATTTATTTTTTATTATTTTAATAATTTGGTACTCATTATCATGGATCACAAGATGTTACAGGCCATATATAATATTACAGGCAATATAATATTTTCCGTAAAAAAAAAATGTCTTATATAGCTGAAAATCATGATTTCCTGTTGTCCGAATTAGTCATTGTCAATTCTGTTACTGTGAAACTCTGTTACCAAGGTAGAGTAACAGTGTTGATAGTCATGTGTGTGTGTGTGTGTGTGTGTGAGAGAGAGAGAGTGTGTTTCTCTGTGTATGACTGTCAATTCTGTTACATACTGTCAACACTGTTACTCTACCTTGGTAACAGAGTTATCAACAGAACATCAGGAAATCATGATTTACAGCTATATGAGACACTTTTTACAGAAAATAGTATATTGTTATGGCCTGTAACATTGTGTGATCCATAACAATGTGTATCAAATTATTAAAATAACTAAAAATATAAACATTTGAAAAAAGAAAAAATAATGTCTTTGGACACCAAATGTACCTGCAATTATATAATCATCCTTATGCTTATTATGACTTCCAGTTGCTTTGTCACCAAAAAATCTCAGTCAGTGTGAACACCCATTATGGTGCTAAAAGTCACACAATGTCTCTCTTTTTCTCACTTTCTCCTTCTCTCTCTGCTTAGGGGCAACAAAAAGAAGGGCATAAAGTCCTCCATCGGCCGTCTCTTTGGCAAGAAAGAGAAAGCGCGTTTAGATCAGCCTCTGAGCAGGGACGGCCAGATGACACCACCTGTCATTCCAGGTACCATCAAAACAAACACACGCACATATTACATGCAGGAAATGTCTTATTTTTATAAAATTTCAGAGAAATGAAGATCATGTACTCCTTAACCTGCTGTATTTGAATATGCTGTGACACAGATTTTGAGATGAGTATTGGAGATACCATGACCTTGAGCAAACTGGGCACACAGGCAGAACGAGACCGCAGGATGAAGAAAAAGTAGGTCTCCCCTGCTCTGATTCTCACTCATATAGCTCCTTCTCACTGACGCACACAAAATCACCCTGAGACATTCACTAATCTGACCTAATCCTTATTACCTAATTACACGGCTCAATTAAAGCAAATGACCAATCAATTTGATGGCAAAGTGCCATTTCCTGCAGATAAACAAGTTACAAATAACACTTAATAGTAGGCTAATAACAGGGCCTCATTTAAGTGTACTTTACCATTCTGTCGAGTCTGTCGTCATCTCCACATCTTATCTCTGTCCCCTGACCATTAGTGTGACAGAAAAAATAGGTTTCCTAATTAGCACCTGCCATGTGGATGAGTTTGTGTGTGTGTGTGTGTGTGTGTGTGTGTGTGTGTGTCCATTCTTTGGCACTGTGCTGAGAACGAAATGTTCTTCTTGTTTGGGTGCAAGATGAAGAAAAGAAATTGGATAGCCTTTGCAGTCTAATAAAAAACAAATGATGTCAAGAGAATAGCCTGTAAGAGATACGTGTCCTGTGTAGTTGCTGAAATTGAACTTAAACACAAAATGTACACAAAATTTCACAAAAACAGAAGATGTACTTCTCATATGCTATCATTTAACCTTAAAACATTTATTCATGATTTGTTTAATATTGTATGTATATTGTAAATGTAATATTTGTATTACTTTCTACTTAAAATGTTAGTAACCAGATAGCTGATTGACTTCCATAGTATTATATTATTTTTTTCCATACTATGGAAGTCAGTGGGGCCCATCAACTGTTTGGTTACACATATTCTTCAAAATATCTTCTTTTGTGTTCAGCAGAAGAAAGAAATTCATACAGATTTGGAACAATTTGAGGGTGAATAATTGATGAACAGTTTTTTGGTGAACTATCCCTTTAACAGGGGCTTGCGACAAATGTGTCAATAAAGTGAACAAATATGCCCCTAAATTCAAGATATGGGGACAAAAAATTGCGCAATTAAACTAAATCAAATATGACTGTGTAAAATATTAAAGTGAAAATTAATTAAAAGTGTCGATTGCGGCAGTGCATTTAGATCTGCTCATATTGCGTCTATTATTACTGTTTTTGATATACAAATAAATGTAGCCTTGGTGACTGGTCAGCATAAGAGACTTCTTTCAAAAAAGCTTACCAAACCCAAACTTTTGAACAATTGTGTATATACAGTGCTCAGCGTAAATGAGTACACCCCCTTTGCAAAGTAACATTTTAAACAATATCTCAGTGAACACAAAAACAATTTCCAAAATGTTGACAAAACTAAGTTTTATATAACATCTGTTTAACTATATTATTAACCTTACTTTCATGTTATAAATTAAACAGATGTTATATAAAACTTAGTCTTGTCACCATTTTGGAAATTGTTTTCGTGTTCATTGAGATATTGTTTAAAATGTTACTTTTCAAAGGGGATGTACTCATGTATGCTGAGCACTGTACGTATATTGATCTATATCAGCCACCCTTCTCTCTAGAGAATGTACAGAACATTGGGCGTTGAAACCCCCATATGGTTTAACCAATACACTGTATGCTTCATATGTTCAGACTGATGTGAGTTTGATGTCTCTGGGGTTGTATTTCCCCTTACCTCTGACCTTTCTTTGTTTTCTAACAGGCATGAGCTGCTGGAGGATGCCAGGAGGAAAGGGCTTCCTTTTGCTCAGTGGGACGGCCCCACTGTGGTCTCCTGGCTCGAGGTACAAAGACATAAGCCACCATCCCTCCCACCGTGCAGTAATGAGCACAGCACTCATGATCTTCATGATTATAATCACACAAATCACAGGGGATTCGGATGACAATAATTACGATAATTACTTACTCGCTCTGATGATGATGGAGATAACGAAGATGCATCTTGACGGTCTTCTCTCTGACATCCTCCAGCTGTGGGTGGGCATGCCAGCTTGGTACGTGGCAGCGTGTCGTGCCAATGTGAAGAGCGGCGCCATCATGTCGGCACTGTCGGACACGGAGATTCAGCGAGAGATCGGCATCAGTAACCCGCTGCATCGGTTGAAACTGAGACTGGCAATCCAAGAAATGGTGTCACTGACGAGTCCTTCAGCTCCTCTCACCTCACGCACAGTAAGAGGCCTGCTCTTAAACTGCTCATTTTCACATATACAGTCTCAAACAGAAAACAAATATGAATCAAAAATTAGTCACTGTAGATCCTTTTGTTTTGTCATTGTAACATTTGTACATATCATACTTATTACATTATTGGCTTGGTAATATGTGACCTCTAGACAGATGCTGTTCTCAAGTGGGAGTTGCTGGTTTGAATCTAGCCTTAATCATGTCCCAGTCCTGTTCACAAATCATTTCTTGTCAAGTCTTGACTGTCTCTTTGCTCAAGTTTTAAATTAGGGATAAATTCTTTATTTTATTTTATTTTATTCTAATGTAATTTTTGTATATTTTTTTATTTTTACATTTTTATTTGCTTATTGTTTTTATCATTTATATTAAATAATTATATAAAAACTGTGTAACTTTAAAACTACATAAAAAATAATTGTATAAAAAATAATTTAACATATTTTGTGTAAAAAATATAAATACATTTTTATCAAATTATTTTTTTATAAAATATTAAATTTTTATTTGCTTGTTTATATAAAACAGTAATATTTATTTAAAATAATTATATTAAAAAATATGTAACATTTAAAACTACATAAATAATTATATACAAATAATTTAACAACATTTTTGTGTACAATTAATATATTCAATATATTTTATAAAAATATTTTACTTATTTTTATTTTAACAAAAACTTTTGAAGATTTTGGTCTTTTCCCATTCAAACAGGCAGATGTACGACTATTACATGCATAGAAAATAGCTGCCCGGGGGCAGCAGTAACATGGCTGCCAACTGGACAGACTTGCCTTAAAGGAACTTTGCTGTAAACACTCACTCATAAAGGTGTTTATGACGACTATGAAATGTGTGATCATTTATCTGTGTGTTTGTGCCTATTTCTCTCTGTGCAGTCTTCCGGAAATGTGTGGGTGACTCACGAGGAGATGGAAAACATGGCAACCTCCACCAAAATGGTTAGTCCATCTGGGTGACTCCCTTGTGCCCGCGGTGCCATGCATATGCCACGCTTCCGCAGCCCTCACAACCCCCAGCCTGCTGCCCCTGAATACACCCCCATCCCCCTCCGCCCTGCAATCTACCCAAAGAGTGCGCTTATTAAACCTTTTTGCATGTTTCTGTGTGATTTATGTCCTATTGCTTTGCAAATTCTTTCCATATTTAACTGCATTTGCGATAATTGTTACCTAGTAACAACCACTGATGCTGTTGCTTGGTGTGCACTTCGTTTACTCTGACTGAACTGAGATCAGTGAGTTATTTAGCTAGAAGAAGGCATTGCTAACACTGTCTCCTCTGTGCTCTAACACGCTGTCACTCTGACCTTTGACTGTCAGGAGAATGAGGAAGGAAGCTGGGCTCAGGTGAGAGAGCTGGCTGTCTGCCTTCCACTGACTCTTATATGTGGTTTTCACTTGCCTTTTCATTAACCATTCATTATAAAGTCTGTTATTGACTTGGTTTATGGCTTAAAGAATGCATGAACTTCATATGGAATATGATTTTCAAATGGAATTGATTAAAAATTTGTCACAGTTTGTCACATTGAAATTTAGGCAGTTATACTGTATGTGGCAGGTAAAATTAGTCAAATTTGGTAGTTATGATGATATGACGGATTATATTACTTTTTAGCGGCAAAAAATACATATTTTTATTATTATTTTATTATAGTATATACTATTAAATAAATAATGTATATCATAAACTATTAGTATTATTAAAATTACATTAAAATATAATATATTTTTTAAATTATTGAATATATATATATATATATATACACACACACATACATATATGTATATATATGTATATGCACATTTAAATAATGTATATATATTTAAATAATTTAAGTTTATATAATATAACTATAAATATTTTTATATTATATTTATAGAATAAAAATATTAATTAAAAAATATGTAAACAAAATATAAATAATGCTTAATATAAATACTGTACTATATATTATAAATACATATTTTATATATAATATATTTTGTTTATTATATATTTATTTACTATATATAAATATATATTTTATATTTATATATACATAATATATTTATTATATTTATATTTTATTATATATTATTATATGATATTTGTATTATATATATATATATATATATATATATATTTATATATATATATATTATATTTTATAAAAGTTTATTTTGTGTGGGTCTCTATGTGAAATCAAATTAAAATGATGCTTTAAACTAACAACCCATGTAAGATCCAATTGACAGCAGAATAATGTCTCTTTTCTTTCCCAGACGTTAGCATATGGTGACATGAACCATGAGTGGATTGGGAACGAGTGGCTGCCCAGTCTTGGCCTGCCTCAGTACCGAAGCTACTTCATGGAGTGCTTGGTGGATGCTCGTATGCTGGACCACCTTACTAAGAAAGACCTGCGGACACATCTCAAGATGGTGGACAGCTTCCACCGGTAAACTATAGCAGTGATTGCTCAGTTTTAACAACCGCAGTGTGAACTAGACTTTACATGCAATGGTACATTCATTATATCCTTACAGGGCTAGTTTGCACTATGGCATCATGTGCTTAAAAAGGCTGAACTATGACAGGAAGGAGTTGGAGCGAAGAAGAGAGGATTTCCAACATGACATCAAAGGTACGAGTAAATTATCATTGCACTCTCTGGATTCATTACTTCTAAGTTATGAAGGGAAGAGCACTATCTAGTGGCCATACCTGTTATTTGCATTTTTGTGACAGGAATGTGCGAGGTCAACAGCTGAGCTTTTTAGTGTCAAATCCATTTAAAGGGACGGCGCCCGGCTGAACTTCAGCATAGCACATGAACTTGACACAGCTGTCACAGCTTTTTAAAATCTTTCATCTTCATAGCTAAAGACACACGCACCAACTGCTTAAGACACACACACACTTACGCAAATTACGCACAGGATTGAACAAACAGAAAGCAGGCTAGCCAGCTGTGCAAAATGATCACACTCCACGTATACTGTTACCTAAACACAGATATTTGCAGTACAGTTGTAAACACAGCCCCCTTCGAAGATTTGCTTCATTAATGTTTACTGCATGGGTTAGAGGTGGTCTGACCAAATTCGTTTTATATGACTTGTTGTTGTAAATTCAAAATTTTTAAATGTTTTATAATATGGCTCTATAATGCAAGTAATTTGAGTCAGTTTAATTTGAAACCAATGAAGCATTTTGTGTCTAGCAGAGGTAATAGCAAATGCATGTACCGTTTGTCGCTCTCAGATACCCTGGTGTGGACCAATGATCACGTGATGCAGTGGGTTCAGAACATTGGTCTGAAGGAATACAGTAATAACCTGCTGGAAAGCGGCGTGCACGGAGCTCTCATTGCCTTAGATGAGACATTTGACTTCAGCAGCTTGGCCCTCATTCTACAGATCCCCATGCAAAACACCCAGGTGAGGACCGCACAGGTGTTTAAAAGCAGTTTAAAGCCACTAGCTGGTCCTTACTTGCCCACCTTTCTAGGAAAGGACTTGGTTGATATTCTAACATAGAATGATGTTCTAACATAGTGATTTTGTGGTGTAGCATACTAAGGGTCTTTCCTAAATCCTGTAACTTTGATGTGTCTTCCAGGCTAGGCAGATTCTGGACAGGGAGTTCAATAACCTCTTAGCATTGGGAACGGACCGGCGCCTGGAAGAGGTAGGTGGAGATTTGGATTCTGTTTGGATTTCAGCTAAAATTCATGAAATTTTCCAGGTCACCTGAAGTAACACTGTGCTGTAGAGCTGGAAATGCTTTGCAGTCCACTTGTTTGTTTTCTTATAAAGCCTAAAGCTTGTAACTAAAGATTGACTTAGAACGGCACTGTCACGATTTACCTGTTACTTTGTCAGCGCTGGTCAGGATGGACCAATCACTATCATTTATGATTTCAGTATAAGGCTTCTTATTTAGTCATTTTATAGAAATGATGGGGTGGATTTTTATTTATATGTCAGGTACCAATCATTTTATTTAACATATTTAAACAATTGTCTTTTCTAGTGTACAGATGTCTACAGTGAGGCAAAAAGAAAAAAACATCTTGAGATTTGAATACAGCTCACCAAAAGATTAAGTTTTGTCAAAATGAAACTTGGAAATAAATAGGAAAAAATAATTATTTTATCATTTTATTTTATTCATTTTATCTGTGTAATAGTTTTTTTTTTTTTTTTTCAAAACAGAAACATAAAATATAAATATTTATTCATTTATTTTGTTTATTTTATCAGTGTACCGTTTTTTTCAAAGTGAAACAGAAACATAAAATATAAATATTTATTAATTTATTTTAACAGTTTATTTTATCAGTGTAACAGTTTTTTTTTAAGTGAAACAAAAAACATAAAATAAAAATATTTATTCTTTTTTTTATCAGTGTAACAGCATTTTCAGAGTGAAACAGAATCATAAAATAGACATTTTTTTACTTTCTTTTTTTATATCTGTGTAACAGCTTTTTCAAAATGAAACATAAACAAACTAGAATTTTTAGTCTATTGTATATGTATAACAGCTTTTTCTATAAAACTTATAAATACATATTTTATAATAAAAAAATGTGAAATAGTTTGAAACGTGGTTATAAAATGGCAGATAGTTGCTTTTACATTTGTGAGCTGGGAGTGCATGTCTGCAGCCAGTCCCTTCTGCAGAAATAGCTAGGAATGCGCTGCTCATCATTAACGTTGACATTTGTTGCCCATAGAATGAGGAAATTAGCTAATGCTTTTATATCATTGTGCTGTCATAATCATTCTCTGTTGCCATAATTTGAAATAATACGGATGTTGGTGCAGTCTTTTGAACAACATCTGAACCCAGTTGTTATGATGTCATCCTTTTCAACAGTGTGATGACAAGTCATTCCGAAGGTCTCCATCGTGGCGTAAGCGCTTCAGGCCGAGGGACGGCCAGGGTCTGGGTATGATGCCAGGGTCCATAGAGACTCTTCCTGCTGGCTTCCGCCTCAACACCATGTCCATTCCTCACTCCATGGCTGCTGTGCCCAAGAAACAGCTGCAACCAGAAGGTAGAAAGGGGGGCAGGGTGTTGTACAAGGGTGAAATGAGTTCAGCACGTTGCTTTTTAATGATTGCAGTACAGTACTAACAAGTAGTGCCTTCTCTAACTCTTTTACAGTATATCTTATGACACTAATTGCAAAACATGTATGCATATTGACTGTGAAAGCATGTGTTAAAAGTAACTAATATAAATGGCACAGGTCAGGGTCCTTCAGTTTGTGTCATTGCATGTTTTCTGTGTCTCTGTGGTTCAGCAGCCGGTCCCCCGGCCCCGCAGAGACTAGACCCCTCAGCTGTCAGGACTTACTCCTGCTAACTTGCTTTTACTAATCACTGCACTCACACTAACAGGTAAGCTGTTCACTTCAGCCTCTCATCTATAAACTCTGGTGGCTCAGTAAGAGATGTTTAACACCATCTCCTAACCAGATGCGGTGCGATAAGATTCCAGTGTCAAGCAATTTGTCTCTCCCTACTAGACATGGCATGACTACAATAAATCAATCAAAAATTACACTCCACTCACAGCAAAATGGACAAGTACATAATCAAATTCATAAATATTACACCATTTTATCATTGTTAAAAATACATACTTGAGTGACTGATGCAATCTTTGTCATAGAATACACTTGTTTGTTCGCACAATTTGAACCTTTCATTTATTTTCAAGATCTGAGGTGAATTATCCATTGTCACTTTCAGAGTGACTATAAAGGTCCCACAAAATTATATTCAAACTCACATTAAATTCTTTTACCTTTAATAAAGAAAATTTAAACTTTGTAGGCTGAAGACCCAAGTTTGGTTTGAAGACGAAAAAACATACCAAGCACAATGTTCTCTCACCATTCCTGATTTCTAACACACACTCACAGCGTTCAGCGTCGTCTTGCGGCTATCAGAACAGAAACGAAAGCTGCTGCTCTCCGTATGTTTTTCTTTCATCTCCGGTCGTGTTAATATGTAAATTGCGCAAGCTTATTTTCTCCTTCAGATCGAAAGATCTGAAGAAAAAAAAACATAAATTTACCCGCCCATAGACCCTCCCCTTGAAAATCAGGATAGGAGTGGTTGAAAATGGACAAAAGAGACAAATTAAAACCCCAGGTGTAAACGGGCATGTGTCTCCATCGTCTACTTGTGATCCAATCAACTATAAAGGTCCCACAAAATTATATTCAAACTCACATTAAATTCTTTTACCTTTAATAAAGCATATAATCAGTACCTGAGATTATCATTGTCATACTTTTTATGTTGTTCTAGCCGCGACGTCTCAGAAAAATAGAACCGTTGGGTATTACCGTTGCAGCTGGTTAGGTTAAAAACTCTGATTAACGTGGAAAAGATACCTTTTACCGCATGTTGCAGTGTCACGTCGCATCTGGTTAGGTAATGATGCTCAGATTTGTTGCTTGGCTTGTGCTTGAATTCAAAACATAAACTAGCAAAGTAGTGTAAACCTCTATACAACAGAATTGAATGAAAGTTTAAAATGAAAGTTCATATTATCCTATCAACATCCTAGGAACTGACATCCATATATGAAGTACTGATTCCAATGAATTATTGCACTCCATTATTTTTTTCAATTTTCAGTGTCCTTTAATTATATGTATTCAGTATCATGGATTATATGAACATGTGAAATAATTACCTTTTCTGTCTTTACATGATTTAATCAAGTACATATTTAATTTGTGTGTTGGAGCATTAAAATGTGTCACATTTTATAATTATAATTTTTATAATTATGGCTCTTAAATTGTTAAAGTGTTGTTCTGGGTTTGATACAAGTTACGCTCAATTGTCAGAATTTGTAGCATAATGTTGGAAAACTATTTCAAAGCAGAGGTTGCCGTTCACACAGAACACTTTTGCATTCCACTGTGCTGCATTTCCTTTGTTTTTCTATATGAACATGCTCTAGGCCCTGTTTACACCTGGTATTAACATGCTTTTGGGTGATCGGATCACAAGTGGACGACGCTAAATACAGGTGTAAACGGGGTGTAAAACGTTTTGAGCTTGTCCACTTTCAACCACTTCCAGAGGTAGTCAAAAACGCATTCGACCGGATTGCTTTCATAGTGTAGACGCAGATCATGTGGTCGAATGCTTTCAAACAGCCACAAAAGACTGCCTACTGACCTAATGCATAAAGATTAAGGGAAGCACGTCAACCAGAGGGGATTTAAACTTTGTAGGCTGAAGACCCAAGTTTGGTTTGAAGACGAAAAAACATACCAAGCACAATGTTCTCTCACCATTCCTGATTTCTAACACACACTCACAGCGTTCAGCGTCGTCTTGCGGCTATCAGAACAGAAACGAAAGCTGCTGCTCTCCGTATGTTTTTCTTTCATCTCCGGTCGTGTTAATATGTAAATTGCGCAAGCTTATTTTCTCCTTCAGATCAGGATCAATCAACTAAAACGCATCTTTATTCCAGGTGTAAACAAAAATAGATGGATATGTTTGACTGTTGCGCTCGTGTCTCACATCTTTTGCACCATCTCGCGGATAGCAAGCTGTTCTAAAATGCGGCGCTCAAGTTAAAATACTTTCAACCTTAAAAAAAGCAGACCTTGCTTTTTTTTTTCATTCCACTGCCTGCCATCTTGCATTTTTGAAACGCAAAAACTCTACACTAATTGGTTATTCACACAGAATGCATTTTTGCACTCCACTGCGCTGCTTTACCATTGTGTTTCTATGTAAACGCATGCACATTGACTACGCATATTGACAGTTTGACTGTTAACCTTACGTCTTTTGTAGCATCTGCCGCATCGCACATAAAAAATTGTTTTGGAGCATAAACATGTTAACTTTTTATATTTACATTAAAAAATGCATCTCTAGATCTTGCGTCATTCCATTACCCTGCATCTCACATTTTTAAATGCAAAAGCATGCTTTGTCTGAATGGCCCCTAACACACTTAGGGCAGTTCATACACAATGTACACTACCAGTCAAAAGTTTGGACTCGGTTTTTAATGTTTTAAAAAGAAGTTTCGTCTGCTCACCAAGGCTGAATTTATTTAATTAAAAATACAGTAAAAAACAGTGATATTGTGAAAGATTATTACAATTTAAAATAACTGTGTTCTGTTTGAAAATATTTTAAAATGTAATTTATTCCTGTGATGGCAAAGCTGAATTTTCAGCATCATTACTCCAGTCTTCAGTGACACATGATCCTTCAGAAATCATTCTAATATGCTGATTTGCTGCTCAAGATACATTTATTGTGTACAATTGTACAAAATATTTGTGTACAACATTTTTTTTTCAGGATTCTTTGATGAATAGAAAGTTCAAAAGAACAGCATTTATTTGAAATATAATCTTTTTGTAACATTATAAATGTCTTTACTGTCACTTTTGATCGATTTAATGCATCCTTGCTGAAAAAAATAATTAATTTCTTTAATTTCTTTTCAAAAAATTAAAATAAAAATTCTTACTGACCCCAAACTTTTGAACGGTAGTGTATAATGTTACAAAAGCTTTGTATTTCAGATAAATGCTGTTCTTTTGAACTTTCTATTCATCAAGGAATCCTGAAAAAAAAAGTACACAACTGTTTTCAACATTGATAATAATCATAAATGTTTCTTGAGCAGCAAATCAGCATATTAGAATGATTTCTGAAGGATCATGTGACACTGAAGACTGGAGCAGTAATGATGCTGAAAATTCAGCTTTGCCAACACAAGAATAAATTACATTTTAAAATATATTCAAACAGAAAACAGTTATTTTAAATTGTAATAATATTTCACAATATTACTGTTTTTACTGTATTTTTAATTAAATAAATGCAGCCTTGGTGAGCAGACGAAACTTCTTTTTAAAACATTAAAAATCTTACCGTGTCCAAACTTTTGACTGGTAGTATATTTTTGCATTCCACTGTGCTGTTTTTTTTTTTTAATATATATGTATATATGTAAACAAACAGACATGTGACCTTTTATTTGCATATGACACAGCATTCTGAAAATGTGGTGTCTACCTTTTAAAAAAACGCTTCTCTGGACCTTGATGGTTTTTTCCACTTCCCTCCGTCTTATTTTTTAATGTATGCATTTTGTGTATAACCCCTTACTTATTACATATTTACATTAATACCAACACGCAGAGGGTTTCAAAGATGAATGTTAAGTTGATCATTTTTTTAAAGCACTTCTTCCATAAAATGACTTCTATTTACTCGTCATTGACATGATAATTTGTAGGTGTTGCCAGTACACCAACAGAGGCATGACATCAGGTAAAGAAGTAGATAACAGCTTGTGTTTATACTGTCTCTGACTGCTTTTTTATCGCCTGACATGCTCAAACCCGGAACAAACTGTTTTTAAGACCTCAAAAATATAATTTTGATGATTTTTTTGTGGTTTTTATCTTCTCATTTCCCTGCCAGTGCATTCCCACTACCTGTACGGACACATGCTTGCGGCCTTTCGAGAATGAAATATGCCAAAATCTGGGGACACCTTGAAAAGATGAGGGATGGGTTAACCTTCGCCCTTCCCCTGTCCTGAACCACACCAGAGCTTTCTTGGACACCGTGCAATAGAGGGGGACAGAAAGACGAATTTTGAACTCTTGAGCGCGTGAAACGCATTGCAGCCGTAAAGGAGAAATCTCGTCATATCAGTCGTTTCCCAGTAATCCCGGTTATATAGTCTTTGTGGTGGTCGTACTTAACTGGTGTACTTGACCCTGTAGTCTGTCAGTGCTAGTCTGCTCCTTTGGGTGTGCCATTGGCATTTTACTGTATAAGGCTTTCTTCCCTTTGGTTATGCAAACTATTAATCAACGTCTATGTATATATGAAAAACAGAAAATTATGCTATTATGTTTTTTATGGAAATATATATATGACTTGTATATCGAGATGAATATATCATTATTATATAAATTTTAAAGTCTCAGTTGTGACTGTTTCCTGTCGGTTAGACAGCTTCGTCTGCTAGAAAGGGTGTTACACTTGTAGTCGGTGTCTTACACCAGTGGTGACTGGAGAAACGTGCGTTTGTGTTCACATCAGCAGTGCTTATCCACGTAGAATTTCGGTCCACACACTTTTCGGGACATCGAGATCGTATGAAGCCATGATGCTAAATATTGTCAAGCATCAGGGAAAGCAATAGACTTCAGTTCACTTAGCATCAGGAGAAAAAAAAAAGATTTCCAGCACATAGGACCTGCAAACGAACATATGATCTCTTTTGGTGCCGCCACTTGAAATTGAACCATGGGAGCAAATGTTTCTTGAGCAACCCTACCAAACCAGTTATGAGCGCGTTGGGCATTTCTTCATTTTTTAAGACAATATTTTCTGTATAATTCACAGGATGTATCGTGCTATTGTGGCAGCTACTGTACTGTGTGTGAAAACGTGTGTATGTGTATTTTAAGTGTTACACAATGCTGACGAATCATGTTCTTACTTTAAGAAGTGCTCTCTATTAAAAAAAGTATTAATATAAGTGACTGTTTTTTCATTTTATACACAAAAAATCATCAATCTTAATATCATTTTAAATGAATGAATGATGATTAAGTCTTGTTTATGCTGTGTGGGTCACTGTTGGCATTGGGGCGTCTGGTGGAGCATGCATGCCACTAAACTTGACAATCACTGTAGCATCTGTTGCCTCTCTTTTTCGCTCTCAATTGTCATTATCACAGATCTAAAGGAATATATCACCACTCAAACACTTGAACTTGAAATCCTGTGGTGTGCTGCTCTTTTTTTAAGCCTCGGTCTGCCAATTGTGCCTAGCCTCTCACAGCCAATTTAGTTGTTTCTGCTTCATTTTAAATGCCTCTTTAATGTTCAGCACGCTCGCTGAATATCTATTTGATCCTTTAGTGGCTTGCTAAAAAAAATGCCTTGACGAGGACCAAGCGTTAATACAATGCCGAGACGTTTCCCTGATGCGACAGTGGTGGAGTAACTGAAGCCTCTTGCTTTGCAGCGTGTTCTTCTGTGATGGTCGTTTTCACGCTAATTTGTTTCTGTAGCTCTTGACAGTAATGTGAACTGTAAAACAGGTGCAGGTCTCTCTCTCTCTTTCTCTCTCTCTCTCTCTCTCTCTCTCTAGCTCTTTCTCTTTTGTGTGCATGTCAGGTTTAATGTGTGTGTAAATAGCTGATTTATGTATATAATTCTGTATAGAGTAGATGCAGATTCCACATAAAGCATGTGGTTGAACAAGTGAGAATTTTTCTTTTAATGTGATATTTGTTTTAGTACTGGTCAGAGTTTTTTTTTTTGTTTTTTTTTTTCACTTTAAATGTAAAAAGCTGTCACAAATAAATAATTATATATGAATATATAAAATAAATATTTACCTTATGTATTATAAATCATTTTATGGATTTTTGGGTTGGTTTTTTTTTTGTTTGTTTTTTGTTTTTTTGCACACAAGCATAAACTGAAGCATATTTTAGCGATGAATGGGAATGCTAGGAAAGTACTTTCCAACAAAAAGATAAATTTGATGATCAAATCAGCCAAAGAAAGAAGAAAACAGTCTTTTTAGAGGACGGAGAATAGGATTAGAAATCAATATATACAAATACACAACAATCTTTATTATAAAAGTCCAAATAAGTTATTCCAAACACACAAAAAAAAAAATATAAAATAAAATAACAAAACCACTCTGTAGAAAATAGGAATATATTTACATGACTGGCATTCGGAACTAGTTTAAATTAAGCAGAAATTGGTCAAAACCAGAAGTAAAACATTGGACCCAAAAATGTTTTTGTTGGTAAGCATAAAGCACACACAAACAGAATGAAAAAATAAAGGAATTGAGAGGAAAAAAAGGACAAATTATGAAAATATGATTTACCCAGCCTGACTGTCTTAAGTTTCAGCAGGAATTAGGCTGATCTGAAATTCGTTCTTATTCCACAATCTCTTCCATAGAGATAAGAAACATTTGGAAATATAATCATATGGACCTCAAGATTTGTCTGGAAATTAAGCCCCCGAGGCTTTTATGACTTTTTAAAAGGTTCTTCATTCACCTTGGGTGTCATAGATAGTGCTGTTATGGTCGGTGAAAGGTGATCTGAACATAATGGTAGGTTCACCCTCCTCATTTATTTGCTTATGTCCACTGTATAGGGCACCGGAGTCACCTCTGTTCCTGTAATGCTGTCCACAATAGAGGTCAGAGACCTCAGGTTGGTCTGCTCTGAGGAGTCGTCATTCAGGAGATCTGAGGAAATTACAGTAGAAAACACTGTCACATGTTTGCCAGGCAAGACGTTCAAACCTCAGAAATAAGGACATTTGTAGCTTTGACAATACGGTTTGAAATAAGTTTTCTTGATGCATTATTTGTGTTAAATTGATTCTTCATATTTGTCAGGCTAGTTAGTGTAGGTGTGCTGGTCTTACCCTCGTGGGTGGAGCTGTAGACGGGGGCGCAGTGCTCTGACGCACTGCTCCACTCTGGACTGCTGGAGCAGGTGCTACCAGAGCCCTGCTCGCTGGAGGACGACACCTGTTACACACAAACACACACAGTACTGTCAGTCACATCACCAGTTACCACACCCGACCATGGGACCCCCAACACCCTCACAACCATCATAATCAAGCCACAAGACAACCTATTATCTGCCTTTACACATTTGATTGAACATTTTGCTCACACTTTAGATTATGGTCCAATTCTTGCTATTAACTTACTATTAACCACATCTTTTGCCTCAATAAACTCCTAATTACTGCTTATTAATAGTTGGTAAGGTAGTTATTACGTTTAGGTATTGGGTACGATTAAGGGATGTAGAATATGGTCATGCAGAATAAGGCATTAATATGTGCTTTATTAGTATTAATAAACAGCCAATATCCTAGTAATATGCATGCTAATAAGAAACTAGTTAATAGTGAGAATTAGACCCTAAAGTGTTACCAACACTTTATATAGGTGTTTTTGTGTTTTTAAAAGTTGAAACATGCAAACTACTGACTTAATTTTTATAATATTTAATGCACATAAAATTAATTTAAAATGTATTTTTTAATTAATTTTTCAATTTTAACTTTTATTTTAATTGTTCTTTTTTGCAATGCATGCTGCATTCAAGGTTGTATTTAGTCTTCGATTTAAAATTTGAATTTATTTTTTATTTTAATTTAAATTAAAACAAATTAACTATTTATTTATTGCAATGCATGCTGCATTTAAGGCTGTATTTAGCCTTCAATTTAAAATGCAATTTATTATTTTTTTATTTAAATTTAAATTTAAATATTATTATTTTATTTTTATTTTTTTGCAATGCATACAACTTTAAGAGCTCTAAAAAAGAGAAAGGTCTTTTAGTTTTACACAATAGAAAAATCAGGTAATTAAATGCCCACTAAACTACAATGTCAAAAGAGTCCCCACTTAATTAATATAAGGAGTTTTTCAATAACTTTTGCTTTGAGAAAAAAAAAAAAAATTCAGGTTTTGGAAGTACAGTCCTGCTTGACAGCATAGAAGTCATTGAAAAATCCTACCATACACCTGCTCCTGATCCCCTGAGCTTCACTCACCCCTTGAGGAGCTGCGGCTCTGTAATGCAGGTTTCCTTGCTCATGTTCCTGCTGGTTGAGGGAGCTGACCAACGCTTGCAGTCTCTCGATGTATTGGATGGCGCTGCGCAGGATTTCCACCTTAGGCAGCCTCTGGTTGGGATTCATGAGCGTGCTCCTCTTAAGAGCCTCAAAGGCCTCGTTGACCTTCTTCAACCTCCTCTTCTCCCTCAAAGTGGCGGCTTTCCGTCGGTCCATGGTCACCGACTTGCGCTTACACACCTTGCAGGCCCAAGGCAGACACTGACCCGGACAGTGCTGCTGCTCCTGGTGAGGAGACATGGACAGACCGAGGCTAGATGATGGAGACGGTTTGTCCTCCAACCCCACTCCGTTGGACAGCAGCCGTCCGTCTCCACACAAGCCCATCATGGAACTTCTGTCTTGATATCCTGCTTGGTCAAAGCCTCCTGTCAGCCTGGTTTGGAAGAAGTTATCGCCGCCTTCGTAAAAACGCTGGTCTGCGAAAAAGTAGGGGTTGGTCTCGAAAAGCTCCATGTCTTGCTGGAATTAGAGTCCACCGGCTCTGCTGTGTCTTCTCTGAAAGCGTTATAGGTCCTTTACGGTCCTTGCGAGCGTGTGTGGGTGTTTCCCCCGGAGCTGAGCTCGTGCTGAAGAAGATCTGTGGACGACAACTGCTCCACACCAACTGCAGTGGTGGCATTTAAACTCTCTGCCTGGTGTTAGATCAGTAGGTTAAATATAGCCAGGGCTCTGAGAAACCTGACCCTGCGTTTAGCTGTTGCCACACATCTAAACTTTACATCTCTTTTCATTCCCCAATCTTCTGGGGATTTGGGACCGGTTTGCTTCAAGAACGGCGTCAGGCCGCTGTTGAAAGTCCAGGAACATGATCTGGGTGCTGTGGAAATCAAACAGACTACAGGAGATATGAAAGATCCACTATGGCTCCTTAATTAACTGATTTAAATCCTTGTCAGACAGTATCACCTTCTCTTCTAAAGCAGAAAAATGTCTCATCACTTTTATGTATTATTAACAGATCATTGTTTCTATAGCTTTGCCGGAGCAATTCCTTATTGACAGTGTCTGTTTGGGAAAAGAAGGTAACGGGGAAACTTTAGAAAATCCTCTGGTTTTATTTTTATACTTATTTACAACTGTTTCAGAGACAATAAATGCAAATATAATCAAAATAGAATAAATAATATTGTAAAAATAGAATAATTAGTAGAATATATTAATATATAACAATAAATAAAATGTAAAAAAAAAAAAAAAAACATACAACAATATTAATTAGTTTTATATATAGTATATTACTGTAAATTTTCTGGTTTATAGATAAACTAAAACCGGTGAATTTACAGTTTTCAGTTTAACTTCTGACCATTTATAATAATAATAATAATAAATGCATTTTAATATATTATAAAACATAATAATAATAAAAATAATAATATTATAAATATTATTATTATTATATATTCTTAACATTATTATATTAATATTATTAATATAATAATGTTAAGAATATATAATAATAATAATAATACATATATTAATATATAAAATGACAATCTTCTCAATCTTATTATAATTTGCTGTTAATATTTTAATATAATATAAAATATAATATAATAATAATAAAAATTTAAATATTTACAATTATATTCTCAATCTTTGTCCAATTAACTCGTAATTTGCTGTTAATAATAATAATAATAAATATTATTTTAATATAGAATAAAATAGAATTAATAAGTACATTGATATTTTTAATATTTAAAATGATTATGTTCACAATCTTTGTCCTATTAACACATAATTTTTATTTATTTATTTATTTTTGCTGCATGTTTCTCTTGAAAACTTTGAGGTAGCTACTGTGTCTTTAAGTTTACCTGTAATGTCTATCATTGGTAGACCTTCTTTGTCCCTGACCCCAAAAAGCAAGGTAGGCTCTCCGGACGTTGGAAATCCCTAATGGGCTTGTCTGGGCTCACAGCTCACATGCTAATTCGGAAGAGCTTCCGCTATGTTCCCTAATGAATCCACGGGCTTATTTATGGTTACTGACACACCACAGCTATTCAAGGTTCATGTAGTACATGGTGAAGGGGTTTTTTCACTATGATATTTTGCCTGAGTGACAGTATGCTGAACTTTTCTACAATGTCACTGGTGAAAGAGTCCCTCAAATACTTGTGACTGTGAAGTGGAGACCTGGTTTAGAACTTAAAGGTACCTTCTTGCCCGGCACAGGTCCGAAGCAGGAAGCCCCGTGGTGCTCTCTCTCGTCATGGTAACCCAAGCCTCCATCCTTGGCAGGATTAGGAGGCTGTGCAGTTGGCTGTCAGGTTAAAATGTGATGGATGATCACTGATGGTTGAGGAGCACAATGGGGCCTCTGTGGCTGTCCTGGCTGCAGGGGAGCAGTGTGTTGGAGTCATTCACCCCGGACCTTCTCTCAGCCTACTGTCAGCAGAAACGGAGGATGGCAGGGTGACAGCTCCATGCATCCACACACACACACACACACACATACACACGTCATGTTTTATGGGGACTTTTCACAGACAATGTTTTTTTATACTGGACAAATATATTCTATCCCCTAACCATACCCCTAAACACAACCCTCACAGAAAACTTTCTGCATTTAGTATGATTTATAAGCTGTTTTCTTCATGAGGACCGAAAAATGTAATTTTGTCCCCACAACGTAGGGTTTACCAGGATCACACACACACACACACAACACATACACACCACGCAGGAACTCCTCCTGAAGAGGAAAGCACTTTCTCAGCATTTTAGTAAAGAGGTCAGGTTACCAATGATAAAACACAGTTGTCTTGTTCAAAAGGTGTATCAGAGGGGTGTCCATGATAAAAATCTATTGAAGAAAAAAAATTTCTTAGAAATCTATTATTTGTGTTCACACTGGCATTATATGGTTTAAAAAACAACAACACAATAATCACAATTATCAAATAATTATTAAGAAGGTTTCAATGTAATGACTCTAAATATGTGGGGTAACTATCCAGTAATTTTTTTACACCTTTAATACATGATCTTCAAATATTTTTATAAATGCATTTTTCAAGATATTTTTTTTCCAATAATCATAACTAATACTTCATAAAGTCATTACATTTTTGGTTAGGCGCACCACATGACATTTCACAACCTAAACTAACCTTTCCTTGTCATTAAAAGTAATCTTTTTGCCAGCTTGACAATATTTTGCAACCACATGCAATATCTTAGCATTGTGAAAGCAAATTTTGCATGGGCAAGAACCTTGCATATTTTGCAGAAAATGTCAATCTAGATAACCAAGCAGATCTCGCCCTCCATTGAATACCATAGTAGAAAAAGAATATAATGTATGATAGTCAATGGGGGCGAGATCTGCTTGGTTACAAACATTCTTCCAAATATCTTCCATTGTGTATAGCAGAACAAAGAAATTTATATAGGTTTGGAACAACTTGAGGGGGGTGTAAATGATGACAGAATTTTCATTTTTGGGTGAACTATCCCTTTAACCCTTATATTAGGTAAAAAATATGGGTATGATCATAATGGTCAGCATCAAATTGACCCTCACTGGATTTAATAAAATTGACAGAAAATGACACTACAGGGAAAAAAATATTTGATTTTTATGATTTTTTTGCCTGTTATTATGATAGGCCAGTATGTAGACAGGAAGCGAAGTGGGAGAGAGAGAGGGGTTCGGGAAAGGTCCGCGAGCCGGGACTTGAACTTGGGTCGCCTGAAGCGCAACAGCGCTATATGTCAGTGCTGCCCACTAGGCTATCGGCGCTGACTAACAACTGTTATTAAACACTTTCTAAACAGTATTGTATAACACAATAATATAACACTTTATTTTACATTGTCCTTGTTACACATATTACATGTAGTTACTGTAGTAATAACTATAAATTATGCATAATTACATGCGACTAACCCTAATCCTAACCTTAACCCTATAGTTAATACATGTAGCTAATTGTTATTACTCCGTACTTAAATATATAATTACAATGTAACACGGACACCTTAAAATAAAGTGTAACCATTTTATTATTATTATTATCATTTGGGTCTGTGCAGCTACCTGTGGTGCTTTTGTGTCTCTTTGTGAATTGGCTGATTAATTGCCATTTTATTCACAATTTCTAAGTTTTAAAACTCTTAAACAAGGTGACAATCACCATGCAATCAATTGCTTTCGTAATACGACTTTGACTACTTAAAGTCACAATGATCCATTTCAAGTTCAAGTGTCCCTGACTACCAGCAAGCATGCTAGAAACACAGGTTTATCATGGGGGATTGAGTAGATCCTCAACCAGACAGATGATATCAGTCTATTTGAGTAGGTCTTAGGTGTAAGGCGACATGGTGTGCTGCCTTGTCACTGAAAACAGTGCGCCACTTCTCTTCACTGACAAGCAGCAGCACATTGCAGGACAGCTGGCAGAAAGGGAGGAGGAGAAAGGGGGAATTGGCTTCTTGTGAAGAAATGCCCAGAACGTGGCTGCATTAGCCATGGAATGCTCACTCTTCACTCATATTTGGCTCTCAAACCCTAGAAAGATATTATGAGCTCTGTTATTGCTTTTAGGACAGGGAGTAGCGACTGGAACAGATGCTTGGATCCTCTGGACCGCATGCAGCGTTGAGCTGGCCTAGCAACAGGTTCAAGTCTTTTGTCAGGGACTCTCTCTCTTTTCAAACACCTCTGTTATGACTTCTAAGCATGCCTTATCAAATGCAGCGGCCCCAAAAAGTGTTTGGACACTTAAGATGCACTTAAAAATGTATGATTGTGATTGCATTAGATAACAAAATATCAAAGCAAATGGCATTTATGTTACAGAAGGACAACAAACTGAAGTATGTTGAAATTACTTTAACTAAAATGGAAATAGAAATTAAATAAAAAAAACTAAAAATGACAAAAGCACATCAAATTGTTAAAACTTAAACTAAAATAAAAAAAAAGGCTAATTTAAAATATGAATAAACACTAGTGTATGAATAATACTAAAATAACACTGACCGGTACCTGTGTTTTTACTGTCTTTAGGGCTCTCGGTCAGAAGGAAACAGTAGTGGACAGGGCCTTACAATACGATAGTCACTGGTCTCTTTTATCAGGTTATAATCCTCTACAACAAACAGAATGGAAAGCATGTGCGTGTGCAGCTGTCGGTGTCTTAGTGCAAGTGGTGTCATGTTAAGTCACAGGAATGATCCTGGTTCTCGGAGCACCATGACTGCCTCACCCCTCAGTGGCACGCTACTCACTGTTAGTAAATGCCTCTCTCCAAGAGACCACAAACAAATCTGCCTCACTGTTAGAGTGGAAAGAAGAATACCGCATAAAAACGATTTGGTGGTTTCAGTCTTCTGGAGATTTTTAAAACACCTTGTGTTTTAGGAAGAGAGAGGCTGTCCAATTTCACCTTCATATTCTGTTGTGATCGACTGTACTGTTATGATGTTTGAGGACTCTGAGAGAATGTACAAATGTAAAAATAATAATAGTAATTTTGAAATTACCCTTTTTTTGTTTTGAAATTTTGCCCAATTATTAAAATTACTTAACTTTGCTTAAAACCACTGTATGCAGATATTATTGGAAAAACATGAACTTTAGGTCCATCTGACCCAAAGTAAAAGGAAAATACATTGTTTGATTATAATGTTTCTCAAACCTCAAACAACAAATAAGCATTAAAAAAGAAAAGCCAGAATTTTGGAATCAACTGAGTCGTTTATAATAGTCGATTCCAGACTCTTTAGTATGAATATGTTAGCCTTAAAGGGTTAGTTCACCCAAAAATGAAAATAATGTCATTTATTACTCAGCCTCATGTCGTTCTACACCCGTTAGACCTTCGGAACACAAATTAAGATATTTCTGATTAAATCCGATGGCTCAGTGAGGCCTGCATTCACGGCAATAACACTCCCTCTCTCAAGATCCATAAAGGTACTAAAAACATATTTAAAACAGTTCATGTGAGTTCAGTGGTCCTACCTAAAGCGACGAGAATACTTTTTGTGCACCAAAAAAACAAAATAATGACTTTTAAACAATACAGTGATGGGCCGATTTTAAAACACTGCTTTGAAGCTTTACGAATCGAATCAGTGATTCTGATCTCCTATCAAACGGCTAAACTTTGGCACTCTGAATCACTGATTCGATTCGTAAAGCTCCGTAATAAATGATATTTTTGTAGGTTACATCATTACACCAGTAAATAGCAGCAAGAGCATATTTTTTATGTACACAAAAGGTCTATTTCTCTCAAATATTGTTCAAAAATCTGTCTAAATCTGTGTTAGTGAGCACTTCTCCTTTGCCGAGATAATCCATCCACCTCACAGGTGTGGCATATCAAGATGCTGATTAGACAGCATGATTATTGCACAGGTGTGCCTTAGGCTGGCCACAATAAAAGGCCACTCTAAAATGTGCAGTTTTATCCCACAGCACAATGCCACAGATGTCGCAAGTTTTGAGGGAGCGTGCAATTGGCATGCTGACTGCAGGAATGTCCACCAGAGCTGTTGCCCGTAATTGAATGTTCATTTCTCTACCATAAGCCGTCTCCAAAGGCGTTTCAGAGAATTTGGCAGTACATCCAACCGGCCTCACAACCGCAGACCATGTGTAACCACAACAGCCCAGGACCTCCACATCCAGCATCTTCACCTCCAAGATCGTCTGAGACAAGCCACCCGGACAGCTGCTGCAACATTCGGTTTGCATAACCAAAGAATTTCTGCACAAACTGTCAGAAACCATCTCAGGGAAGCTCATCTGCATCTTGCTGATGTCAGCGTTGTGAATCGAGTGGCCCATGGTGGCGGTGGGGTTATGGTATGGGTAGGAGTATGTTATGGACAACGAACACAGGTGCATTTTATTGATGGCGTTTTGAATGCACAGAGATACCATGACGAGATCCTGAGGCCCATTGTTGTACCATTCATCCACGACCATCACCTCATGTTGCAGCATGATAATGCACGGCCCCATGTTGCAAGGATCTGTACACAATTCCTGGAAGCTGAAAACATCCCAGTTCTTGCATGGCCAGCATACTCACCGGACATGTCACCCATTGAGCATGTTTGGGATGCTCTGGATCAGCGTATACGACAATGTGTTCCAGTTCCTGCCAATATCCAGCAACTTCGCACAGCCATTGAAGAGGAGTGGACCAACATTCCAGGCCACAATCAACAACCTGATCAACTCTATGCGAAGGAAATGTGTTGCACCGCGTGAGGCAAATGGTGGTCACACCAGATACTGACTGGTTTTCGGACCCCCCCAATACAGTAAAACTGCACATTTTAGAGTGGCCTTTTATTGTGGCCAGCCTAAGGCACACCTGTGCAATAATCATGCTGTCTAATCAGCATCTTGATATGCCACACCTGTGAGGTGGATGGATTATCTCGGCAAAGAAGAAGTGCTCACTTACACAGATTTAGGGCCTGTTTACACCTGGTCACTTCATGCATTTTCTCTTATCAGATAGCTATCCGATCATGAAAAGACCAGATCTAAATGCCCTCCGAAACGCATATAAATCCGATCGCTCAAACCACTTCAGGAGGTGGTCTAGGACGCATTCCAGTCAAAACTGAACTCGTCTAAATGCATCTGTTGAAACATGTTATAGACAGTGCTACTGCACCGCGCATCGCCGCAGATGAGCAGCTGATATCTCTTCAGCAAGACAACGCGCAAACTGCCGCAAATCAAACTGAAAGTAAGTCTCAGGCGCTCAAAACACAATAATCTTCATTAAAAGTAATGAGACTAAATGATCTTACCAGTGCTGTTGCCGTGCTCTCTCCTATTGCGTCTTTTATTTTGAAATAAGCTGATAATCAATAAAATACAGCTCATATTTGTTGCTTTCGGTGACGTGAACTCCATGAAATCTGCATATAGCACGGGAATTGAAGATCGGATCAATATCCGTTTTGCGGAGACACATTTATGTGGCCATGTGTAAATGCAATCGTTTTTATAAATCAGATAGCTATCCAATCAAAGAAAACGCATGAAGTGACCAGGTGTAAACAGGCCCTTGGACAGATTTGTGAACAATATTTGAGAGAAATAGACCTTTTGTGTAGCTACATAGATATTTGAGTTCAGCTCATGAAAAATGGGGGCAAAAACAAAAGTGTTGTGTTTATAATTTTGTTCAGTGTATTTTTACCATTTAAAAAAAAAAATTCAGCATCATTACTCCAATCTTCAGTGTCACATGATCCTTCAGAAATCATTCTAATTTGGCACTTAAGAAACATTTCTTATTGTCAATGTTGAAAACAGTTGTGCAGAAATTTCAGGAATCTTTGATAAATGGAAAGAGTTCAAAAAGAACAGCATTTATTTGAAACAGCAATCCTTTGTAACATTACAAATGTCACTTTTGATCAATTTAATGCATCCTTGCTGAATGAAAGAAATCTTAATGACCTCAAACTTTTGAATGGTAGTGTGTAATAAGGAGAAAACAATAGATTTACAACTAGAACCTAATTCCTTTCACTCTTTAAAACATCAGAAGTCCTTGCTTTCAGCTCATTCAGGGATAGATTAGTTCCATATGTGCCCAATTAGCATGCATTCTACAACAGTTCCAACCTCACGAGGCAAACTATTAATCATCTGCTTAAACAGTGGCAGTGTGACTGCGGCTTCTCATGGGTCATTTAAATAGACCAGACAAGCCGTTAACGATACATCACTTTCCAAGTGCAACATCATGGCGGCTGTTCATGTGGGAAGCTGGTGGAAACACCTCTTGACAAGAGCATCATAGAACAGCTGACAAACCCATTAAACCTCATAATATGCTAGATTGCCCTTCAAGAGACTTCATGGAAAAACGCACCTCTGCATTTTCATGTACGCCTATTACTGCTAAAAATAGATCACTATGACCTCCCTATGAATTGCATCAGTCAAGATCAAGATTGGATATCTATTCTGTTTTTTTCCACATAACAGGGTGCGTGTTCCAGTTGAATTCCATTTGATTGTCACCCACAGACCTACAATGATGCCTCAATGCCACGAACATCCAGGAATGCTTCTCAGAATAGCATCCTTTAAATGCAGTTTGTAGACCTAATATTAGTCTTTGGAATTCGAAATATAGATTTCAAAGACATGCATATTTTTCATTCTCAGCAGTTAATGGCGATCATTCCATAGATGAATGCATGGAAATCACAAACATTTGTGGATGTTGTATATGACATCCATTTGAAAAGGTGGGGCAGGGATGGGACCGCATTCAAATGTTCTCTGCGGAAACTATGCCGACAATGGTCCTAATTTTGTTTGTCTTCCATGTCTGGATTCCAGTTGGGACGTTAAGGAAAGTTGAGCCCCGTCCCAGGCTTTATCGGCGAGTAAAAATATGGCCTACAAGCTTTTCTGCTCGTCCCTCACTGTTTATATCTGACTCTGGGCTCCAGTGACCTTCTCCCATGTCATCGAGAACCCAAATTTAGCGCTTCGGTTTCTGGAGCGACCAAATAGTTAGACAACATTGAAGACGGGGTGAGAATGCCCATGATGCAGATACGGTTACTCTTACTTGAAGAGACATAAACGGAATAGTGTAAACATCCAAGTCACTGGAATGCAAATCTAGGAAAGTGACACAGATACCAGGCATATCCCTGACTTCAATTACTTGATAAACAAAGACAGGTTCCAGTCAAGGCAGCTTCCGACATAAACATAACACAACCTTCCTACTCTCTGTGTTTGAAAGGATAAAGCTTGAACTGGGTTTTTGGAGTCGCCCATTTGAGTGGCATGTTGCAGAGTGTTTTTGTGGGGCGTTGGGATGACACAGAATGACAGTTATGTTGTAGTTGTGCTGACATGTCTGTGGCATGTTCATGCCAGCGCAGTGGCATCTGATGTGTCACGGTTTTTTTCAGTGTTTTAAATACCGAGTTCTGACTGATTTGCAATGCTGATGCAACACAAGATCAAAAACAACTTTACAATGATCCAGCGAAATTTTTTATGATTCATTCTAAGCTATTTTAGTCAATTTGAGTATTGCTGTCTGATAGATTAAAATACGTAGATGATTTTAGAATGTTTTTATTTATTTATTTATTTATTTATCCATTATATATGAATTGTGCTATATAAATAAGTGGCTCGTCTAGATTAAATATTTAAGTATTATTTTTCTTTTTACTTGCTGTACTTTTCCATTTTACTAGGTCACACATATTGTTATTTCTTCAGGTTTAATTTGTATTTTTGTAATGTTTTTGAGTCTCTTATGCTCACCAAGGCTGCATTTATTTGATCAAAAATACAGTAAAAAATGAAATATTAATACAATTTAAAATAACTGTTCTCTATTTAAATATATTTTAAAATGTAACGCCAAAGCTGATTTTTTTTGCATCATTACTCTAATCTTCAGTGTCACATGATCCTTCAGAAATCATTCTAATATGCTGATTTGGTGCTTATGAAACATTTCTTATTATTATCAATATTGAAAAAGTTGAGCAGTTTCATATTTTTGTGGAAACTATGATACACATTCGTGACATTTCAGGATTCTTTGATGAACAGAAAATACAAAAGAACAAGATTTATTTGAAATAGAAATCTTATGTTACATTTTACGCATGTCTCTGCTGTGACTTTTGATCAATTTACTGCATCCTTGCTGAATAAAAGTATTAATTTCTTTAAAAAAAAAAAAAAAATCATACTGACCCCAAACAGTAGAATATATTCTGCAATTCATCTAAAATAGATGATTGATTTACCACATATAAGGTGTTTTATGTACAGTTCGTACAAATCTGCATTATATTTGGTTCTTTGAGAAGAGCAACTGGTTACTTTTTACTGAAATGGCAATTAGCAATAAAGTAATGTGTTTTGGCACTAATCTGAGGTGGTCTGAGGAGAGAGTTTGTGACCATAGTTGGAGAATAGTAGGCAGGTGGCCAGGCAAGGCCTGTCGTGAGGAAGAGTGGAGCTGACAGCTGGCCCTGTCAAACAATGACTTATTCTTCACAGCACTGTAAATCTGCTCTCAACCGCACACACACTCCAAAGGCCCATGTGCGTTTGACCGCATATGTAATTATACAATTATTCTCCTCTGACATTGCATAAATTCTTGTTATTTAAGTTCAGTGTCAATATTTTAGAGTATTTGAGGTAGTTTCTTTCTAATATTTGATGTTGATGTTTTGGAAAGCTATTAATTTGAGGGAATAAAATCCTTTTTTATTACAGCATTGTAGTTTCTAAATATGTTTAGGTTACTTTTTCATAACAAATACCATAAAAGTATTATTAAACACCCTTAGAAAAAAGGTTCAATGGGGTTCTATAGAAACCTAGGGTTTTTGACTAAACAGAATGCTGCAGGATGACATATTTTTGTAGGCCAAAACCTGGAAATGAGTCCCATCATCCCAAAGTCAATGAGTTTTTAAATGGATTTTGGTTAAAAGTCTGAAATAAGGTCTGTGGTGAACACAAGTTGCTAAATGACGTTAAATAGAATAGTTCTATTTACTGTAGAACCTGTTTCCATGGTAACAGAAAGTGATCTCATGGCAGGGAGAAAGAAGGATGTGAGAAAGATGTGAGGTGTTATTTTGAAGGTGAAAGGATGTGAATTAATTAATTGATTTGCCGAGGGGAGAGAGATTAATCAGCGTATTTATTTCTCAAATCTTGAACTCTTGAACCAAAATTAGTGGGAGGGAGATTTTTAGTTTGTAATAGACCAAATTGCTTTTTTTAACACAGATGAACAGTCATTTAAAGAAAAACACTGTCGTTTAAACTTGTCCTTCAAGAATCTCTGGAATATTTAACATTCCACAGTCAGATATTTTCACTTTTATAGGCTGATCATATTTCATTACAAAGCTGTAATAAAATACTAATATTAAACAGTGGCATTATCAACTGTCAAATAATGAATTTATTTTTAAATATATAATATGTATTTGTAAGGATAAGAAAAATCTTGTTTTTATACTCATCGCTCATCCAGACCGGCAGGTGGCGCTGATTATCACCGAGCTCAGCAGGATGAACGCAACCAAAACAATAGTGGAAATAAGAGCTGGATGGAGACTTTTAAAGTGAAATTTTATTAACGCACAATGTCTAAACTGCAAATTTTAAGCATTGTTCTGACAGAGAGATTAACTTTAGCTGCGCAGGAGATATTTAAGGCTGTGGAAGACATATTTTCAGAGTATAATGATGAGATTTGTCGCTCCAGACAAGAGATTGAGCTGCTCAAGAAGAGACTGCAGCAGGCAGGAATTCAGATGGACTCTGGTTAGTCACTTCACCTTAAATCTGATTCTGATACTTATTTCTTTCGTGTTATGGTTTTTATGAACACGAAATCTCGATAGAGTCTTCAATTCGTTTACCACAGCCATTTAAATCAGCTATAATCCTTTAAATAGTCACTAATTTGGCACTTTTTTATTATGCATTGTTCTTTGTTAATCACTTATTGTTTTTACTAATTTACGCTTGCCATATATACTGTACACATGACATAATTCCCCCGTGTATGATCTTTAGTATGTTTGTTTATTGTAGAAATGCAGCCCTGCTCCTCTGAGACTCAAGCTCAGAAATACACACAGGCATTTTCAGAGGCATGGAGATCTGAACGTGACTTGAAGGATACAGAGATGCATATGAAGCTAGAAGTTTATACACAGCAGGAGGAGAATGAAGTGCAATTCCCTGTGTGCAATGAATCAGCACCTTTATCACCATGTATGGACATTTACCATGACCAGATGCCCAGCAAAGACACTGAACCCCAAATGATAGACAGCAGTGAGAATACTTTTCCATTTATTAACCAAGTACCTCGAATTAAGATTGAACCAGAGACTAATACTGAAACAGGTATCACCTGTCAGGCGCAGCAGCACATCACAAGACACGGCTTGGATGACTCAGAGGCCAGTGATGCATCCAGTGATGTCAGCAAAATCAAAGTCAGCCACATTGGCTCTCCCAGACATAAGACACAAACATTGAACGTAAGTCTATGTATATACAAAAAAAAGGTTGTTTCTGCCACTGATTTAAAATATATATATATATATAAAAGAGGTAATTGTGACTTTTTATCTTGCAATCTCACTTTTCACTATCTCACTTTTTCTCGCTATTTAAAGTTTATATCTCATAATTCTAACTTTTTTTCTCAGAATTGCAAGTTAAAATCTAGCAATTCAGACTTTATAACTTGCAATTGCGAGTTTATCTTACAATTCGAAGAAAAAAGCCAGAATTGACTTTTGAATTGAGATATATTGAAGAAAAAAAAGTCAGATTTAGGAGATATAAACTCGCAATTCTGGCTTTTATCATGCGATTCTGAGTTTATATCTCAGAGTTTATAACTCGCAATTTTGAGTTTTTTTAACTTGCAATCTCATAGTTCTGAAAAAAAGAGATATGACACACAGCTGTGAGAAGAAAAAGTCAGAAATTTGTGATAAAAAGTTCCGTGGCTTAAACAAGCTTTTATAGAAATGTGAAGGACTATTATTTTTATTGAATTGTAAGACACTTTTATCCATAAATGTGAGCTGATAGATGTCGTTGTTTTACAGCTGCCCCTCAGAAATCAAGAGATGTTGACACAGCATAGGATGGAGCTGGCTCAGATAAGAGAGAGGTACTTGAATTGATTCTTTAGTGTTTCATCTGTGCTGATTTGAAGTCAACATAAAGTGTGCTCTAGCTTGACAGCACAAATCCTTTGCCTGTCATACATGTAATTTAGTAATAATGCTCAAATGTGACACTCCCTTGTCAGTTCTAAGCTAAATTTCTTAAATATGACTTTTTTTCCTTTTTTTTTTTTTTTTTTAAAGCTGTCTACAGTCAGTGTTATACTAAAAACAGTAAAACAGTCTCCAAAAATTAAATTGTACTGAATCTACTGTTAGTTGCAAATTTCATCAGTGTCTCCAAAAATGAAATATTGTATTTTCAAATAAAACTTAAAGGTGCAGTATGTAGGATTTCTGTCTGCTAGAGGTCGCTAGAGGCCTATTCAAAACAAAGGCGTAGCTTGATGACGCCAAGTTTGAGCGCGGAATCTTGGGACATGTGGTCTTCACCTCAACGGACGGTGCAAAAGAATAGGGATAGGACTCAGGAAGAAATCATGTTCATGGATGCGATTATTAACGTTACTGTAGTATGAAGCAGAGCAGGACCGAGCGTTGTGGGAGCTGAACGAGGCCGCTGGAGCAATTGCGCAACACACGCCTCACGAGCAGCGGAACTTTTATTATGCCACAGTCGCCGGCGCTGCTTCCGCTTTTCCAGTCATGAGTATGAGGTAACACAGCTCTGTTTATTATCTTAGATACATTTGAGAGTGTTGAAAATAATGTTATAACGTTATTCTGTGCGTTCGCTCGGCGGCTGCTGCTGTGAGACACTTGTTTGAGACACAGTGCAGTAAGATAGATCGATTTTAGAATAACATTATACTGGATGGCTTGTGTTGATAAATGGCATGCAATTCATTTTAAAACGTATTGTATGATGGAGAAAATTCTGTATTACTGTTAGTAAAAATAAAGCTGCATCTGATTATGCTACTAGACAAAATAGTGTTTTTCTCTGAGGCATGGTAAAGCATGGTACTCGCAAAAAATCAAGAAAATTAGGTTTAAACAATAAGACTAAACGTGTTGAGCTATATAACAAAAATTAGTTTTCTGTCTATAAATATATCAAAACAGTTGTTCCCTTGTCTATTAAAATGTGTAATATATTAAAGCTTCTTTGGTGTTTCCATGGTTTCTACAAAATAAAACCGGAAACCGAGGCAGACCGCGGGTATGACGCAATTGACAGGCGACTCCTCACACGTTGTAATTGTAATTTTCTCACAATTTACAAAGAGTTGGAAACATTTGGGATATTGTAAGTACTCAAGTGAACAAAAAAATAACACTGGCCTAGTGGTTTTTGGATATTTTACTGGAAAATCTTACATATTGCACCTTTAAGTGGCTGCTGAAGGGTTTTGATTCTTTTGATTTGTGTTTATCAGAATATATCCTGGTCAAATAACCCCATAGTCATGTTTACTATAACTTAAATGTTGCTGTACTGTAACCACTGGTAGTTGCTTAATTCAGTGGTGACTCTCTTTACTGTTGCACATGAGTCAAAATCTGCTAAGGGTTAATAATGGAACAACAGTTTTAAAAAGTGATTTTTCACTATTATTTACAACAGGGTCTGCATTTTTCAAGGGTTTAAATGAAAGATTTTTGTTATAAGAGACTATAAGAAACTTTGTGCATTAAAAACACTCCTTTCCTCATAAAAATTGAACATGTTTTTCAAGTCAACGAATTTGTGACAGCTGAATGTAAAATTTTTGACGAGCCAAACATGACAGTCTCTGAGTAACATTATTTTTTTAAGCCACGAAATAAACTTATTCCGTAAAATAAGTATAATGTACCACGCAAAAAGCATCTAATGTCTCCAGCACGTTTTATATTTACCTAAAAATCAAACATAGTTTACACCTCACACAGGTGATCACGTCCTTCAAAAACTTCGCCTGGCTTGTCAGTTAGAATATTAGAACTAAAAACATCAACATAACACACTCATTGGCATCAGTGACTTTACTGAATTTTTGATGGCTAAGAAATAAAAAAAATATTACCTTATGATGTTGCATCCGTTTTTAAATCAGTATCATTTGAATATCACAACATCAATGTCTGTCAAAAAATAACGTGCGCAGTGCACCGCAGTATTTACAAACAGCACAGGTCCAAGTAGTACACAGATTTCCTGGAAAACAAACACTCCTGGATGTTTTGACTAGCTCATCGCTTTCTGAGAAGAGGGAGAAAATGCTGGCCTGAACGGCTTCAACATGCTGTATGCAAGAGACAATTACGTACCTAATACATAACACACGAGCATAAATTTGTTTTTCACTCACTGAAATTGAATCGGAATGATCAGGGAACTGAGTGAAATACGTAACACTGCATGCTAAAGAGAATAAATGCCAACGTTTGCCGTGTTAGTGAACATCGTTCAACGTGTTGGTTCCTGACAGAAACAGGAAATTGTACGTTATATTTTGACGGACATTTTTATGCACGAACTACGCATTCTGACCATCCTAATTTGAATATTTTTAATAATTTTCTATTCTTGACTGACCTTTTTTTCATTATTTTGGCAATAGATGAACTGTTAAATGAGTGCTCTTGAGATGAGTCCCTGTAGTTGTCCAGTTTGACTCTCATATGCTGATGTGTTTATATAAAATAGAATAAAATACAACTATATTCTATTTATTATATTTTATATATTCTTTATATTCCCTTTTAAAAAACTTCCTCCACCTATGGAAATGTTTGAATAAATCAGTGAAATGGTGTAAAAATTTTCATTTCAGAATGTCTTCGAGAATCCAGCACCGTAACTCTGAGCGTAACAGTAAGAAAAGTCAACCATATGTCTGTCAGAATGAAGTGTCACAATCTGACAAGTGTAAAGCCAACAATGCGAGAAACAGTCAGGCCTGGAGGGATCGTCTGAAAAAAGACCCTGTAAAATATGCTGAGTTCAAAGCTTTGGAAGCTGCAAGAGCAAAGGAGTATAGATATAGAAGAAAGAGGACTGCTGCTGCCATAGAAATTGATAAGGAAAATAATCGTGAGCGACAGAGAAGATACAGAGCCAAAAAGAAGTTACAGTGTAGAAGAACAGAAGAAAAAGAGTGTAAAGCTGAAGAAGAGCCTCTGCCACCTAAGAAGATAAGAAAAGTCTTAACAAGAAACGAGCGGATGAAGAAACGAGAGTATGATAGGATAAAGAAAAGAGAGGAGAGGGAGAGGATGGGAGAACAGAAGAAAAGACAAATTCGTGAAAGAGATGCGTCTCGAAAGAGGGAAAAAAGAAGACAAAAAAAGACAAAAAAGCAAACTGACACTCCACAAACAAATGTTGGCTCTCCAAGTAAATCTACAGGCTTTAGAACTGAATCAGCAAAACAGGTGGCAGTGTCACGGATGTCCAAAAAAATTCCGGCTGATGCAGAAAGGTTTGCGGACATGGTAATGGACTTCATCCATCGCTGTACTCCTCGTAAACAAGCACCTTTGAAAGCTAGAGGTCTGAAAACAGCTTGTCGACGAATAGATTTTGATGACCCATCTCAAAAAAAACTTCAATCCATAATTGAAGCTCTAAAGAAGAAGAAGGATACTGCATCCTTGGAGAAGAGGCGCCTGATCATCACTAGTTTGATGGTTGCCAAAAAGTACAGAATGCAACATATTGTATCAAGGCGCTTTAACCTCCGTCCAGCATATCTTGCCAAATTATCAAATTCCTCATCCAGTGAAGGTTTACGTAAAAAACGCAAGCCTGATGCCACTTGCATGGATGTTGTGAACAATATAACTGCTTTCTATCGTAATCCTAAGGTAGCACGAGAACTTCCTTACATGAGGACTGTAAAGAAACAACAACAAAGATTCCTCATGGAGATCTCTCTTCAGAAAGCCTATGAACTTTGGAAGCTGGAAAATCCAGAAAAGAATTTTGTGTCCTTTCCTGTTTTCTCATGGCTTCGACCTTCATGTGTTCTTCTTCAGCGTCGGACAGACACAAACCATTGTCTCTGTGAATATTGTACTGGAGTTTTACTGAAGCTTCAGAGCCTGAACAGAATTCTCACTGCTACTAACAATGTCGACTGTATGAAACTCAAGATCAAAAACAAATATGAACTTATCAATTTTTCTCTATGTCCCAAAAGTGGCAACAGCAAGTACCATAATCTAAAGTGTATTAACAGAGCCTGCTCCGACTGTGGTGTATCGCTTCTCAAGGAAAAGTTCAAAGTGGTACTAGATTCGTATGGCAAACAAGAAGTATCCTGGCAAAAGTGGGAGAGTAAGGCTTTCAACCATGATGGTAGACAAAAGACCAAGAAGGTTCAATCAACTAAGTGTGGCACATTCAAGACAATGTTTGATGAGTTATTGGGTGAAACAGACTTTTTGGCTAAACATCTCTTTACAGCCAACTGGCAAAATGACCAGTTTTCCCTTATCCGGGAAAAGTTGCCCAACACTTGGTCGCTGTTCGTCATGGATTTTGCCGAAAATTACTTGTGCATATCCTATGATGAAATGCAGAAATGCACACAGCAGATAACCATTCACCCAATTGTTTGTTACTACAAGTGTCCCACAGAGGGTCACGATCACACCATCCAGGAAGCCTTGGTTTTTGTTTCGGATGACCTCAACCATGATGCCAATGCAGTTCACCACTTCGAAACTCTGGCTATAAAGCACCTAAAAGAAAAGCGAGGACTGAAGTTAGAGCATGTAGTTGAATTCACAGATGGCTGTGGTGCACAATACAAGTCAAAGGTGCCATTTGCTGACATTAGCAACGCCAAGGCTTCACATGCTTTGTCTGTTGAAAGATGTTACTTTGAATCCCGTCATGGCAAGGGGCCCAGTGATGGTGTCTCTGGGGTTGTAAAATCATCTGTTCGACAAGCTGTCCTTTCACGTAGGATCACTATTAACAATGCAGAGGAGATGTATAGTTTCTGCAATCTGAATTTGACAAAAGATGGCTGTGATGGGCAACTCCGTACATTTTACCTGGTTAAACAAGGTGAAATTCAGCATGACCGTCCTATAACACAAGTGAAGTCTGCCTTTGCTGGAACTCGTGTTCTCCATTCTATACGGTGTGTTTCTCCTGGGGTCCTGGATACTCGCGTATATTCGTGCTTCTGTGACGGCTGTATGAATGTTGATGATGGAAACCAGTGTTCCAACTCAAAATATGTCCTTCCCTGGCAACGACGTACCTTGAACATAGATGCTGAAATAGTTGATTTATACCAGCCTTTGACTAAAGAAGAGAACACCTTACATTCTGCTACAAGTGAAGATGACCAACTTCCTGGTGAACAAATAGAAGATCTCTGGATGAAACTTAACCCAGGTAAGGGCTCCATTTCATAATAGCTCCAACTTTGAACAAATAATGTGTTCTTGACACTTACCTTTTGTATATGTTTCATTGTAGTTGTAAAAGATCTGACTTCAGGTTAAAGTCCCTGTTTGTCACTATATCACTAAGTCTTGAAATGCTATACTGATTAAGACTAGCAATTTTAACTTGAAGTCAGACTTTAAAAAAGGTCCCTTTACTCTCAGTACCACTATTAATCTCATTTGATTTCATTCCCTTTAAGAACTTCCAACTGATGACTTGGTAATGAATTTATTTCAAGAAGATAAAGGACAGGAAACAAGTAATAAAACAAGTAATGAAAGGCCTACTGAAGTGCAGGTGGGTAAAAAAATCCTTTGGTTTTTACCTTATTATTCAATTATTAGTCCTACCTCCATATACCAGGGCCCCAGTTTCATAAAGCTGACTTAAAGTTGAGTGACAAAGTTGAGGCGATTAATGGACTGTTGTCACCATTGGCATCTTTGACGACTTAACATGAAGTAAGCTTTATGAAAGCGGGGCCAGACATCACTTTTAATTGTGCTGTTTTATCTGTGGAAGATGATAGGCTGGGAACTTGCGAATTTTATTGCAACTGTGCACAGGTTTAAAAAAAAATGATGGAACTTAGTAAACCAGTATTTATTATTGTGTAATTTCAGGATTTGCAGATAGAAGTTCTCAAGGATTATGCTGTGCTGTACACCTGTCCACCCAAGTGGTGCTTGGGCAGAGTTCTTGAACCACCAACTAATGAAGGAGTCCGGATGAAGTTTCTGGAGCAGCGCGGAGTCAGCAATTTGTTTTCCTGGCCCAAGACTCCTGATGTTGAACTAGTGGATCCAGTCTACATATTTCATGGACCTGTAAACTTGATTGGACACCATCCATTCTCTGTTGATGAAGAGGAATTTAAAAACATTAATGAGAAATACAAGACAATAAAAAAGAATGCATGTTAGTTGATATCAAGCATAATTCCTATATGGAGAACTGAATTCCCATAAGTGTCATTTCACAACAAGTGTATAATGACTGTCTTAATAGTTACTCGTGTTGAGTTTAATGTTATGTTTAATTACCCTTTTGCAGATTTTGAGAGAGGAACATGAATTGATTCTTTAGTGTCATCTGTGCTGATTTGAGTTAACTTATTCTAGTTAAATGAAGTGTGCACTAGCTTGACAACACAAATCCTTTGCCTGTCATACATGTAGTTTGTTAAAAATGCTTAAATGTGACACTCCCTTATCAGCTCTAAACTAAGTTTGCATTTACTTTTAAATACAGACAAATTTCTTAAATATGACTTGGTTTTTCTTGTTTCAGGCTATCTAAACAAGACAACCTGAACCACCCCCCAGGTGGCGTCCCCTCGGAAATACTAAGTGCATGACGCCCCTGGATAAACTCATCTACTCACTAGTTCGCCTTCACTGCCTCGTGTTTATACTCGCGCTCTTGCAGACTATTCTAACTCACGTTTTCATGGAAAATGTTTTCAAAAAATGGGTTCATAATGGGAACCATGAAGATACTGTATATGAAGTGTCTGACAGAACCTCCTAAGGTTCAGAACCTTTTCTTTGAAGAGTTACCTTTGTTTCCATGGCAACAGAAAGTGGTCCTCAAGGCAGGGAGAAAGGATGTGGTGTGTTATTTTGAAGGTGAAAGGATATAAATTGATTAATTAATTTGTCGAGGGGTGATAGATTATGCAGCAAATATTCCTCAATTCTTGAACTCTTGAATCAAACTTAGAGGGAGGGACGGAGATGTCCACTGTTATCTAAGGATTTTGATTTATAGTTTGTAATCGACCAAAGGGCTTTTTAACACAGATGAACAGTCATTTGAGGAAAAACACTGTTCTAGTTGTTTAAACTTGTTACCTTCAAGAATCTCTTGAATATTACAAAACTGTAATAAAATACTAAAATTAAACAGTGGCAATATGCCATTAACCACTGTCAAATTATGAATATATTTTGAAATATAAAGTTATATTTTTGTAAGGACAAGGAAAAACCAGGGCTGTGTCCTTCAAGAAAGGTAGAAAGGCATCAAGGCACGTCTGAATGTTCTTGTCTCCTGAGATACCTTCATCTGATCGATTTTTTAAGGCAGCATAGATGTAGGCCTATCCTTTGCTGCCTTTGATATTCCACAATACTGTGCGTTCCATTCTGTAAGCTAAAAAAAAAAAGAGAGAGAGAGAGAGATGGCGCCTGAAAGTTTTGGTTGGTGGTTAGTTTGTGTGTAAAATGTACATTTTTGACCAACTTTTTCCACTTTTGATGTTATTTCTAGCAAGAAATTACTATTGTACTATCGTTTAGTTATCACCAAAACTCTCTTTATTTCGTTGTAATTTATGAAATCGTTTTGCTTCCTCAGAAGTCGGGTTCGTCAGCGTACCTTCGTGCGCAAACGCTTCCTGCAAAGTCATTGCCTGATAGGGCAGCTAGGCAACAAGTCAACTTAAGCCAGGGATGGACAAACTCTGTCCTGACCTGGATGGCCACTGTACTGCAGTTTTGCTCCAACCCTGATAAAACTCAATTCCCTGTAGCCCTTCTAGTAATCCAGAAGACACTGATTAGCTGGTTCTAGTGTGTTTGACTAGGGTTTGAGGAGCATGTCGCACGCAGCTCAGGTTTTTACATACTCAGCGCTCATCCAGACCGACAGGTGGCGCTGATTATCGTCGAGCTCAGCAGAACGAACGCAAACAAAACGGTTGACTGTTATGGATGTGGAAATAAAAGCTTGACAGATACTTCAGTGACATTTTATCAACGCACAATGTCTAAACTGCAAATTTTAAGCGTTTTTCTGACAGAGAGATTAACTTTAGCTGCGCAGGAGATATTTAAGGCTGTGGAAGACATATTTTCAGAGTATAATGATGAGATTTGTCGCTCCAGACAAGAGGTTGAGCTGCTCAAGAAGAGACTGCAGCAGGCAGGAATTCAGATGGACTCTGGTTAGTCACTTCACCTTAAATCTGATTCTGATACTTATTTTTTTAATGTTATGGTTTTATGAACACTAAATTTCGATAGTTAGAACGAGGCTTAAATTCGTTTACCACAGCCCTTTAAATCAGCCATGATCATTTAAATGTTATTAATATTAGCTTATTGAGATCTTTAGATTGTGCCAATAAAGTAACTAATTCGGCATTTTTATTATGCATTATTTGTTATTCAACTATTATTTTTACTAATTTACTCTTGGCATATATACTGTACACATGACATAATTCCCCCGTTTATGATCTTTAAGTACTAAAGTATGTTTATTTATTTTGCTTATTTATTGTAGAAATGCAGCCCTGCTCCTCTGAGACTCAAGCTCAGAAATACACACAGGCATTTTCAGAGGCATGGAGATCTGAACGTGACTTGAAGGATACAGAGATGCATATGAAGCTAGAAGTTTATACACAGCAGGAGGAGAATGAAGTGCAATTCCCTGTGTGCAATGAATCAGCACCTTTATCACCATGTATGGACATTTACCATGACCAGATGCCCAGCAAAGACACTGAACCCCAAATGATAGACAGCAGTGAGAATACTTTTCCATTTATTAACCAAGAACCTCAAATTAAGAATGAACCTGAGACTAATACTGAAACAGGTATCACCTGTCAGGCGCAGCAGCACATCACAAGACACGGCTTGGATGACTCAGAGGCCAGTGATGCATCCAGTGATGTCAGCAAAATCAAAGTCAGCCACATTGGCTCTCCCAGACATAAGACACAAACATTTATCGTAAGTCTATATGCAAAAACAAAAACTATGGAAGCTTTTTTTCCGCCACTGATTTAAAATATATATATATATATATATATATATATATATATACACACACACACTACCAGTCAAAAGTTTGGACACGGTAAGATTTTTAATGTTTTTAAAAGAAGTTTCGTCTGCTCACCAAGGCTGCATTTATTTAATTAAAAATACAGTAAAAACAGTAATATTGTGAAATATTATTACAATTTAAAATAACTGTTTTGTGTTTGAATATATTTTATAAAGTAATTTATTCCTGTGATCAAAGCTGAATTTTCAGCATCATTACTCCAGTCTTCAGTGTCACATGATCCTTCAGAAATCATTCTAATATGCTGATCTGCTGCTCAAGAGACATTTATTGTGTACAATATTTTTTTTTTTTCAGGATTCTTTGATGAATAGAAAGTTCAAAAGAACAGCATTTATTTGAAATATAATCTTTTGTAACATTATAAATGTTTTTACTGTCACTTTTGATCGATTTTAATGCATCTTTGCTGAATAAAAGTATTAATTTCTTTAATTTCTTTTAAAAAAAATAAAAAATTTTACTGACCCCAAACTTTTGAACAGTAGTGTATAATGTTACAAAAGCTTTGTATTTCAGATAAATGCTGTTATTTTGAACTTTCTATTCATCAAGGAATCCTGAAAAAAAAAAAGTACACAACTGTTTTCAACATTGATAATAATCATAAATGTTTCTTGAGCAGCAAATCAGCATATTAGAATGATTTCTGAAGGATCATGTGACACTGAAGACTGGAGTAATGATGCTGAAAATTCAGCTTTGATCACAGGAATAAATTACTTTATAAAATATATTCAAACAGAAAACAGTTATTTTAAATTGTAATAATATTTCACAATATTACTGTTTTTACTGTATTTTTAATTAAATAAATGCAGCCTTGGTGAGCAGACGAAACTTCTTTTAAAAACATTAAAAATCTTACCGTGTCCAAACTTTTGACTGGTAGTGTGTGTATATATATATATATATATATATATATATATATATATATATATATATATATTTATAAAAGAGGTAATTGTGACTTTTATCTCACAATTCAGACTTTATTACTCGCAATTGTGAATTTATCTTAACATTCAAAGAAAAGTCATAATTGCATGATATAAACTTGCAATTCTGGCTTTTTTCCTCACGATTGTGAGTTTATATCTCGTAATTCTGACTTTTTCTCAGAATTGTGAGATATAAACAGGAAATTACCACAATTTTATAAGTTTATATCTGAAAATTCTGAGAAAAAGAGATAACTAGCAATTACGAGGGAAAAAATCTTTTCTTTTTTTTTCAGTCAGAATTGTAAGATGATAACTCGCAATTACCTTTTTTTATTTTTTATTCCATGGCGGAAACGAGCTTCCATAGAAAACTCCTCTTAAAGTGAAGGACTATTATTTTTATTGAATTGTAAGACACTTTTATCCATAAATGTGAGCTGATAGATGTCGTTGTTTTACAGCTGCCCCTCAGAAATCAAGAGATGTTGACACAGCATAGGATGGAGCTGGCTCAGATAAGAGAGAGGTACTTGAATTGATTCTTTAGTGTCATCTGTGCTGATTTGAGTTAACGTATTTTAGTTAAATGAAGTGTGCACTAGCTTGACGGCAGAAATCCTTTGCCTGTCATACATGTAATTTGCTAATAATGTTCAAATGTGACACTCCCTTGTCAGATCTAAAACAAATTTCTTAAATATGTCTTTCTTTTTTTAGGCTGTCTACAGTCAGTGTTAAACAGTAAACAGTAAAACAGTGTCTCTAAAAATTAAAGGGTTAGTTCACCCAAAAATGAAATTTCTGTCTTTTATTACTCACCCTCCTGTCGTTCCACATTCGTAAGACCTTCGTTCATCTTCGGAACACAAATTAAGATCTTTTTGATGAAGTCTGAGAGGTTTCTGTCCCTCCATAGAGATCCAACGCAACTACCACTCCAAGGTCCAGAAAGGTAGTAAAGACATTAAAGTACTCCATGTGACTCCATTAGCTTAAACTCAATTTTATGAAGCGACGTGAGTGCTTTGTTTGTGCAAAAAAACATCATTTTATTATCCAAATATTATCTAAAGTGTGTTCACGCAACAATGTCAGCTCTCACTTGAACGCAACACACATGCGTCGTGAAGCTTACAAAAATATTGCAGATCAATATTTTTGTAAGTAAACTGGTAAATTATGTTTTTTTTGCGCAAACAAAGCACTCATGTCGCTTCATTAACTTGAGGTTAAACCACTGGAGATACATGGAGTACTTTAATGATGTCATTTCTACCTTTCTGGACCTTGAAAGTGGTAGTTGCGTTGGATCTCTATAGAGGGACAGAAACCTCTCAGACTTCATCAAAAATATCTTAATTTGTGTTCCGAAGATGAACAAATGTCTTACGGATGTGTAACAACACGAGAGTGAGTAATAAATGACAGAATTTTCATTTTTGGGTGAACTAACCCTTTAAATATTGCATTTTCAAAAAAAAAAAAAAATCCTGGGTGATTCTCACATACACATCAGAATATATCCTGGTCAACCACACCATAGTCGTGTTACTATTACTCAAATGTTGCTGTATTTTAACTACTGTTAGTTGCTAATTTCCATCGGTGACTCTCTTTACCGTTGCACATATTTCTCAAAAACACATAGTTAGACAGCTTCAATTAATGTGAATGCTAGATTATGTCAATGAGAACTTCATGTTAAAGCAAAATTGATGTCAATACTTTTATCAAAACATTATTACACTACAAAATTATGGGGTCAGTAAGATCCCAAACTTTTGAACTGTAGTGTATATTTAAGCAATAAGTTACTATATTATGATTATAGTCAGTCATGCTAGACTACAAACTCCATTGCCCTTCAGTCATACATATGTGAACGCAGGTGTTGGCATCCCACTAGCCAGCTTTTCAGCAGATTTCCAGGTATATTTTTCTAGCTCTATTTCAGGTGCGTCTGGCCGCGGCGCTCAGCAGATGTGTGCTAATAGCCTCAGTGACTCAACTTCCTGCTGAGTTAATGGCCCTGCGTGGTCTCCAACAATATCCAAAATGTGTCTGATTTTATTGCTCAGTCGACATTTGTGGCCTAGGAAGTGACCAGTGAAACAAGTCCTGTTTGGATCTGGCAACTTTTTTTCCCAGCAACACTGGTTGTTGTCCATGGTGCTTGTGTAGCCAAGACGTTTTTCAGAGGTTTTCCTACGCTGCATCTACGGCATGATGTGGAGGGGATAAGAAAAATCACACTCATTCACAGGGCAAAGTCAGAGGCAGTGATTTAGCCTGTTACAGCCTCTTCTTTTCTTAAAGGATTAGTTCACTTTAAAATGAAAATTACCCCATGATTTACTCACCCTCAAGCCATCCTAGGTGTATATGACTTTCTTCTTTCAGATGAACACAATCACCCTGATGCTCCCCAAGCTTTATAATGGCAGTGAACAGAAACTTCCTGTTTGAAGCTCAAAATAGTGCATCCATCCATCATAAATGTACTCCACACGGCTCCGGGGGGTTAATAAAGGCCTTCTGAAGTGAAGCGATGCGTTTGTGTAAGAAAAATATCCATATTTAACACGTTATAAAGTAAAATAACTAGCTTCCGCCACACTGCCTTCCGTATTCAACATACAAAAAAAAAAAAAAAGGTTTCGTAAGTTAAATACGGAAGACGTAGGACGTAGCGTAAGCGTTTTGAACTGCGAGAGGCATTACACTTTCTTTGTAAGTTGAATACCAAAGGCGGTCTGGCGGAAGCTAGTTACTTTACTTTATAACGTGTTAAATATGGATATTTTTTCTTACACAAACGTATCGCTTCGCTTCAGAAGGCATTTATTAACCCCCCCGAGCCGCGTGGAGTACGGTTATGATGGATGAATGCACTTTTTAAAGCTTGGGAGCACCAGGGTGATTATTAATATTACTCCGATTGACTTTCTTCTTTCAGATTAATACATATACACCTAGGATGGCTTGAGGGTGAGTAAATTATGGGGTTATTTTCATTTTAAAGTGAACTAATCCTTTAACCTGTGCATGTGACAGAAAAGCTTCAACAGAAAAGGGTAAGATCTTAGTTGAAATAGTCTGCAGGTGTAACATCCCCTACCAAAATAGTTGTTTTGATTTGGCTAGTGGGACACCGCCCTAAAGAGGCAAATTGTAATGATAGTTCCTTTTTTAAGGTAAAATCTTTCTTGTTGTTTAGATTGGAAGATGAAGAGCGAAAGAAGGCTGCAGCAAAAGCTAGATCCCAAAAGCACAAGCAGAAAATATACGGGAATCCTGAGCTTCGTGAGGCATACAGGAAAAAGGAGAGAGAGAGGTATATTGCAGTTTGCATGAGGAAATACCGTTCAGGAGTTAGATGCTTTATTACCAATGCAAGTACATAATGCATCGTATTAAGTACTATAGTATTAACAGAACATGTATTCTTAATAAATACACTACCATTTAAAAGTCAGGGGTCAATGAGATTTACAGTATCTCACAGAAGTGAGTACACCCCTCCCATTTTTGTAAATATTTTATTCTATCTTTTCATGTGACAACACTGAAGAAATGACACTTTGCTACAATGTGAAGTAGTGAGTGTACAGCTTCCATAACAGTGTAAATTGGCTGTCCCCTCAAAATAACTCAACACACAGCCATTAATGTCTAAACCACTGGCCAAAAAAGTGAGTAAACCCCTAAGTGAAAATGTCCAAATTGGGCCCAATTAGCCATTTTCTCTCCCCAGTGTCATGTGACGCGTTAGTGTTACATGGTCTTAGGTGTGAATGGGAAGCAGGTGTGTTAAATTTGGTGTTATCGCTCTCACTCTCTCATACTGGACACTGGAAGTTCAACCTGGCACCTCATGGCAAAGAACTCTCTGAGGATCTGAAAAAAAGAATTGTTGCTCTACATAAAGATGGCGTACCCTATAAGAAGATTGCCAAGACCCTGAAACTGAGCTGCAGCACGGTGTCAAAGACCATACAGCCGTTTAACAGGACAGGTTCCACTCAGAACAGGCCTCGCCATGGTCGACCAAAGAAGTTGAGTGCACGTGTTCAGCGTCATATCCAGAGGTTGTGTTTGGGAAATAGACATATGAGTGCTGCCAGCATTGCTGCAGAGGTTGAAGGAATGGGGGGTCAGCCTGTCAGTGCTCAGACCATACGCCGCACACTGCATCAAATTGGTCTGCATGGCTGTCGTCCCAGAAGGAAGCCTCTTATAAAGATGATGCACAAGAAAGCCCGCAAATAGTTTGCTGAAGACAAGCAGACTAAGGAACCATGTCCTGTGTAGATATAATAAAATATTTACAAAAATGTGAGGGGTGTACTCACTTCTGTGAGATACTGTATTTTTTTCTTTTTTTAATAAAGAAATTAATACTTTTATTCAGCTGAGGCATTAAATTGATCAAAAATGACAGTAAAGACATGTAAAATGATACAAAAATTTCTATCTCAAATAAATTGCATTGTTTTTTGATTATATTCTTGTTTCGATTCATCAAAAAAATCCTGATAAAAAATGTATCATGGTTTCCACAAAAATATTAAGCAGCATAATAATATGGTTAAGCACTAGAATCACATAAATAAATTAGTTTTACATTTCAAAATGCAACAAAATAGAGATTATTTTGAATTGTAATATTTTACAATAATACTGTTTTTTACTGTGTTTTTGATCAAATACATGCTGCCTTTGGTGAGCACTTCTTTCAAAATTACTTTAAAAAATCATACCGACCCCATTTAACAGTGGTTCGCTCTTTTTTTTTTTTTTTTTTTTGTCAGGTCCCCTTTAAAATATTTTAATAAATTATGCAACCCCCCATAATCCAGTCATCTTTCTATAATATATATATTATTGACTAAAACTCTGTCAGATAGAACAGTCTCCCTTATAATACCATCTTGCCTCTACACTTTGAGAACCACTGCATTACAGGTGGCATTTCACATGTTGCAGTGTATTTAGAAACGGGGTCTTTGTGAAAATCAGCTTCAGATTGAGCTTTTTAGAATCAGCTTGACAATGACTTACTGATATTTCTCATTTTTGTAGATATCAAAGACGAAAATCTCAGGGGAAAGTGAAATTTGCTAAAGATCTGAACCCAATAGAATTGAGAAGGCAACAGAAAAAGTGGAGGAAGAGTTCTGCAGCATACAGGAAAAAGAAAGCATTTCAGGAGGTTTTAGACAACATTAAAGAAGACATTAATAAAGTCATCATAGAGCCAGTGCCGGCCACCTCCTCTGCTCAACATTACAGTGTTTTTTAGTGTTCACTGCGAAATATATGCAAAATATACTTGTATTCCTGTAACTCAACTGGAAGAGCATGTCACTAGCCAATGCCAAGGTCATTGGTACTATTCCCACAAAACGTACTTGATGATAAAATCTATGTATTTAGTAAGGATAATCCACGGCTAGCTGTGTATTAAACGATTTTAATGAACAACGTGAAGGGAAAGAACCGCCTGACGTGAAGCGGAGGGTGGTTGCCTCCGCAAAGTGCATTAAAATCGTTTAATGCACAGCTAGACGTGGATCATCCCGCTTATACCATGGTCATTTGTCAGCATTGACAACATAAAGCTGTTATTGATGTTTGCAGGTCAATATTTGAACGAAAGGGTAAAATTGATGGTTATTCTCATCAGTTATGGTTCATCTAGTATTCTGCCTTTTGAATAAGACGCAGAGATAAAGTAGTTTGTAAAATAGCAATTGTGCTTTAAAGCATCTGCCAAATGCAAAAATGTAAATATTCCATAAAAAAAGTAAACTGTGCATGCAGTTTCTGACAGAAATACTATAACATACACAGTCATCCCATGTCATCAGTGTAATAATTTCTTTAAAATGTACTTTTTTTTTTTTTTTTTTTTTACAGAAAATGGATAAAGTTATTTATGAATTGATATGCTCTTTATGAACTTTTAAATAAAATGTTTTTTGAAAGAAGCAGTTCCATGCAGTTTGCTTGCTCTTTTTGTTGTGAGTGAAATCAAATGCATTTGCAAAAATTTGTTTGCCATTACGATGATGAAGGGAAAACATATGGTGAAATATGCATTGTATTTCAAGTAACAATGTTTAAAACATATGGTGAAATATATTCACATTGAACTATGTGCCAAGTATAACTATTTACATTATTTGGACATTTGTTCGTGAGAATCACCCAATGAAAATAGGCCTATAGTATTACTCTGAGAGAAGCTGTTTTCTCAATAAATCCATGTAAATGTTCCTTTAATCAAAGTAATGTGTATTTCTTTTTCCCACAAGTAAACTGCAATCACAGCGGGAAAGAAACAAGAGCAATAAGAAGAGTGAAAATGAGGAAATACACAGAGTAAAGAAGACCCGACACATTGAAGAAGTGGCGCTTGATAAAGAACAACAAACACGTAAGGACATTTTAATGAACTATACTAATTACAAAGTGTATTAATTACATTTTGAAAAAGTATTGGTCAGACATGGCATTTTACTTATCTTTTAGATGCACAGAATTAACATAAAAGTGTAATTTTGCCTCTTCTTTAGAGTCCAAGACAAACCTGGCTGACATTTGTTTGGAAGATGTTCAGCATGAAGAGGAACTGTCTGAAAGTTACCCACCGCATCATGATATTCATGGAAATCCACACGGTACAGGAGAGTATTTGTGTGTTGTGTGCCGTAGAAGATTCAGCTCACCAGGACTGTTAAAAATACATCTGAGAATTCACTCTGGAGAGAAACCCTACCACTGCAACTTTTGTGGGAAAAACTTTAGACAATCAAGCCATCTGAACACACATGTCAGGATCCACACGGGAGAGAGACCTCACATCTGTCAGAACTGCGGGAAGACGTTTATTGACTCGAGTGCAAGAAACAGACACTTCAAAAAATGTGTTCTTATCTCTCTGCATGGACAATGAAATCATAAAGAGCACCTGATGCAAGTCTTTTCCATTGTTCGCTGAATTGGAAATTTCAAGGTAAATCATTTTAAGGCTGGATTTAAAAAAAAAAAAATGGTTGAGTATCAATCGATAGGTCCAATCCAGTGTCATAAAAACATGAACCATGAAAAGAATGAATGTCAAGAACAGCCCCTGGCTTTAAAAAGATTTTTCACCTTGTTTTTCCACAGAAATTTTATTTGAACTCTTTGAAGCATTTGCAATGGTACATTTTCCACAGCATGGAACACATCCAAACTGAGCCAAGTACAGCTCACATTTTATCCATGTAATGCAGTGTTCATTTATTGAGCATTTCTTCTTAAGCTGTTCATGCCTCCAGATTTTATCTTGTTTGTTCCTTCTACAGTAAATTAAATGTTTATTAGCTAGCATATTTGAGGAATTTTACTACTTTATTTATTACTGTTTTTTTAAGCAAACAACATTTCATTTTAATACATTTCTTTGGTCTCTTTTTTCACTGTTAGTATAGAATGTATAAACATTACTGCAGTTTTCAGCCTTTCATTTTTGCAGATTTTACTTATTTGTTTAGTTCTGAGATTTTGTCTTCGTATGAACAGTAATTTTTACAACTGGAAAATAAAAATCAGTCAAAAAGAAAAATTACATGCTACTGTAATTGTAAAGGTACACTATGTAACTTTTTTTGTTCAAAATTAACGCAATTAAAATAACGAGTCAATACATATCAATCTTTTTTCTAAAACGTGTTTTTGTCTTTTTGCCCTGATTCACTATGGTAAGCTTATTATAAGTTTTTATATAGACTTAGCTGGATGGTTTTCGTGGGAAAAACCTGCATGTCTTGTCATATCAGTAAATGGAGATAAATAAAAAAAAATAAAAAAAAACTGAATAAAGATTAGTTGTCAAGATGAGAACAAGTGAGAAAGGTTGACATGGAGCATGCAAGGTAAAGGTGGTTTTGGTGTGGTGTACGAAGGGAGACGTCCGGAAGATGATCTTAAAGTAAGTAAAAATAAATAACATTATCAAGTCAGCAAATGTTGTCTTGTCATGTTGTCGTCTTTTACTCTACGTCCTCTAGTGTATCTTTTAACTTTTTTCAGTAGGTGGCTTTGAATATTGTCATGAAGACCCAGAACATGAAATGTTTATTAACATTAAGTACATTACACTATATAAACAATTTAAAATCTCATATTAAAAACAAATCCCTATTTGGGAAACCACCTCCAACTAATGATTATAAAAACCATCTGCATTTTAGCCTGATCATCCAAACCCCCTTCCGAAAGAGATCGCCCTCACCATCCTGGCGAATAAAGGTCCCAGAGGTCATGAAGCTGCTGGACTGGCAGGACCACCCTGATCACTTCGTCATGGTCCTTGAATGTCCCTATCCCTGTGAGAACCTGGTACAGTTCATTAGGCGTCACGGTGGAAGACCCGACGAAGAGAAGGCACGGCATATCATGAGGCAGGCGGCTCATGCGGTGAACATGTGCTGCCTTCGCAAAGTGCTCCACCATGACATAAAACTGGATAATCTACTGATTAACAGTGAGACATCCAAGGAGTTCACTGTACAGGTCATTCTCTGGTATGTATTATATAAATAATTTATCCAGTGCTATAGGATACAGAAAGAAAAATGATGTTGCGTTAATGCAAACTTACACCTTAGACAAAATCTCTTTCCTCCAGGCACAGCACGGTACTGCCCTCCAGAGTACTTTGTCAGGGGGATGTACTAAGGCAGACAGGCGAAGGCATGGTCACTAGGGGTTCTGATGTTTGTGATGTGTGGACATTTCCCTAGTGACTATGATCTGCTGCTTCTGAAATAGAAGTGCTGGTCCAAACCCGAACTGTCAACAGGTGAGATCCAGGATTAATTATTCAGAAACATCTTACAAAACATCTTAAAATGATCAAATAGAGCAGCTGTAAAGTTTAAGGTAATAATCAGACATCCCTCCCATCTTCCTGCAAAGAATGCTGTCATCTGCTCAGGGCTCTCCTGCAGGACAAGCCAAGCCGGCAACTTGGTCTAGGGGTTATCCTGTCCCACAACTGGTTTAAGGTAGTCAAGATCGGCTAAAAAATAATTTATTTTCTCATGGGAAGAAATTGCCAAATCAAACCTGTTCTATTTTCTGTTTTGTTTCAGGTCATTGCATAAGGCCACTCCAGTTGCTGTCTCTCATGCAGCTTGACGTCTTAAGGGCTGCAATGGGAGACGCATCCATCCCTCCTCTCACCTTTGCATCTTGCGGGGCGAGCAATCTTGTCTAGCGTCTTATGCCTTGGCTTGAGGGAGCAGTATTTGCGTCTGGCGGTACTGCTCCCGGAGGGATATGTACATACTTCTTTTGGTTGCCCCTTTTGTTTTTCCCCATCATGGCCACTCCGTTCCTGAGGTTCCTGCCACAGCTGTCCAAATGCCAGAGTTGTCTGTCTCCACCTCCACAATGTCAGAACTCCCTTCTTGACCACCTTGATGCCAGCCACAGCTACTAAAGAGGTTTCGCTATGGCTGCTCCAGACCTGTCTGTCAATGCTAGTGCTCCCAGCCATGGCTACACAGCAAGTCCTACCTCAGGCACCCCAACGGTGTCGTTGCCTCCACAGATGTTCCTGCAAAGGCCCCAACCAGAGCAAGCACCAAAGGCTATCTCAGCCACTCTGGTTTCCAAGCTCCCAGTCATCTCTGTCCAGGCCCGGAGGTTTCTGTCATGGCCTCCTGATTCCAGATATTCCAGTCATTACTGTAACCTCAGAGGTTCCTGTAACTGCCTCAGTCATCAGCCATGTAAGCTCTCGTAATTCAAAATCTCCCGTCTCCAAGCTCCCAGTCATTTGTCATGGTCTTGGGGAAGTGCCAGTTAGTGCCACCTAAGAGGTTCTGTGGCCATTCAAAAGCCGGAACCCGTCTGTCTCAGAAGTGCCAGTGGTTCCTGTTACGGCTGCCACAGAAGGTGCCTTCATGGGCGGCCCCATCTCCAAGCTCTCTGCAATGTTACCTCTGTCCCAGAGCTCCCTGCTATGTCTCTCCAACCTTAGAGATTCCTGCTATGGCCACTCGAAAGGTTTCTGTGATGGCCACCTCATGTCTGCTCAGTCCAGTCACTTAGAGGTTCCTGCCACTGCCAGCCCATTGTCCTTGTCATGGCTGCTTCAGAGCTCTCTGTCTCAACCGCCCCGATGCCGGTGCTCCCAGTTTTGGCAGCCCCAGTGATTCCTGCCACAGGCACTCTAAAGACTCCTGTTGTTGTCTCAATGTCGTCTCAATCCCAGATATCCTCGTTGGCCATCCTGGTCTCCAAGCTTCCTGTTATGGTTCCTGTCATGACTGCTTTGTCCTAGAAGTACTTGTCACGGCTGCCTCAGTGGCTGTTTAAATGCCAGAGTTGTCTGTCCCAGTGGCAGGTGTTCATGTCATGGCTGCCCCAGCTGTACCTGCCACAGCTCTCCAGGTATAAGAGCTCCCCATTTCATCCACCCTGGTGTCAGAGCTCCATTTTGTTTATTCTGGGTGTCCACCCAGCCAGTAAAAACAAATCTGAAATAAAAAAGTCTGAAATTAATGAAAGAAAAAAAATTGCAAAAGATAAAAGTAATGCATACTTTATATTTGAACAAATGATTAATAATGATTTTGTAAAAAGTACTTTAGTAAAAAGAAAAAAAGAAACACGGATCTTACACAATAAAAGTGCACTTCTGCTTCAAAATGAAAATAATATTTTTGACAAATCCATTTTTAAATGAAGTACACATGACATGCAAACTCTAATCTAATACTGGTAAGTGTAATAGAAAAAGCTGTTCAATTCTACATCAGGGTATTATTAAAAAACAACATCAGTTGTCAATTTTTTTTTTTTTAAGAAAATACTTTAAATGACATTACAAATGGTAATCAAACTTCAGCCTTCAAACGCGACCTCCGGAGGATGCAGCCTACAAATGCCCGGTCTTTTTCCTTTATTTGGCCCAAGTGTTCAAAGACTGCAAATGTGTGTAGTACTTTTTATTTAACCAATGGGACACACTAATCACTATATATTGCAAAAATGCAAGTGTTTACATAGCTTTTCAACACTTTGCATTTTAAAATAAACTTCTAAAAGTAGTCCCTATGTAACAGAAGACACCATTTCATATCGTGGTGCTTCTAATTAAGTGATAAAAAGCAGTTGCAAATGTTGTACAAAATACACATAGCTCACTCATCTTTGCAACCAATAAAATGTGCAACACTTATGTTTTACTACCAAATTATATGTAATATCTAATTTACCTTACAGTGGAACGTTTTCCTCAACATCTCGCGATTTGGGACATCTGAGTTCCTGAACATGATGCATGATGGGATACACTTAGCCTCGAATACCGCTTCTATAATCTTTGGTGTGGGTTTAGTGTGCGTTAAGGGCACTGCACTTTGGCATTTTTAAAGGTTCCCTAGAACCCTGGGGTGTAATATAAGTCTAAGGTGTCCCCAGAATGTGTCTGTGAAGTTTCAGCTCAAAATACCCCATAGATTTTTTATTATACAATGTTTTAACTGCCAATTTTGGAGCGTAATTAAAAATGCGCCGATTCTGTTTGTGTCCCCTTTAAATGCTCGTGATCCCCGCCCCCAAGCTTGCAACTCTATAATACATTGCATAAACAAAGTTCACACAGCTAAAATAACCCTCAAAATGGAACTTTACAAAGTGTTGGTGATGCAGCATATCAGATCATATAAGTATGGTATTTATTTTGCGGATGTTTACATTTGATCCTGAATGAGTTCGATAGTATGCTGGGGCTAAAGCTAACATTACACACTGTTGGAGAGATTTATAAAGAATGAAGATGCGATTATGAATTATACAGACTGCAAGCGTTTAAAAATGAAAATAATGACATGGCTCTGGTCTCCGTGAATACAGTAAGAAACAATGGTAACTTTAACCACATTTAACAGTACATTAGCAACATGCTAACGACACATTTAGAAAGACAATTTACAAATATCACTAAATATATCATGATATCATGGATCATGAACAGTTATTATCGAACCATCTGCCATTTTCGCTATTGTCCTTGCTTGCTTCCCAATACCTGCATAACTTCTGATGATTCGGCTGTGCAGCTCCAGACGTTAATACTGGCTTGAACATGGGCTGGTATATGCAAATATTGGGGGCGTACATATTAATGATCCCGACTGTTGCGTCACAGTCGGTGTTATGTTGAGATTCGCCTGTTTTTCAGTGGTCTTTTGCACAAATCAAATTTACATAAGAAGGAGGAAACAATGGTGTTTGAGACTCACTGTATGTCATTTCCATGTACGGAACTATAATTATTTAACTATGCCAAGGTAAATTCAATTTTAAATTCGAGGGCACCTTTAAGACATGGGACAGTCTTGCGCTGTCACTTCCTGTGGCGTGCAAGCTCTCAAGTGGCTAAGACAGCAAGTGTGGGTATATGGACAGGACAATATTCGAAAAACAGTGGGCAAAAAGTCCCTGGATGACCTACTATTTCCGGCGAGGTTCTGAAGTGTGCATACAATGGACACTTTACTATTCCATGAGGCTGCGGAACAGGATTTATGAATGGAGGTGAAGCGACGCAACTGATGGTGGTAGGTCACATGATAATGACAACATGGTGGATGTATTACGTCCGGATTGCATTCATACTTCACCCTTTTCAGCAGTCACGAATTAAGTTCAAATTAAAATGTACCTGCTTAGACAGTACGCGATTTCGGATGCACTGCATGTCTATTAATGGGTAGGCCTATAGCTACAGTAAAACTTTAAGCTAATTAGCTTGAGATCCTTTCCATCTAAACTGGTTATATCTCTTAAGCCTAGAAGTGAATGTTTTATGAGCAGTAGGATAACCATATTCATCCGCACAGCTCAACCAAAACACTTATATAATGTAATCTTAGTTATTCGAAAACATTTGTAGTGGGTTGTGTTTTAGACAAGGACTATGGGGACTATTTCAGAATTAAATTAACGTTAGCCAATTTGCGATATATTTTTTAACATGAAACAGTAGCTTACTTGGAAGTATTTTAACATTAAAAAGACTGGTGAAATGGCCTGCCCTTTTGATGGCTGCTTTAACTATCTCAGACTCTAGGTGGCAGAAGTGATCCACTGTCCTTTTAATGATCAAAAGAAGCATTTTAATGCCACTTTCTGTAAATGATAAAAAGAACAATCTCAAAAAGCAGATTTATATATATATATATATATATATATATATACATACAGGCAGCCTATTTTCCATGCACTTGTGTATACAATTGCTAATTCAATTTATTAGCAGTCAATTGTTGTCACCACAACACTGAGACCTTTTCAAAATGAAAAGCTTTAACTGAGAGCTAACACTACAAACAATCCACACAGCACATTTGCATTCACACAGCTCTAACGTCAATAGGCAAGTCAATAGAAATCTACATTACGATTAGCCTTGCTAACCCACATGCCTCCCGGCCTGTGAATGATGCCGGAAGAGTCGTACAGACCGTGTTTACAGAGTAATGAATACACTGTATTAGTAAACCACTGAAGCACAGTTCACCTGCAGCTTCTTGAACTTTTTAAACTCTCTGAATGAAAATCTTATCACTCTGCAAGCATTTACTCAGCTTTGAGAACAAAGAAACAAAAAGACTAGACAGATCATTTTTGTTTGTTTTTTGAAAGCTTGTGCAATTACCCATCCTCATTGTTTCGTTATTGTGAGGGCCATAGATACAAAACGACGTGAGGAAACATGTCCTTGTTTAATGCCTGATAAAAAGAATTTAAATGATTCTATTAGAACAAACAACAAACATTGCTGTAGGGACACAGATAGCTTCGCTGGTCTGACCACATTAGTTTTTTTCCACATGAAGAATGGAAGAATATTTGGCTAAGCTCATTAGTTTAAAATAACAAGCCCAGATAACACAATTTGTTTTGTTGGAATGAAGAGCACATTTATTCCTTTTGTTTGCTAGTCATTTTGTTTTCAGTCTAGGATTTCTGCCCGTTCCCAATTGTAAGGTCAGAGGTATATGTTTTTTTTAATTTATTTATTTTAGCTGAATGCCTGTTTTTTTAAGTGTTCTGACATTATGACACCTTCCAACTGTGTGCATAATTTTGAAAATAAAAAAAGAGCACAAATACCGCAGTAAACTCTAAACTCCTGTGTAGCTTGTTGGTATTTTTGATCGACTCTTGGCTTTAAATCGCCTAAGGCACTGTTGAAGAAAAAACACATTAAAGACCTCATAAAGTAGCTTTCTGAATTCTATATGTTCATTTTTTTTTCCTCTTGAGAAACACCTACTAAAAAACAAATGCATAGCTGATGTCAAGTATTACATGGGCTGTTTTGAAGTCAGTTATGTGATGTATAAGCTATATAATGATGTACAGCATTGCAAGCTGCATGTGGTCAATATTTATATCATGGTGTTGTGGTTCTCATCTATCCTTGGGTTTTTCTCTAATACCTGTGTTGTCTATGGTCTCTTTCCACTGCGGTCAGACCTCCAGGCCAATCAAACCCAAGGCCTCCTGCTCACCAAAGCCGAAGTACTTTACCGTTTCTATGGCAGCATCTGCCTCTTTGGTAAGTGGAGGACTGCGCCTAAGTTTTCTTGCAATTAAGAGTTGAACTGCTGTACACAAAAGCCCTGCAGGCTTAGTAGTGAGCTTGTATCTCAAAGGACTCGCGTTGTGCTTCACTGCTGTTGCTAGTCTACAAGACTGACACTGGATCAACACTAGAAGAAAAATCCACTTCATTTAGCTTTTCTGTACTGTCATGTGAACATACAGTGAAAAGTGACAGTAAATTTTAGCAAGTAGGAGCATGATGATTTTGAGTGGTCAGAGTTTGTCCTTGCCATCGCTGTCCCACAGTCATCAGAGGACGTCCTAGCCCAGTCAGTCTCTCTAGGGTCCTGATATCATTGGGATAGAGAGAGCATCAGTCTGAATAAGTCAACTTGCTGTTCGGACTTGTGGGACTTAAGTCCAGAATTACCACTGTTAACCGCCGTTTTGTGTATAATTTACTCTTCAAATGTATGGGGGTCAGCAAGATTTTTTAATACCTTTATTCAGCATGGATGCATTAAATTAATCAAAAGTGAGAGTAAAGACATTTACATATGTACAAATGTGTCATGGTTTCTACAAAAATATTAGGAAGCACAACTGTTTTCAACACAGTTAATAATACGAAATGTTTCTTGAGCACCAAATCAGCATATTAGAATGATTTCTGAAGGATCATGTGACACTGAAGACTGGAGTAATGATGCTGAAAATTCAGCTTTGCCATCACAGGAATAAATTACATTAAAAATGCATTACAATAGAAAACATGTCACAATATTTCTGTTTTTGCTGTTTTAATGGATCAAATAAATGCAGCCTCTGTGAGCTCAAGAGACTTCTTTCAAAATCATTAAACAAATCTTACCGACTCCAAAGTTTTGAGTATATAATGTATAGGTGTATATATGCAAATTAAAATTGTCATCTTTTACTCTGTTATTCAAAACCCAGATGTTACATTTGAATAATGACGTTATAAAGTGCACAAGTCAGTTTTCATGGTGGTTTTAAATAATAATTTTCATTTCTGAATGGGTGAATTGGATTGGGCACGAGTTGAACTTGAACCCGGGCCATGCACATGCATCTCAAGACATTTATTAAAGTTTTTCTTTTTTCTCCGAACTTGGATATCACACAATCTGACCTCGGGTTACTGATAAATTGATGATTCCATAAAAGTTAATGTGAGGCACTCTTCGGGTACAGTCTGACTCGATTAATATTCACTCTTGTGAATGAGGTGCCCTCTCATTGCCTGCCAGCTATAAGAAGGGAAGCCAAACCGGTTAACAGGATCAGTCTAGAGTCCAATAACCAGTCAAAGAGCAAAAGCGTGATTTCCATACTACATTCAGAATATGTATTCAAGCAGCATTTTCTTTTCCTCATTCAGGAGCGCTTTTATTTACACATTAAATATTTGACCAAAGTTGGCCTTTTGTTGGTTTTAGGGGCCATTTATGCGACACTGTTTTCAACTAAAAATAGAAAACTTTTTATGCATTTTGGCCGTTCATTTACATGACAATGGCGTTTTGGGGCCCTGAAAATGCAAACTTTTGAAAATGGGTTTCAGAGTGCAAGTTTTTGAAAATTAGACTGTTATTATCTCCGTGTAAACTACAAAAATGCAAATTTGTGAAAACGGTGTCATCATGCGTAATACGTGTTCAGTCTATAGGCGTGCAGTGTTTTTTTACAAAGTGACATCACCAACTACTGGCCTGGCATGCAAAGTTTGACAATGTTGCCGTCTGTATGTGAAAAACACAAAGGAAAAAAATTCTGTTTTTAGTACATCGTTGTAGTGTAAACGTACCCTTAGTTTTTTTTTTTCTTTTTAAACTTGGAAGCCATTTATAATGTAATCTTTGGTTAATAAAACTAACAAAACAAATACATTTAAAATCTACAGCTGTGCAGAGATGTTTGCAAAAGCTGAGAGTGCAGGTTGGATACCAGCCGAATGTTGGCTGCAACCCAAACACACAGTTACAATATCACCCAACCATTCTATTACAAATAGATCGGGCACTAAAAAAATTGTCAACATCTCCAGAAAAATAAAATAAAAAAAACTATTCAAAATTCAAAAGATGTCTGTGTGTCATTAATATACATTTAAAATTCAAAAGTTTGGTGTCAGATTAGTACGATTTTAGTTTTTATTAGTCTCTTCTGCTTAGAAAGACTGCATTTATTTGATCCAGAATACACTAAAAACTGTAATATTGTGAAATATTATTACAATTTAAAATAACTTTTCTATTTGAATATATTTTAAAATATTTAAAATATAAGTAATTTATTCCTGTGATGCAAAGCTGAATTTTCAGCATCATTACTCCAGTCCCTTAGTGTCACATGATCCTTCAGAAATTATTCTAATATGCTGATTTGATGCTCAAGAAACATTTCGTATTATTATCAATATTGAAAACAGTTGTGCAGCTTAATATGTTTGTGGAAACGGTGATAGTAATTGGATAGTAATTTTCATGATTCTTTGATTAATAGAAAGTTCAAAAGAACAGCATTTATTTAAAATGCATATCTTTTTGAAAATACATAAAAATGTATTCACTGTCACTTTAGAATAGTTCTTGCATCCTTGCATCATTGCTGAATAAACGTATTAATTTCTTTAAAAATTAAGAAATGCTTTATAAGTATTTTTCATTGTTAGTTCATGTTAACTAACGTAGTTAACTAATATTAGGAATGGAACCTTATTATAGTGTTAACATAATATAATACTTCTTTAATTATATTGTATTATTCAATGTAATTTATAGAGCTAGTCTTAAAACGACCACAAGCTGGTTTGATCTGCTGGTTATTGTTGGTTGAAGATGGTCTGCCATCTTGATCGGGGGTGCATTTCCCAAAGCCAGCTATGGTCGCAAGTTTTGTCATTGCCAACAGAGTTCAAACTTGGTAGTTGGCTAACAATGCTTTTGGGGATTGTTTAATGCAGCTAGAAACCAGTTACAAAACAATATAGCAGCTTAAGCTTGATCAACAGACCAACAGTGAAAGTATAGCAGAGATGGATTACAGGTCCCAGTTGTTGAATAAAAGCAATGGGGCTGATTATAGCCATCTGTGTTCAGAGTCTGACTCACTTTGTACTTTAAATGGATCATGAGTGGCATGACTTTTTGCCCAAACAGCAGCACTTATTTAGTTTGTCTCTCACACATAAGAGCATCTGTGCTTTCACTCCCATACTGGCAAGTGGGAAACCGTTGCATGTGTCACTAGCCATGGATAGTTGCTAAGCTACTGTGCTGGCGGAGGCCTGCGGCCGAGGGCAGAAGGGTGCAGTGTTTCTGTATGGGAGGGGCTGGCTGACCTCTAAACTCTGGCTGATCATGAGCTGTTTGCCTGCTTTACTGCATTATGGAAGGTTAAGGTTGCTGAGAGTGATTTTAGATTCAGAGTCGTTCTGTGTGCTGTGGTCATTGTGACTTGTTTTAGAATCTCTCACTATTAAAGAGGAATAATGGCCTCTTTTTTTAGTTACAGACAGTTTTATTTTATTTTTTATTTTATTATAGTTTTATAAATATTTTAAATTAGCTTTTATTTCTATATATTATATTTATAAAATGGTTAGTTCCTGTCCTTGATTCTGATTGGTCAATAGCTGTGTTTTATTCACGATAAAACACGGCTATGACCGCTTCACCCAACGGTTCTGTGTATCACTACACAACACCCTTAGCAACCACTCTTAGCAACATAAACTGTATGTTCTCATCTTGTCCTTTTAACAGCTAAGGGGTTTTCCCGTGACTGACAGCGCTAGTCAAAGCATTTGTCAGTTGCGTCTTGTTCCGTGTTCACAACAATTCAGTCTTTTCAATGTAAAAGTCTTCGCTACCGACTGACACACTCATAAAGACAGTCTTTGCCGCCATCTAATGGCGTAATAATGTAACTTCTGTTACTGTTTATGGTCGGGGACTATTTTTTCCGGTGGAAGGAAGGCTTTAATTGAAAGTTTGCTTCATGAAAGTTGCAGTGATGCATATTTTTGGCTTTAATATTGTATTGTGTGGTAACCGTTTTATAAAAGCAATAAGGTACTCGAGGCTAGTGCTATATCGTGAATTCCACTTCGTGTCATGCCTAACAACGCCCTTTATAAATTTAGTAATTTTGTTATGTGCTTTTGACATTTTTTTTTTAAATATTTTTTTATATTGCTATTTAGGTTTAATTTATTTATTTTTTTATTTCAGTTTTAGTTATTTATTTCCAGTTAATAATTTTAGTTCTTCAACTTAAACTTATTTCAGTTTATTGCCAAGACAACAGTTCTTTATTTTAAGTTTTTGAACTAATATTTATATATTATTTTATTTCAGCTTTATTTCAATAAACAGAAATATTTTTAATAGTTTTAGTTTGAACGATAATAACCCTGGTTACAGCTTATGGTAAATCCACTATTTCCTCATTCTACTTGGGAATAAACAGGAAGTATTCTGACATGTGTTTCGATGTAAAAAATAAAGAGAGAACCTGAATAATGCTTTATTTATTGGGCAAAAACACATACCCCTTACTTCAAAGGTGGTGGAAATTGAATTCATTTGACATACTGAATAATTCATCTGCCTGTGTGTATCTGCCTGATTTTATGCTAACGGAAAAACCCAACAACACTGAAAGGAATTTACACTGATGCTACATTCATATACCTAAACACAACACAAAGATTATGTGGCCCATAGGACTGGTGGCAGCTGCATTTTTGAGCAAAAAAAATAAATAAATAAAACTTTTTTATCCAGCAAATGACAGGTAGGCCAGTGTGACATGGGATTTGATCTCTGGAAATAAGTCTCTTATGAAGGCCAATCAAAGTGAAAGGCACTTTACTTTGTAACATGATATATGCTTTAAATCACACTTTGCATTGCATGTTATACATAATACATGTAAATAAAAGTCAGTACAATATAAATAATACTAAATATATAATTGTATTTTGCACATATTTACACAATACCATTAAATGTAATTCATGCTCAGCAAGGATGCATTAAATTGATCAAAAGTGACAGAAAACTTTTGTAACATTATAAATGTCTTTACTATTTCAAATAAATCCTGTACTTTTGAACTTTCTATTCATCAAAGAATTCTGAAAAAAAAAGATCAAGTTTCCACAAAAATATAAAACAACACAACTGTTTTTTTTTTTGTTTGTTTCTATTACAATGAATTTCAGCCTGTTCCTCACAAAAAACTCTCACATGACTTCAAATGTAGATCAAATGGGGTACATTGTGTCCTTGTATGAAGCAGTGAGTTATTTCTTGGATAGTAAAGACTAGTCTTTTGAATCTAATCTTGTGAGTTCCACGGAAAAAAGAAAGTCACAGAGGTTTGGAACGACACGAGAATGAACATTCTGTCATCATTTAGTCATTTTCACTTTTTTTTTTGCTGTTATTGTGTGACACAAGTACAGACAGAATAGATAAACATATTTAAAATACCTAAGATGGTACATGAAAGATAATTGACCTTTAAAAAAAAAAAAAAAAAGATATTAAATTCTGTTTCCAGCACAGCCAAAGTACTAAGACATATCTGGAGATGTAACAAAGAGAATTGGACATGGACATTGAACAGAGCTTTAGACATCAGACAAGAACAGAGGCAAATGTTCTAAAATAGACATTACATTACAGTGGGGTTATCACAGGTTGCAGTACCAAATATAATGCCCAGGGGGAGCTGTCATTCAAAGTACAAAGTTATTAAATCATTCCAGGCAATGCTATGCTGCAACATGAATTTGTGACATGCCTTATTTCACAGCTAGATCAGTGCAAACACTATGGATAAACAAGTGTGACTGCGATTTTGCAGAGTAGGACATGTTCATCAACATCCTTGTTGATCTTGGAACAACATTCCTAACAAATCGTAGATTGGGAAAAAGATCAGAGTTGAGAGGTTCAACAACATTCTTATTAACCTATTTAATCTCTGATTTTAGAAGCAGTTCATGGTAAGGTTTAGGAATCTTTGATAGGAATGTTCTTCATGAACAAAAAATGATAACCCAGTAAAACATTACTTTTACCTTCCAGTGTTCTCTCACTGTCACCTGTTTGCACAAGTGACTTCTTCCTCAATTCCCTGAGAAAATGGCATTATGCAATAGACCTGCAAAAACAGATTGACTGAAAAATACTGCGATTGTCCTTCCTTATACTCACCCCCATGGCCATTTAGAAAAACTCATCCTGCTACTGGATTGCAGCAGGCACGCAAGCCCCTCCACCTGAGAAAGATTCTCTGCAATTGCCATGGAAACTGTCTGAAAAGAAACCAGCAGTATTAATACCTGTTGCCATTTTCTCTCCCTCCTACATCTACGTCCACATAACGGTAGAAATGGCAACAACAACAACAAACTCGCATTGGCAGGCAAAAGCTCCAGGCAGCTGCTACACGCCAAACTGAGGTTACACATATTAGGATATGCATATGTGAGGGGGTGGGCCTCGCTTTAACACGATAAGCAAATGAACAGATCAGCTGCGATGCGGTTGGTATCGAGTCATGCTGGTAAATCCAATAAATGCTCTTAATAGGGAATAAGAGTACTATGTTATCTTGCTTGAAATTGGGAGCAGGCAAAATTATTCCCAAATGTTTTTATCATTACGCGAACACATAATATAGTATCTATTCTTGTGGCATACAGCTACTTCCCAAGAAAAAATAGTTCAGGGTTTCACCACCTCATCTCCCTAATAATGTGAAGCATTCATCTAATACTATAGACAGAACTAGCCCAATCCTCCTCCAACATCAGCTTATATGCTCCTTAGTGGAATTGGTTATTACTTTACCTGGTTATTATTTATCCCATGGCACTGGAATACTTGATTCTGATTGGTCAATATCTGCGTTTAGCAGTCAGATATTTCCTATTGTTCTTTATCATCCATTGCAACTTGTGCTACTTTCAAAATTATTTGTCAATGGTTTGCGTTCTCTCGCAAAAGGTTTGCGTTCTGCCAAGAATCTTTGCGTTCGCTTGCAAAATGTTTGCGTTCCCCAGAGAAACTTTGTGTTCACTCGCAAAATGTTTGCGTTCCCCCAAGAAACTTTGTGTTCACTCGCAAAATGTTTATGCTCCCAAGAAACTTTGTGTTCACTCGCAAAATGTTTGCGTTCCCCCAAGAAACTTTGTGTTCACTCGCAAAATGTTTGCGTTCCCCCAAGAAACTTTGTGTTCACTCGCAAAATGTTTGCGTTCCCCCAAGAAACTTTGTGTTCACTCGCAAAATGTGTTCCCCTGAGAAACTTTGTTTGCTCGCAAAATGTTTGCGTTCCCCAGAGAAATTTTGTTCGCTCACATTGTTTGCGTTCCCCCCAAAAAACTGTGTTCTCTCACAAAATCTTTGCATTCCCCTCTAAACTTTGTTCGCTTGCAAAAAGTTTGCATTCCCCAGAATTTTTTTTTGGCCTGATGCCAAACTTAATTGCCGACCCCTGCTTTAGGGGCTCTATACTTTAGTTACTCTTTTAGTTCATTTATTTTGTACATTGTATTGTACTTTTTTTTTCTTACCGTAAGCTTTGAGGTAACATACAGTTTATTTTATTTAATGTCCATGTAAAGTATTTATTAGTTTGGGGAGTAATCATGTAATAAGTAGAATGTACAGCCGGTATTAACAAAATTCAGGGTGATCAGAACCACGATGCGGAGCTGATAATGACTTGATCCCTGACATATTTTAAATGGCACAGTTCATTTTTAGCATGTCGTTTTCATGCCCAGCCAAGGTGACGTTTACATCAATTGATTTTAAGCAACTCAATATATGGGGACAGTTCCCCATCACTTATGTACACTCTCAGAAAAAAACAAATTGCAAAAATTGCACAGCAGCTTGTCACTGGGTCTGTTCTCTCAAAGGGACATCTTTGTACCTTATTTATCCATAAAAGGTTCATAGTTAACCCTTAAAAGCCTATAGTACCATATTTGATACTCTAATTTATAAGGTCATTAAATTATCAACTTGATCAAAACTGCTGAAAAAACTGTTGCACACAATCTACCACATGCCTTCTGTCGCCAGATTGATAGTTCATAAGGGTATATTACTACTCGGGTAGATAAGATAAAAAGTTATTCCTTATACTGCCCTAGTGACAAGCTGTTTTTTCCTGACAGTGTGTGGAATTTGTGTCTTTTACTTTTGGCCTCATCTGGGAAAAGCTGAACAATTTACAGACATTTTTTCTTCTTCAGAGAACTGGCCTAAGACAATTAGTACTTACAGGATTTATGTGCTCATAAGATTTTTAACCCACATTATCTCATGTATTGCCTTCACTCGGTTTTTGAAATGCTAATAGATGGTAATTATTAAAATCAGCTAGTGGTTTGGGGCAATTTCAGAGCTCAATGTATGCAAGTGTTCTGGCTTGGCTTGATATTACAAATAAGTGTTTTTGGGCACAGGTACAAATGTCTGTGTACAGGTCAGTGATGAAAGGTCTGATTGATGATGTCTGTATAAATTATGTCTAATCATCAAGGCTAAACTGACTAAAATTCCCACAGCTTAATAGAGTAAATATACACTATTAAATAAATGGCATAATTTTTCTTTAGGTATTCCATAGTTTGATGTTGTTCATAGGAACCATCTCATAATGTGATAAGGGTTCACATATCTATTTGTTGCAATCCAAGCTTTCTGTTCTCAGCAGCACTTTCATTTTCCAGCAAATGTGAGGTAGCAGTTTAAATTAAATGAATAAACTGCAGATGGTTTCATGAGAATACAAATTAACCTCGCAGTGTCTATCATGTTTATGAAAAATAAATACTTGATTCACTCAATTATTTGAATATTTTAGGTCAGTCACCTTCCCCGCACACCATCGGCAGTATTATTCTTGTATTTTTGTTGATGTATTTCTTCTCTAAAGAAAAATGGTGTCTTGTTTGTCAGACTGAACTTGTCAAATTCTCTTGGGTTTAATCATGTGTCTGAATATATAAAATCAAAACATTGTTATAATTATTTATATGAAAAAAGTGATACAACTTTAATTAGTTGGTGCTTATGAGGGCAACCATAGTTCAAATCCAGCAGGTGTCTTTTCCTGGTTCAAAAAAATAAATAAAATAAAAAATGAAAAGATCTTCCACAGTGCTCTTTTTCGGTTCATTCAATTTCTAATAGCCCATCTGGAATTGTGCTTAAAACAAAGTGACAGATGATTTTTAAAATAACTGGAGACCTAAAAGAATATAGTGATGACATTTTGCCCAATCCTTATTTAAAATTGAGTTCAGGTAAACTCATAAATATATAATAATTAATCATTTTAATTTTAAAAACTCATTTATTAAAATATTTTATTTTTATTATTTAAAATAAATAATATCACCCCCTCAGATTTTGTAGTGCAGATTTTTTTTTCATGCCTTGTTTCTTTTCTTTTTTTTTTTTTTTCTGTTTTCATTTTATCCTGAAAAACAGATTACTGTACTAGTTTGTGTGGAATGCCATCTATCAAATGGAGGCTTGATCAGGTATATGGATCGATTCAATTCACTTTCATGCCCTTGTTTTAGTGACCTCCATGATCAAGAGCTTTGTAGTGTAGCAAACTCCATAGCAGAAGCGAGCAGCTGTGGCTTCAGACACTTTATCATATCAACTAAATTACACAGCAAAACTTACTAGGCATCCAAAAAAAAAAAAAAAAAAAAACAACAACCAGAAAACGTATACTGTTTGCCTACTGTAAAAAAGAGAGAGAGAGAGAGAGAGAGAGAGAAACACTGTTCGCATCAACAGTGTCGTGTATGTATATATATATATATATATATGAGCTTCAATTGTAGCAAGAACATCTGACCACTTGTAACAGTGTTGTTATTGTTAATTAAAACGAAATTGTTTTCATTAATTGATGAAAAAAAGCTGAAATAAAATTAGATGAAAAAATTACACTTAAAAAACCTAAACAAAAATTAGAAATGTTTCCTTGTGTGTTGCAAAAATATTGCAAAATTAGAAAATGTTGCAACAATCTGAAATAAAGTTAAAGTATTAAAATTAGTAAAACTAAAACTGAAAAATAAATAATATGCCATTGAGATGACTTGGGGGGAAAAAAGTGTCTCAATCAACCTGAACTTACCCTATATAATATGTATATATTATAATATCCAAATTATATTAAAATAACATGGTCTATAATTAATAATAATTAGTTACATTTATATATCTTACATATGGAAGGGGGAATCTCCTCAACCACCACCAATGTGCAGCATCCACCTGGATGATGCGACGGCAGCCATATTGCGCCAGAACGCCAACCACACACCAGCTTATTGCTGGAGAGGAGACAATCAGTATATATGGGGATGATTAGGAGGCCATGATGACTGACAGAGGCCAATGGGCAAATTTGGCCTTTTTTTTTTTTTTTTTGGATTTGGGATTTTTAATGACCACAGAGAGTTAGGACCTCAGTTTAACATCTTATCCGAAGGGCAGTGCTTTTTGACAGTATAGTGTCCCCAGGCCTATTTATAAAGTGTGTGTATGCACAGATTTGATCTTAGAGTGTGCATACAGTACGCTTAAATTTAGGGCAGTTTCTGCGCAACATTTTATAAATGAGACCCCAGATCACTATACTGGGGTGTTAGGACCCACAGAGACCACAGGGTGAGCACCCCTGCTGGCCTCACTAACACCTCTTCCAGCAGCAACCTAGTTTTCCCAGGAGGTTTCCCATCCAGGTACTAACCAGGCTCAACCCTGCTTAGCTATAAAATCAGTTGCAATTTGTGTATTTGATTAGTGAACAAAAATAAGGGTGCAGAATCTTGTTAGTATTACTGTCAAGCTTGGTTGCAGAGTCGCACAAATACAAGGAGTAACATTCTTTAATGATCCACAAGAGACCACATAGGAGATAACTACAAAATGACTGACAACCAAATAAAACATAGATGACACGGAACAATGAACAGAAAGAACTGAGGGCTTAAATACACAGGAGAGTAATCAACTGAAAACAGAACAGGTGTGTAAATTAATTAACAACCAAGGAAACTAACGGAATTAAGGCAAAACAAACACAGAAAACACAGTGAAAACAAAACCAAAACAGACTATATTACATCACAACCTTACATTGTTTTACATTTTTCAAAATCCTAAACTTTGTTCAATAAAAGTCTGACTGAGACTTTTGAACCCAAATGTAGATTAGTCTAACCAAGACTATAAAGATAGATGGTGGCTGGATCTCATGAGCAAGAGCCAAGACAGTGTCTCAACTACCCTAAATCTTTCTCTCTCTCTCATCACCCCTTCCAAACCAAGCAGTTTCACGTCTGTCTGCATTAAAGAGATGAGGTAGAAAGGGACCATTTGAAGTTGATACATGTTGCTCTTGTAGGAACGCCGCCCCTATGCAATTTAGTAGAGAAAAAAAGAAAGAGAGAGGAATAGCAGAACAAAAAGCAGAATACATTTCCATTTAATCTGTCGATATAGAGTCATCTCTCCAGGGGAGCCTTTGATCTGAGATGCAAAGCTTTATTTTACTGTCAGTAGGTACTGTGTAATGCTGTCTGGGTAGTGTGGAGTGAGATATAGACAGCAGACACACACACACACGTGCTGGGATTCCATGTTTAACGTTTTTCTTCATGGGGACCAAATATGTCCCCACAAGATTGAAAATGTCTGGTATTTCTATCCTTGTGGAGACAAAACATAGGAAATACCTGAACTGCACACACGCACAGATCAAAATTCACATAGATTTGAAACTAAAACTTTTTTAAAATACTTCCTGAAGGTCCAATTGACAGTCCTGTGACTTTTTAGAATAATTGTTCAGACTATCAGTCCAAATCCGATTTTTGTGCATATCTGCAAGTGTGATTGGCAAAACATCACACGAAATCCAATTTCAAGTTTCAAGCTACATTCATAAGTGGTTTGAAATCCTATTCAAATCTAATTTCTGGAAATCTGTTTCAGACTGACTGCTCTGATCAGATTTTGCATAGCTTTTTTGCTAATGTCGCATTCTTACGGCACATAAAATGTAAATATGTCAGATGTTGTTGCAGAAACAAGGTTGTGTTGTGTTGATGTGCAGGTTGCACAGAAAATTATAATATAATGGAGACATCTCCAAGGTCCAGTGATAAGGTGTCTTCACTTCTTTCACTGTGCGGTGGAGACGAAAGCATGAAGTTGTGTGTATGTTTCTGCCACTGCTTCATTAGACATAGTAGTCCAGCGCAGCACTTTTGTCATATTACAAGACAACATTGCAAACCTGTCCTTGTTGTTTTTGACGTTGACCTACCAATGCAACATCATTGCTGGAAAAATCATAGAAACCAAAGCAGATAATCTGGAAAACAAAAGAGCAAACACAAATTGGATCTGAACGGTTGCCATACATAGAGTCAATAATTTAGATCCGATTCCAATTGGACACACAAATAATCAGATTCGGACTGACACTGTGAACATAGTCTATAGCTCCTTTCACACATACAGTCTTTACTGGTAAATTACCATTAAGAGATCAAAAATACTGGTAAATCTGTAAAGAAAAAAGCAATTTTCCAGTATGAGAAGTTGTAACATTAACAGTAAATTACCAGTATGATGCTATCTCTGCATTCGAAATCACATACTCTAGGTACTACATTTGTTTTGAAACTTACTTCACAACCATTAAAAAAGTATGTTCTATATATTATGAATGTGTGTAGTATGAATAAAATTTTCCACTTTGTTGTGACTGTCATGTGACCTACGACGTCAGTTGCGTCACTTCACCGCCATTCACAAATCTTTTCCCATGGCTTCATAGGATAGTAGTTTCTATTGAATGTGCACTTCAGAATCTCACCGGAAGTAGTAGGTCATCCAGGTACTTTTCGCCTACTGTTTTTCAAATATTATGTATTCATGTATACTATTTTGTTAGCGTACTGTTTTTTGCATATTATATAGTAGGGAAGTATTCAATTTCAGACAATTTTACAGTAATTTACCAGGATTACAATGTGAAAGGGATTTATGAAAATACAATAACAGGCAATACCGGCAAGAGTCAACAAATACTGGTCAAGTGAAACAGAGAAGAAGAGTGCAAACAGAAGAGACTATCTTTGTTGTTTACTCTAATATTACTGAATAGTTGTTAAAATATAGTATAGGCCCACTAACATTTTATGAAAGTGACATGTGAAGGCCAAGTATGGTAACCCATACTTGGAATTTGGCCTCTGCATTTAACCCATGCAAGTCAGTGCACACACATCAGAAGTAGTGAGTAGTGAACACACACACACTGCAAACCGTGGACACGCACACCCAGAACAGAGGACAGCCTTTTTGGTGTGGTGCCCGGGGAGTGATTGGGGGTTAGGAGCCTTGCTCAAAGGCACCTCAGTCATTTTCTGCTCTTATTGAGAATCCCACAACCTTTGGGTTACCCTCATCCAATAAGAGGTTCAATATCACTGTGTACTTTTATATTAATGTTACATTTGTAATGTTAATCTTGACACATTTGTCTGTCTTCACAAAATGCTAAAAAAAAAAAAAAACTCTGATTCAATATTGCCAAATAAACATTCTACTAATTCATTCTACTAACCTAACATTATTTTATTGAACAAACCCACATATATGGATCTGCGGGGGCATTTCCTATCCTGATAGCATCTGTGACCCTGGATGTTGTTCAGTCATCTATTAATCCATTATGTGCCGAGGAGCTGGTGATTGAACTTTTAACAAGGTCTGAAATCACCCAACTAAAGCCATAGCGAATTCCATCAAAAACGTAAATTGTCCTGAGAGTGGGAATGTGTTATTTGAGAATGAGACATCTACCACAGTAATCTTAGCAGACACAATTGGAAATTGAATCGTAAATTAACAAGATGGTTTAGAGGCTTACAGATTTCCAATGCATGTTGAAGCAAACAAACAACAATACATTTGAAAAAAGAAGCAAATAAATTTTAAGCTTGCATATTTAAAGAAATCCTGTTTGTAGCAACTAAAAAAAAAATTACATTTAACTATGAAAATGTGCTATAATAAGCACACATATGAATAATGAATGTTCATTGATATTTAAAAATATATTTTAAAGTATTATTATTTTATAATATTAATACATAATATATTATAATAAATAAAGCATTTGTAAAGTATTAAACATTTTTACCAATGTGATATATTTAATCTGATGCATTAAGTACAATAAAATTAACCTATTAATTATATGAACTTAAAGGGATTCCTAATCATTTTTTTTTTTTTTTTTTTAAAGTTATTCATGTATAAAATTTCATTTTAGATGCTGTCAACATGTTGATTAAGTACTTTTCAGCATCTATAACAGTTAATGTGTCCTGGAACCTTATTTCACATACAAATACCTATGAATACTAATAAGATCTTTGCAATATTTACACTATCAATGTGCCACTGTTTTAATCTCTTCTAAATGATCTAGAATGGTTATAATATGAATATATAACATGGTTGCAGGAGTCATCTGATAATTCTTTATGAATTTTGCCCTGTGTTCCTGAAGCCTTAATCAAGTCATTGTACTTATAGTCTCACTCCTGAATTCTGAGAGGAAAATCTGCAGATTATAAATGAAGTGTTTCACATTGTGGTCACACTATAACTCATGCATTAAATCACAATGTAAGCGTTGGTTCATGGTTAACACAATGGAAATTACCCACAATTCTATGTAATAGAAGAAGGACACTAAATGCTTTGAGTGGGCTCTCTGGTAAATAAAAACGAGATATGCGAAATCTATTCTCTTGCCTGAGGCATGAATAACAAGCCTTTTTCTTGACCCAGAATGTGTTTGCTTATACAATATATATAAATCTCAACATGAGAAAAAGATGCATGAAAATTATTAACGTAGCAGCACTGTCTGACTGTACAGGAACAAGATCATGAAGCAATAAATCATCTGCAATGCAAACTGTCTGTGCTGAACTTCAAAACAATGTTTGATGCAAAGCTATGCAGGTGTACTAAAATAAAACAGACTAACCTAACAACACCATATAATTTATCATAATTAAAATAGTTCAGTAAAATTATAGGAATTAATACCATTATAATCACATGCTAGTATTATTATGTACAGTGATACAGTAACATGTTGTTTGTGTTCTTTCATTCATGTTTTGTTCCCAGAGAAAGTCATAATGAATTGAACAGAGTCTTAAGCTGTTTATTTGCCACTGTACTGAATTGCTGCTGTAATTACACTAATAGCTATGCACATGCAATATGTAGCATGTGTGACCATATGTTCACAAATGTCTTTTACATGGAATGTTTACTTAATAATAAAACACTTTCAGATGTGACAGATGGTGGTGGTTGAAAGATATTAGCGGTCAAAGACAGTGGTAATCTGTGTCTCCACCATGTACACAGCTAGCTAAAAAAAAATGTGTTTGACGTGTTATGTAAAGACTTTTATCACTGGATAACAAAATTAGAGATTTGCCCACTGTGGAAAATCGTTATGTCTATTGTTCCCATTACTATTTTTAATATTTAGTGTTAGGGATTTTAACCACAGGTATTAAAGTGAAATCATAAAATCAAAATTGACAATTCTTATTTTTTATGGATATAAAACCACATATTGCAGTATTTATTATAAATGAATTATTAACTTCCCCTCCTTGTATAGTGACATCTCTTCTCTTCTCTGATGATGTGTTTACTGGCGTGAGGGCAGGACAACCTATGACTCACATGAAATCCACCAATAGCTTACTACAACCATCCAATCAATTCCAGATGAACAAAATCAAGTCCCTTCCTACATTTGTTCTTGTTCAAGAAGCTGTTTCATTCAAATAGGACTCCACCAATAACACAACAACATCTAAACCTCTGTTAATTCTCAATAAGAACTTCTGTAGACATCTGGCTGAAATAAAGTCAATCTGGTTAGTAATAAGTAAAACTGGTAATGCCGTTTGTAGAGTTGTTTAATCAGATCTTGAGAGATTTAACGTCTTTTATCTTCAGTTGATTTAATCTAAGGCTGTGGCTGAAGTCAGCTGTAGTTCTTGTGTTTCTCTTTTCTTCAGTGATTCTGCTTGTTAACAGCAGGTGTTCATCATTAATGCTCAATCATCACTTAATTAATCGGTTAATTATCTCATTAACTTTAACTCTGCTTCAGTGTTACTTTAACACTATTTAGAGAGAGACCATATGTACTCTGAGCAGAGTTGATTTAACTCTGGGGATATTGCTGTGTATGCTGTATGTTTATTCTTTGATACATTGCAGTATAATATGTTGAACAATATATCAATTATTTCCTACTACTTTTTCACTTTTTACTTCAATCTTGTATGCACTAAAATTTTAGTATGCAGTACACATTTAGTATGCACTATATTTCTAGCACATACTATAATATAATCTAGCGTGCACTGTGATAACACACATTAAAAGGATAGCTCACCCAAAAATGAATGAAAATTCTGTCATCATTTAATCACCCTCAGTTTGTTCCAAACCTGTATGAATTTCTTTCTTCTGCTGAACACAAATGAAGATATTTTGAAGAATGTCTGATTTCCATTTAATTTTTTCCATATTATGGAAGTCAGTGGGGTCCATCAACTGTTTAGTTTCCGACATTTTTCAAAATATCTTCGTTTGTGTTTAGCAGAAGAAAGAAATTCATACAGGTTTGGAACAAACTGAGGGTGAGTAAATTATGACAGACTTTTCATTCATGGGTGTACTATCCAACACATTTGTTTGTATCCATTATTACTTTTGGGGGGCTGAAATTGTGTTTACTTACTGCACATTGTTGAGTAAACAAAGCATTAACGCAAATAAGTTGTTGCATGCACTGATGGAATGACGGGGGCCTGAAGCTTGCCTGAAGCTTGATGTTTCACATGCTCTTATAAACTCATTTATGTTCTAAGTGCATTGAATTATTGAAACTAAATACTGTCATTATGTAATATGCTGTTGAGAAAGAGGGACACTTTGGTGTAGGATAAAGTGAATTAATCAGAAAACAGTGTGAGATAATTCACTATTCCAGAGATATGACTACACAAACTGGAAACTAGATAATTAGCTTCTCTGGATTGCCTTTGGAGCCATGCTGTCCAAATGGATGCAAACTGCAGTCCAAACGCAGACCAGCACAGTGGTAAAATGCAGGTTCCCTTTAGATTTGGCAGGCAGAAAGAAATTAGCTACCCATGGATCGTCACGTGTACCACCTTGCCTGGAGCTTTCATTTGCTCTTTAATCAATTTTTTATAATTTATAGCGGTAATGCATGCTTTATATTGCTAAGATACATTCTTCTCTGTCTCTAGATACATATTGTACAGTAGTACTGGAAACAAGCTTAGAGAAAGCCTAGTAATAACCGATCCAAACTTAGTTTAAACTCATTCGTGTTATGCCAATAAAAGAGAGGATTTTCCCCTCAAGGAAGGTCAAACTAAAGGCTCAGATGAATTAGTATTGAACTATGTGGGATGGTTTAACACTTTCTTCTCCAGGTTCCACTCATCAATGTTCGTCAGCTCTGCTTTCACATCCCCCACAATGTATAGTTATTCCTCTGGCACGTACATTTGTATTCCATGACTGTCTGTTTATGATGGCGTATCCTGGCAACCGTGGGCCGGCTGGCACCAGGAGAGCATTGTGCTGGCAGAGGCAGCTCTACTGCAGCACAGGCAGTGAGGAGAGTACATACCTGCACAGGAGGCGCTGGGTTAAACATGCTAAAGCGTGAAGGGGGGAAGGCCAACTAACAGAGCTAGGGCTCTCTTTGCACATAGCCTGCAGAAAGGTGACACACTGACTCTGGCATAATGGAGTACCAGCGTGAATGGAAAATGCAGCACCGGTGACAGCGGGTGTGCAAATAAGGACAAATTTGCATCTAGATTCAACTTGCTGAAGTGGGCTTTACAGCATTAAATCAAACAATATGCATGCATGCATGCATATGCACATGAACACATTAAAACACACTAAAAGGTCCAAGAGCAAATGTATCTGTAAATATACAAAAAGGTTTTTTTTTAAATGAAAAGTTATGATGGAAATAGAATATAAAATATTTAAGATCCTGCATTATTTTCAGTTCACTTACTAACCAAGCAAACAAAACAGAATTGTGAAATCATGTTATTCAGCATATTATTCAGAGTCCAGATGTCTAAGGATAGACATCTAAGGGTAATAAGCATGTGCAAGGCTTCACCATTTTCACAGATTTGTGTTTTTGCAGTTTACACAGAGATGATTACAGTATCGTTTTCTAAAACTTAAAAACTTTAAAACCCATTTTCAAAAGTTTGCATTTTCAGGCCACCAAAACACCACTGTCATGTAAATGAACGGCCAAAATGCATAAAAAGTTTTCCGTTTTTAGTTGAAAACGGTGTCGTGTAAACAGCCCCTTAATTTGATTTTATTATATTATTGTATATTATATGAAATATATATGTAATAAATATACACAATCCTTTAACACAAATGTATTCATTACAAATTGTATTAATATATTAATATTAAATTAAAATTTGTATTATTAAGTAAAATTAATTGCAATAAATAATATAAAAGTAAATCCATATATGAATTAAGAAATTTAAATTTCTATATAATCCTTAAAAGAACAAGTCACTGTACATGCCCTCATTAAAGAACTAGAAACCTGTAGGGAGGCTCTTTCCCGTTTGCCCTCATTCTTCTGCAGTCAAAAAAAGCATTAACCAATGAAACCCAGTCACAGCCATAATTGTAAGGGTTTCACAAGGGCTTTACAGTCTGCATCCCTCAGGTAATGTGCAGCATCACAGTCAGAACACTGTGGCTATTATTGATAACAGATCACTCAAGACTGAACGGTTGCATGAGCTGAAAGTGACCCAGACAGCTATATGATAATGTCTATGAATAACTTGGCTTTTTGCTTCTCAAAAACAAAATTCATATAAATATTCACTAAAAAATACCGGTTTAAATGTCACTGTGGACAAATGTTACCCATTTCACAGACAAGGCTAGTCCCATACTAAAATGCATGTTTGAGCTTGTTTAACTGAAAGCAACTTGCACTGACACAATATGTCAGTGCCATTGTTTTGTCTCAAGATGTACACCAATAATGTTTCCTATAAAAGCACGTTTATAAAAGCTACTTAAATGCCCTAATTAATGCTGGCTTAATCTAAGCTCTGTCTGTGAAACCAGGCCAAAAGTTTTTTTGAATTAAACACTGAATTAAACTGTGACCTATACTTAAACACACCTTAGTGGAAACCGTACAGAATTGGAATTAGACATGTCAAAGCAGCACTACTGAATCATATGCAGTTATCTACTAACTAGAAAAATTCAATAAGCATGCTAAATGTAACTTTTCATCACATGGAAAAAGAAATAAGTAATATACATAATGTATGGTGTTGCTGGGAAGCATTTGCATTATAGTGCACTATAATTAAATCATAATCTGCATGTATAGTAGCCCACCCTTAACCTAAGCACAAGTTCCACTCTTTGCCACAATCATAACCCCAAAAACTCGAAAATAATAAATAATCTAATGATACATAAACAACTAATTTTGCTCAAAACACATAAAACAACACAACAAAACCACTAAGACACAACCATTCTTCTTGGCAGTTCAACAGAGATTTGGCAGAGATTTTTTTTATTAGCAAATTGTATTCAGTGCTGGACTGGCTTCCACAAACAAGTGAATTTATAATCGAACAGAGCACAGAACAATGTGACCTTGCTTTAAGGGTTTTCTTATACTGTTTCCAATGACTTTTCTATTTTTTTGTGTAAATTAAACTAAGCTCAGATATCTAGTACAAACATCTTTTTAATTAGAATGGTTTTTTTGTGTGTGTATGTGTGAAGGGTGAACTATATTAAAGGGATAGTTCACCCAAAAATGAAAATTCTGTTATCATTTACTCCCCCTCAAGTTGTTCCAAACCTGTACAAAATGTTTTGTTCTGCTGTACACAAAGGAAGATATTTCGAAGAATAATGAAAATGACCATGGTAGTCAGTGGGGGGTGAGATCTGCTTGGTTACAAACATTCTTCCAAATATCTTCCTTTGTGTAGAGCAGAACAAAGAAATTCATATAGTTTTGGAACAGCTTGAGGGTGAGTAAATGATGACAGAATTTTCGGTAAGGTAGATTTTAACCGAAAAGCTAAACTGTGTTATAAGGACAAAGGTGTATTCCATAAGTGTCAGGTCAGTTTGTCATATATTTATATGTCATGTTTTGTTTTATAAACTTATACACTTTAAGTACAATATTTGTTGGCCAAAGCAAGTTCTTCCACTACACAGAAGAAACTACAAAACAGATAAACACCTGTGACATCTTCAAACAGCTGTCTCTGTCAGAGAGACCAGAACACGTATCTAGCTCATCTAACCAAGTTCAGGAAATGTCAGAGCAACCTCCACTTCCAAAATGTAATCTCAGCGTCTTGGTATTCTCTCAGCAATCTGTCACTCATAGCCATTGTCCCTGACAATGTCTCTTGTGTGCATCTGTACCTTGAAATCTTTCCTATCTTCAGACAGTAACCTCATGCCCCTCATAAACTCTATGAAGTGGTTCTAGCTGTGTATGTTGCTACTGTTCCCTCAAAGAGTTTTAATTTCTGTTCTGATTCTCTGTCAGTTCACTTTAAGAAGACAACAATGAAAAGGCATTATTGACCAGTTGTCCACCACTCTGCAATATAACCATCTATCCAGCTCAATGCAGAGAGAAACAATCAATCAAGCTTATTAGGTCAGTGATCCCATGTCTCAACCACTCACATTCAACCAAATTTTCACTTTTCAGATCAGCACACATTAAACATACATGGAAACAAGATCAAGGGTGTTTTATCACTCAGTATAGAAAATGCAGGAGTCATAGGAAATACTTCTACGTGACTAAGTGACCCAGAAGAGTTGCCATCTGTCTTTCTTAATCTACCGTATGTACAGTAGTGAAGGTCAGTAGTATAGTATTTCAGTGCTTTATATCAAAATCCAAATAACTGCACTTGTAAGGTTATCACAGAGTGCATGTGGTAAATCACAGAATGGACCTTTCTAATCCATTTTGTCTATATTAAGAATCCGATCAATGATAATTCCCTGTTCTTAAACCTGCAGTATAAAGCTCCCATAAAGTTCAGTTTCAGCTCAGGTATTTTACCACAGTAGGGTGTCTTGTTTTTTGAGGTATTCTAAGGTGAAAATCTCTTTTAGTGCAGCTATTTCATTAATTGATGTTACATAAGCCGTCACCAATAAAGCTGCTTTGTGTCTGTCTCCTTAATCCCTGCTGGCTTCCCATCATAACCCAAATAGAAATTGTAATTGAACTCAGATCATGGAGCCTGTGGGCATATATGTCTTTAAAAGAACCCAACTGTCCTTGTCCCGTCTTAAAGCTAAAGGAGGTTAGATCCAAGCTCATCTTCTAAGGTAAAGAAGAATTTGCTTCCGTTCAAGTCTAAGCAAAAGTTAGCATCAAAGTTTCTAAACTCTTCTGTTAAACTCTCTCTCTCTCTCTAAACTTTCTTAGAGAGTTCTAAACTCTGTTATTTTTATAAAACACTGCCAGACTTCTAATTTCTGCATTAAAAACAGCTGCCCACTGCTCCGGGTGTGTGTTCACGGTGTATGTTCAATACTCATTGCTGTGTGCGTGAACTTGGATGGGTGAAATGCAGGGCACAAATTCCGAGTATGGGTACCATACTTGGCCACACGCCACATCACTTTCACAATTATTTAGGCAAATAACTGTTTTACTCTGCATTGCACTACACATATGAATTCCAATTCAACTATTGGTGGACTTTGTCTTTCAAAGGTTTATTTCGAAATGCCATTAAAATTCCCTTTAAACTGAAAGGTAAATTCTTCAAAAGCATTTTATTAATACATGTATGAAAACTTTACGCCTACTGCATGTTATGATGAAATTAAACCAATACATTTCAGAGCTATGGCTAATTTCATAGGATGAATTCAGCAAAACTATCAGTCAAAACATCAGACAAACCTTTTCATTTTTATTATTATTATTATTTGCAATGTTTTAGAAAAGTAAAAATCAAAAATATAAAATAACACAATGACGGTATGGGAATAATGAAGTAAAAAAAAAAAAAAACATATTTTAGCTACTTCAAAGTTTCACAGTGCATCCTGTAATACTGTAATAACATAGTTTTGTAAAGATATTTACAAGCATAATATTTGTCTACAAACTTATAATGAGTGTAAGCATTCGCCTTTAGCTCAAAAAGTAAGATCAGGATTCTGTTTTATTCAAACTTGGTAGTCTACTGGTGACTGGTAGTGTATTTTCAAAACAAAACCATAATCAAGTTTTCTTGTCTCATAAGAGTGCTGAGTTGACTCAGTTATAACAGGGACAGACCTGTGGGAGCAACCATGTAAACATTTATTGTGGCTTGCTCAAGGGCACAATAGTAATAAAGCAAGATTTTGAAAACTGCAACTCTGCATACAAATCTGACCACACCTTAAACCTCTACTTGTGCTTACAAAGAAAAAAATAGGTTCTTAAGGGTAGAGTTTTAGGACAAACACAAATTGTACAGACATCACTAACATGATGCTTAAATCACTATCAGGAACTAAAAAATTCAACAACAGATTCTTCTTGTTAAGGTATGGACTGAAATATAAAAAAATTACAGTTATACCACACAGGAGGTGGAATGATAACAAACCACAAGGACAAAAATTGGTAAAGATGGTAGCCAGTAGACCAGAAGATCGGTCCAATCATTAGCACAATATGTCTGCTCTTAATTAAATGGCAATTTACCAGCACTTATTCCTGGGTTTTAAGTACCCAAAGGGCATGTCAACAATTACAGAGAAGAAGCATGATGGATACTGAATGAGTGCTCATTTAGACATGGGAGGTATCTTTCTGGCACACAGACATATTTAAAATATGTGCCATTTGCTCAAACACATCAACCGCAAGCATGTCTTCTGCTATATACATGCAATGTGGAAACATGCCTGCCAGACATAGAATGCTGATGAATAATGTACCATCAGAGACAAGTATGATGCATGAATATATACATTGCACCTCTTTCCTTGATGTATAGTGACTGGCTATGCCAACTTTCACTCATCAACCAGACGAAACTCCATTAAATTGTATGCAAGAACTAATTTACAACAGCCCATGGAAAAAATGAAGAAGAGATTGAGCATGATTCATAGAAAAAGTGCATTTCTGTTACAAAAAAGCTAGTTATTTAAAGTGAAAATTTAGCTTAGTCAGGTCACCCGTAGGCACATCCCGTCCTAGTATAATGTAAAAATAGCCCCACGAATGATTAAAAGAGTTTCCTAAAAAGTGAGTTCTTTGGCTTGTCATATAATATTTCTAATTGTCCTAGCAACAAGATCCTATAGCTATAGATAAGTGTGACGAGCAGGGTGGGCGAGAGCCGTGAGGGAACGGCGCGAGGCCGGTGACGCGAGTGATAACGACAGTGAAGGACAAGAGAGGACCAGGCCTGGACTTTACTCTGTTTTATTATGTTTGTGTGGCCGGCAGACGTCCGTGAGGGTCTGCCGGCATTACTTTCGTTTTGTTTTTGTTTATTTTATATATTAAAGTTTGTGTTGAACGTTCGCCGGTTCCCGCCTCCTTCTTCCCGTATCTACGAACTGTGTTACAATAAGCTTTCCATTTATAATGTATATTAATAACCAGTATTTTACATCAACACTTATTTTACATTGAACATGTACAGTCACCGTGCTTTTGTCAAGTAAGACATGTTCCTGGAACAACATTCCTGTCTGAAAATTTTGTCCTACCCCTAAATCTAACCCTACCCATAACTTATCCTTAAAATGATAGGTGAATAATAGGTGAAATGATAGGTGAATAACACTGATGTAGAAGCACCTATGGTTGTAAGTCTAAACTTGTGCACTCTGAACTTGTACCTCAAATCTGATTGGTTGATTAGAATGCTGTTCCAGGATCAACAAAGATGTTGATCCAGGGGCAGGTTGTACTTGGTGAAATCATGTTTAACAGGTTCATATACCAACTAGTATCACCAAGTATGACAAAAGTTTTATATTAATGACAAAAAATTATGATACGTCCACAAAGCATTTGTGACTTAAAATACAGTTTCCACTAAATAATTCATGTAGCACAAGGGATTATGTACAGAACCTTTACGGTCACTATCACAAAATAAATGACACTGCTGACAGCGCAATCAAGAATAGCCTATGTGAAGATGTTTCCTCTGAGGTGATTTTCACGGCAATTGCTAACTGAGATGCTAGATTTTGTCAGTTGCATATGAAACAAGAGAGTGCATCCGCAGTGTGATACACTGGGCAAAACAGTTGTGGCATTTCATTACGACAGCTTGATGGGCCATTCACACAGAACGTGTTTTTGATGCAAGTTGAACTTCTTGCATTTTTTTATAACTCCATGTCATGCGCAACACTCTGCAAAAGGCACAAGAGCAACCATCAAAAACTACATGTTTACATATGGCACTTTTCCACTGCACGGTATCGGTACGGCTCGCTTAAATAGTACCACCTTGTTTGAGGTTTCAAGCAAGCCATACCGATACTAAAATGTGACATGTAAACACTGCAGATCACTGATTGGTCGGAGAGAATCATCACCAGCGCCATTGGCAGTAGAGGTGGTGCAACTATAGTTGCATTTCCATTACAGATTTGCGCAAAACTTTTGTGATATTTTCTAAATATCGATAAAAAACTATTGCAAAATGACCCCGTTTCCATTAATGGATGTTATGTGACTAAAATGTCTTTTTTTAGCTTTCATGATAAGTCATTCTAAAAATCATGGCAATGGATGTTGGTAGGTTTAAGTATATCCCAGCCACTACACTAGCCATTATTTTTAATTAAAGGAGACGTAAGCAAGCATTTATGGCAAGGAAAGCCCCTTATACTTGGGAGCGGCCATGTATGAGGTGTTTCTGGGTGTTTCATACTCCTATCTGCTTTGAGGTCTTGATAAATTCAAATTGTGGCATTTCTTTGTTGTTTAGAATCCAGTAGTCCCGTGATACTTTTGTCTACTTTTGTCTTACTCTCGTCTCCTGTCCAAACATACCATGCCCTCTTTAAAGAATGATCAACTTTTACATATGGCAAGTGACCTGTAAATGCGAAAAAACTGTTTCCATTGCAGTTTTGCAAAATATTCCTTTTTCAAATTGCCTGAAAAACCACCTCATGCGAGCGGAAAAACTTTTTTGCGACATATGGGAGTTTTTGCGAAATTGAGTTTTATTTCGATTGGGCGTATTTTCAATTTATAATTTCCGCAATTTAAAGGGTAATGGAAACACGGCTAATTATCAGTCTGTAATCCCACCCACTTTGAATTAGTACTAACTGCAGTGGAAAAGCAAACCAAGCCAAAGCGAGCCGAGCCGTGTCGTACCACGCAGTGGAAAAGCAAAGCGAGGTGAGTCGAGACGTAACAATAAAAAAACAATGAAAACCTGTGCACTACAATGAAAAAAAAAAAAATGCCACAAATTAATTAGTTGTCAGAAGTAGCACAACCGAATGGATTACGTCAGAAATAAAACGGGACATTAGTTTACTAAAAATTAGCTCTTGAGATGTGTTGAACTTCTTTTAACTTGAGCATTCAGTTTTTAGAATCCTGTGTCATGCGAGTGCATCGTGAAACATGTCCGTCTAGTCCAGTTTACATTAAAAAAAAAAGTTTTGTGTGCACGGCCCCTAACTCTGACAAGCGAGTTGTATAGCATTGCCATGGACAGAATATGTTGAATATTAGAATATCAAACTGCCGAATACCACGACTGACCACTTAGAATTTAGTATTTTACAGAGATGCGCAATACACATTAAATAAATTAAATATACAGTACATAACACAGCAAACAGGCTTCTCCTCCCAGTGTGCATACTGTATGACCTTCCCTTCAACTCGGCATGTCAAAGGAAGACTGCCATACTGTGCAGACAGGCAGACAACATGTCTGTTCCATTCAGGTAAGAAGAATTGCCCCGTACACCCTCTCTCTCACCTGTTACTAATCAATTTGTCTGCGTTAATTAGGCATTCCCATTCCCCACATTCATGAGCTGTCAAATGAATCAACTATGGTGTCACAGAAAGCAAAATAAGCTGGGTTGACACCAGGTACAATATGGTTCTTTAGTTTCTCTGCTCTTTGGATCTAATTACAGCTCATTGCTTGTTGCATTTACAAACAGTAGTTTAATCTTACCTTTCAAATGATCCAAATGAGATTAAATGTATAATGATAACATGAGCTAATGCAACTGATTCTTTGCCCTTTCTCTTATTTGAGAATTGAAAATTCAAGCTTTATAACATAAGCGATCACCGGCATAAAGGTGTTAACATTTGGCGCACAAACAATATTTTGCATGTGTGGGCTGCACTTCACCATCAGCACCGACCAAGGCTTCAGTCCTTAACAAACCTCCCTCTTTGTAAGTTTGTCCAACCTTCCTCTCATGAACACAATGTTCAAACACATTGCAAGCGAACATGCCAATCAAATGAAAGGAAATGATGCGGCAGTTTGTGAGTGAGTGACTCTGTGGTCATATGTCAATACCTCTACATCCTCCCCTGTGTCATTTTCCATGAGCACATGCATTATGCTCTATTCTACTCAGTCTCATGAAACTGCAGCGGCTACCTAGCAACCCGTTGCTATTAGATACTGCTGGGCCAGTCACCATGGCAGCAGATTCTCACTCATTTTCTTTCCCTTTGCACTGTAAACCTTTGCTCTCTCTTCTATGACATGAAAAACGAACAGTGCGTGTGTGTGAAATGGGGATATTCTGTGAAATCACGTGGGCATTCGGTGTTAAAATACTGACATTCAGCATGTGTATAATGAAGCCCTGATGCTCCACACACCCACACAAACTAAAGCAATACTGCAGTGTAAGTATGGAACCTCTGTTCCTTTCCAAAATGACAACTGTTACAACTGTAATTCCAATGTTAGCAACAAGCATAACACCCTGGTTAGGTTGTGGATGGCATGTACAAAGACTATGATGCACGATGCTGCTTTCAGTGAGCAATATAGCTTTGTGCAGTGCAGTAACAAGTATCTTTCTACTTGTGCTGCTCTACCTGCAGACAGTCTTTTAATTGTACAACATAACTAAATGTCAAGTATAAACAGGTCTTTCCATTTACTCAATATCACAGATTTGAATATATTGCAATCTACTCAATATATTTGAATTCAAATAACTAAAAAACAGTGGATTAAGTTATACTATGTACATACTATGGACTTATTATAGCGTATTATAACTAGGTACTAACCCTGAACCTACCCCTAAACCCAGGCGCGCCGTTGGCACGGGGGACAGGGGGGTCAGGACCCCTGCAGTTATAAAAAGACAGAAATTGACCCCCGCACTTTTGATAAGGGCTGCTTAAGTCAGTATCAAACTAAAACAGTATCAAAAAAAAAAAAAGCTACAACTAGCTTAGGATATTTTCTTTCAAATGACCATCAAAAAAACCATCGATCAAAGCGTGCTTACATTTTCTGAGGACATGTCGATGGTATATAAATCATGCCTGAAAGTTAGCATTCGTGGGGACATGTCAATCAAGCCAAACTTCCGTTCAGAAACCGAGAAATTTGACACAGGCTGATCTCTCACATTTAGTTCCGGTTGACGCGTGAGCTGGCTTGACTGAAGTATTTGTGGATTGTTTTGATTTCGATAATCACATCTAGCAACGGAAAAGCATTGATGGCATCGATAAAAGAGATCTTTGAAAGCAAAACTAAAGTGATTATTGCCTCGGCCAGAGACGCAATGGGGAGGACGCATGAGAGAAGAGGACTCTGCGTTTGGTATGTATGAACTGTATTACGGCATTTACAATGCGTATACAAATTTTTGGTTGAATTATTATTATTTTAAAATGTGAAAGAACAGCAACCAATATGATAAACTATTATTTGACCAACAAAAATGTCAAAACTATACGTTTGGGATATGGCAAGGCTACTTGCACACTGCACAGCTGTCTGCAAGTATGCAAACTTGAATAGAATTGCCATTTCAGTAAATCTACATTTTGATATTGTGAAATGGGTATTATTACAGTGCAAAAACTGTGTGTTTAAACAGTAATTTCTTTGTTTGAGTTACTGTTGAAGATTAGTGAGCAGCTGGCACAGCTGGCATCATCTCCAGGAGGCAGACGGGTGATGCTGAGGTGATGCTCAACACAGGTGACAAAACATGATGCACATATAAGGAATTATACACATCTGGAGTCTTGTCTCCTGAAAGAATAAAACTGATCAAAATCATAAAACGCCTCTTTGTTTGTTTGTTTGTTTGTTTATTATAGCACACACACAATATACTATAACATATATATCACTTTCAGCAGTGTTTATGTATTTTCAAAGGTATTTTCTGTAAAATAACACTGCGATATTGGATTTATACCACTGTAAATGGTATGGCGAGACTTTTTATTTAGGTATACTATATACAGTATATACTATACATTTTTTTTTATAACTTTTAGGAGTGTTTTATGTAACTTCAAAGGGCTTCCTGTAAAATGACACCAAGATTTTGTATTTAGAGCACTGTATGTGGGTATGGGAAGCTTTTCAATTTGGGTATGCCAAATCCAGGCGTAAATCCCCAAAATGGTCCCAGTGCTTAGGAGGTTAATGATCAGGCAAGTTTAATATATGATGGTGGTCCGATGGTGAGCCTGAAGTGGTGGTCCGATATCTGGAAATCTGATCTTACTATCTGGGCTTTTGCTTACAATTTGGTCCCTCCCACTTGAAAATGTCTCCTGCTCCCCTGCCTAAACCTAAACTTAACCCTTGTAAGTACACTGTCAGTACACTGTAAGTACATGTACTGTAAAATAAAGTGTAACCACAAAAAAATTTGTTTTGTGAAAGTCAAGTATGGTAACCCATGCTTGGAATTTGTCCTCTGCATTTAACCCATCCAAGTAAGAGCACACATATTAGAAGCAAAATCAAAAAGCCATTTTTTGTCAGTGTGTAAGTGATCATGCACAAGAAACACTAAAAGCTTTGAGAAAACATCCTGCACTTACTGTATACGGCAGCTGAATTCCAGGAAGGCAGGTCCTTTGAGACAGTAACACAGATATAAGATAACGTTATAAATATATATAGTAATTTGGCGAACAATACAAATAATATGAATAGTAGGCTATAATATCATCTCTAAAAACACACCTACTGTATACATACAATCCACTGAAGTTTTCAGCTGAACTTAACACTATGGCAGTAAAACACTAACAACAATTATCCCTTTTTCACACATTATGATCACACGGGCAGATTCTAAATTAATAAAGACTTCTCAAACATACTATGTTATGACCTCTAAACACTTTTCCCATAGTGCATGATTTGTAAATTGATTTGTAAATTAATATTAATATGAATTTATTACAGTTTTTCTTGATTGCTTAAACACATTTCTTGAAATTATGCCTCATATTCTCAAAACAGTAAACACAAATCCATAACTTCTCACCCAATTCCCCAAACATCCTATTTTCAGGTCATAATGAAGCTCTACACTCAAAACCATTCACTTTTGCTGAAAAACCAAACTTTGCCCTCAGACATCACACACAAGCCCTTAAAAACACACACATACTACAACATAGTCTTACACACTGGTGAGATAAATTCAAAACAATACTACAAAAAACAAAAACCAGTAATAAGTTATGTTGCTTGTAGTTCTCCCCGTCAAGGAACTTTTCACATGATGAACACGTGTATACATATACACATTTTTTATTCCTTAATGTACTGTACAGTACAATACACCAAACAACAACAAAACATATTCTGCCCCAGCATCACGTCTTTGGTCTGGGACAGGCCAGAGAATCTTGTCAACATCACAGGCTAAACTGGCCCTAGCCAGGCAGCGGGGGGTAAAATCCTCTTGCATGCCTGATCCACCCCTGGCATGCATCAACTAAAAATGTCTAGTCAGGCTTCTTCCAGTCCATTGTCTCTGTGTCCTACAAAAAATAGAAGTACTGATTACGGTAACTGTAACACATCCTTTTTACAAAATGGAAGCAGAAAGAAACTCTATCTGTATGTAAGGCAATTTGATGCATGTGTTGTAACTGAGTACAGCACTCAAAAGTTACAGTAGAGTACACTGAGGTACACCTACCTGTTTTCCTCCCTGAAGGTTCTTATGATCGAGGCGACGGTGAAGCAACTTAAATTTGGCTCATCCTTGCCCTCTTCCTTCACCTCTTCCTCCGCTCCTTACTGCTCTTGCTCATCCTCTTCCTCCTCCTCCTCCTTTCTGGTGTCCTCGACCTTTTCAATCACGTCTCTCTGGATCCATTGTTCCAAAACTGAATGAACTGACTCAGGCTCTTTTATATATCTATTGAAGGTTCTGATTGGTGTGTGATAAATTTTAACTCTTAGTGTTTCCACATGGGTAACTGTGTGCTAATTGAGCTCAAGCTATGCTGACTTGAGTGAACAATATCGAATGCTAGTGCTTTCTAAATGATCGCATGGTGTAGGCAATGAGAAATGAAGGGATTTGTGTGTAGAGTTTTGCAGTGACGGTTCAACAAATCTGATTCATGTGTCAAAACAGGGGAATAGTGTTTATAGTTTAGGGAAATGGGTGTGCTTTTTGATACATGGCATTTATGGTTTTGAAATTTTAGTTCACAAGCCTGGTTATAGTGTTTAAGCAATCGAGAAACTGTAACATTACTATTAATTAATATTTGTAAATTAATGTTTTGAAAATCGTATGAAACACAATTTGGGATTCAGAAACACAAGTCATGATAAAAGAGCTCAAAGACTTGTAGAAGCAAGCTACAAAGTGTTTTTATCTCATGCTTGCTTTTGTTACCTATTGCTTTTGTTACTATCGGCTAGGTTTAGGGTAGGGTATAGTGTAGGTGCTACACAGTGTTGGGTGTAAATAATTACTAAGTAACTAATTACTGTAATTTAATTACTTTTCCCTTGAAAAATTTATGTAATTTAATTACAGTTACTTCTGATGTAATTGTATTAAATACTGCATAGATTAGAAAATAATTCCATATAAAACAATAGTGGATTTAACATAAAAATGTAATGTTAAAATATACGTTTTTAATGTAACCTTCTCCCTTTACACACTTTGTTCATATCTGTGCAATTGTATATTGTTTATTTGAAAGAATCAAAAGTGCAGTTTCGTGTCCATCCTTGAATTATTCAACTGGTCAAGGCTGATATTGGATTCAGAACGTAATAAGTAATCCAGTACTTTTTAGAGAGAGTAATTAATACAGTGTAATCTAATTACACTGTTGAAGATGTAATTAGTAGCTAGTGGTACGTTATTTACAAAAGCGATAAAACATTAACCTTCTAGCGGCACTGACTGGACATTTCCAAACTGCCACGATACATAGAACAACAAATGTAATATAAAACATTGCCAGATTCGCATTAATCTGTTTTTGACACCACACACTAGACATTTCACTTTGAAATTGTCGTGAAACAATAATATAATTTAGCAGAAATGTCGCCACAGTCACTTTTTTTCCAAAGAGCCTGTGTTGATTAAAAGAGCGAGCAGTGCAATTCTTCAAAATCTTTCTTTTGTGTTCCACTGAAGAACGCAAGTCACACCAGTTTGGAATGACATGAGGGTGAGTAAATGATGACAGAATTATCATTTTGGTGTGAACTTTTCTTTTAAAAATGGGAATAAGCTGCAGTGAACAATCAGACAATTTTATATGTACCACAACAGACAAAAAAAGATGACCACACATCAAAATGCAATGAGTCACTGTGGCACAATTATAATTTCTAATAAACGAAGCAATTCCAATAGGGTCCTCACACCATCGGTGCTCGGGCCCTAATAAGGTTTAATTAATAACATAATGTAATGACCTTGTCATGATGATAAAGAAAAATGCATTTTTTATGCCCATTATGTGCTTAAACATGAATACACAAAAAATAATTTCTAATGCTATTAGTGAAAGGACAGCTGATTTTGATGTTTATGAATACAGAACAATAACCTGGAGTCGGGAATTTCTGAATTTTAAATAACACATAAGCTAATACTTGGCATGAAATGAAAAACAGTCTGAAGTGTTTGAGGCATTTGTTAAATCAGAAATGGGTGAATCTGATGGGAGAGAAAGTCATGCTTCATCAATCCACCAGTCTATTGAACAAACAGGAGAATATGTTCGAAAACATTTTTCTTCTTCTGTAGATGATTGTCCTCAACCTGCAGATGTGGACGGTTCCAACTGTTGCTCACAGCATCATATAGATTCTTCCAGTCAGACTCCAGTTACAGTTCAGACTCCTGTCACAGCAAAAGTTAATTCTACAGATGTTTCTGAACTGGCTGCTTATTTATCTCGTAGAGATCTCATTACTGCAGGGCTTAAAGTGTTTGATGATCAACCTGCCAGTTATCTGTCATGGAAATCCAGCTTCAACAAGGCAGTAGAGGGGTTGAACCTCAAACCTAGTGAAGAGTTAGATCTCATCATCAAGTGGCTTGGTGGGGAGTCACTGCAACATGCCAAACGCATCAGAGCAGTTTATGTTAATAATCCAGCTGAGGGCCTTGATATGGTCTAGCAGAGACTTGACAGAAGTTATGGTTCTCCTGAAGCCTTCGAGGCTTTCCTGTTCTCCAGACTTCACGATTTCCCCAAATTTTCAATTAAAGACAGCAAGAAGCTTCAAGAGCTCAGTGACTTACTTCTTGAAATTCTAGCAGCAAAGAAAGGAGGTTATCTACTTGGGCTCAACTTCCTCTATACAGCAAGAGGAAAAAACCCAATTTTAGAGAAACTGCCTCATAGTATTCAAGAACAGTGGATGAGTAAAAGCTCTCACTACAAAAGAGATTATTCTGTTCCATATCCTCCTTTTTCCTTCTTTGTTGAATTTGTGGGTCAACAAGCAGAAATGAGAAATGACCCTAGTTTTTTCCTCTCAAGTTCCAGCACTGTTTCATTCAGAGTTGAGAAGCAACATCCAGTCAAATCATGGAAACCTAAGGCCTCCTTTTCAGTCAACAGAACGCAGGTAGAAAACCCTCTCTCTTTTGAGCATTTAAAGGAGGATCCAGACAAACAATGCCCTCTTCACAAAAAACCCCATTCGCTAAAAAAAAGTGCAGAGCTTTCAGAGGAAAACCCCTTGTAGAGCGAAAGCGTATCTTGTTACAGCACTCTATATGCTTTAGATGTTGTGCTTCAACAGCACATCAAGCAAAGGACTGTAAAGTTGTAGTGCTTTGTGAAGAATGCAATAGTGATCAACACATCTCAGCTTTACAGAACCAGCACCTTGGATTATAGTGAACTCTTATACACCAACGGATGAGCATGGTGGGGAGCAAAGTGCATGTGAATCAGCTGCAACTACCTCAATGTGTACTGTAGTGTGTGGAGGAGGACTCAAAGGTAAATCCTGTTCTAAAATTTGTCTTGTAAATGTCTATCCAAAGGGAGAACCCGAAAAGAAAGTGAGAATATATGTGCTACTAGATGACCAGAGTAACGCGTCACTAGCTAGATCAACCTTTTTGATATTTTCAAAATCCAAGGTGATGCTTGTCTATATACACTTAAGACATGCTCTGGAACGATGGATGCTGCTGGAAGGAGAGCAAGGGGTTTTATTGTAGAGTCGGCAGATGAAGAAGTCTGCCTATCATTACCAACTCTCACTGAATGTGATTTGATTCCTAACAACAGGGATGAAATCCCAACTCCAGAAGCTGCATGCAAACATACTCATCTTAGACCTATAGCTGACAAGATTCCGCCTCTTGACCATGATGCCAAGATTCTCTTGTTGCTTGCCAGAGACATCATTTGTGTGCATAAGGTATGAGATCAGTGCAATGGTCAGCACAATGAACCCTTTGCTCAACGCTTGGATTTAGGATGGGTCATCATTGGTAACGTCTGTCTTAATGGTGCCCATAAACCCGCTGTTTGTTCTTATAAAACCAACCTCATCTGGAATGGACGTCCTAGTTACCTGACGCCATGTGAGAACAACATCTATATGAAAGTACGGTTGTCAGGTGTGCAAAATGATTCCCCTGTCAGGCCAACATGCACAGATGTGGGCAAATTGATTTTCAGTCAGACGGAGAATGATTATAAGCTTGCTGCTTCAGTTGAGGATGAACTCTTTTTACAGATCATGAACCAGGAATTCTGTAAAGATGATGCAAACAGTTGGGTAGCTCCTCTACCATTTCGCACACCAAGACAACGCTTACCCAACAACAGACAACATGCTTTGAATCGACTCATTTCGTAGAAAGACACTTTTATGTAGACGATGGCCTCAAATCATTCCCCATAGTTGAGGAAGCTGTCAGTGTGCTGAAAGCAGCTCAAGAGATGTTGGCCCAATGCAATCTTAAGTTGCATAAAATCGCATCCAATAAACTAGTGGTTATGAAAGCCTTCCCTGCTGTTGATCTTGCCAAGGGCTTACAGGACCTTGATGTTGGTCAAGACCTTTCCTTTATGCAATGAAGTCTAGGTCTCAAATGGGACCTTGTTGCAGATACACTCACTTTCAAAGTGGCTAATTTGAAAAACCATATACTCGACGTGGTGTGTCATCTGCAATCTACAGCCTATTCGACCCACTTGGGTTTGCTGCTCCTGTGAGTGATGTCTGACCAATGTCTGAAGAGATCTGACTGGTGATGTCTGCAATTGGGATGCACCACTCCCTGAACACAAGTTCCAGGAATGGCAGAAATGGTGTATTTCTTTACAAGATCTGAAAGAGGTGAAGATTCCAAGAATGTACACATCTATTCCTCGTTCACAAGCTCAGGAAGGAGAAGTTTGTATATTCTGTGATGCATCAACTAAAGCTATTGCTGCTGTTGCCTATTTAAAGGTTACAGATGCTCAAGGACAGGCTGAGCTTGAGTTCATCTAAGGTAGATGTTGTTTTGCTAAAGGACATTCAAGCCAAAAGACACGACTGGCTTATTGGCCTAATCACCAAAACTTTTCCTAGTGATGATGGGAAAGTAAGAAAGGTCGAAGCAAAAATTGTAAGAGAAGGTGGCTCTAAACTACTCCTGAGACCAATCTCTGAAATTATTCTCCTCGTGACTAAAGATGGTAAAGGACTCTGTGCTTAGTTTGTAGAATGGACATTAAATATTTATTTTGCCTGTAAGGTTTGACATCTTAAAGATGCCAGGTGGGGAGTATGCTGTTCTCAGCTCAAGTTTCGCAATTTAGCGACCCCTAGTGGTGACATGCCTATATTTAAGCAGAGCATGTGCTGTTCAGCCATTTTGTGTGAGATGTTTGAGAGTGCACACAGACGATACCAATCTCCATCCACACTTCATTTACTCTTGGAAAGGCATTGTTTGTAAGTGTTTTTTAAATGAATGTTTTTTGGTGTTTTGTTAGATCATGGTGTTGTATTTGGAGATGTTAGATGAGTGTACATGTGTATATACAAGAATATCAAGTACTCCTTAGTTTGCTGGATTCATGTTGTAATCTAGATTTTCATTGTCAAGAATCTTTCAGTGATGTATTCTGAAGCTTGTGTGAACATTTGCATACCAAGGGAAATGTAAGCTGTGCGCCCTGTAATGTTGTTTATGCTATTGCTATGTATGCTGTGCTATTTATTATTAGAAGTTGCTTATGCTTATCTATACTTCTACTGTTGACTTTTGCAGTTTTACACTGTTTCCATTAAATTGCACTTGGATTTAGTTCTGTCTCAAGTCTTTTTTGGAGGAGTGTTAAGCTTGCTGCATAGCTATGTCTGCCTACACATAGTGAGGGCAGTAAAGTCACTTTTTTCCGAAGAGCCTGTGTTGATTAAAAGAGCGACCAGTGCAATTCTTCTTTCTTTTGTGTTCCACTGAAGTAAGTAAGTCACACCAGTTTGGAATGACATGAGGGTGAGTAAATGATGACAGAATTATCATTTTGGTGTGAACTTTTCTTTTAAAAATGTGAATAAGCTGCAGTGAACAATCAGACAGTTTTATATGTACCACAACAGACAAAAAAAGATGACCACACATCAAAATGCAATGAGTCACTGCGGCACAATTACAATTTCTAATAAGGTTTAATTAATAACATAATATAATGACCTTGTCATGATGATAAAGAAAAATGCATTTTTTATGCCCATTTATGTGCTTAAACATGAATACACAAAAAGTAATTTCTAATGCTATTAGTGAAAGGACAGCTGATTTTGATGTTTATGAATACAGAACAATATCCCGGAGTCGTTTTTTTTTCTTAATTTTAAATAACACATAAGCTAATACTTGGCATGAAATGAAAAAAAGTCTCGTTTACGAAACCAGATCCCCCTTAAGAACGAGGATATAAAAAAACTCAGACAAATTTGTGTCTGTAAGCTACAGTAATTTTTTGGTGCTTTTTTTAGGTTGCAGCAAAGGGATGTAATGTATAGCAAACACTCGAAACGAGCAGCCTGGATATTCTGCTTAAATATCTTTTGTTCCCTATGGAAGGAAAAAAGTCATACAGATTTGGAACATGACAATGAGTTACAGTAAATGATGCCCTTTTTGTTTTCACAATCCCTTTAAATTTGCAGGCGCTGAGCTATTTACCTAATGACCTATATTTGGCACAATCAGCAGTGCACACAAAACAGGTGTGTGGATCCTATCCTGGCCCTTTTTTTCCACTGGCTGGCAGTGTCAGCTTGACCACATGGAGGTCACTAAAGCACAGATGGGCAAATGGATAGAGGTCTGTTGTTTTTCTCCTCTGGCATCCCCCTGTAGGACATATATAGAGTCAGCTTCATCCAAATTCAAGCTTTAAAGATTTCGAATGGAACCCTGAAGGCTTAACAACAACAACTCAGCCAAAAGTCCTCTTTGGTCCCTAACCTAGTGCTGGCCAGCAATAATCTCTGTCCTCCCTATTACCTCACAGTTTGGGAATATAGTCCCCTGCGGTGACAGCTGCTGACAGATTTGACTGCCACTCACAGCATCAAGGTCAGAAAAACAGCACTACGATGCTGCCCCAGGTGAGGGTTCAGCGCTCTCCCAACATGATTGACAGGGTTCACAGATAGGTTAAAAGTCTTGGTTATTTTTCGTCCTCTATGTAAACTTCTCCCAAACAAAGGCAAAGGCATCTGCTGTATCTAGATTTTAAATCAGAGAAGATTAGTTAAAAGTTAAACCCTGTGTGTAGTAACTGAGGAAGCTGATCTTTCTTGCACTTTCACTGCGGAGAAAGACACGGGAGGATTGAAACTCAACATATCTTCTCTCTAATTTCACCCTAATTGGATTGGTTCTCTGTGCTGTGTTGGAAATCAACTCCTCTGGCACCACTCTCATCAAACCTTTGACTACATCTCAAATGCACATCTGGGCTTCTCCTAACAGGAACACAATTAAGCAATGGTACACTCATCTATCAGTCTGCTAACATTCCCTGATGAGCAGTTTTGTTTCTTTTTCTTTTCTTCCAGTTAGGAATTACACAGCACTGGACCCTCTTTCAGACACTTTTGTAGCCCACGGTGTTTGATTGCTATTGTTTGTTGTGCTCAGAGACTTTCCAAGCTTAAACGAGGCATTACAGAGACATTGTGTCCTTTTTACCCTTTCTACGAAAACATTTTCCATGCTTCTTTTCTCGTATTTTTCCTTTTCAGCTTGAGTCCTGAAAATCAGTTTTTATGGTAAAGGGAAGAAAACATGTAAATAACAAAAGTGTAGAAGAAAACTTGGGCCTAAGTGGCGTTTATCCATGCAAAATCTGTCGCCATAATGCTTGGGTATAGTGCATGATTGCTAGAGGTGTTCTAATTGGTTGCTTATTGGCCAAAATCTAAATATCTAAATATGCAATTTTTCCCCTATTTTATTGTCTGCTGGCTATACATTTCAATCGCTTAGAAGAGCAATAGCACACTTCAACCTGCATGTTTTGAGGTATCATTCATATCCATAACAGTGCAATTACACGCTGAAATATGATAAATTAGGGTAAGACGTTTGGTCAAATCCCAATTCTGCCTTAGCAAACAACACTAATAATAATGATAAAGTGCATTTATTCATTTAGAATATGCTTTTATCCAAAGCAACTTAATAGGAGGAACATCACAAGCAATTTGTCATAAGAGCCAACAATGCCAAGTTTAAATTATAAGTTAAATTAATACACAAGCTAAAAGACAATCTTTATAATCTACAATGTTTACAATCTTTAAAGTTATCAGCAAATGAGTAATAATAAAAATAAAACAAAAAATGAATATAAAATATAAAATAAATAATAAAAGGTGCAATAGCTTTGAAGTATGCTTTTCTAAAAGGATACTTTCTAGCTTTATAAATGCAGCTACATGTGTTGTCTGCTTGTCATCTCTGTCAAGAAAACAAATAATTCATGAGGAATCTCTTCCCTGTTGTAAAACAAGGTTGGCAGATACATCTAGTTGCTTTTCCAAAAACATAGTCTCATCTCTGGCTGACTGAGAGTGTTAGCCTTCATCTGCCTGAAATCATATCAGAAACGGATTAAGCTGTCGCTCTGTTTACCTGACTGTGGACAACAATCCCAGCAGCACTGGTAAATGGAACCAAAGTCACGTCTTAGAGAACCGCTCACATGTACTATAGAAGGTAGGCTAGCTTGTAAACTAGAAAACATCACGACTGGTTTAGGATGAACAAAGCTCCTTCATCTCCAATAAATGCATTTGGGAGTCTATAGCAAGCAGCAGGCATTCCCACGTGACACGACGCAAAGATGAAACGTATTCCAGTCATATTGTTACCGTTTTTACATACTCTTAAGAAATGTTGTTGGGTAAAAGCTTCCAGTAATGGTCCACCGAGGATGTTGGCTTCACATTAGATCCCTTCGCTCCCCTCCCCATTTCCTTTGGAGTGAAAGTGCTCTGAGCCTATGGGATAATGGGAATGAAGTATAGTGGTATCATGTTACCTGAAAAGATGGCAGAGCCTTAGATCTTTCCCCATTCAGGCTTCCTGCGGTGCAGTCTGCCAGCATCTCCTGTCGCCTGCCTTCTTTTCTACTCTCTCTTTGCTATTTCAGTCAAAAAGTTAGATAGGTAGCTTTCTTCAAAGGTGTCTCATCACTTTCCCCTCAAATGTAACTTCTTTGACAGCTATAGAATGATGACTAGTCCTAATTCCTCAAAGCTTGAGAGTTTGAACCTGTGAGGCTGGAAAGGTGATGGGATGATCTGCCTAAAGTGACACTATAGCTGTAGGATATGCTCCTGTGTAAATTCTCACTGGACAGACTGTCAGTTTGGAAGTAAATGATCCATTATGTGTCAAATTAGAGTCAAAGTGACTCTAGTCCAAAAAAGCACTTTTGGTCAGTGAAAAACCCCAGGTAAGTCAACTGCTGGGAGACCAAATGACGAGTTTTAGAACAATGACACTGGGTCTTCAATCCCCACTCGTTTTCTCCGCTCAGGTCACGGCAAATGTTTTGACCCTGTCAACTCAATGAGGCTACAGCAGGCCTTATAAATGAATTCCTCTCACCTCACAAAGACAAAGATAAAGATCCAATTTTCTCTGCAATACCCTGTCCCACAAGAGGTTTTCTTTGAAATATGATCAGGGATTCAATTAAAACCAGAGTGCAAAACCATGACAACTTGCCAGAAACAAAGTACATGGCCCAAAGATGCTGAATATTAGATGCAAATGTCCTATGCAACTGGACTAATCAAAGACAATGATACGAGAGATATTGAATCTTACAGCATTATTAAAAGGGCCATTAAAGCTTTAGGAGAAGAAACCGGACACTTGTTGATTTATGACTCAAATTGATGATTTAAACATTCTTTAGAGTCACAATCAAGAAATGTGCAATTATGAGGAGCAGAAATCTATTTCAAGAACTTCCAGTGAAGGGACAAAATGCAATTAGCTGTGTCTAGAACACAAAGTGCTTAAAGTCGGCAGAGAGAGAGAGACGGGGGGAAAAGAAAGAAAAAGCACAGCCGAGGGGAAACGAAGGGGAAATGGAGATAACTCATTCTCTCATTTGAAAAAGGAACGCTCCCCTAGTGTTGCCATGGCGACATGTCCTCTCAGATCCTCGTCGACATGCTAGTTCTCGGCCTCAGTGCTTTCTAGCCTCCAGGATCGGTGTTGGTGGGGGCGGGGGCACTGCCATCCTGAATGAATCAGGCTAATGAAGGAGAAAGTCATTAGAGACACAGAATGCGCAACAGAAGTCAGTATACTGGCTCTTGTTGCCTCAGGAACAACAGACATTGACATTGACACAAGCAAAGAGTTCACGGTATATGCTTGAGCAGGAGCCAGGTGGTTCATACATCCTCAGGTCTACAGTTGCACCAAGGGTGTACAGCAGATGACCTGGTTTAGATGTTTGAAGATTGCTTTAAGATTACAGTACATATATCTATCCATCTATTCAGGTTTTCGGCAATGTTAGCATGGTGTAAATGCATTTAAGTAGCAAGTACTACTGACAAAGAACCGTAATTGTTTTTTTTATTATTATTACATAATGATGGAAAAATAAACTAGTCACAATCAGACATGCTCCTTTGGCAGCTGTGGTGCCTGATTATTGGATTAAATCATAATCCTTTTTTGAATAATATTGGGTCAGCACATCTTTATAGCTTTAGAGAATAGATTGATTGCCAATTAAGGTTAGTACACAACTGACCAATTAGCACACAGTTTAGAGAGGGATTATCTAAAGCTCTATTTTTTTTTTTTTTTAAAGAATTTATTAAATTTTCCAGTCATCACAAAATAAGTATTTATGCTGATATTTATACACCGATGAGCCAAAACATTATGACCACCTGCCTATATGATGTTGGTCGTCTGCATCCTGTGGTATCTGGTACCAAGACATTAGCTTCAGATCTTTCAAGTTCTGTAGGTTGCAAGGTGGAGCCGCCATGGATCAAACTTGTTGGTCCAACACATCCCACAGATGCTCAACTGGATTGAGATCTGGGGAATTTGGAGGCCAGGGCAACACCTTGAACTCTTCATCACATTCCTCACACCATTCCTGAACAGTGTGTGCAGTGTGGGAGGGTGCATTATCCTGCTGAAAGAGGCCACTGCCCTCAGCGAACACCATTGTCATGAAGGGGTGTACCTGGTGTGCAACAATGTTTAGGTAGATAGCACATGTCAAATTGACATCCACATGAATGGCCGGACCCATGTTTCCCAGCAGAACATTGCCCAGAGCATCACACTCCCTCCACCGGCTTGTTGCCATCACTTCCCCAGGTAAAATGCGCATATGTACAAGGGCGTCCATGTGATGTAAAATAAAATGGGACTCATCGAACCAGACAACCTTCTTCCACTGCTCCAAGGTCCAGTTCTGATGCTCGCATGACCATTGTAGGTGCTTTTGACGGTGGACATATAGGGTCATATAGGCACTCTGATTGGTCTGCGGCTACGCAGCCCCATACACAGCAGAGTGCGATGCACTGTGCGTTGTGTTGTCACTGTGTGTTGTGTTGTGACACATTCCTCCCATAACCATCATTAAAATTTTGTGGGACTTGTGCCAGAAGACCTTCTGTTGGCTCAAACCAGATAGAATAGTCTTCGTTGCTCTTGTGCATAAGAGCTTTGGGCGCCCAACATACTGGTTTGTGGTTTGTCCCTTGTCGGACCACTGTTGGTAAATTCTCACCACTGCTGACCGGGAGAAACCCAGAAGCCTTGGTGTTTCAGAGATACTCTGACCCAGAATCTTTCAAATGCTGTTCTTTTGAACTTAATATGGTTTCCAGAACAAAATTTCTTGAGCATCAAATCAGCATATTAGAATGATTTCTGAAGGATGGACTGAGGACTAGAGTAATGGCAAAAATGAATTTCAGAAGCCATTGCAACAATAAATTACATTTTAAAATATACCACAGAAGAAATCAGTCATTTTAAATTGTAATAATATTTTACAGTAGCCTACTGTTTTACTGTATTTTGATCAAATAAATGCAACCATGAGCCTAACACCGTGTCCTAACTACACGCGATGCGATAAGATTCCAGAGACAAGCAATTTGACTGTCTACACTACACGTGAAAAGGGATAAAATCAATCAAAAACCACAGCCAATCAGAAGAGAGTGTAGACGGGCTCTGTTGGCAAGAGCACAGCAGACACAATGAAAGTACATAGTAAAATTCAAAAATATTACACCATTTAAACATTATTTAAAATACATACGGAGTGACTGAAACAATCTTTGTCACAGAATACACTTGTTTGTTTGCATTGAGTTGACAGTTTGAACGTTCTTCTGCCCATTTATTTATTTTCACGATCTGAGGTGAATTTTTTTCATTACAGCTAAAAAGCTGGGAACACAGAATTATATTCAAACTTACATTAGACACCTTTAACATTAAATAAATCACATAAACAGTGCCTGATTATCATTGCCATTCTTTGTGTTGCTGTTCCAGCCGTGGCGTCGCGGAGAAATAGAAACGTCGCCGTCGCAGCTGGTTAAGGACAAAAACTCTGATTAACATGAACAAGATACCTTTTATCGCGTGTCGTAGTTAGGACATGGTGTAAGAGACTTTTTCCAAAAATATTAGAAAATCCTATACGTTTGCCTTTTGGCAAATGTAAATATTGCAAAAATGCAGTTCTGTGCTCTGTCAATTATTTTCAATTAATGTTTAGTAATACTTTGAAAAGTAGCTTTTAGGAGCAACCCCGCAGACATGAAAAAAGGAAAAAAAATAGATTTGAGTATAGGCTATACATTATGCCACTGATAAGTGACAATCTGTGCTTCCACACTCTTCAAAAGCACCAGTCACCACTAGTTTGCTGATATTAGTGCAAACGTTGGAGTTTAGAGAAAGCCATTCACTGCAATTAAGAGAACATAACGTACGACCAAAGAATGAGTACAAAGCTCAAAAAGAGGTCTTAACAGACTGCTACATGATTAGGGCTGGATGGAAGGAACATGACTACTGCACTGCTTAAGATCAAGAGAAATTAAACAAAAACAGCATGGCTCATTAACTCCTTATAAAGAGCCACAGACATAACTATATTTCAGATGTTTATATCTCTTTCATGTCAGGGATGAAAACAGTTGAAAAGAGCAGACAATAGAATTATTTTATCTGACTGAATGTCAACATGCTTTTAACATGCTCAATGACACGGAAGACCAAGGTAAAAAAAAGGCTGGATTTTTGTTTTATTCATTTTTAAGTGAATTGTTCTCTCTCTCTGTCTTTTTGAGAGCTTCTAGTCCTGTATTTCTTACATGGCAAATTGAATGACTGGCCCCGCAGACCTTTCAATAGGGGTCAGACACCTCCAAAATGGGAATCAGTACCTCCCCATGGTTCATCAAAGGGAGCATAAAATACAAATGGAGGGTGAAAACAGCGGGAGAAAGTGAGAAAGAGCCGTGCAAGATATGTATCGCTGGCTGAAGTGGATTCAGCGGCGAGATAGTGAAAGCGAACAAACCTTTCAGATGGAAATGAGGGCACACCATACAAACCAAGGCCAAGCATAGCCTGTGCATCGTCACCATGGCAATCCGCTGTGAAACAGAGAGGGACCTGTGAAATAGGACCACAAAGAATCTCAGAGGGCCGGTCTCATCGTTTAAAAACTCAAAGTAATTTTTCTTATTCAAAAGCTTGAGGCTGTGTAGGAGTCATGGAGCTGCCGTACTGTATAATCAAGGAAACCGAATAACTCTGCATATGTAGCTTAGAAATGGCTGCAAATCCATTTCCTCCTTGTTGTTTATTAGGTCACAGGCCACATAAAAGCAACCTGTCATTTCAAGACACATCAAATAACACCCAGCACTCTTTTCCCTCTGTGAACTCATGCATTGAGAGAGACTGGGGGTAAAACCACTCTGAATAGACAGCGTCTCCGCTGCCTTTGCTAATGTATTGCATTGCCCATTCTTTCTGTCTTACCCTCTTTCTCCTGCTCTGCAATGTCCCACCGAGTTCAGTGACCCTAAAGAGAAATCAATATGCTTTCTTGTCATGCCACTGAAGCTATCTCCTCTGGTGCTGTTTCTCTCCCCTTCTGTTTTCCTTCTTGACACACTTGATGTGCTTTCCCTGTAGTTACAAAAAAAAAAAAAAGAAAAAAGAAAAACATGAGGGAAATGGAAGGCTTGCAGCTTCGCTAGCATTAAATAAATAGCCTCGTATCTCCCCTGTACCTACGCGCCATCCTGGGAATAAAATGCACCCCTTTATTTACTTTTACCTAAACTCACATTAGGAATTCACACATCATTACAAGTGATACATGGCTCAAACTGAGATTTCTGTATACCTTTCTGGTGTTTTACTGCCTAATGAAAATCAGAAATATTAACTGAAACTACCAGGATAACCACACTTAAATTCTACAATGAAATACAGTGGGGTTGTTTTGGACCCGAATGCTTTTCATTATATGGACACAAACAGTTCATTTAGGAAAAAAAAAAAAAAAAGAATAAGAAAGTCATACAGGTTGAATTAGTTCCAGCACCCTATCATGACATTTATCTGCCTTTTGTCAGTATTACTGATTTATTTAGCAATCATGCATTTAAATAACACAAAATATGAAAATGATCTAACTAAAGACCATGATACAAGAGAGATTAAATCTTACAGTATTATTAAATGGTCCATTAAAGACTTGGGAGTGAAAAATGGACTGATTTACGACTTGTCAGAACATTATTTGCAGTCAAAATAAAGTAATGTGTAATCACAAAAGAAAAATTTAAGAGTGTCCAGTGAAGAGACAACATAATTTTTCATTTGATTATAATGATGATGTTAATATTCACTCAGCATCATGCAACATTTTGCAATCTGTCAAGAAGTGGAGTACTTAAGTGGAGGCGCATCTTTCCTGGTGATTTTTGGCTGTATTCAAATTGCGCTCCAGTTAATTTCTAGCTCACTGCTTGACTTCTGAGTGTGAGACAAATAGGAGAAAGAAAGTTTGTGCAATTCTGTAGTTCAAAAGACTGTCAACAATGGCATGCGAATGGCTGAGAGCATAAACATACAGCACACAGTGGAGATCCCAGGGGTTGTCATAGCTTGACTTCAAAAAGGCGAACTATGGAAAGTAAGAATCTCTGGGAACAAAGTGAGTGCTACAGCCTCCATGTGGAGAAGGTTCGGGTATACTGTCATTCAAGGTAAAGTGACAGAGAAATGTTTGCAGTGGTTGCAGACATGAACCGCTCAAATGGTTGAGATTTGGTACTGCAATCTTGGAGACTGTGTGAATAATTCAGAGCCTCTGGGGATGCCAATCCTAAAGAGGAGCTCGGGGGGGAAGTCACTGTACTTCTTCACCTGCCATGTCTGTACCGGTAACACAACAGGGCAAAACTACTTGAAAACACTAAAATCCTCAGCACCAAGGCTTTACAGATTTTTAATATGCTCTGTAAAAGCATACACGCTCTAAAGAATTTTAATGAAAATATAACTGAACCGTGGTATTTTTACAGTGGGGTCCAAAAGTCTGAGACCACATCTAGGATTCAAAATGTCATTTTAAACCTAGAAATAAACAAAGTTTTAGTATTTGGGAAAAATGAATGTTATGACATAAAATAATAAGGAATATTTAATATTCTCCACTATTTCTTGGCACACTAGATTCCCTCAGTTTGTAGTCTTTTAAAAAGAACTAAGTAGTGTTGTCAAAAATATCATTTTTTCGATACATATTGATACTGAAATATCTAAAACACTTCCAATACTAATTTTCCACAGAATAGATGCACAATACCAGCTGCCTTTTCATGTAAACACAGTTTCAAGCATGAACGTAAACAGTTGAGAAAGAAAATGCATAATGGATCAGTGTGCCAGGTCTTAAAGTGACAGCAGCCTAATACACCAACTGCCAAATTATGAGATAATATTAAAAATATTTACATGGCAGTTTTTCCCCATTGTATCGATGTCAAAATTGTGGCCAGTGTAAATGCTGAGTGGCTAGTAACTTTGGAAAACCATTAGCCACAGTGGCCAGTGAGCAAAATAAGTTAATTGTCAAGCCCTAGAAATTAAAATAGAAATTCTCAGTTTTGTATTTTAGAAAACAGAATAGGGGAATCAGTCTGGAAACACAAATAATTTCCCATACTTGTTTTCTCCAGACTTTGAGATTACCATACTTGTCTGTACTGGGAACCTTCATACATGTATTTTTTTCTTTCTCCTGTTCTTAAAGAGCTAAACTGAAGAGCTAAAAAAGATAGTCGTGGTATATAGGTCGATTTCTCTGCTGTGCTCATCTGGAAATCAAAAGCTCTGAAAGCTGAGGGAATGACCTGTGTCAAAGAAGCAAGGAATGAAACCATCAAAATGGAAGCAGCAGCCAGCCACACTGTACTGACAACAGCTTTGTACTAGAGTAAGAGCATGGCAGCCTCTTTTCCCTTGAGCCACAGGTTGGAGTCCTGCAGGACATGTTCCATCTGATGAAAGACCCAGAGAACATTGATTGAGTGTGCTATCTCTAGTTCCTGAATCTGCTCCTCCCTAAACACTACACACAATTATAGACATGCACAGGACAGAGCAGCTGTCCACTAATTGGTTTGATTCATGCAAAATGAGGTGATCTGAGTTGAGCTAACAAATGTCTAATGTCTTAAAATCAGACAGAGCATAATTCATGTCTTTTGTGAAGATGGCAAGCGAGTAAATGACAGCAGGCTCCTTGAGGAGCTTTCTGAGTAACGTTCCACCATAAACTGTCACCAACATAAAAATAGGATTGCTAAAACTGAGCTTTTTTTTTTATTTTTCTTGTCAAGCCAATGCTGTAGTTAAGCAAGTTTGTCATGCCGACAATAGCAGGTGCTAGAAGCAGAAAGCAAGATATCGCCTAGAGTTAGGCACAATTAATTAGTGACAGAATTATACATACACTTGTAATTTATGCTTCCAAGACCTGTCTGGTGATTCACTTCGCCTGAGGAAAAAGAAAAAAAAAACAGGAATCTTCAACAGCCTTGCTCTTGGATGAGCATGCTGAATTTGGTAATACTTTAGAATAATGGTCAGTCATTAAAGCTGCAGTCTGTAATTTTTTTTTGGTTAAAAATTATCCAAAATCAATTTTTGTGCATGTACATAACCAGCCAGTGTTCAAAACGATCTCCGATTCACAACGGTAAGCTTGTAATAATGTTTTATAATAAAATCGGTACTGGTGGGTTTCAGCGGGAAATTCGATCATGCAGCCTTTCATCTTTGCGTCATTACATCACGTCTGTTTGCATAAAGAAGGAGTCCTAGCTAGTAGGCTATATGGCATGTGAGGATGCTGCTGGTACTGGATCATTTATAGCCTTTTCTCACAGCAGCTAAAATAATTAAACTTATCATTTTGATGGCAGATTGTAATCCAGAAAGGTCCAAATGACAATCATCAGTGAAAACTGGAGATTCACCCGTAGTCAAAAGCGAAAGACTTTGGTCTGTGGAGTGGCTACAGAAACTGAAATCTACAGGTAATGCTAATGCACACTAAATACACGCAATGTCAAAGTCACGCAATGCTGATGTTGTTAACATCTGAGAACAAAGTATAACAATAATATTAATAATACAAGGGGAAATATACTTTTGTTTCATGTAGTTACAGGGTAAGTATGACATTGCGGGCTGTAAATTAAAGTGGTGCTTGTTACACTCTTGTTTCATGTAGTTACAGGGTAAGTAATAAAAAACCCCGCAAACAATCTGATATCACTTGGAAAACTTTATTTGAAAAACAACTTATTTCAAAACAGATTTAAAGTTACAACACTTCTTATTCGTTTCTCTTGCTTGGCTTCCTCCTCCTCTTGTTCCTCTTCTTCTTTTTCTTTCTTTCCAGTGATGAATCTTATGCTCCATGATGAATCCATGTCATTTGCTATTCTGTATTAAAAGAAAATACAGTACACCTGGAAATGTGCTCACCATTTACACATCTTTTACAACTCATGCCATCTGAGATGTATACGACTTTGCTTCTTAAGATGAACACAAACAAAGGTTTTTAGAAAAATAAATAATCTCTGGGAATGCTTTATGCAAGCTCATGTTCCTAAAAGTGAAGCATCAAACAGCACATACAGCAATAACTAGTAATCCATACGACCCCAATGGATGGATGAATCAGTGTCTTCTGAAGTGAAACGATACATATTTGTAAGAAAAATACCAAATATTTTAAAATTTTAAACTTTCGACCAACTGTCACCTGCGCGTGCATGAGAGGGTTGAGAGTTCATGATTGACGTAACTTGAAGCGTGACGTAAGCGTGCCGAGAAACTCACGCGAAAAGTCACGCGGATGTCGGATGCCGTTTTTTTATTAATGCTCACAACAAAATACACAGAATAACAGATAATGATAATGAGAAACAAACAAGACAGAATAACAGAGACGGCAGTTCTTGCGCGAGTTTCACATGAATCTCCCGCGAGAATGTCATGAAAGCTTTGCAATATGCTTCGTCGAATGCAAGGTCGACTCTCATGCAGGCTCTGGTGACAGTTGGTCAGAAGCGAAAAGATGAATAGCCTAAACCATGAGAAAGTTTCTGGGTGTACTGTATTTTCTTTTAATGGGATTCCTTCTTAAGATTCATCAGTTGAGAAACAAGAGGAGGAGGAAGCCAAGCAAGAGAAACAACTACAACAACAACAGAAAAGTCTGTCAGGACTTTAGAATTTGAAATGAAAAGTTGATATTAAAAAAATAAAAAGAGCTGCCTCAATAACAAATGCTGTAGACCTGTTTTTAATTAAGCTGTTTTTCAAATAAAGTGGAGTCAGTGATATCAGATTGTTTGCGGGGGTTTTTTATTACTTACCCTGTAACTACATGAAGCAAAAGTATATTTCCCCTTGTATCCCCTTGCATCCCCTTGTATACAATAGTTCTTTCTACTTGCCTTGAAACAACTTAATCAGTGCACTTTCTCGCTAAATTGCTCCCAAACGTAAGATTGTTGTCTGTCATAATAGTATAAGTACCCCTTAGTTCTAAAATACTTACAGTATAAATAATTTGTTATTTTCCTGGTTGTTACCCCTTTATTCCCAAGACTTTACCTATTGTTCCCCTATACTTACATGCATAGGCGCCGATTTATGTTTCTGCCGGTGGGTGCCCAGTGCCCCACATCACTTTTCATATTCCCTAATGGTCTCGTGGTAGTATTCTTGTATAGAGTCAGAGGTTCATCCGTGCTCTAATTATCAGTGGTTCAAATCTGCCCTCATATAGTTTTTTTTAAGTTCAAAGAAGTTCATTAATGTTTGAATATCAAGAGCAGGGACATGTTTGTGTGCATTTTATTATTGATTTCCCTGGAAAGAAGAGTCAAGCGATAGATTGACGCGCATGTCTTACACAAGCCACAGCGTTCCTCAGCATGATTTCAAAAACAACACGTTTCAGCGCTAGGTCGCTTCTTATTTAACTCAAATAAACGTCAACTGGATGTTTCATTTGCATTATATCCATGCATTGTTGCAAGTCATGCTCTTGCTGATATCTGATGTAAGGAGAGTTTGAGTGTGCGCATGTATCTGATCGAGAGCAGAGCCATTTGTGCTCGCGCATCACTTGGATGCGCTCTGGACATTTGCCATTAAAATAGCACAATAGAAATGGCCTTAAATAAACCATAAAAAAGGGTGAAGATCGTGTCTGAAAGCTCCAATCGATTTTTTTATTGGTTAAAATCAATGGAGAATATCTTGTATTTATCCACGGGACCGGCGCCTATGCTTACATGTACTTACTTTATAGGTACACTATAATTATCAAAGTTATGCTGTAAATTCGTTGTAATTATACAGTACTTTCCGGGCTGTAATCTAAAGCGTTACCGAAAATTCTTATTTTGGTCATACTTCCAAGACATAGAATCTGTGAGTACCGAAGTATAGTATCCACACCGATGTGGTGACTGACAGCAAAGATTAGATTCATCCGCGCTGAGGAGTAAAGATGATAATTACGCAAATAACTGCAGTTGCAGGTTTCAAACAGAGATGGCGACAAAGAGGCAAAACTTATGGACTGCAGCTTTAATAGGTAACTATGTAGGAAGTAATGCAGGACAAATGAGTATACTACATTAACTAATACAATTTTTTTCACTTTAAAATAATGGTCCAGATCACTAGTAGTTCTTTGAAAAGTGACTGAGTAACACTTGAGTAATTAGTGATGCATTTTATGACCATGTTGAAAGTAAAAAAAGACAATTGCTCACATCTCAGACACCTTAATGTTGTGATTAGTAATTAATTAGCAATTCTTTATAATTTGTGATAGTTATTAGTTCTTATTGATGCCAATCTCATTCAGTAATTATTGATTACCTAATAAGGAACTATCTCAGTCCTAAATTTAATATTACTTACTGATTAGTTAATCTTGTTTCCATTTTAGTAGTAGTTTCACCTGGCAAATCGTCACTTGCTATGCAAAACTAGGAAAATCAGACACATATAACAGTAATACAATCATTAAATTTTAATATGATTCATAGTGCTGAAATTGTTTAATATTTTGATATTGTTCTCAAGACTGTTTCTCGATATGTCCTTCCAAATCACAAGGGTATTTTAACTTCACCTTGAGTATCTGTATAACCCCAATTAAAACTAAAAGAGCTGTTAAAGTTTTGGCTTGATTTGAAATTAATTAATGTTAAGCAGCAAAATAACTTTTCCAAGAGGCTAATTAGTTCTCTTAATGGTCAAATTAAATAATTAGTGTGAACAATAGGGAATATTATAGAGAACAAAAATTAAAAGCAGTCCATGAGTGTTTAAAGAAGTGTAGAAATGAGTGTTTAAAGGCACTCAGGGGTCAGTTCCTTCCTGCCAGCTTTCAGATTATTTGAAATGGAAAATTGTAAGACATTATGACTCCAGGCAAGAACTGAAAGGAATGGTGGCTAAAATGGGAAGGATTAGATTAAACCTCTAGAGGTGATTTGTGGGCTTAATTCTCCTCTAATTCCTTGAAGTTTAAAATTTGTGTGGTGCAGGAGAGGTAGATATCTCTAATGAGGTTGGCACTAGTAGTCAAGGGTTGGCGTTCGGAATGCCGTTTGGTTCCAGACGTGGGCGTGTCATTTGTACGTATCTGAGATCAAAGCACATGTATGTGCTGACAGTGTCCTTAGAGCGTCTTAATTAGGCAGTGATGCATGCTGGGACTCCTCGTAATTCACACCAACGCAAAATTCCCTTGGATGCAAAAAAAAAAAGGCAAGGAGTTCTCTCAGGTTTGCCAGATCCTGCAACAACAGGAGGAGCAGAAACGTTCTGCATCTGAGAGATAACTTCTAAAAAGATGAAAACAAACAAAGAACAGCTTTTTAAACATGGAAAGCGTTAGCAAAGATTGTCTGGGGATGTAAGCCTGAATGATCCATCAAAACTGTGAAATATTTGAAACATGAGATGTGCTTGGCTCGATATTGCTGCAGTTAATGACTGCTGGTTTATTACAAATGACTTGAGGATGAAAAGGAAGTGAGATTGAGGAAGAAAACTCTTTTATTGATGCACACCTCTGTTGGGGGTCAGCAAAGGTTTTCAACAAAATAGGTCTTCCGCTGCAATATCTTTTCCAAACCGCTCACCGTTGCTCGCCTGACAGGCAGTTTCGTCTTGGTGGTGAAAAGGATTTTCCAAACAAAAATATTCTCTGTCCAGATATAGTATCATCAAAAGATGACGATTTTCCTGCAGACACATTTGTGAAGCCGCCCTCACCAAATTCTAGCTGAGCTTCAAGTGTCAACACATATTTACATCACTTTCTTTAGCAAACGGAGTGTGAATAGTGGGGAAAGTCTTCACACAGCCAGACCGACTGAAGGATGAGAAGGGAAATGTGTTCGTCAAAAACATCCTTGCACTTTCCAAACCTTAAAGTGAATCCGAAGCCCTTTCTGTTTCAAAACTCTTTTGGTTTATGCTGTCATTGTGTCAGTCATTCTTTCCTAGGGAAGCTTTGTAATATCTTCCTGTTGGATCAAAAAGGGCAGCATCAGAGAGCTGTATGACTGCAATCTGCACTGAGCTCAGCTCCACTGCTCACGATAACAATAGAAAGCAAGAATGTGGTTTTGCAAATGTGTCAGATGTGTCTGTTAAATGTATCAACTCCTAATCTTTTCCACTGTTCATTTTGCAACATTCTCCGATTTTCGGCTAATCCTCCCAATATTACATGCTTCTGGATTTTGATAAATACCAAAGAATGTTTTTTTTTTTTTTACATTTCATTTTTTCAAAATGCAATATTTAAATGTCATCATTTGCTAATATGTGGAAACAGTGCAACATTGCAATCAATTATGAAAATTTATGCACACACTGGTTGATGTTTTTAAGGGAACGTTGACATTCTAAACTTTTCACTTTTTTGTATTCATTTATTGTGCATTTAAAGTCTTTATCTGCATTTGTCTTGTCTTTGTACAATTAAAGGGATAGTACACCCAAAAATGGGTGTACTAGAGTATGCTTTCATGCTTGATGGTTCAAAAAACACAATATTTTTCACATATTTAATTTACATTATTACAGCACCTCTCTCCCCAGTCTGGCTTGAACGTACCGTTTAGTTCCTGTTTTGATGAAGCCCCTCTTTCCAAAATAAGAAATGTGCTGTAATTGGTTAGCTGGACCAGTGTGTTTGATTGGCACTGCTTAGTGTTCAGGAAATGTCACGCCCCTTACCGTAACAGCAAGCTCTACTCAAAAGTAAATATTAAGGATGGTGCTAATTTCAACTCAACCCTTACGAAACAGAAGTTTATTCAAGTGTGCTATTAGTATACTTCTTTTAAACTAAAAATAAGAAAGTATACTTTCAGTCTGCTTTTTACTTTTCAGAAATAAGCTTTATGTACTTCTGAGACATATACTTAAAATTGCACTTAAGTATACTTGACTTATACTGACAGAAAAGTTTATGTCTATTTACTTCAAATCTACTTCACTTTTTCCTTGCCATTGACTGAATTTTCAGGCTATACGGTAGGGGGCGCTGTTACGCATCTTCTGAAAGAGTACAGAATCTCCGGATCAAAACGCAGGAGAAGAAGAAGCTGAAACAAGCGATAGAAGATTACTCACGCAAATGTAAAATAAAGCGATCATCAAACATTAAACAGCATATAAATCAAAACCGCCTAACGTTACTGAATGAAATGTCGACCCAGTACCGTGCTATAGGACTGTGAAGCTTTGGGGGTGTTTATGGACTCGATGTACTCCACCTGTGTTTGGTCATCGTTCTGAATCCCATCCAGACATAATCTTTGACAAAAATGCAATTTCCTCAGCTTTTTGTTTAAAATGTTTTTTTTAATGAAACTTACCCACATTTAAGTGTTGATAAAAAAGGATTCATGAAGCTAAAATGAAATTATTTTAAAATGGAAAGTGTTAAAGTACAAGTATAAGAAATAATACATAAATAGGAACATAGTAGTATACTTAAAGTGCAAAAATATATAAAAAGTAAACTATAAGTGTGATGTTATGTTCACTTAAAGAAAACTTACAAGTATACTTGCACTAAACTAGTAGTTTACTGAGAGTATATTTTCATATAGGTTACTAAAAATCAACTACTAGTATTAAAATAGTAAAACTACTATTAAGTTCAACAGACATCAGACGTTGTTATAGGAAACATACTGAAAGTCCCTCAGAAACAAAGTTGTTGTGTTGTTGCAAAGTGCTGGACAAGCAGAAAATGGCTATAACGGAGACATGTTTAGAAACCGGCAGAGATGGCGGCTACACATTGTCATGTTAAATAAATAAGACAACATATGTATTGCAAACCCAAATAGTGCAGTTGTTGTTTTTGGCCTACCTATGTAATGTCATTGCTATAGAAACAATGCAGATATTCTGGAAAATGAAAGAACAGAATGGATACAAAAATCAGATCAGAACAGTTGCAATACACAATGTGGACGTCAATAATTTTAGATCAGATTCCCATCGGATACACAGATAATCAAATTAGACTGACAATGTGAATGTAGCTAGATTGTCCTGACAAAGTGGGAACTGGTCAAAGTGGGAAAAGCTTTTGTGCGTAGCCTGCATTGTACTCTCTTAGCTTCTGGCAGCTGTTCTCCAGCACACAAATAAATGTTGGTCTTTAAAATAAATTTTATTATTTTGGAAACCGGGTGGATAAAACAGCTTCTCTTTGACAGTGACAACACTGTCTTCTCTAATGCAGCTCAACCAGGCCTTTTTTTCTGCATATTCCATGGGCGTGGATTATTTAATTGAGTAATATTGTGACTTCACAAAAGCCCAGTAAAAACACATTGTAGTCCAAATGAGCCATTCGTTGTAGTTCTTGGAAAGTGGATTCTATTAAACAAAATATCTCCCTTTGAGCTTTTATAACCTTGCAGATCTTTTTATGCTCAAACAGCAATATTACACACTGAAAAAAGTTGAAAAAGTGAAAAAGCATAATAGGACCCCTTTAAGTTGTTCCTAACCTGTATGAATTTCTCTCTTCTGCTGAACACAAAAGAAGATATTTTGAAGAATGTCGGTAACCAAACAGTTGATGGACCCCATTTATTTCTATAGTATTTTTTTCCCCTATCCTATGGAAGTCAGTGGGGCCCATCAACTGTTTGGCTACCCATATTCTTCAAAATATCTTCTTTTGTGTTCAGCAGAAGAAAGAAACTCATACAGGTTTGGAACAACTTAAGTAAATGATGACAGAATTTTCATTTTTGGGTGAACTATCCCTTTAACACATGCATTTTAGCTCCTGGCAACAAGTATTGCTCTGTCATAACAAATGAAAATGTGAAAAATAAACTTTGTACTTTGAAGCCCTGGGGTGCCTGTCAAATGATGCCCAAACCCGCCAAAAGTACATCAAACCATGTCCCGTGAAATGAAATAAGTGTGATGAAATAGGCAAAAAAGTGTTTGTTAGAAAACTGAAGCAAAATTTCTAAACATTAATCTCTTCTTCCTTGCATATAATTACATATAAATGTATTGCTTTAGGAATAGACAGTTTTTATGAATGGGTAATATTTGAGGAACTTGACTTTAAAAAATTGAATCATAGCCATGATTATTTGCTACTCACTAGTCGGTTGCAGGTGGTATTTGGAAGAGGGACACTGTCATTCTAGAGAGATTCTGACACAAATCTGTATAGTGGAGGATGAGTCAATTGTCCAGGAAGAAAGAGTTTAAATGTTAAACATGTATCTGCTAAAAGTGAATTTTGTAAATTAGCAGATGGGTTCAAAGGCCACAAAAATCTCATTTTGATTTTGTGGGGTCTTTAACTTGTGCTTTGATGACAAAAACAGAACAAAGCAAGAAAGTTTGGAACTGTCTGAGCTTTGTCACGTGTCCAACCACCACTCATTATACCAAAGTACATCTAGAAACACCTAATCTAGTTCCAGGGATTCATTTAAACCCCACAAATTCAATGATGATTAGAGGGCAAAGGTAGAAGCAGAAGAGAGGTATAGCGAAAAAGAAAGAGAGTAAGACAGGCTTTCTGAAGTAAAAGGAGGGATTATCATTGTAAGACCTTTAAAAAGTGAGACTGAGGATTATTTCACCTTCTCATGGAGGGATGCATAATTCATGTGGTCTAGAATCCTCAGTGAATGTAGTGGCTTCCTCCTCATTTCTTCTATATCATCTCTCATTCTGTTCTTCCAATCCTTCTGGACTGGTGATTTTCCCACTTTCCCCAAGTGTTAAAGAAGGCTGCTTTATCTGCTTGTCTGCAAGGAACATTTTAATGTCTGCTGAGCCTAAATTCCCCCTACTGCCCATCAGCTCATATCTTCAAACTTCTACAAACTTCATAATTCTTGCTTAACTCCTCCAGCTTCTTGATTCTGCAAAATATTTTTATAGCATTTTTTACTTTAACTTTCCTGTAAAGATCAAAGCAGGAGGTTTGATGTTTATCACAAATCATCATGGGTAGATGAAAATGTTGCAACATCAAATGTTCACTTGTTTTTTAAGGAAATACAGAGGGAAAATTGAGAATTGTTGACCTGTTTATTTATTTCATTTGAATTTTTTTTTAAAAAATTCTACCCATCATTAAGAGTACTGTATATATATATATATATATATATATATATATATATATATAGTTTATAGTTTTGTTATATATATATACAGTTGAGCTCAAAAGTTTACATACCCCTTGCAGAATCTAGAAAAATGTGAATTATTTTAACAAAATAAGAAGGATCATGAAAATTATTTTTTATTTAGTACTGTCCTGAATAAACTATTTCACATAACAGTTGTTTACATAAAGTCCACAAGACAAAAAAATAGCTGAATTTATAAAAATGACCCCATTCAAAAGTTTACATACCCTTGATTCTTAATACTGTGTGATTACCTGGATGATCTACAACTGTTTTTTTGTTTTGTGATGGTTGTTCATGAGTCCCTTGTTTGTTCTGAGCAGTTAAACTGAGCTCTGTTCTTCAGAAAAATCCTCCAGGTCCTGCAGATTCTTTGGTTTTCCAGCATCTTTTGCATATTTGAACCCTTTCCAGCAGTGACTGTATGATTCTGAGATCCATCTTTTCACACTGAGGACAACTGAGGGACGCAAACACAAGTATTAAACAAGGTTCAAACATTCACTGATGCTCCAGAAGGAAACACGACGCATTAAGAGTCGGGGATGTAAACTTTTTGAATTGGATGAACAGAATAAATTGTACTTTTTTTGTCTTCTGGGAAACATGTAAGTATCTTTTGTAGCTTCCAAAGGGCAGAACTAAAAATATGTTCTTTAAACAAAATAAAAAAACTTGCACATCAACTTCTTGTTCAAAAGTTTTCACCCCTGACTCTTAACCAATCATGTTTCCTTCTGGAGCATCAGTGAATGTTTGCAGCTTTTGTAATAGTTTTGTCTGAGTCCCTCAGTTGTCCTCAGTGTGAAAAGATGGATCTCAGAATTATACAGTCACTGCTGGAAAGGATTCAAATATGCAGAAGATGCTGGAAAACTGAAGAATCTGCAGGACCTTGAGGATTTTTCTGAAGAACAGAGCTCAGTTTAACTGCTCAGAACAAACAAAGGACTCATGAAAAACCATCACAAAACAAAAAAACAGTCATGGATCATCCAGGTAATGACACACAGTATTAAGAATCAAGGGTATGTAAACTTTTGAATGGGGTCATTTTTATAAATTCTGCTATTTTTTTCTCTTGTGGACTTTATGTAAACAACTGTTATGTGAAATAGTTTATTAAGGACAGTACTAAATACAAAATAATTTTCATGATCATTCTTATTTTGTTAAAATGATTAACATTTTTGCAGATTCTGCAAGGGGTATGTAAACTTTTGAGCTCTGAATCTTAATAATTATGATTAATCTCATAAATAGTAAAATGAAAAAGTTACAATGTAAATTTTACACTTCCACACAAATGTTCAGGATTGGTAAGATTTTTTTATATATATATATATATATATATATTTCTGAAAGAAGTCTCTTATGCTCAATGAAGGCTAGATTTATCTGATCAAAAATACAGAAAAAAATAGTATATTAACTGTTTTCTATTTTCATTTATTTTTAAATGTCATTTATTCCTGTGATGGCAAAGCTGAATTTTCATCATCATTACTCCAGTCTTCAGTGTCACATGATCCTTTAGAAATCATTCTCTTTTAAATGGAACCTTTATGTTTACTATAAACAAGGATTATATGAGGCAGCCTATCCATCATCTTTCCAGTATCTTGCTTATCACATCTATTTTGCTTCTAAATAAATAGACGGTTGGTGCCAGCACTTTTGTGTATTATCCTTTCTTGTGTTCCCATGACATTTCCTGACAATCTGGCATTCTAAAGCTAGAGATCTCCCAGGGAGACCGCTAACCACTAGTCATAGCATCAGTTCAATGCCGCTACAAGGGGAATCGTATACAGGTCACTTGTAATGTGGCAAACAGTATTCACAATACTGAAAACCAAAAAGATTTAAATTCATAATGTTTATACTTTATATTTACATATAATTTATATTTATATGTATAACTTTCAAGAGGACATTTTGCTTCAGATAACTGAGGTTAAAACTTTGCATGACCCACTTGTAGTATTTTTCTTCCCCAGGAGAAGTTTGTCTGCAGTATTTATTTGGAGGTGCAAATTCTTCTAAATTGAAAGAGGCACTACATATCAGGGACAAAAAATTACTGCAATCATTTGTCACTTGCCTGATTTAAATGAGAAAGTGGATGAGAGAGTGAGAGAATTAACAGGAGAATGTATCCTGTGGACATAACTGATCTTCAAACACTGAGATTCATTTGAAATTCTGATTTGGGTTCTATTTTTAGGCAGGACTGTGATGAGCGCCAAATCATGGCAGATTCAGCTGTTCAGTCTTTTTTGTCCCTTTATACATCTGGCTCCCTGAAGGCTGAGCTTCCATGGCATTGCCATAAGTTCTGCCATTAATCCATGATGCAATGCATGCTCATCTCAGCTCTGGAGTTAGTCCAAAATGTCATTTCTCCTCAGCTGTTCTTACCTTCTCATTCTGCCTTGAGGGCTGGAGTTTAATCTAACAAAAACACAATCAATAAATAGTAGAGTTGCACATGTAATGTCTTTGATTAACTAACTATTTGTTAGCAAATTACAAGAAGCAAGCAAGACATGATGCGACAGCAAAGATGTCCGTCTGCATGTACACAGACCAACATTTAAAAATAGTCTGAACACAAAAATGGAACTTTACTGAACTGCCCCTACATCCATAGTTCAGTGACATCTTCATAATATAAAAATATACAGGACTGAAACAAACATTATAATAACTCCCAAATCTTCATTAAAAAAAAACTCTAAAATTAGCCCCATTTGAGGGCTTTTTCTCAGCAAATATTGATATATGCACAAAATGCCATACAAAATGGTTAATATGATTAATTCATCATGTAATTAATTCAAATAAAAATATTAATAGACTCATATCCTTTCACGTTATGCTATTCAAATAGCATGATGAAGGAGATAGGCTTTAAGTAATAATTCAAAATCACTCAAAACACACGCATATGTAGGAGATGTCTTATCCAGACTTAAAGCGGTGGTTGATTATGATTTCACTTTTTTAACTTTAGTTAGTGTGTAATGTTGCTATTTGAGCATAAACAACGTCTGCAAAGTTACGACGCTCAAAGTTCAATGCAAAGGGAGATATTTTCTTTTAAAGAATTCTCTGTTTAAGGACTACAATAAACGGCTGTTAGGGACTACAACAAGCTTCTTCCTGGGTTAGTGACATCACTAACCCTAAAATGTACATAAAACCTGCCCCCAAGAATGCACAACAAAGGGGGCGAGGCCATGTTGAGCTGCTTTGCTTTAGAGAAGAGGAAGAGTTGTTGAGGTAGAGTGTTGTTCCCATGCCTTCATTTTACGCCGGACTGCTTCACAAACGAGGGTCAATTCAACGCTGGATTTGCACAAAAGATTAACATGACGGCACATACTAGTCGATGAGTTGAATCAACTCCACAGCACATAAATTTATCCACTAAGCATTCAGAAACGTCCAGATGCATTCTATAAGTTGTAACTTCTTCCTGAGTCTCTCCATCAGTGTCCGACTCTGGTTTGAACAATGTAAGGCTGAACACCGTTACTGACAATCAACATTCTGGCTGCATGAGATTCTCCAGCTTTGTTGTTATTGAGCAACCGAAGCGTGAGCTGTTAAAGCTCCGCCCCCTTTTCTGGTAAGCAGGCCAGGAGCAGCAGCTCATTTGCATTTAAAGGGACACACAAAAAATTGCATGAGAATGCGGCCCTAATAAATAAATAAATGCAACAACCTCAACATTTGCACTTTTTGTGCATCAGTCATACTTCTACCAAAATCTGCTCTGTCACACATCCCATATCAGAAGTAAAATGCTTTCTTTTCTTCAAGCAAAGGTGTACCACAGCATTTGTAAAATTACAGAGACCTTGAAAATGTATCTTTTTTTGTACTGAATCTGCATTATAAATTAATTTTGAGGAGTATCTGTGCTACTTCACATAAGTGGAAGTGCTTCACTCAATCCAGTGGTTCACTTTAATAATAAATTAATTAATTAATTTAAAAGAAAGAAAGAAAGAAAGAAATACAATCCAGTAACATTAAAGGGATTGATCACCCAAAAATGAAAATTCTGTTATCATTTACTCCCCCTCAAGTTGTTCCAAACCTGTATAAATGTCTTTGTTCTGCTGTACACAATGGAAGATATTTGGAAGAATGTTTGTAGCCAAGCAGATCTCGCCCTCCCATTGACTACCATTGTATTTTTATTTCGTACTATGATAGTCAATGGGGGGACGAGATCTGCTTGGCTACAAACATTCTTCCAAATATCTTCCATTGTGTACAGCAGAACAAAGACATTTATACAGGTTTGGAACAACTTGAGGGGGAGTAAATGATAACAGAATTTTCATTTTTGGGTGATCAATCCCTTTAACATAAAGAGCTATGGCCCATTTTTTAAGAGTAGAAGAACTATAGAATTACGAATCATATAGTTGCAGCATTGATACATAATGTTTTAAACATCGGGATTTGGTGGAGAAACAATAGATATAAGCCAAGTGCAGATAACATGAAAGTTGTTGCAGGCAGATCTTAGCCAAATAAACAGTAGGTGGGCCTGTGTGGGAGTAGAGGATGATGGAAGGGGTGGGTTTGGGGATGTCAAGGCTACGAAATTACCCTCATTAGTCTAGTGAATGGGTCAACAGGGAAAGGTCCACTTCAAAAGGATTTTAAACAGCAGAGGAAGAACTGAAAGAAGGGAAGCAACTCACACATCCTCAACATCCAACCCGCTGCTAATTGCAGCCAAACTCCTGATGCGTTTTGATGATAATATTTCTCTTAGTTACCTTAATTTGGGTCCCAAGGCTGTATTTGGTTTCTGAATGGGCTTGATATTGAGCTGCTCAGTCTGATGTTGTGTTGAAAGAGTGAATCCTTCGGGTCCCTTCCAGCTTCTGAAATACACATGGAAATGGCTTTACTGAGAGTTTTCTTTCTATTATATCTCTCTCATTCACACACACTATTGCAGAAAAGAAAAACTGTCCATTGACACAAATTCTGTTTGGAAAAAGGAGGTTGAAGCGTGGGTAAGCGGCAGACCTACAGTTCGGAGAGGACTAATGTAATTAATGGAGCTTGCTGGGCTAGGCTGGTGTGGGACTGATCCAGCTGCAATGTGTGTCACCAGGCAATTAATTCACTTGACAGGGCCTCCCAAAAATTGCAAAAGGTCAGGGGACCAGGATCTGGGCCTTAGCTGGCAATAAAGACTGAAAAAGCCTTGGAAATTTGCTCACTTAAGGCCTCAGAAAGTTCATACGCTGTTAACCTGCTGTGTAGGACATTTCAAAGTCTTTAATGTCAGTTTTTAATCTAGAGGTCAGACCAGGGAAATATCATTTAAATAAAGGATAAATAGACAATAAGTTCTTGTTTTTGTTCAGTTTTAAAACAGCAGCATGTGGCAGACTTCTCTTCTGAGTTTTAAGTCCAATGTAAATACATATTTTATTTGATACTTTTCCAGGTAAAAGACATATGTTCTGCAACATCATTTACCTTATTGATTATTATCAACAAGAAAGCAGTATCATTTATTAAAGCCAAGTCACATCAAAGCCTCATCAAGTTACATTTTTAAATGTGTTTTACAATTGCCTCAAAAATAATACTACTATATAACAATAACAGGCATATTATTATTTTTTGTATTTATTTAACTGTTGTTCAGCTGTTATTGTTTTTATTCACCTTCTATTCGCACCATTAGTCAAATCTTCAGTAAACAACAGGTGTTTACTGAAATAATGGTGGCAGGCATAAAGGTGCATATAAAAACCACCTCCCTCAACCAACAACCAAATCATTTTGTTTCAAAGAAAATTGCACTACTGAAGTCGTAAATACGAGTTTGTTGCGTTCAAGTGCTTTGTTGTTAAAAAGAATAGGAATCAAGAAGGACGGCAGGTTCATTCTTGCCTATGTCTTATTAAAGCCAAAATTTATTTAAGATATTTAGACAATTCTGGAGTTTCAGTCAAATAAATGCTATTTTCACTGTGTAAAATACATACAATATGCCTGAAAAAAAAAAAAAAAAATCAGCCGTTTTGATATTCAGACCAACAGCAGGACTGCAAGTGATGTAAATTTTATCCTTCTTTAAACAAGTAGTTAACAGTGAATAACTTACATTTTAGACACAAAATGGCCAGTTAACCTTATCCACTGTACCACCTGCAGTACACATTCCTTTCAAAAGAGACCAAAACCATGCATACCACTCCAAATGGTTCAAGAACAGAACAGAACAATTTACCTTGAGTATGCCTTTTTTAGGCACGCCCAAAAGATGATGGCTGCGTCCGAAATCACATACTTCTCAACTATATAAAAGGCAAAAAAAAAAGTATGTCCGAATTCACAGTACTCTTAAAAGAGTAGGCAAAAATAGGCCTACGGCTAGAAATTTCCTGTTGCCCTTCTATGAAGATTATCTCCTTATGTGCCAAAGACCCATGTACTCAAGGGTCCTCTTGACATCTTTCAACCTTAACTAACCCATAAGCATTTAAAGGAGGCATTAGTTTGACATCAAAAAAGCAGCATGTCTCAAGGGAGGCAAAATGTTCTCTCTCTGAGTATACTATATAGATCGACCTCTATGTAGTTGCTGCACTCAAGCGATTGTAAACATGTCAATAATTTAAGCATAATGGCTCACATTTACTGATATGGATGTAGAGACAATCACATTTTGTGCCTATGGGATTCATGATAGGCTTTGTTCTTCTGGGTAAACACTAAAGAACCTTACACTGCCTTGAACAAATTTAGCATGGCACAAATATTTTGCATAATGCAAACAAAATAGCATATTCACAGTAAATATTATCCATCTTACTCACATCACCAAATTTCAAAAAGATAGGCAATACAATGGAAAAGTGATGAAACACTTATGAACTCTTCTAATTGAGAGAGAAAAAAACAATAATTGTAAAATTTCAGGCTAGAAAACATAAAGTGTTCCCACGCAGGTAATGGCAGCAAGGAAGAACCGAGTCTGAAAAGTCATAAGTGAAGCAATCAGCCCTCTAAACCTAAATTTACAGTCAGCATCAACAAATAAACTTACACAATCTAGCTGGGCTATAAAATCTTCTAGTAGATTAATTAAATGAAACCAGATGTAAATGCAATCAGAATTAAAGCAGTATGTTTTAGCAATTGTAAACTAACTTCTGATACTTTCAAAAATGGTGCATTAACAGAAACTATACAACTGGCAGGTTCTGTCATGTTATATAAACATCCACTTATGTATACGTCTCTTTGAGATGCTCATGTAAACATAATTGGAGAACATTAAAGGAATATTTTTGGATTCTGACATTTCTGTTGATTATTGCACAATCATGTCAAATCTGCAGCTTTAATATGAAAAATGTCAATGTTTACTGATCACTCTCAGCCTCTTTTGTGTAATGCTCTTTGTATGTGAGTCTAGATAACACCTAGATTCACAGTTTTTACAAACGGCTGACAGAATCTAACCCTTGATCTGCACAGCATAATTATGTGTGAAGTCCTAGGCTGATTAAGAATGCTGTAATACATATGGTGACTGCACGGCATGCATATTATGACCAGATATGTGAAAAAATGTGTTGTCAAAAGTGAAAAAGACAGGATTTAAACAGTATCAGTCAAAGCCACCATTAGCTGGCCATAAATGTGGTTTTATTTTCACAGTTTCACTTGTCAGAGCTTATAGAATGCATGTAATTTTGCATGCAATACATGGTGGAAGCTACTTTTGGAAGGATGCTAAAGTGCTGGCTGTGATTGAGTGCATGGCCTGCTGACATACCTTGGGGCAGCGGGTGAGCCCTCAAAACGATAGTGCTTGAGACTGTGGCAAGATCAGTAGAGCTGTGGGCCGAATCAGACAAGCAGAGCAGTCTGGGGTAGAGGAGCTTTTTGTCACACTTTTTACTCCAGTGAGTTTTTCTCAGGGTAGTTTTATTTTTTGAAAACCACTTTGTATATAGGCATATATATATTAAAGACTGGACAACAGAAAAGCTACTGAACATTTCAACTGTCATTAGAAAAAGATATAGGGGGAGATATGGTATGATTGTTACATGGGGAGAGTTGTAACACCACCAATTCCACCAATCAGGGATTAGCTAGGAGTCCTATGATCCTATGTTTTTATTCACTTCCTCCCAGATTCTATATGAATGGTTAAAGGCTGGAAATAGGCACATGCAGATTTGAAAAAAATGATTTTGAGGTAAGAATGTACATATTTTTGACCAAATCTATATTTTATTTAGTCCTTAAAGGGTTAGTTCACTCAAAAATGAAAATTCTGTCATTTATTACTCACCCTCATGCCGTTCCACACCCGTAAGACCTTCGTTAATCTTCGGAACGCAAATTAAGATATTTTTGTTGAAATCCAATGGCTCCGTGAGGCCTGCATAGGGAGCAATGACATTTCCTCTCTCAAGATCCATAAAGGTACTAAAAACATATTTAAAGCAGTTCATGTGAGTACAGTGGTTCAATATTAATATTATAAAGCAACGAGAATATTTTTGGTGCGGCAAAAAAACAAAATAACGACTTATATAGTGATGGCCGATTTCAAAACACTGCTTCAGGAAGCTTTGGAGCGTTATGAATCAGCGTGTCGAATCAGCGGTTCGGAGCGCCAAAGTCACGTGATTTCAGCAGTTTGGCGGTTTGACATGTGAATCCGAATCATGATTCGATATGCTGATTCATAATGCTCCGAAGCTTACTGAAACAGTGTTTTGAAATCGGCCATCACTAAATAAGTCGTTATTTTGTTTTTTTGGCGCACCAAAAATATTCTTGTCACTTTATAATATTAATATTGAACCACTGTACTCACATGAACTGATTTAAATATGTTTTTAGTACATTAATGGATCTTGAGAGAGGAAGTGTCATTGCTGGCTATGCAGGCCACACTGAGCCATCGGATTTCAACAAAAATATCTTAATTTGTGTTCCGAAGATTAACGAAGGTCTTACGGGTGTAGAACGGCATGAGGGTGAGTAATAAATTACATTATTTTCATTTTTGGGTGAACTGACCCTTTAAACTTTTGCAGATAAGATTATTCAACTTATATTAGATTAAAGCTGTAGTCCGGCATTTTTCCTCTTTGCCACCATCTCTGTTTGAAATCAGCAATTGCAGTCATATGCGGAATTGTTATCGATACGTGCGTTGTGCATCGGCACGGCTCCTCAGCGGATGAATCTAATGTTTGCTGTCAGTCACTGCACCGGTGTGGATACTGTACTTCAAAATCACAGATTCTATGTCTTGAAAGTAGTATGACCAAAATAAGAATTTTCACTGGAAAATATCAGCTGAACAAGTAAGTAACATGTCTGCCACTTTTGTTCTGACCAACTGAGGAAAAAAGCATTAGGCCTACAATAAATATTGCTGCCAATGATGATTAAATCTAACGATCGCTTAGCTGGAACTCCTTCCTTTCTGTTTACAGACGTGACGTAATGACGCAAAGACGAACTGCTGCATGCTCAAATTTACCGCAGAAATCCACCAGGTCGTTCTTATTATAAAACATTATTACAAGCTTACCGTTGTGAATCGAGCTAAGATAAGGAGATAGTTTTGAACACTGGCTGGTTATGTACTTGCTCAAAAATTGATTTTGGATAATTTTTAACCAAAAAAAGTTCCGGACTGCAGCTTTAAAGTGTAGTTTCTCAGGCAAAACGTTGTGAATTTTTTAACCTGCTAATTTTATACCATTATGCTAATATGGCTAGCTAAACAATGGCTGACAGGGGTGGGGTGGATAACACATCTTTAAGTGTTACAACCATCCCCCAACATAACAGTACAACTAAGAACATTTTCTTTTTAATAATTTTACAGATTGCCTAGACAGTCAGATCAGTGGCGAAGAAAATGTTGAAAGCCAGCGGTGAGGATTCTGAGACCTCAGATAAAAAAAAACTTTATGTTGTCTTTATGGAGCCATTTGGCAACTCAAATCCCAAAGGGAGTGTGGGTAAAATGTGCCCTATGCAGTTTCTGGGCCCACCAAGCCTGATCTCCAGGGTTAACAACATTCATTTGTCACCATTGTGACTCTCATTGAGAATATTCACACATTGACACACAAACTCACACACATTGTTTTTGTTAGACCTACATGTTCTTTACTCAGGTACACTGGAGGCAAGTTTTTATTAAGCATATATACAGTTAAGGAAGTTTAGTAGACTAATTTACATATACATGCACACACTCCTGAGAACAGTAAATGGATTTGAGCTGTGGTCAGTAACAGAAAGAGAGACTATTACTATTAAAATGATCAAAAGTGACAGTCACTTCATTTATAATGTTACAAAAGATTTAAAATTTCAAATAAATGCTGTTCTTTTCAATTTTCTATTCATTAAAGAATCCTGAATCAAACTTACATCACACAGTTTCCACAAAAATATTAACAATTGTTTCTTGAACACCAAATCAGCATATTAGAAATATTTCTGTAGCATTGACTGGAGTAATGGCTGCTAAAAATAACTCTACTTGACATTCTGTGTTTACTCGGATAAATGAGAATCTTTAAGGACATAATAAAACACCCAAAAATTCAAAGTGTGAAAAGAGTTTGAATGTTTTTTTGTTGCAGACATCAGTGAACGCTTAAACACAAAAAAACAAGGCAGTAACGAGTGTATTGATTTAACTTTGCCATGATCAAAATGTCATCTTTGCAACATAACAGCAATGTTGCAACATTCATTTGAACGAAAGAAGTCTTTTTAGAGAACAGAGAGTCTCTTCCTCACTGTACGATCAGCGTCAGCAGCCATAACCCAGGATTCATCTTCAGCGAGAGAAGGAAATGCAATCTGAACTGGGCCATGAGTAAGATGAGACGGCTCTTTTATCTTAGTCACAGAACCAAACCGATACCCCAACCCAACATCACTCAACCCAGCACTAAGTCAAGGAGGATGATGGAAGAAAAAGCAGCTTTATCCATCATGCAGAAGTTTTAGGCTCTCCAGCCGCCGAAGTCTCTGATGCATGAGTTCTGTTTCTACCACGCTTGTCCTTCCAACCTAGAAGAAAATTTCAAATCAGATGTTGACAGAGGGAGCAGATTTGAAACAAGAAACAATCAGTACAGTGTCATGCCTTTGAAGGCAGAGAAAAATGAGGGGAAAGTTTTAACGCAAATTTAAACATGTACACCACACATTTAATAATGTAATAAATGGTCCCCCTTCACTAAACTTGTGTTTTACTACTGTTAGTCTACTCAAAAATAAAACTTCTGTCATTATTTATTCACCCTCATCTACCAAAAGGAGAAAATCTGAATATTATATTGAAGCTTTCAATCATTAAAATAGATGCAAAAGCACCATAAAAATGACATACATTTCGGACATGCCTTCAGATCACTTTCAATACAGCATATATTCAGTCATCTGAAGGCAAACAATAGTTTGTCTTTTTTATGTAGTTTTTATATCCTATATTTTTATGACCTGTCCGTAAGTAAAAAGCATCACATTTTTGAAAATGTTCACTGCTGCAAAAAAAGGTTCATGCTCCCATAGCTGAGAGAGTTAGCAATTGTAGTGCAAACGACCTATGTTCTCTTCTCTGTCATGTCAGCTATTTTGTAATGCGCCCATGCGAAACAAAGGTCAACTTGACTATTAAGAAAAACACTATTTCAAAGATGTGCCCCATCCCTCTTTTTAATTGTCTGTCTAAAAACAGCCCGCTTTGCTTCCTTAGGACACCATTTCTCTCACATTTAACATCTGCCATGGCTTTCTGCCCTGTCATTGTCGTCTCAGCCAGTGATATAAGACGCTCTGTTGATTGTTTTTATATGATATATAGCCAAGCGCTCAAATTGGCACAGATTGGAACCTCATCTGCCGTTCGTGCTACGTCTGTAACAGCTTTGATTACTAAGCCCACTGTGTTGTTACAAGTTTTGAAATTACATGCTTGAGATGATAGCAATGGAAAATGGGAGACTGAGGATCGCAGACAGCAGCTTAGCCTCATTGGCCCCCAGAAATCATTTTCTCCAGTACACAGTCATGATCAGCTGCTTGACCACTTCTAAAATGTAATGGCGAAAAGGCCAGGCTGGTCAATTTTGGCCAGTAGCACTTGTCAAAATCTGGTTTTCTCAGCATCTATATGAGCAACAAGCAGACATATGGTTATAGGAGAGCCTTGGGTTAAAGCTCAGCCACTTCAAGATCCTGGCTCTGGCTCCACTGCCATTCAATTTCCACTCTCCTCAGTCTTCAGACTCACGCTTCATATTACACCCTCCACCGCCCCGTTCTCTTTTCTTTGCCTGCCTCCTCTCATCCATTCAAATAGACATCAGAATAATGATGGCAAGGCATGGGTTATCGATCAAACACTCACGCTCAAACTGGCGCAGGACAAATCATCGTGCCATTTTGGTCGTAGAAAAGGAACTTAGTGAACTGTGATCCCTCCCGCGCTCTGATCCAACCCCCCCGGGTGATGTGTCCTCGCGGAGAAGAGCGTTTGGCTGCTCCACATGCCCCTGAGCTGTAAGGCTGTTTAATTGATGTCAAAGCTGGTCGTGTGAGCATTTTCTACACCGCGGATCTGAGCGTCTTGTCACGGCAGTGCATAATGGATATTCCTGTAGACATGCCACAGACACATCCATTCATCATGCCAGAGATGGCAATAAAAAATTCATTATCACAAGAAAACTTGTGAAATGCTGCTAAATTGAGAAAAGCTCTACTCTATAGCTATCTCATTGAAATTTAATATAGCATGCCTGGTGAAAATATTGCGTAGCACTGACTATGTACTGCATGGCTCGTATAGACTAACGCAGTGCATGGATCTGAAACAGTTGGTCGATACATCTTTATACTGATAAATGTAGAAAAGGCAAAGTCTTGCCTAAAAGTAAAAAAATAAATAAATAAATAAAAATAATGAAAGTCTAGATTTTTGTGTTTTATGAAATTCTGCACTGGGAGAAAAAGCTTGATCATTAGAAAAGGTATAAAGTCAGAAAAACTGAAGGTCTCTACCCAGTTTGGTAGATGTCAAGGTTGTGAATCATAGAGAATTGAATTAGGAATGAGTTATTTACACTGTAAACCCTAAAAAGTTGTCAGAACTCAAAGTTGAATGAGAATTTTTGAGTTAAGAAACTCAAAGTTTGAGTAAGATTTTTATTTTGTACTCATACAATTTTATTTCTTAACCTGAAATATTTGAGTACTCTAATTTATACATTTAACTTAAAATTACCAGGTTATCTCAACAAAAATATTTTGCTAACATAAACGAAAAATATAAAAATATAATTTGCTAACATGTTAACAATGGCATGGTATATAGCATTTACTGAATGAGTACCACAACTTAAAACATGTGACTTACCTGCTCTCAAACCAAGCAGCACGCGCCACTTGTTACCATGATGGTAACTCTCCAAAAATCCACATTAAACTCTTCTAAATTAGCATAACCAAACATTAATCACTACTAAATCTCTCTTACCATTAATCTTGCACACTTAATTTTAGCATTTATTCTGCCTTTCGAGTGCCATGGCCAAAGCATGCTGGGAAATAGAAATCCCAGCCCAGTTTCAGTTAAACTTAAGTTAGTCTAAATTAAAAGAAATGAGTTCGAACAACTCAAAACAATGAAATGGCTCAGTTTACTTGAAATATGTCAGTGATGTGAACTCAAAAGAAAAAAGAAAGTTCTAAATACTCATAACAGTTAATTTAACTGAACTAATTTGTTTAATTTAAGTTTGTCCTACTACTTAACTACTATTGTATTGCTGAACCCCTAAACTCAGGGACGTCCATCCTGCTCCTGGAGGGCCACTGTCCTGCAAAGTTTAGCTCCAACCCCAATTAAACACATGAACCAGCTAATCAAGGTCTTACTAGGCATACTAGAGACTTCTAGGCAGGTGTGTTGAGGCAAGTTGGAGCTGAACTCTGCAGGACAGTGTTCTTCCAGGACAGAGTTTGGACACCCCTGCCTAAACCTAACCTTTAGTGGGCCATGAGCAAACTGTGCAAAAAAAACAACAACAACAAAAAAAAACAACAAATGGGATCGTACAAAAGCTCAAATTTTGCTCCCGGGTTAATGATTTTTAAAACGTTCTAACAGAGTGGTGCTCAACACAATATGGCCGTTAGACATGTTGTCCCTCATCCACAGGAAAGGGGAACCTAAATAGATATGTCTCTGCAAGGACTATGAAAGCATACCATTAACCAAACAAAATCAAAGTCAGTCTTTCATATGGAAGAGCTGCTGGAAGGCAGGAGACCATCTTAGCTGCACTTTTGAGGATGCACGTGACTATAGCAGCCTAGTTACATGGCAAAGGGGCAAGTGGAAAGGAAATAACAGGTTTCATATACTGCTCTGACTGTGAGAAAGAAATGAAGGAGGAAAAATAGAGCAGACTGCAAAGGGGTTGGGGGCAAGAAAGGGAGACTTCTAAAAGAAGGAGGTGGGGCTACACAGTAAGGGCAGAGAGAGAGAGAGAGAGAGAGAGAGAGAGAGATCTGCCTTCACTTCGTCTCTCTTGCTCAAGTACGCAAGCCACTGACAGCAACAGCCACACACACTGAGAGAGAGAGAGAGAGAGAGAGAGAGAGAGAGAGTGAACACAGATCCGTTCTCTGTAGATCGCCTACACAGTGTCAGAAATAGAGCTGAGTTTAAGGCAGGTGCGTACAAAGCGTCTGTATGAAACCCTAGGCGATGCACTAATACATAAATACACAGTCGTGAGAGAGGATATAGGTTGATTGACTAACGTCAAGAAGAAAAACGAGAGAAAAAAACGACAACAGAAAACAAAGAAGAAGAAGAGACCGAGATGTACGCTGAAATGACCCATCTCTCCACGGTATGGAAGTTTATCATTTTCTCTCGAGGTCGAAACATTAACGCGTTGCATTAGAACGCGCACTGCAGTTGCTTTTACAGAAAGACACAAGAAAGGGCAAAAAATGATTTAAGTAACCTGTCAGAAATCATCCTAAACACGTAATTCTTCGACATTTAAGGATTAATTTAGTGGGTTTGTGTTACAAAATCTCGTTTGAGGTAAAGTGTCGGTAGTTTGAAACGGAGCTCAAGTTGTGCGATGTAGCCTACTGACAAGTCGAGACTTTTCCACGTTCACGCTGCATGGCAGTAATGGTCAGCATGCAGAGCACATCGGGATAGAGTAGCACTGACTCACACATTAGCTTGGCCGAGGAGAGAGAGAGAGAGAGAGGGAGGGAGAAAAACGCTTCATGTCGCATTGAAATTCCACAGCCAGAGCTTTGCGAAAATAAGGGAAACGCAGTGTGCGTGCGCGTTTGTGTGGATGTGGGGGGACGCTTCTGTCATTTCATTGAAATGATTAGCGTCCAGAAACTCTCCCTCCCTCTCTTCCTCTATCCTCCTCTTCCTCCTCCCTGCTGTTGCTATCTGTCCGCGTCGCGCGGCTCTCCCGCTGTCGCAGTTGAATTTGCAGTAGCTAGCTTGCGCGCTGTGCTTCTCCACAGCGAGACTATTGTTGTTGTCCTCCTCCACACTCTCCGCTGAGGGGTGTCAGCTCACGGTGCTAATCATCCTTCTCAGCCTCTTCATGTGTGGGGAGGAAGCGTGCGCGTGTGGGTGTCATCCTTGAAGATTGGACCAACACACGTGAGAGTGTTGGCAGGTGTCCGGTGCATTATGCGGCTCGGAGAGAGAGAGAGAGAGAGAGTGTGTGTGTGTGCAATGAGGACAGATTGGGTGTGATAAATACATTAGATGATGCTCATATATATGTAGTATTCAACGCCTGTGCGGTTGTTTCTTGTTGGTTCATAAATACAGAGTTCAACTAAACAGATTAGCCACTTGAGGGGACCGCACACATTTTTAAAGCTAAGGTGGTCAATGTAAAAAAGCAGTTCTCAACCTATTTTACTCCACAAATCTGAAGTATTTTAGTGTGAGAAAAAAAATCTTGATTTTATCATTCAGAAATGGATTGTGAAAAGGGCTGTTACATATCAGAATGTAGCCAAAAGTTGGAAAGGAGGCGTTGAAAAATAAAAGCAGTGAGGGACTTTGACGTCAGTCAAAAAGGAAAGTCGTTTCAGAGGTGGATCAAGTCATAACAATTTTCTAAATGCTTTAAAACATTTAAAAAATTGGAACAAAGGGTTGCGCTTCTCAAAAGCATTGTAAGCCTAAGTTCATCATAGAGACCATTGGTGGCAATTGTTCTACGATCAACTTAGGCTTAAGATGCTTTTGGGAAGCGCAGCCCAGGAACGTGCATTAAGAAAGCAAGTAAATGTTTAGCCTACTTTTTTAAAATAACAATTAATATTTTAAGAATTTCTTCCCTGAAACATAAAAAGAAAAAATAATCAGCCCTGAAATGAGTTTTGGGCATTGTGATGATGATGTGTTGATGACAGTGAATCACATATTCCAATTTGTAATGAAAAATATTCTGACAGCTCATAAAAATGCACCCAGACATCAATGAATAAATTCTTAATAAGTCATACCAAGAAATTAAACACATGACTTGTCCTGACAACTAGACTGGAAAGATAATTGCATAGTTTGTTTATCACAATGTTGATTAGCCCTCAGTGTTGTGTATGGGCATGATTACTGAATGCAAATATACACTTCTTCTTGCATGAGGGAGCTCTACGGTCTCTGACAGTGCATCACTGTAAACATTATTATCTTTACAGTTCCTCATCATTTAGTGGCTTATATTAGTTCCTAAGTACTCAAGATGTCCTTTTTATGAGGCAAACTTTAGCCAATCCATTGGGTTACCTACAACAATAAATTTAGTGGCATAGCTTATTTCATTTAATTCAATTAAAATACCATGACCCTACTCCTAATTAATGGTTTATCAAGACTTTAGCATGATTGACAGTCCAAATATGCTGTAGTAGATATAAACCATAAATGTTCTCATTTAGGTTTAAATTATTTTGCCTGTTCCGAAAACTCATTTGTTGAATTCAAATCCACTTTGAATCCTCAGATGTCTTAATTCCATAATGCTCACAGCCATTGTTCTCTAAATCAACTTTTATCGTGCTTCGCATCTAATCTAAAGGCAATCTAAATGAGAGGCAATTTATTTGAGTTCAGCACAGTTATTTCGAATGTCTTTATCCCAATGAGAAGAGTATCCAAAGAGTGGTTCAAAAGCTAAATCATGTCTAAGAACAGCAGGAAAAAGTAAGTTTGCCATTAAACTATCAAACTAATGACTCACATGAGCTATGATTTATTCAGAAAGACTCATTAGTCTAAAACTTATAAGTTACTGATTTAAATCAAACATTGACTGGGATCAAAGAAATGGTACTTTGATAAATAAGTAAATTAATCATGCAGTTTAATGTAACAACTCAATGTTCAGTCAGTCACTATATATCTATATCAATCTATACACACACACAATTTTACATCAAATCACATAGGGAATACAAACACGGAACTATATATACAAACCTGCAATAATTAATACTTTTAACTGTCCCCAGACTTCATAGGCCTAGCTTGAAAATCCAATTTATGGAGCACCAAAAAACAGGCCCATCAACGTTTTTATTAATTTTATTAATCATTCACTTTAGTTGAAACAATAGGGCTAATTTATCCCTGCATTTTAATTCCATTGTTTTAGCTAAACTGTAGCTATAACTTTCAGGCTACTAATTCGCTTCTTCGTTTTCAAATCATGAGAATGAATTTAATACAATGTTCTCACGTTTTAAATAATACAAGAGAACAATTTAATAAAAAGTCATCAACAATTTCTTAAATCATGGACACTATATTTTTATATAGGCTATATCACTCACAGTGTTCCCATTCAGAGTAATCCACTTGTTTTATTATTTTATGGCATAATGCACATCTCATGTAAATACTGGGTAATACTGTACAGTAAAATATAAGCACACTTCATGCACCGTAATATTTCACTGTAACAGTCAACAAATAGCTGGAACATAAAGCATTTATATGATAAATAATTAGCCAAGATTAAATGTTATAATACTATATTATTATTGTTATTACCAGTAATTTATTTCATTATTTTAATTTTCATTTATACGTAAAAATGTCACAATTCCAGCTTTACTGAGCAATAACTGGTGGTGATTTTGCAAACATGTGACTATATATATATATATACACGTATGAGATCATATGATCTCATGAAAATACACCTCCAGGAATGATTTTAAAAATATGTTCAGTTAGTCTTGGAGAATAAACTGTAATCACAAAAACTCCTATTGACATGTTCCCTACCGTTTCCCCTATAGAATAATGCACTTGACCACTGGTGTCCGCTCATAATTGCCTTTGAAAAACATTGGAATGGGCTCTATAAAAGGTGACAGCGGCGCGTGTCCAGGCCTACGGTGCACTGTCAACAACCACTTCACATTGAGCATAAGACAAGAACCCCCACCGAAGGGTAAAGCGCTGCCATGGCTCTGCTTTCTAAAAATAAAAACACTAGGGGCTGACTACAGCTGCAAACAATTACTAAGGGTTACCTTGCAAATACAAATACAACACACCAGCTACTCTGCCCTCTATGCCACCATTTCGTGCTGGCTTTGAGGCTTGTGTGGTCTGTTAGAAGGAGTTTTGTTATCTTGTAGGGCTTTTAATGTCTTCATCATGCAGGTAAGTGTGAGCTGGTTTGTTATAAACATCTGTTAAATCCTCCTCGTGTTAGCATCGCTAATGAGGCGGAGGGTGTGACAGAACAGATGCCTCCGAGTGTGAAAAAGAGATACAGAGGCGAGACTGTGGAAGAAAGGGAGAGAATGAAAGGGTGAGTGATGGGAGAAAATTTATGCAGCACATCCCTTCGTCCCCCTACAGATGAGTCTTCAGTGAGGGCAGATGTTTCTATGATTAAGAAGTTCAGACAGCCTAGGTGCTGCTTAGCAGATATATCTGCTGTTGCAAAGACATGCCCATTTGACTATAACGGCAGGGTCGATTATGTTTATCGATCTGCCACAAAGGAAACAGTCTTGTGCTATTTACCACATGGAAACTGCTCTCTCGTTCCATATGGTTGACAATGACATGCAAGAGCCTCAAACCAAATTAAGACTTGTGTGCGTGATGTCTTTTTTAACTTATCTTCATTCCATGAACGTCCCTGCCATCTAGCTGCTGTAATCCTCTTTTATTATCATGGATTGGCCTGTGAACAATTCGAGATAATCCCTAATAAACTGGCTTTAATAAAAATTTATAGCAACAAAAGATTTGATGCGGAGAGACTTAGGAGAAAAACTCCTAAAATAAAATATAAAGTTTATGTGTGGTTCAGCGGAACATTATATGATAACATATAGGGTTGGAAATAGAGAACCGTTTGTTTTTCAGAACTGGTTCCATTTTTGAGACAATACTGTAACTGAATGTTAATGGTTCTTAAACATTTGCATTTTTGCACAGATGTGGATGAAAGAAAAATAATGTATTTTGCAGCCTTTCACTGGTGCTTACTGTTAAATTGAATAATATAATATAAATAATGTAATTTAAATTATAGCTGTACATTTTTTTTAAAGAAATTCATACTTTTATTCAGCAAGGACACATTAAATTGATCAAAAGTGACAGTAAAGACATTTATAATGTTAAAAACAATATCTATTTTAGATAAATGCTGTTCTTTTGAACTTTCTATTCATCAAATAAAACTATTTCCACAAAAATATTAAGCAGCACAACTTTCTTTAATACTGATGATGATAATAATAATAAGAAATCTTAGGACTGGAGTAAGGCTGCTGAATATTAGCTTTGGTGCATCACAGGAATAAATTACATTTTAAAATATATTCATTTTTAATGTATTTTTTTGATAAAATAAATGCATATTTGGTGAGCATAGGAGAGCTTTTAAACTGTTGTGTAATATATATTATTATAGTACTGTTTTTTCCCCCTCCATATTTTTGTTCAGCTTAGTTTGGACCAGTTTTTGAGAGGGGACTTTTGGGAAAAGTACTAAAAGAATCATTAATGGAATAATTAAGGAACCAGAATAGTTTTTCTGTGGTTCCCAACCCTAATGACATGCACACAAAGTCTGTCCACATCCAAGTCGATTCCCAGTGGCTCTATTTTGATGTGTATAATCTCACATGGCTCAATTATGTACAGCAGACTGGACAGTCAACTTTTTTTTTCTATTTCTCGGCTCGGTCATCCACGGGCAAGGGCCGACTCCTGGCAGACGACAAACAGCAGTACGGCAAATGAGCCACGTGTGTATGTGCACAAATGTGAGCGAGCATATGCGTAATAGGGTCAAAAGGGCTGTTGGACTTCACCTCTTGTACTCACTGACGAGGGCAGATGAACTCAGGGCAGGAAAGATCACAGACATCTGTCTGAAAGAGAAAGAAAAATGCACTGTCACAACACAGCCCATCACAACACACGCACCCAGACGCACTGTTCTGTCTGTGTGTAAGCACACATACAAACAAATCAGCTGAAGTTGAATCAGTGAAAGTGAAAGACAGGACTGGGATGTGAGGTCTCCTCTGTGTAGCTCATGGCTTCAGTCGCCTTACAGGCACCCTACATAAAGACAAATAAGGCTGAGTACATTGTGCATCATATCTGCATAGGCATTTAGTATGCACTGCTGTCAGAAATGAATATGTTTTGTGCCGAGAGTGGTACGGATCCGTCTGAAGAAGGAGGTGAAGACAGAGCACTGCTCACGAGCCTCAAGGGCATATCTGTGAATAAGCAAACACATCAGTCTGCCATCTTGCAGCACGATGATGAACGCAAACAGTGACAGTGAAACAACTCGAACAGATTTATCAAGCGGTCGGCCATTAACATTTCATTTTGTAGCTCGACAGAACAATGTTTTCGTACTTTGTAATGAGCAAAAAGCTCTGGTTAGTTCAGCTACTTCATTGAACTGTTTTTTTTTCTTTTTTTCAGATTGTTGGCACTGAAATCTGCAAAGATTGAGTCATTAAATATTGTTCTTTTGTTTTTTAACATTTAAAGTATATATTTAGTTGGTTTAATATATATATATATATTAATTTTGATAAAACAGAAAAGTTTTTCCTTTGCGTTTTTCAAGTACAGGTAACAACATTGTCAAAATGATCTTTGTTCACACAGATCTGAGAAAATGATTAAAAACTGTATTATTCATGCCAGGCCAGTAGTTGGCGATGTCACTTTGTAAAGAAACACTACGGTCCTATAGACTGAATAAATGATGCGCATGCGATGTGATGCCTTTACTAAAGTGTTACCCGTTTTTTTTGTGAACAAACAATTGTCAATAAATTAAAGGCAAGTAATTAGCATTTATTAGGACTGTAATTTTTTTTTTTTTTTTAGGCAAATTGAAAAGCCATTTTGCAGTGTGTAATTTTAACACACTCATCACACTGACTTAAAAGGAATGAGTGATGTTTTAGAAAAAGCACAAAAAGGAAGAGACATAAAACAGTAATGACACATCATTCTGATTTGACAATCAGTTTTTAATCTTATCCTGTACTGCAGCAAGCTACAAAGATTTTGAGTTGTTTTGAGGAAAATTGTTTACTCTCGCCGTTGGTTGAATCAAATCCTTTATGACTTCAGTGTTCCAACTCACAATGCTTATTGTCTGATTCCCGCTGTCATTTGTGAGTGTTACATCTGAACTCATTTGGACATACAGAAAAATGCATTTGCCTGTACAAACAAGAGGAAAAAAAATTTAATGAAATCCCTTTGACTTTGAGAACATACTTTAAAAATATGGTTCAGAAAAACAGAGGAAACTAAGGAGGAAAAAAACATGCAGGCGAAAGATAAAACATTTTTCGATAAAGAAATCAGCGTCTTTCTTAATGAGGAAGTCAAAAGAACTTGCTTCAATAACCACATTATGCATACTTTCCCCTAAATTCTTAAATATATCCTTGCAGGCCTATAGCAATAGAACAGTTCATTAAAGTTCATTAAAAAGGCCTGCCGCTAGGAAAAGAAAAACAAAAACAGTCTGCTTTGTCCTGTAAAGTCTCTTCCTGTCTTCTCAAGCGAGCTCAGTTGTGAATACTAAGGCAACTCTTCTCATTAACTGCTCTCACAAGCTGCTTAGCCAGGGTCATCTCTGCATTTTTGACTCAGTCCAATTAATACTAATCACAGCATCAGACTGGCTGAGAGGGAAGATTGCACGGTCGGAGCAAATGATCATCTTGGAAATTCATTAACAAAAGAAAGAAAAAAGTGCGATTCTAATGATATGGCAATCTGTTTTGAGATTTTATTTTTCGGCCTTCAGATTTCAAAATGTTTGGACAATTTGTCATTAACATGGAAGAGGGAGACAGACTGGCTGCTGTCTGCTCCGACGGCTCAAGGCATTTGTGAAATATCAGAAGGTATGCAGCTGAATTATTTATAAGGTACCCCAGTATATTAAATTAAAAGGAAGCAACTCATAAACAGAGGACAACATGATAGCAGATCAAGGCTTCTTCAAAGCAAACCACAAGACTTTTTTTTCTCTACATTATGCATTTTGCTGGCCAAGTCAGACATGAAGGTGTACACTACTTGCCATGCCAATATATTCACTAACCCAGGGGCAATTCTAAGATTTCAATATTAGAGGAGCTCAGCCCCCAATAAGGGTATTATTTAAAAAATAATTTAATATATTGTTTGTATATTAGGGTAGGCACGAATAATACAGTAGGTTTTACACTACCTATCAAGTCGATCCCTGAATATTGAATTAATTTCTAATCATTTTAAATAACCAGGTAATATTCATTCATATTTATTAAGAATATAGACAAATTAAATTACAGTAAAATTAACTTTAAAGAAGATCCACATTTCTCCTTTTCATTCATGGAGATAACATGGAAAATGTGCCATATGCTTTAGTGGAGGATTTCCGTCACATGATGGAAAACAAACACTCTTTTAACATGACATGAAATTACCACTATAACCTGTAGATGGCTGCAGAGGACTATTTGCCAGAGGATCATTTAGCTCATTTGCCATTTCCACTCCCTCTCCACTCTTTTCCTGTTTTACTTTTGGATTTATTATAAAATTAATATTATAACAAATTTTAGCAATTTTATTCCACTGAAGTATAAACTATAGCAAGAGTAGAAAAAGTCACAAAGTGTCATGCCGTTTAGATGAAAGGAATTTCAAAAATACATTTTACAGTGGATTGGAAACCGTCTTGAATTGCTCCCGTATCATATTATGTAAACTGCATTTATGACAAGAACTACACAGATGCAGTTATCATAACAATCTATCAGTCTCACTAAAGCCCAAAATGGGCCTAGGAATGGCATTTTTATTGGCCATACAAATAAAATGTACTTTAAATGAATAGAAAAGGAATAGTTCACCCAAAAACTGATTATTTACAGCCCCCAGGCCCTCCAAGATGTATGCTATGACTTTATTTCTTCAGACAAAGACAGAAAGCATTCCAGGATTTTTCTCCATCTAAAGCAAGTGAACGAGGATCACCTTAGTTAATTTTTAATGGTGCAAAATCCATATTTAGGCAGCTTCAAAGTAATCCACATGACCCCAACCGACCCCCAAGAGTCTTCTCTAGCAAAACGATCAAAAAAATGTATATACTTACTTGTATACTTATTGTTTACGACAAATTTTCACCTCTGTCCTGCTCTGTGATGCTTGTCCACGAGATGGCTTAGTTCACAACCTCTCATGTGACATACACATTGAGAAAGTCATGCTTGACGTAGGCTGTAAGAACCGCTCCAATGTAAGGCATCCAGGATACACACACAAACAGACCATTTTAAATAATAAACTGACACAAATACTAATATACAGAAATGACCATTCAACTTTTGGACAGAGTTGTAACTCCAAACTAAAAAATGTAAACAATGGGGCGGTTCTTGCCATCTACGTCGAACGTAACCTTCCCAACGGGCATAAATCACATGAGAGGTCATGAACTAAACCAAAGACTAAACAATCTCATGGATGTGCATAGCAAAGCTGACCAAAGTGAATATTTGTAGATAAAAATTATAGATTTTTTCATTCAGCATCATATGCCATCATCAGAATTCACAAAAAAGTATTCAGTATATCAAAGAGAAGCAAATATTTAAGTTTGCACAACATTAAAACATGCACACACACAAGCAACAAAAGGAAAACAAAGTGTCAACCATCAAACACCATCAGGCCATCCTTATTGTTGAGCAAAACGCAGTGATGGCCTCCATGGAGAGCATATTTCTTAACATCCGCAGTAAACCAGACATGCATATATTTGCATCTCTTCATGGCAAATAATTCTACTCCAAAATCCAGCAATGAAAGCATAAAACACAATTTACAAGTACAGACATTTCCTAAAGGAAACATCTGCCTATATATGCAGGGTGCATAATGTTGACCGTATTCTTTACATGGCATCCTGCCACGTGCATGAATTTTCTGAGCTGCTATTTTAGTCCACGTCTTACTCAAGCGTAACGTTCACATCTCCTCCTATTTTAGAGAGAAAGTGGAAAACATGCATGTTTATAACCACATTCAGACGTGCCCCTGCCTAACCATAGAAATGCAATTATTCCCACAAGCCAAGGCCATTTAAGTCATAATGGTCACACTGATATCCATAAATTGGATGGCCAGTCTCACGTCGGCAGGCTGAGTTTTCCATTACCGTGTTAGTCACGTTTCAAGGTTGGCATGTGCATTATGATATCAGACCTCGACTGTTTTCCCCCCTCGTGAACCATTGCGTCTCTTAATTTCCTGATAAGAAACATAATTGTCACATTTAATATGAATTCCTCCATAATAAGAGCTTTAGTGGGCGACGTTTAGCGGGAAAATGATTACTGCAAAATACTAATTTTTCATAAAATGTTTATATGGAACGTGACATTTACATATGCAAAGTACACCAGCCGATCTTATAGTATATGTACATTCACAAAAAGCCCACCACAGCCTCATGCCATAGATATTATTATATGAAACGATAACCATCTGTAACCAATCAGACCATAACCGCATAGTAATTATAAAACAGGTTTTGCCAGAAGACATGCTTAAGACATGCAAATACAGCATGAGACAGGATTTTAACTGCATCGACGGCCCCAAGGTAGCCAGTCAGCTAAATTTATCTGCTGTAAAAATGTTCACACTAGTATAAAAACCAAGTGGACAGTGCTAAACGCCTCCCTAGACAGCAGACAGTTATACTTAGGTTTCTCGGAATGAATAAATGTTAACATCTTGGGGCCACACGCTCTCACCTTCATGCACATGCTGTCCTCTCACTTTGAGGGTGGCATATATTTCTGGGAACGATACAAATCTTTCTTATAAAGATGAGTAATTCCCATTATTGCGAGCAGGAGCGCAGTGTGACCCTCTGCAGAGTGTCAGTGGGAATAAAGCGCTTAATGAGTGACACAAATTGAATGTTGTTCCTCTCGGTTCAGGAAGGTGGAGGAAATTGAGGCAAACCTAATGAGCAGTCCGTTCCCTGCAGCGACACCTGACATCGATGGCTGGTGACAGGTCGCACGGCGAGCGGAGGAGAGCAGGGAGGGGACACCTTGCCCCCATTTCGCCCGGCGCCATGTGACATGATCCAGCCTGCCACGGGCCATCTGCGCCCAGTGAGAGACTAAGTGGCACTCCTCCCTGCATCTCCCAAAGGAATGGAAGCCTTTAATCACCACCATCAGCGTCATTGCACGCTCGTGCTTGTGCACTCGCACAACCCCTCGGCCTCTTGTGGCCAAAGAGCATGGATAAAATGGAAAAGATGGGTCGCTGCGCATTCAGTGAGACTTCTGCGTGCAAGAGCAGTAGCACTTGTTTGTTATCCGAATGCGTGTTTAGGTCCCCGCAGACCATCAAACGCATGTCCATTAAGCTTCTGGGCCAAAGTGTAAACAAACTTATGTAACTCTGTCTGTGCATGATTGAACAAATGCAGATATGTACTTTACAAGGGAACGTAGAAGCAAACATCTGCAATTCATTTTTCATCAAATATTTAGCTTTAATATCCTCATCTGCCATATAAGACGACACTAATCTAAGGCCATTTTTTCATTTACTCAAGTTGTTCCAAATTTCTTTGTTCTGCTGAACACAAAGGAAGATATTTGGAAGAATGTTTGTAACCAAGCAGATCTACCATAGATCTACCATTGACTACCATAGAAGGAAAAAAATACTATGGTAGTCAATGGGGGCGAGATCTGCTTGGTTACAAACATTCTTCCAAATATCTTTCTTTGTGTACAGCAGAACCAAGAAATTTATACAGGTTTGGAACAACTTGAGGGGGAGTAAATGACAGAATTTTCATTTTTGGGTGAACTATCCCTTTAAAATGATTTCTGAAAGATCATGTGACCCTAAAAGTGGCGTAATGGGTAAAGAAAATTCAGCTTTGCCATCACAAGAATAAATTACATTTTGAAATGCATTAAAATAGAAAACAATTCTTTTAAATTATAATAATATTTTACAGTATTGTTTTACTGTAGTTTTCATTAAATAAATCGAGTCTTGGTGAGAAACATTATTCGAAAACATAAAAAAAAAAATTGTACCAACCCCAAATTTGTGGAAAGTAGTGTACAGTAAGTGAACTTATTCACTCACTTTAAGAGTCAGGGCTTGTTTGGAACTCTGAAACTGGAAGGATGGATGGATGGAAGGATGGATGGATGGAACCCTGTTGGTAGCTGAAAGAATTAACAAATCAAATAATAAATTAATGTTCCAGGGGACTTTTAGAATTTTATAGTTACTTTTCCAATTCTGTGGAGCTAAAGTTTTAATCAAAAAGTGTGTGCTGATTTTTTCCTCTACAGAGGAAAGCGGAGCAGACCTATAAAGAGAGATACTGTCACACATCTGCGGTTGCAAGGCATGCTGGTGTTGATAGGTAGCACATTGATTTAAATGACATGCCTGATGTTGACGTCCCCCATTTTACACTCCTACCTTCCTCTGCTTCCATTTAATTTCATGTGCCATCCTTTGCCTCCGAGCGCACTACTCTTATCTGATTCATTGAGCCATTTAAACGAGAAATTAAATTATATTCTTCAATACGCTTGTTTCCCAAAGAAAAGTTATGGCCAGGCCATTTATTAAAAGCAGACAGTTCCCTTCTTAAACTTGCTCTGATTTACGAAGACTCATTGCCGATAAAAAGCCCAAAATTGGATCAGCATATTCCCACAGTTCGTAAAACCTTTATTTTTTCCTTGAAAGTTGCGATGATAGAAAACCCCCTCAAACACAGCAGGGCGCTGTAATAAGTCTGATTACATACAGGAAGTAATTGGAAGGATCTGGATGGATCCACACACTAATGCAAACTAATTTGTCATTTGGGGATTGTGCCAAGATAATTTCCCAAACACCTTTCTGCAATTAGAGTGAAGATGCAAAACTGTCAGACTGAAGGAAGAAAGAAAGAAGACTCTACACAGAAGCTGATGCTGTGCAAGTTAAAGTATTATTTGCAGGGGGCAAGACCCACAAATCTCACTGAATGCTCGTACCATGTGGCTGTCGGCAAAGATCTAACCAGCTTTTATAGATGTATAGACAAATACAAGCAGGGTCAAGGCTGGAGCATTTTACTGCCCTCTTTATGGTTGGACATGTATAAGGATTGAGAAGCCAGGCACTTTAATGGCCTGTCGTGTAAAAGGCAAGTGTTGAGTAAAACAAAGAAACTCACAGGTTTCTCAGTTGAAATGTGATGGACAAATTGAAAAAGGAGGAAAAACAAATCATATATCAATCAAAGACTTCTAGACAGTTAGCATTAGCATTTCCATTCATGCTAGACTAGCACATACAGCCCATGAAGTAAACAAAGAACTGTATGTGACTGTAATCTAGTAAAACCCTCAAAAACAATGTAGTCTGCGACTGCCCAGCTGACAAAAAAAAAAATGAAGGTTTTGCTAACGCTATGAAAACATCATTTTTACATTCATAACGTAACTTAAGTTTTTGTGCTAACATTTTGAGAATTATTAAAGACCAGATAACCTTGAACAAAAGTTCTATTAATGTTACTGGAGAAATGCTTGTTTATATCAGTGAGAGAATCTTGCCAGAACGTAAGGGAAGTTTTCAGAATTCTGACAATCTTCCCTAGGTGCCCATATTTATTAGCATCTATGAAAAACAAGCCCAAAATCGAGTACAAAAAAAGATATGGCAACACTGAAATCCATTAAAATGACAAAAAGGCATAATGTATCCCAATTTGTCTGCTTAAAATAAAGCTTTTAGGAGTACTGACAAAATGTGCACTCCTGTCATTCATGTACCATATGCCGGGAAAGATTTGGTCAGTCTCTCTCCTTCATGTTTTAGTACTGTGTGAGGCTTTCCTCGCTGCATATTTAAAGCAGCTCCTTCAAGCTTAGCACACTAATGGCTATTTAGACCTGCTATTGCTTTCTTTACCAGCAGTTTTGGAGGAGGACACACACACTGACACGTACGCAGCTCTGTAAGCCACCACGACAAGAAAGCAACTCTTGTCTCCAATCACATGCTTTTCATTCTCCCTCTTTATCGTGTGCTAATCCAGCATCTTCCTGTGATCCTTGCTGTAGTCAGGCTCTTATTTACAGAAGTGGTTTAAAGAATAAACACACTCCTTCTCCTATTCATATTTATAACACCCCAGTCCTGTTAGAAAGAGGCACAGGGGCTCTGTAAAATCAACTCTGCTGACAGCAAATCCATATGCAATGGTACTGTCCATCATATTTTGCATTTTTCCTTTTCTTTCCTTTTATTTATTTATTTATTTATTTATTTATTTTACAGGGATTAGAGGCACTGTTTTTTTTTTTTTATTATTATTATATATTTATTAATTTATTAATTTTATACTTATTTAATTCAGGTAGTTGTTTAATTCAGTTTTTTTAAGTTTTTCCATCTAATATTAATTCCAGTTAATGAAAACTATTTTTAGTAGTTTTAGTTAACAATAACAACACTGATCTGATACACACAGTTCTAGCCTGTCTCATCTAGGAGGTCTTTGACCCTTTTGACTGTATCCTGCAATTAAAATGTAACTTTTTTTGTCATAATTTTGTCATAATTCGTTAAATTGACATTATACTTCACAATTACTATTGTAAAAAAATATTTTTAATAATTAACTCATTTTAATTATCAAAGCATTATATTTAACTGTTTCAGACAAATAATCTTAAAACTTTTTCTTAATATTTTCTCAATTTTTACACAAATAATCCACATTTTCAGAAGGTTAAAGGTAGGGTAGGCAATTTCTGAGAGGCAAGCAATAGCAAGCTAGCTTTAAAAGCATAAGGAAGCCACACCTCCTCCAAAACGCATGAACACGCACAGCCAAAGCGGAGTCTGCAAAGCATTATGATAGACACCGTTAAATTACCTCATGTCTCAAAGCATATAACTTTACAATAATAATGAATGTAAACAACTGATTTGTACCACCTGACTGCTGCATATTCATTTCAGTGTTGATAGTGTTGCCGCATAATTCCGAGTCTGAGGACGTGAACAACTCCGTGTAGGAACTGTAAAAGGCTATTTGTTTGTGGTGCTCTGCGACTGTCTGTCTACAACTGTACATTACAACCTTACGGAACGCACTGATCACGTGTGATGTCAACGTGAGCAGGGTCCGCTGAGTAAATAGATATGTTGACAGGCGGGTCGGACATCCAATCATTGCATTCGGAACATTTGTGGTACAGAGACTTCCACAGAAAATATATGTCAATTTTTAACATTCAGACAACTTCTATTATTGATTGCTATCAGGATGTGAAGAGAGTTTCAACCAGTATAACAAAAAGTGTTTTTGAAAAACCCTATGTCTAAGCAACCAATTTCACTGACTATATATATATAAAAAAAAAAAAATTAACCTATCCATGTAAAATGCAAAGAACATACATTCTTTGGGATTTTTTCAGGTTGCATGCATAAATCTCATTTGCATCTCTGTCTTAAGACCTCATCAAAAATTCAAGGCCACAGTTAAAAGCTGATGTAACGGAAAATTCCCATAAGTATTCTGTTAATAAGTATTATTAACAGTTCTCTAGGGTCAGTGAGAGTTTGCGCTAGGTCAGTGTCTGAGCTTTACTTTGCCTGTAACACACACATATGGAGGGTGAACTAAAGCTGGTGTCCTCTTTAAATGCAGGAACTGCATCCATAATATATGAGGAAGCAGTAGGCACGGAAAATGAGCTATGGGCTCTTACGTGAAAGTTTAAACTATTTTTTAAAGTTGAAGTTTTCTAGGAGCTGATGGAATTGGTTCAAATATAGAGAGAAATAGGTCAGCAGATTGTTCGACTGTCATTTCTGCCAAGCAGTTATTCAGCAGGGTAATCGAATGGGAAAACAGATTAGAAAAATCACATATATTATAGTGCTGTGCATATTACAATATGCACAACGAAAAAAAGGGCAGATGCTGTGAGATGCTCAGATAGGAAATATTACCATTAGATTACTTTACTTTGCAACATTATTATGTCAGTGATCTTCTAAATGCTCAGCCTCCTCCCATCATGCATGAAGCCCCTCTGTGAGCTAACATTTCTATAAACCTTCCCTTTGGCATGTTTTGTACTACGGCCAATGGAAAGTAGTGAAGTGTCCCTTCGCATAATAGCTGATCAGAGAATGGAGAAGCATCTGAGTGACAGCTTTGACATTTCTAGAGAGCGCTGCGAGAGAAAGAAAGAGAGATGCAGATAGAATGAGTGAAAGAGCCTTCAGGTGCCTCCTCTCACCAAACACTAGAGAGGACCATTTGCATTTAATTGAATGCTACGGACATACAGCGGCCTCACCCACATTCACCTCCCCTTTTTTCTTTGCCATCTCTATTTCCATGTGGAGTCCCACTCAAATTGCACTGCATAAATCTCCATTGGTTAACGTTAGCAGGTGGCATAGAGAGCTATAAGCACTAGAGTCAGGTAGAACTGTGGCTTGGCTTTTCTCCTTGCGCTGCTTAGCATAACAGATGAACACTGACTATGGTTTGGCTCTCATTGCCAAATGACAGCAATCCAAAGTGTGACTAAGGGAAAAGAAGGTTTCAAAAGCTGATTTTGTTTGGTAGATATATAACAAATCTGATTTCACTGGTTAGTTTGGGACCACTTTAGCTTGGTGTATGAAACAACACAAAAACAACACAAAAACTCAGCTCAGAATCAAAATGTATTTATTGTTATTTATTTATTTATTTATTTTTAGTTTACAGTATAGTGGACTAGTAAATATATATATATATATATATATATAGTTTATAAACTATAGGCCTATATAACTATATATTAAATTTGTATACAGTGCTCAGCGTAAATGAGTACACCCCCTTTGAAAAGTAACATTTTAAACAATATCTCAATGAACACAAAAACAATTTCCAAAATGTTAACAAAACTAAATTTAATTTAACATCTGTTTAACTTATAACATGAATACATGAAAAATGAGTACACCCCACAACAGAAACTACTACATCTAGTAGTTTGTATGGCCTCCATGATTTTTAATGACAGCACCAAGTCTTCTAGGCATGGAATGAACAATTTGGCGACATTTTGCAACATCTATCTTTTTCCATTCTTCAAGAATTACCTCTTTTAGAGACTAGATGCTGGATGGAGTGATGCTCAACTTGTATCTTCCCTTACTTCCTGTATGTTTGGAAAAGTGCACGACGACCAAGGGCACAGAGTGATGGTAGCATCTTCTCTTTCAGTATAGAGCAGTACATCTGTGAATTCATGATGCCATCTCCCCGACACCAGCAGCACTCATGCAGCCCCACATAAGGACACTACCACCACCATGTTTCACTGTAGGCATCATGCATTTTTCTTTGTATTCCTCACCTTTGCGACGACATACAGTTTTGAAGCCATCAGTTCCAAAAACATTTATCTTGGTCTCATGACTCCAGAGTATAGAGTCCCAGTAGTCTTCATCTTTGTCAGCATGGGCCCTGGCAAACTCTAGGTGGGCTTTTTTGTGCCTGGGCTTTAGGAGAAGCTTCTTTCATGGACGGCACCCATGCATGCCATTCCTCTGCAGTGTACGCCGTATTGTGTCACGGGAAATATTCATCCCAGTTTGGCTTTCTACTTCTTTAGATAACTGCAGTGAACTTGCATGCCGATTTTCTTCAACCCTTCTCATCAGAAGACACTCCTGTCGAGGTGTTAACTTCCGTGGATGACCTGGACGTCTCTGTGAGATGGTTGCAGTTCCATCTTTTTAAAATTTTTGTACCACTTTTGCTACAGTATCCTGACTGATAAGTAAAGCTTTGCTGATCTTCTTGTAGCCTTCACCTTTCTGGTGTAAAGAAATTACTTTCTTTCTCAGGTCTTGTGACATTTCTCTTCCATGTGGTGCCATTGCTGACAGCATGAAATGGGAAGGGGTTTTAACACCCTTTTATAGTCAACTGTCTGCTGGACACCTGTGTAATGAATAATTAGACTCACCTGTAGTTTAATTCTTGTTAAATTAGACATTTGTAGTCTAAAATTTAGCTTTGCTCCAGGGACTTTCAGTGGGGTGTACTCATTTTTGCATCACCCTAATGTTAGTAAAACTGTCAATTTTGTTCTCTAAGTTATATTATTAACCTTACTTTCATGTTATAAGTTAAACAGATATTATATAAAACTTAGTCTTGTCAACATTTTGGAAATTGTTTTTGTGTTCATTGAGATATTGTTAAAAATGTTTTTTCAAAGGGGGTGTACTCATTTACGCTGAGCACTGTATATATAAAAAATATTAAAAAAATCTTACATCATGTCTACACCGGACACAACAGTTGCCGTGTCACATCGCAACAGCTTGAAGCTGTCTACACTAGACGCAACAAAATGACTGTTACAAATCCATTCTTCATGTCAGAATTTTCGCAAGCGTTTGAAGTACGTATAAAATGGGGGATCGGTTTACTGTCAGGAGTTTGTCGTGTCGCTTCAAGCAGCATCGCTGATTATAATGGGTTCTATCTGCTTTTGTCGTGTCACTTACATCTGTTCCAGACTTGGTGTTAATGACCCCAAACTTTTGAACAGTAGTGTATATAAATAAATATATATAAAAAGGTCCAGCCATGAACACCAGTAAAACCAACTTGAACAACCAATAGTTGGTAAACTGCGATCTACAAACTTTTGCCATCACAACCATTTTGATGCTGCTGTTAAACATGTTATTTTTACTGAGAGCCCAAAATCTTGTTCTAATCGATGCGAATTTGCAGAAGGTAGAGCCTGGTTAAAATTATAGTGTTTCTGAGTCACATTCTCTGAAAGCACTACCCTCCAAAAATCACCCTCTCAGCAGAATGTCACCTCTTGCACTCTGTTTGGTGAATCTTCTGACATTGTGATCAATTTGCCCAAGATTAATAAAAAAAAAGAGAGAGAGAGGGAGAGAGAGAGAGAGAGAGCAGAAATTACATTGTGAGGAGTCCCACAGACCCTTGGCCAGCCAATTACACAAATGCCATCGATCCCTGTGGCTCTTTTGAGGCATAAGCCATAAGGATGGACCTTCTGGATGGGTATGGATTTTTATCCACTGGGTTTTCCTTCTTTTCTCCAAAAGACGGGATTAAAGGTGATGAGAGAGGACAGGCAAGCTGACTCACTGGAGGCCGGCTTGTTACAAGGTCTGATCAACTCTGCTATTACACACTGTCAGCTAAGGCCTTCTGTAGAACTAAAAGTGTGGAAACAGACACCCATATTCCTACAGCTTTTATGGCATAAAAAATGAGATAGCTATCCCAGCATGACTATGGACAGCAGGTCAGTCGTAGGTGAGACTTCTGCGGGTGGTGTACCAGCCTCACTGCAATTAGATCTGCCCTCGTTATTATTATCTGCAGCACCACTCAACTGTGCATAGGATGATCTAGTCCAGTTTCCCCTCTTAATACTGGATTCTGTTCCAAGTAAAACAAGAGAAATTATATCAGTATACATCAGGGTTAAGGATATGCTGTGCCTTGTGCTGCTATAGGCGAGAATGTCACGTCTTCCATTGAATAAAATCAAGCATAATGTTAACTGTAATCAATTTTTATGTTTTAAAGCACATGCACTGAATAAAGACAGAGTATATTTTCTTTCCTTATGTACTACTAGAGCATGTCAGAGGTGAGTGCTGTTCCGGATCGTTCCAGGCTAATATAACCCTTGGGAGAACCCTTTACAGAAAGATCAGTGACACATCAATGTCTTGAGTCAATATACACTCAAAAACATTCATTATGAATCACTAAGACCACAGATCTACACCATATCTATAAATTTACACCTTTACAAGGGAGAATGGGGAGACCAGTAGTTCAGATAGATGACATTATTTTGAGTTATTTTCAACCAAAAACATTGTGTTTTATGCACAGAAAGAAAAAGAAAAGTCTGTTTTCTAAATATAAAATTATTTCTATCAGGACCACTGTCGTCAAATATGAATGATATTTGCACAGAGTTTGTAATGGCGGTATGGTTCTGTTCTGGGCATGAACTCCCTGCGCATCCATGCAGCCTAGCATGGCTAAGAGCAGGGAGAGCAGCAATAACCCCCTAGGGTAAACAGAACAGAACCAACATATGCAGATATAATTAATGTCAATAATTTAACTTGTACACATATTTCAAGAATTAGTGACAATCCTGACTGAAGAAAGGAGGAGCTGGGGATGGAGGAGGGTAATTAACTCCTGAGAAATGCGATAGCTGCTGATAATACTGAGGAGCTTATATATGGATGCTGTGATAGGCGTCATATTCCTATAGGTAGATGTGAGTCACCTGGGAGTCAGCTGATGCGAGCTTGACTGACGTGACCTGCCAGAACTGACGCTAACGCTTGATATTTACAAATTATATAATTATACTGTATATATATATATATATATTTTATACTGTACGGTCGGTTCACTGCTGCTCTGTGCTGCGATATATCACAAAACATTAAATATGTATTTTGCAAGATGTGGCTTTTTTAAATCAAAAATACACTACTGTTCAAAAGTTTGGGATCAGTAAGATTTTCTTTTTTTGCAAAGTACACATTAAATTGATCAAAAGTTACAGTAAAGACATTTACAGTGTTTTGAAAGAAATATTGTTTTTCAACAAGGATACATTATATTGATTAAAAGAGACAGTACTGACATTTATGTTACAAAATATTTCTATTTCAAATAAATGCTGTTCTTTTTAACTTTCTGTTCATCAAAGAATCCTAAAAAATATATTTAGCATGGTTTTCACAAAAATATTAAGCAGCACAACTATTTTCAACATTGATAATAATAATAAATGTTTCTTGAACAGCAAATTGGAATATTAGAATGATTTCTGAAGGATCATGTGACACTGAAGACTGGAGTAATGATGCTGAAAATTCAGCTTTGTCATCATAGGAATAAATTAATTTTTAAAATATATTTTAAGATATATTAAAATAGAAAACAGTTATTTTAAATTGTAATAATGTATTACTGTTTTACTGTATTTTTAAACAAATAAATGCAGGGCACATTTTGCATTCCAAAAAGTTATATTAGGCTTAAAGAGTTTTATCTTTAAACCATTGTGTGTGGTGGCAGTTAAGACTAATCTCTTTTCTTCCAGAGAATGTCAGCTCATTACTGGGCAGTCATGGTAAAATGTAGTGCTGTCAAATATTGGAGGCTGCAGACGGCGGCCGTGTGCAGCAATCCAACAGCCTTCTGTATAATTCTGGCACAATGTGCGAAGGATTTGATTCATCCTGTTAAGAGCAGCCTCGGTTGAAAATTCCTTTTTCCTGCCGCAAAAAAATAATGACGCGCACTAATGATTAATAATTATGTTTAATTAGCCTTCGACGGTTAGCCCTCATATCTTGGTGAGTTGATAAACTTGCTCTAGCCCAGACAGATTTCTTCATTAATCTTCCATAGAGCATGTGTGAGCCAGGTGATGGCTGGTGAGTCTGCAAAATGCAGGAAATGTGTGTATGTGACATGCTGCAGTGGAAGACTACCTCAACAGTGTCACAGCGAGGTGAAGCACTTCTCTATCTCAGGGCTGTTCCTTGGCTGTTTGATCTTTACAACAAAGCAGCCAAAAGCTCCTGCAGACCTGCCTCTCTCACCTCAGACCTGTCGCCTGAAATGAACCACGTTTCACAAGGATGACATTTTCAAAAATCACAGTAGCATTGTGACATCCTATGTGGCCTCCAACCATGCCAGAAGGCCTCTGTGCTTCCATTTGCTGGTTCCAAACACCTTAAACAGAAATAATCGAAATGAAAAATGGTAGAAATTAAGATATCTGCAACATTTCATGTGATTTGCAAGAGTGCTGTAAAAGATTTTAGCCAATTTTTAACTGTCCTAAACAATTCCGTCCATCTAGGACCGCAAAACGATTCCATAAAGTGCAACATTGATTTTGAACAATAAGTTGTAAACCTTTAAAGACAGACTTACTTGTTAATCAGTGGTATATGCTTAATGCTGATGAAGCCATCAAAATATTATTTCAACTTATTTTTTAAATAATAATGTTCAACAGAGGAATTTCTGGTGAAAAACTACATTACCCATGATTCTGTAGAGAAATCTCCACCAATCAGAGAATCGCAACAAGCTAATAATGGCAAAAGAACTCTTTAGCACCCACCCACTCCCATGAAGCATTGCGAATTACTACTTACTATTCGATCTACTGAAATATTTGTACGAATAATATGCATATTTCGCAAATAACAAAAAATATTGTTTCTATAACCAATATCTTTAAGTCAATAGTTTTATATATATAATATGATATAAATGATTGCCACTCGCAATACTTCATGGGATTGTATTTTTTTCCCTCATTAAATCCGTTGAGTACAGTCTTATACCTTTATCTTTTTGTCCAGTTTTCAAATACTGTTTTGCTTCAAATCCAATGTTATGATTCACATCATATCTGGTTGGTTTGTGTCATGGATTGTTGCTCTGAAAGACTTCTACTTTCTACTACTAAAATCTCTATGGAAAAATCGAATTAGGAAAATACTTCTGGAACTAAGGTCACTAAAAAAAGTGGTCTGTTGCACTCTCTTGGAAGAAATACACTCTATTTAATGCTTTCTTAGGAACCCTGCAAAACTGCTTTATGATATTTGCTCTCTGAACTGTTATTTTTGTGAAAATGTTCAGTTTTATGTTTTTAAATGCATATTAAATGCACTTTTGTTGAAGCAGGCATAGCAAATGGCAACCTCCTGGGATCCTAGGCAGACTGAACTCAAGGCACAGACTAAATTGTTCATGACAAAAGTTTAACAAAACATTATTCTGTTTAACCACCTATTTCAGTAATGCCTTTTAGGTAGCAGGAGCATTTTATGTGTTTTGTTGTAAAAAGTGCTTGCAATATTTGAGCAAAGACTACATTAGAAATGAAAAATGTAATATTTTAGAAACCTCCAACTACCTCTCATGCATCTTTCGGTCAATTACCCACTATAATGCAACCTTAAATTACATACAGTAGGCCTACCACAGTCATTTTACGGTTTAACTAGGTCGATCTTTATAGTCAATAGAACATTTTTTGTTCTGCATTACAAAACGTACGTCAGCATTGGCCTTTCATATTCATGCCCAGGCCTGCTGAGTCTGGATTAAGGCTTTTAATCACCATTTACGCTCTTTTATCTCCACAGTTAGCTCCACAACAGCATACAATCAAGCGCCAATGCAGTGCAGTACATCTGCTCCTCTTCCCAGAACCAATCAACATGCAGTCTAACCCTCAAACCTCACTACAATGCATGAAAGTGAATTACTGCACTTTACTCAAAGATTAATTCAATCATCGTCATTAATTCAAATATGTTTAATAAATTGTTGGCTGTAGGCTTCTTATCCAACGTTCCCCTGAGACTTATCAATATTACAAGCTCCAAGAAATGAGAACTCTCCGAAGGTTTGCTGTTTTTTGCGCAAGAAAATCCGATTCCATCTTCTAAAAAGCTGTTGGTCGCTAATAGGATCATCTCATTCGAAGATGTCACAGACCAATTTAGACCTCATTAAATGCAATTACGACGCATGCTGGTTTATATATTCGATGCGTTCTACAGAAAAGCATCTGAGTGAGTGCACAAGTGCCTGAATCACAGCTGGTCTTTACATAAGTAATATATGCATGTCAGCTCTGACTTCTGCGATATTCTGTAAAATTACAGTCACCATTTTGGGGGCAAGGCCAGAGGGTCCTCGTGCTCTGTTAATTTTCTCCTGACTCAAAGCTTAATTGGCCCGTGTGGTCATAGCTGGCCTGCATGTCAGATTATTGCATGCTTGTCAGAGGAGATCCAAATGACGATGCGCCACGGTCTTGTGGTTGTGCGTGCCGAGGTCATACTTACAATAGGGAGTGCAAGTCATCTCATTTGCCGTTTCAGCTCTGATTAATGGATGTTACATGATAAGCAAAGACATCTTGTTTCTGATGAAGCAGATGCATTTTGATGGGAAGGCAGTAATGAATAGGCTTGCTGGCTTTCTGTGGTCGCCATCTGTTCTCATTGAATGATATCCTAAATCAATGTATAAGGCCTATACAGTGTTTACTGGTAAGAATAAACATTGCAGAAGAGACTTCTGGGGACTCGAAGAGAGGGAGAGATTGGTTACACCCAAGTCCACGGCTCTGTCATCTCTCTAATAGCCTCGTCCTTGTGTAGATAGATGACTGCAGCTGAGCAGTGGGTTTTACTGCTGCATTCTTCGTTTTTTTCTTATTTTCTGAGTGGGGGGGGGTCTGATTTATAGGCCTTTCTCTCCCATCTTCGCAATCTCTTCTCAACTTCAGGCCATCCCTTTTCCTTTCCTCATTTGTCTGTTTCTGGGTCTTTTAAACAGCATGTCTTGATGCATTGCACTGAGGATCACATTGTGCCACTCAGTCATGTATAATGTGACATGTTGGCCTTAAAGGGATAGTTCACCCCAAAAGAAAATGGGGATCCAGGCTGTTGAGCTCAAAACAGGAGAATAAAATGACAAAACAAAGTAAGTGGTCCATATGACTTTTGCACTATATTACAAGTCTTCTGAAACCAAATGATAGCTTTGAGTGGAAAAATCCATTAATATGTGCTTTGTACGTACTAACAAACAGCCAATATCCTAGTAATATGCATGCTAATAAGCAACTCGTTAATAGTGAGAGTTGGTGTTATCAAAACTGGAAATAAGAGACAAAGCGACACCCTTTTCCTCTTCAGTTTAAAAAAAGGTAATTTTGACTTTATATCTCACAATTGCATTTTATTTTTTTTTTCATAATTGCAACTTTATATCTCACGATTATGATTTTAGTTCTTGTAATTGTGACTTAAAGGGTTAGTTCACCCAAAAATGAAAATTCTGTCATTAATTACTCACCCTCATGTCGTTCCACACCCATTCATCTTCAGAACACAAATTAAGATATTTTTGATAAAATCCGATGGCTCAGTGAGGCCTCCATTGACAACAAGTTAATTTACACTTTCAAATGCCCAGAAAGGTACTAAAGATGTATTTAAAACAGTTCATATGACTACAGTGGTTCAACCTTAATGTTATGAAGCGACGAGAATACTTTTTGTGCGCCAAAAAAAATAAATAATAACTTTATTCAACAATATCTAGCGATGGGCGATTTCAAAACACTGCTTCATGAAGCTTCGAAGCTTTACGAATCTTTTGAATCTTTTGTTTCGAATCAGTGGTTCGGAGCGTGTTCACTGCCAAAGTCACGTGAACCAATGAAATTTCAAAACATTTCGTAAAGATTCGTAAAGCTTCGAAGCTTCATGAAGCAGTGTTTTGAAATCGCCCATCACTAGATATTGTTGAAAAAAGTCGTTATTTTGTTTTTTGCCGCACAAAAAGTACTCTCATCGCTTTATAACATTAAGGTTGAACCACTGTAGTCACATAAACTGTTTTAAATATGTCTTTAGTACCTTTCTGGGCATTTGAAAGTGTAAATTAACTTGCTGTCAATGGAGGCCTCACTGAGCCATCGGATTTTATCAAAAACATCTTAATTTGTGTTCCGAAGACGAACAAAGGTCTTACAGGTGTAGAACGACATGAGGGTGAGTAATTAATGACAGAATTTCATTTTTGTGTGAACTAACAATTTAATATCTGACTTGTGATGTGGCTATATCTCAAAATGTAACTTTATTTGTCACTTTTGCGACTTTATAACTCACAATGTGGTTTTATATTTCACATTTCTCAATTGTCACTTTATATCTTGTGGTTTAACTTTATATCTCACAAACTCAACTTTATTTCTCACAATTGCGACTTTATAACTCACAATGTGACTTTATATTTCACAAACACAACTTTATTTACTGCAATTTTGACTCTGTATCTCACAGTGTGACATTTTTCTTATTTTAAACTTTACCTTACAATAATGTTTATTATTCTTTACACTGAGGCAGACAAGCTTTAGTAGAGCTAATTAATTTGGTGTGTGTTCCTCACACAAAATGATTTTTTGATTTGGAATATAGAGCCTAAATTGTATCCACAATATCCACAGATATTTTTCAACCAGCATCAAAGCTGAACATGTTAGGTACCTGAAAAAATATCAGGTCATAGTATTGAAAGTAAAGCTGACTGAGAATGTGGAAACCGTTTAATGCAGTTCACAAAGCGAGGACCTGTGTCTACACAGAGCTGTAAACACACCTCAGAATGTCCCAGTGGGTGATAGCAATGGCTTCCTGCCATCTCTTTCTGCTTGCCCCACCCTCCCACTCTCTCTTCCCACTTCACCTCTCCTTCACCTTAAGGGATGAAATCTCTCTAAGCCCAGCATTGGATTTTCTGGTTGATGCAAATTGAATTTTGGCCCAGTTAGGCCAACGGGGCAGCACTTACAGCCAGCAGTACTTCTCTTAACAGCGAGAGTGATCTTGCAGCCTTGGCAGTGGCACAGACAGGAAATGACACCTTTGCTAATTCATCTCCTCTGCTTCTCCTCTGCTTCAGTCAAAGTCTTGTGCCATGAGAATCTGCCTATAAATGAATGGAGAATTATTGGAACATATCTGCCTCCTAGACATTGTTTTGTCTCAAGATGCACACCAGTAATGTTTTTTTTCTAAGACACGTTTGTAAAAGCTACTCAAATGTCCTAATTAACTACAGCCTAATCATGGATTAATCTAAGCCCTGTCTCTGAAACCAGGCCTAAATATTTAAGAATTTGTGCAGTTTTGGGGAGTAACTAAATAGTGACCTTAGTAACTTAAAGGGATAGTTTACACAAAAATGAAAATTCTGTCTTCATTTACTCACCCTCATGTCATTCCAAACCTGATGACATCCAAATTTGTACTTTTATTGCCCACAAAATGAAAAATTCTTTAAAAATCAATCCAAATCAAGGGATTACTCTTATTTGAGTCAACTGTTTAGGCTATGAAAATCTGAAAAACAATTACAATATGTAGCAATATGTAGTGTGTGTCTGAGAGGCAGAATTCATGTCTGTCTTGTACTACACATACACATTCATATGTTAGAAATAAATGTTCCTCTCAGTTCTGCTTAGTTTACTGTTCTATCGCTTTAGTTTCAAATATAAAGAGGGTGTGTTTATTCAACAGCTAATGGGGGCTATAAATCATTTCATTGATGAAATGCAATTACCAAGTACTGCCAAAGCTATTTAAAAGCCCCAAATGGAAGTAAATGCATGATTTCTTGTGGCTGTGACAAGTCTCAAGAGTCAGTGTTTAGAGCATAGCTGAAGATGAATGGTATTGATGCTATGATTTATTGCAAAGCAATTTCGGCCCACAATGTACCTGCCAGTTTGTCTTCAGGCCGAGTCATCACTATTTCAGAGGGGATACTGTGCATCACTTTAGCACCAAGCAAGAAAGAATATACTGTGAAGAGAAGAACATGAATTCATAATTGCCCCTGAAATCTACCGAATCACCTAACAGCCAGCAGCAACAAAAATGCAACAGAACTGTCAGAGGGAGCTTGTAATTATGCTGGCTTCAGCAGATTTTTGGAGACATACAAAAAATGATCAAAATGAAACTGCATGTCAGGCAAGCGCAGTGTGTGAAGCAGAAAAAAGCACCTCTATTTCAACCTCAGAGTGCCTGTTTTAGTTTTTCATGACAATTTTCCAAACTCTTTCTGACTGTTAGAATTAATTAGGCTGCGCCTCTAAGAGGTTTTTAACTGCTCCATCATTCAGTAACAGCCACTCTGCAAAGCCTCCAAAACATTGTGACAGATTTGCACAATATGCTTCACAAACTGTTAAGAAAAAACAGAAAAGATCAAGGACTATGATTAAAAAAAAAAAAGAAAAAAGAATGTGACCCTTCAGATCTGCAGAGTGGCAGGTGCTACACACAAACAAAGCATGAAGTTTGACCTCATTTTACTTTTATTGTTAATAATAATCTTCTGTTTTTTATGATTAACAGTTTACGTATCTCATTGTGATTGGACAGGCCAAGTTTATGAACATCAAACATCATCAACGCCTATTCAAAAGTATTCTGCCTGACACCAGAAAGTTGCGGAAGTACAAAATTTGATTTTGTAGCTTAGTTTTGAGTCCTGAAATTTACATTTTGTTTGGGTAACACTTTATTTTGATAGTCCACTTTAGACATTCTACTAACTATAAATAACCTTTTGCAACAACTACCAGTTATTAGAGTATTAACACTTTACTTTGTCCCCCAATGACATTCTACTGACTATAAGTAACTATGCAAGTAGGTATCAAATTACTAACAGTCAACTAATACTCTAATGAAAGTTAGTTGACATAGTTGCAAATTAATGAGAGTAAGTTGACATGTAGTTGCAAAGTTACTTGTTATTAGGTAAAATGTCTAAAGTGGACTATCAAAATAAAGTGTAACCATGTTTTTATAGTACAATTATCTCATCTCAAAAGATTAATGAACATTTGCTTTCTCATAATATGATGCTTAATACACTTATCTGTGTATTTGAAATAAACCAATTGAACATATTCCCATACTGTACTACATCACAGCTTTCCGCATAACAAAAAAAAAAAAAAAAAGTATGCTGTCCAGGTAAACTTCAGTTAAAAAAAGCCATTTCCCTTTCAGCAACTTGATTTATTTATGACCTTGGATCACGGCTTGATAAATACATTAAAAGCATTATGAATTGACAATGTTGCTTTAAGGCTTAGATGCAATTGCATTTATTGTGTTTTTATGCACTTAACTGAACAACACTCAACTGAAAGGGAACAGAACAAATGCATTTCCAAAGAATACTCTTTCAGGCCTTTTATAATCCATTATCATATAAACCTCAGTGTGCTAGAGCAGATGAAAGCTCATTAGCAACATAGGTAATTAATGCCCTCGGTAATAGACATCAGCCACTTCAAGGATACCATAGGCTTTTGTCACCAGTCCCTGAAGTTACTTAGTGCAGACGCCTTGAAATACCACACACCACCACAGCATCTAATGCATAATGAAAATCAACCAAGGGGGTAAATCAAATAAATATAAGCGGAAGAAAACTAAGCGGTAACATTCACGAGTGACACTTCTGGTTACCATGAGCCTGCTATTGTTAGCGTACTGCAGGATCTACTGCAGAATGCATTAAAAGACAAAATGCAGCTCCTATTCCCTTGTACTTGCTTTCACTATAATTCGCCATACTCTGTATTGCTTCAAACTATCGAGCGAGGTGCAATGTTGCCGTTCTACACACAAATACGCAGTTAAAGGGCTGAGAGAAAAGTAAATGGAATCCAGTCCCACACTCCCACACTGGTATTATTATTGATTTTTCAAACAATCTGTGAACAGATCAACCTCCTTGGGTTGACATTGCTTTTATGTGCTAACTCTAATTAACATTATAGCACACAGGCTGCAATCTGGAGAGCTCTGGATTAAAAGAGCAGCTTCAGCAAGCTAACTTAATTCATCCTTGGCTGGGGCAAAGGGTTGTCAGATCTTCTGGTCCCACTCTGACCCCTTAGTCTTTCACCAGGGGGTTCGGCCTGCTATCTGTCAGGCTTCTCAATCGATGACCCATTTGCAGATCACTCTGCAGTGGAGCTAAGCGAAGGTTATTTACTGGAGAGCTTTAAGAGCCAATCTAATTAACAAAGGCACATCTTCACTAAATGCAACAGCCAAAAGCATTAACATTTGGAAACATTTGCATGTCAAGGTTTTTCCCTTTGTATGTGTTGAATCTTCTCCTCTGTAACTTTAAATATCGACATACCGAGAGAGAGAGAGAGAGAGAGAGAGAGAGAGAGGGAGGGAGGTACAATGCATGGCTGAATCACAGTTTGAATACTAGGGCGGCACATCCCCAATTTCCCAAAATCAAAGTTTTTTTTTTTTTTTTTTTTTTTTTTACATTTTTAGCATATATATTTATAGCATATATAGTTATTATAATATTTTTTTAATATTATATATATTAAGTAATGTTTCAATATTTTTTTATGAATTTTTATTTAATTTTTTTAAAATTTTTATTTTAATTTTTTTTTTTTTCATTTTTATATTTAAAGTTTTAGTAATTTTTATGATTATGTAATCTTTAATAATTATTGTTTTTTTAATGTATTTATCGTTTTTATTAATTTTTATTTAAGTTTAAATTTTAGTTACTTTAGTTAAGTTAAACTAAATGAAAATGAGAAATGTTTCTTTGGCAACTGAAATCAAATAAGTTTAATTTTTAAAAATCTTTCAAGTAACAAAAATATTTTTTTCATGGTTTTAGTTTTAGTTAACTATAATAATCCTGGGGGATATAAAGAATATTAGCATAAAAACCATTCATGGATCCACCTGAAATGACATTTGACGTACTGTTACCATTCAGAATTTTGGGATGCACTAATCCGAATATTGCACACAATGCAGGATGGATAGTTTGCGATCTCAGACAGCTGAGATAACTCATAGCAAATTGAAAATAACTACATGAATGAGCAACATTCTACTGTTTTTGCCAATGAACATATAACATCTGCTTGACAACTGACAATAGGGCTTGATGCCTCAAATGTGAGTCTTCAGCATTTTGTCTATCTTCCCCTTAGAGCAGCCCAGAGAGAACAGAGCCTTTAAGCATTACCAAAGTAGGCTGATAGATGGCTTTGTTTCAATTATCTAAGGTGATGGGATAACACACACCTTTGGTCTCAGAGGAGGCATAGAAACAGAGACTGCCAGGAGGGCAGCAAGCAAACACAGACAGGGACTGATGAAGAGATCTTCTCAAGGCTCAAGGAAGATTTGGTTTCAGTTCACAGAGAAACCAAATCTTCAGATTTATGTGAGAGAAAAAAATCGACTCTGGCCAACAGAAACAAAGCAAACTAATCAAAAATTGACAAGTTGACAACAATATAAGGGATATAGATTGTCACTGTAATGCTATGAAAGCATGCTCTGCTGTCCTAAAGATGCATAGAAAATAAAGAAAACGATAAATGAATGTAAAGTTCACCACAGCGTTTTTTGTGATGCTGTGGCAGTTCTCTGAGATTCTATCCCCTGATTTAAATGAAAGCTGTCTCCTCTAAAGCTAATTAAAAGTTTATTAGTGGTAGCGCTTGTCTGCTGTGCGTCAATGCCTGGAGGTGAGAGAGGACCATATTGCATGCTGGGATTATTGCCACATCACTCCGTAGCCTACTCCAAATGGGCACTGAAAAAGGAAAGGGCGTCATTTACTAGAGGGAAAGTACAGAGGGTAAGGAAGAGGTCAGCAGCCTCCAAGCACCAGTAACACGTCATCTAAACATGGGGTATTCTACAGGCCTACATATGCTGCTTTCATGGATTATATTAAAGGGTTAGTTCATCCAGAAATGAAAATTCTGTCATTAATTACTCACCCTTGTGTCGTTCCACACCCGTAAGACCTTTGTTCATCTTCAGAACACGAAATTAAGATATTTTTGATGAAATCCGAAAGGTATATGACTAAAACTAAGGTTCAACCACTGCAGTCACGTCGACTGTTTTAACAATGTCTTTACTACCTTTCAGGACCTTAAAAGTGGTGGTTATAATGCTGTCTATGGACGAGTCATATAACTCTAGGATTTCATCAAAAATATCTTAATTTCTGTTCCGAAGATAAACGAAGGTCTTACGGGTGTGGAACGACATGAGGGTGAGTAATTAATGACAGAATTTTCATTTTTGGGTGAACTAACCCTTTAATGTATATTTATGGCATAACATATACTACATATAATTAACAAATAATCATCACGGGACATGGCACATTAAAACACAAGTATACTGAAGAATACATAATACACTGCAAGAAAACAACAGCAATTAATCTACATTGCACAAGGGGATGCATGAAAATATGAATAATCATGCACCAATTTCAGCAGCCTAAACGTTCCATTTCTTTCCTCTATTGCGAGACATATGAGATGCCCCTTATAACACATTTGATTTTGTGATAGTCATTGACATGGATTAAATGCATTTAGTATTAGATGAATGCATTACACTTAAATGTATTGCTTGTGGTATACAGAAGCATTAAAATGCCTGGATTTATGCATTATTATGTAGGTGGAAAGACAAAAACAAAACTTCAGAAGCCATTATGAAGCATTGAGGACTCTTACAGCTCTCGAGAATATCGTTCAGTCATGAACTGTGATATCCAAGTGTCTCATATGTCCTCATCCAAAGTGGTGTTCTACAAGCCAGTTTTGCCTTGTACCCACATTGTGTTTCCACACACCCTGCCAGGGATATCACACCCACTGGCATGTCTGCACAGGCAGTCTATAGCTGGCCAGAATAGACACACAAACAAATCAAACATGATATAAGCTTAGAGTTTGACAAGTGGACTGCAGTATTTCAAAGTGAAGGTGAAGCATAAAGGTCTATTGAGTTATTTTTTAGTCATGGCTCCAAATACACAAGTACACATACACAAACTCTCACACACACATCCTGAAGGGTTTGAAAGATTGTATAGGTTAGTAAACGGCTGACTGGGGTTCAAAGCACAGCAGCGGAGGAGTCTGGCTCTCCGTGGCCTGCAGGAGGTTTTAGTTAATCAAACTTAAACCCCTGCACTGAGACCATCTCAGCACTGGGCTGAGACTGAACTCCATAAGGAGCTTTAGTGTATCCATCAGCACAATGGAAAAAACGGGTCATCCATCAGTGTCAGCCTCAATCGATAACCGTGGCTTCTGGAAGCACCGTCTGATTTTATTACGAAAATTAAAATAAATACGGAAACAAAGAGCGCAAAGTGGGCTTGTGAAGTTTTGGATGAAAGCATGCAGAGGGGATTTAAGCTTCAATGCATATATGTATAAGTAAATCTCATAGGTGGTGATGAAGTTGAGACCTCACAGCAATGAATCCGTCAAGCTAAACGACTGCCAAAAAAACCACGGAGGCGAAAACAAAGAAGGGTGAAGCACTCTTAAAATGAGGCGATCTACAATGCTGCTATGCTTGTAAGGAAAAAATAAATACTTATCCAGCAACTTGCAAAAAACAATCGATCTGTCTCATTCAGTGCTGACCCTCATGGGAAAAAAAACTCTAGCAGGTTAATATTATTCTGCATATTTGATGCATGTTTTGCCTCCAGTGCAATGACATTCTGTAGCCTAGATTTACAGATTGAATAACATCAGATGGGAAGGCAGAAGCAGAGTGTGCTATATTGGAATGGGAGGGAAAAAACACACTGAGTTCTGGCTAGAATATCTATCATAATGCAGTAGCAAAAAACACAAGCAAAAAGTGCTGAACTTAAAGATTACATACTGTCAGGTTTTTTTGTGTGTATGTGCTTGTTTGAAAGAGAAATGTGGGCACTGAAGCTCTGTAGTGGAATGACCCAGCAAGCACAAAAAGTATGTATTTCACACATTGCTCTTTGGTTGCAGTGAGGTTGCACTAGAGTACAGTGTTTTGGAAATCCTCTAGAATACAAATCTAAAAAAAATTTGGATTACCAAAAACAATAAGTAACAAATTGCAACTTTGTGAAAAGTTACATTTGAGAAGTAAATATCACATTTTAAACAGTTTACCACAATTGTTAAACATTTCACTTAAGTGAACTATTTCAGATTTCTGAATCTGAAAGTGACTTTCAACTGTCACAAGACTTTAAAGTTGGAAAAGAGGAAAAGAAAAAGAACATCAACAACAGCAACAACAAAGAACATTACAAATCTAGAGCCACATGCACATGGAAGTAGATTTTCTGAAAAACTTCTTTCTTCATGAAAAAAAATATTATATATTGCAAAAATAACCCTAACCATATAAAACCAAAATAAGTAAGTAATGTCATAACATTAAGTTTTAGTTTTAAGGTGGAGTAAAAAACAAAACAAAACAAAAAAAAACTACCGTTCAAAAGCTTGGGGTTAGTATTTTTTATTTTTGCAAGAAATTAATATTTTTTTAAGCAAGGATGCATTAAATTGATCAAAAGTGACGGTAAAGAGATTCATATTGTTACAAAATATTTATATTTCAAATAAACATTCTATTCAACATTCTATTCATCAAAGAATCCTGAAAAAAAGTGTCACGGTTTCCACAAAAATATTAAACAACACAACTGTTTTTAACATTGATAATAATAAGAAATGTTTCTTGAGCACCAAACCAGCATACTAGAATGATTTCTGAAGGATCATGTGACACTGAAGACTGGAGTAATGAAGCTGAAAATTCAGCCAAAGACTTTATATATAGAAAGATGGTGCACTCCTATTATTATTAATGGGAGAAAGTGCAATGCGCAATATGGCGGAACAAGTCCCGCCTTCTAAATAAGAGCCAATCGCTGATTGGTAAAGTCAGCATATCACTGCAGCGGCCGTTAGAAGCTCCGGTTCCTATAGAAACAGTCATACACGCGCTTCCTATAGAGACACGCACTCAGGACTGCACATGCGCATGAGCTTGATCCAGCCTGAAAAATGCCGCAGCTTAAAGCGTTTAGAAACAAAAGTTATGAGACAGTTGTTGTCAGATTTCATTGGTGATTTCAAATATGAAATTTAATCGAAAGCTTGGCAAACAGCTTTGGAGAATTTGATGTTTCCCCATTCAGAGAGATAGGAGCTGCACTTGCATGCCCGAGAGACGTTTCAAAGATGGCCGCCAAGTGAAATGACTTGTCTTAAAGGGACTTTGATTCAGAAATTACATTTAAAAAATATTAAAATAGAAATCAGTTTTTTTAAAAATGCAATAATATTTCACAATATTACAGTTTTACTGTATTTTTGATCAAATAAATGCAGCCTTGGTGAGCACAAGAGACTTCTTTCAAATACATTTGAAAAAACAGTATAGACCCCAAACTTTTGAATGGTAGTGTATATATTGTATAGGCAATACACCAATTCAGATTTACATAAATGATTCCAACATATATTATCATCTAAATTTGCATAATCGTATTTGATGTTGATCCCTCTTTTTCTTTCACTAATATTGTTTTATATTATTGGTAAATACTCAAGTTGTTTGGCAAATTGGACTTGGTAAAGAGGTCTGTTATACAAGACCACCTCACAAAAATGTTTTTCCAATGTTATTACATTTTTTAATAAAAAAAAAAACAACAACAAACATCTACTGTATTAAGGACATAGGATAGAAATGTGTGGAGTAGAATTAGCTGGAAAGACAGATATAGCGGCGGGTGCCTCCTCTACACAGACCAACAGAAAGGTGTGTTTAAACTCACAGCAGGGTCGTGTTACTACGGCAGGCGGCGGTGTGCACATTTCCTGGATGTACACACAGCCAATTTAAAGCACCAAAGGAGAGCGTTTCTGTTCGGTCTTTCTAGGTGTGACAGCAACAGTGGGGAAGGGATTGAAGGTAAAGAGGAAGAGAGACTACCAGCGTGAAGTAAAGATAATCCTTACCCGTTCTGACCGTGCTGAAGCTGATAGGGATATGTGGACGGCAAAGCCCTGCTAGCTGTGGTCATCGACAGTATAGGTCCCACAACAACTACAGGAGATGGATGACTCTCTCTGTGCAGCAAACGATAACATACGCATGTACTGTACACAGACTAGGACATAAATACTGATAAAGTGACTGCAACATACCATGTAAACACATGAACCGCACTGACTCTTGTTCTTTTTAAACTGGACACACAAAGTTATAGCAAAATTAAAGGTATAGTTTACCTAAAAAAAAAAAAAAACGCTCCAAACTTCTATGACTTTCTTTCGTCTGTGGAACTAAAACTGTGAAATAAGGAATAATATCTTGGTCCTGAAGAACATCCAAACATAATTGGTTCTTTGCTTGTTAAATACCTCTAATGGCACCATATTTGAGAGCTGCAGCAGAGGGGAAGACTTCATTAAATAACAAATTAAATTCTAGTTTATTCCTCACCCTAAGTTATCGCACAGCTTCAGAAGACTTGGAATATACGCTGTTGTTCAAAAGTCTTTAAAAACATTTTTTATGTCTTTGAGAGAAGTCTCTTATGCTCACCACAATATATTCATAAATATAAATATATATACATATTTGTGCTCCACAGAAGAAAGTAAGTCAGTCAGGTTTGGGACGACATAAGGGTGAATAAATGATGACAAATTCTATTTTTGAGGTGAACTATTCCTTTAAGCAATTATCTTTGTAGATCGATGTTTTCCTCCTCTTTGCCCTAGTTTTCCCAAGTAAAAAGGGCAGATTGCAGGCAAACATGTCTCAGATGATAGTCTGATTGAGCTCCCTCTAAGCTAAGCAATGGCAGGAAGAGGATGAAAGATGTGGCGTCTAGGGCAGACAGAAGCAGAGATAGCAGTGAAGGCCTCCCAGGAGTGGACACTGACATTGATGCTTAAAGCCAAGTGCTAATGAAGATGAATGTAAGGACCACAGGCAAGCCTCTGTCAATATTATTGAGGGCGGTATGACAGAAGGTCACTCTGAGCATGAGTCATCCTCCCACCAGCAGGGGACCAGCATAGAAGACTTAACCACCATAGCTAGTTTCCGAGGACGCTTGAGGATTTGCTCTCTTTCTGAATGATCCGTAAACAGCACAGGCTGATTGCAATGAAAGTGTCACATTCGGTGAGGTTTGGTAATGGCTGCTAATTGTGCTGTAGTGTAGCCACGTAGTGTTTTCGCATTTCATTTGTCCCCTTCTTTCAGCTGGAGATGGATTTATCCTTTCAACACAATTTTGCTATCATTCTGGTAAGAACAAAAAGAGAGAGTGAATGATAGAGACTTTGAGTTTGAACGGTAATACAAACAAATGACAAGCGATATCACTTAAGTGTTGGTCCAGTCATATTATTCTGGCTTCACTCAAAATTCACTACCATTTACTGTAAAAGTTTGGGGTCAGTAAGACTTTTTTTTTTAAAGAAATTCATACTATTCAGCATCAGCAAGGATGCATTAAATTGATTAAAAGTGACACTAAAGACATTTACAATGTTACAAAAGATTTCTATTTCAAATAAATGCTGTTCTTTTGAAAGAAAATTTACTCACAACTGTGACACTGAAGACTGGAGTAATGACTGCTGAAAATTCAGCTTTGCCATCACAGGAATAAATTACATTTTAATCTATATTTAAATAGAAAACAGGTATTTTACATTGTAATACTTAATAATATGACTGTCTTTACTGTATTTTTGATCAAATAAATGCAGCCTTTTGGTGAACAATGTTTCTTTCAAAAACTTTTTTTTAACATTAAAACAAAAATTTGACCAATAGTATACATACTGCATATATTTTTACATAACTCAAAATTGCTACTACTGTACACATCAGTGGATGTCTACCAGATTTTTTTTCTTTCAAAATCACTGGAATGGAAAACTGACAGCCACTGACTAGAAGCAAAATGTTTAATGTAATGTAATGAAGGTTTTTTCGAGTGAGTTCACTCGCTAAATGGAGATGGAACACAGATCTGGTTTGCTCCAGTTCAATTTAACCCATGATTTATCCTTGATATTTAAGTTTCACTTTCTTTGGCATAACCATCTGTCTCTCAGTAACACCACAGCTCTTAACAGACATCCCAGACAAACCGAATGAAAAGAAAAATGAGATATGTCAGAGACATTAACACATTTATAGAATTATACAGTGCATAAAGCGGCCACTGTTCACATTTGGTAAGATAGAAAATATTGTAATCAGCATCCCAACCCCCCAAAAAAAAGAAAAGAAAAGAAGAAGAAATTACAAAAAGGTGTGAAAATGCTGATCAAGAATATGCATACAGTATGCATGCAGGAATCACTGCAGGGCTTTCCTGAAATATAAAAGATGAAATACGAGAGATGTTTAAAGAGCTGATGTTTACTCCACGTGTGAAAGACTTTCCCATTAATGAAAAACCTCAGGCCAGAGTTCTTTTGTAACGGAGACAAATACTTACTTGCATTGTATCTTTGAACTAAAAAGAGAAGAGTTATGAACCACGTGTCAAAATGAAAGAAAAATGTTCAGTTTTACATTTTTTTATTTTACATACAACTGACATTGCTTTAGTTAAGATAAAATGTACACTTTTCGCCTGTAATCATTTTGTTCTAAAACAGTTAAGGAAAAAAAAAAGTCAAAAAATATCTCTTTAATTTCTACATAAGTCAAAGTGGCTGTAGTTTGAGAGAAATAGCGTTTGAAAAGCCCTGCTGTCGTTCTGCATCTCCATCCAGGATACCTCTCTCTTTCATGCTTGGACACTAGGGATAGCTCTGATGAAAAATGCCAGTTTTGGTTGTCAGTTCTCAGTCATCATACATTGTTAGCTATGGAGTACAGCGCAAAATGAGGCCTTTTAAAGAACATCTAAATGTTTCAGTGAGGATAGAGTTACTGATAGATAATATATTGTGTAGCTGGCACTTGTATTGTTTGAGTAGTTGAGTAGTTTTTTTTTAGGTGAGAATAGTTATATGTGATTATAAACTTATAGTGCCTTTTTGAAAATGTATTTAGTCATTTTCAGAGATGTGAGCTCTAGGCTGTCAGCGAGCATTTACGCTCATGTACTCACTGAGAACAGCATTATCTCAGCCAGTCCTTTGGGAATTTGCCACTGGCTCTTATAGATAGTGTTTAAACATGAGATATAATTAATTTTGGGTATATCAAAAGGCCAATATTTGGCCTTATTAATCAGAGCAAATCCATTTGGCTAAGGGCAAAGTTAAGTTTCATAACTTTATTTATTTATTTATTTATTTTTTTATTTAACTTAAATCCTCTTCTATAACTAGAGCGCTTTTGTACTTTTGACTGAACTGTTTGTTTGTGTTTATTTCCTATTCTACAAACTTCTTTTACTTTTATAATGGCTATTATTGTTCATTTAAATATTCATTAAATTTTCATTAAAATTCAATAAACGATATTTTTTTTAATATAAATAATATGCCGTATTTGATATTGAGAAAGGGTCTGTTAGTGATTGTGATTTCAACTTCAGTGAAAGTTACATTATTTATTAAAGCTACATATAGTTCCGCACAAAAGAGGGTTTTTAAAGACACTCCATTATGGTTTCTTCTTCTTATTGTTGTTCTTCTTATTATTACTAGTAGTGTTGATATTATATAGTAAGAGAATACTTTTACTAGCAGGTATATTTGTAAATAAATGATAAATCAAGAATAAATGCATCTTCACTTAAATGTAACAATACTTTGAAATCTGCGATTTTATAATGGTGACTACATTTGCCTCGTTGCCTGTTTAATCAAAAATATGTCAGACTATGAAAGTAAAATGTCCCTAATGCTGTAAACTGACAAAATGTGCTGTTTCATAATAACCTGGCTATATGCAAGTTGGAGAAATGTGAGAAAAAAGACAACATCTATAAATATGCTCAATAAGATCTGCTAAACTAAACTTAAAACAATTGATTTAAAAAAACACAAGTATTAATTCAAATGTTTTTCAATATTTTTAGTCGGCTGTGTGAAGGAGCAGACCTGTTATGCAGAGCTCCTTCAACTTTCACACTGACCTTGTGAAACACGGAGGCAGATCTCCATGGCAACTCTGCAGCGAGCACTGCAATAGCTCCTTCCAAGAAATAAATGACGGTGGCTCTGCAGAGGGTAACAACAGAAAGAGAAAGAGAGGGAGAGAGAGAGATATCGCAACTTTTTTTTAGTAAAACACATAAGACACATTTAAACACACACACACAAAAACAAACAGCTAGTCTAGATTACACATTCTTTTACTCTGTAAAGGGTGAACAGCACCTTGTCCCACTCTGAAAAGAAGCTGCTATCAAGTCACTGCCGCAGCACTCATCTAATTATTACAAAGGTCAATATTCCTCAGGAAGGTGAATGAGAATATACGACACTCTCCTGAGACGCAGGTGGGGGGGGATGCTGCGGTAAGGATGGAATAATTCTTGTTCATATCCTAGTTTGCATCTATCCAGCATATAAAACTGCTTTATAAAGAGCAATGTGATGGACATATGGGTAATAGGTCATATATATAGGTAACAGTTAATATGCGGCGCTGTCAGTTAGTTTTAATTGATGAACAGTGTGACTATCAGATAATATCTGTTGGTAATATCCATTCAACCTGTCGCTTTAGTATGAAATCTCTTCATTTTTTGAAACAATTAACATGAGGAAGAAAGGCCAATGACATTACATATTAGTGATCAATGTCATTGCTTTTACATTTACATCAATCTGAAGATGGACAAACAAGCAAATCGGTATAATCTGTGATATGTGTGTGATTCCGTACAGCTTTTAAGGACAAATTTTTAATTCACTCTCTAAATGACTCCATCATGTTCCATCAGGTGCATAATAATTTCACAAAGAGGCTTATGAAACACTATTAGGGGTCATTCACACAGGACAAGCTCTTGCGTTCAAAAACAGCTGCAACCAAACAAAATGGTCAAAGACGTCCATGTAGCACATAGAAAAGCCATTAAAAACCACCCACTCATTTCTCTTCAAATGCAGGTGAGCTCGGGAACTCATCCCAAGTCATGCGTCTAATCAGAGAGTTTATTTATTTTATTTTTTTTAATGGAGGCAGTGAGGACCCTTTCAGGCTGTGAAGTTCCTTTGAAGTCATGATAATACAAGAGTGCTCACCCTTCCATCCCCTGGAGGAATTGCCCAAAGCCTTGGTAAGGCAGACTCATGCCAGTGAAGTCAAAGATAACAAGATGAAAATCCCCAATCTGATTCCATCTCTGGCGATGGTGGATTAGCCTGGCTTTGAGTCACCATGACACCAAGTTCATGTTTACGAGGCAGCGGCTGACGTTGGACGGCCTTGGGTAAATCCAATGCTGGCAAGCTCAAGGGCTCTTCTCCATGTTTCGTATCAGCCTCTTCTGAGAATAAAGAGGAATATTCAATTAACTTCTGTAGTTGCAGCTTCAGGTGTTGTTCCCCTTGTTATTATTCAAAAGCTTTCTTCTTTGTCTCAGGGGTTAGTGAAACCAGGTGTGGATCTCACTTTTTGGCATAAACCAAGCTTGCGTATGCATAAGTTATGTGTGTGTGCGTTCACGTACCTCGAAAACAAACAACTCTTGCAAAGACTGGAACAAATAAGGATTACTTGCAACCAAATAAACACAAACGGATGCTGGAAAAGCAGTAGCTTTGGATAATATGGGAATTCTGGTTTCTATTGTACAGGACATTAGCATAGATGAGTCCCCACTTCAGTTTGCCATGGTAAATTTTGTCCTACTACTTTATGAATTCATGATTGTGTCATCTAAAACAGAACATGCATCTCTAATTGTTGAGTAGGAGGTTTCATTTCGTCAATGCTTTATAATGAGTGGCGATATGGTGCTGGAATTTAGTTTTTTAATGCTGCGTGGTTGTTATTGTCGTTATTAGTCAAGAAAAGAAACAGTGGCAATGTGTTCAATCAAGCACACATCTGTCAGGCTTCAATCTATCGCTTTTCCACTGTTCCCTCTAAAAAAACAAAAGTGTACAGATGCAATTTCATATTTTTTAAATTAAATGTTCTATTAGGGTACCGCACTTTCTTAGCAAAAGTGTCACCAACAGACCAACATCAGCTCATGCTAAATGTAAGAATTTATCTCCTGATTTCCATATATAAATTTTCTGGTTTCTGGTTCTCAAATCTGATTGGCTGAGAGCCGTGAGATATTCTAGTGATAATAGCACACCTTTTCACCGTTTGTATCACTGTGCTTGAAGCGACTGTCATGGCGGCGAGGCGAGAATGTAGTTGTTTAGACCTAAAATATGTGACTCATTTTTAATCATAGTGCCTATTTTACAACTTGTTTAGACAATTTCATAGATGCAAGCTCCAGGCCGTCAGCGGCCGTTCAGTGCTCGTGTGCCCGCCGAGAACAGCTTCATCTCGGTCTCGGTCATCGCGGGCTGTTATAGTGGTTAAACATGAGATACAATTCATTTTGGTACATAAAACGGGCAATCTTTGAGCAAATCCAATTGGGCTATGTTAAATATAATAATTTAATATTAAGGCTATATTTAACTTACATCCTGTAGAGCACTGCTTTTGTACATTTGACTGAATTGTACAATTGTGTTTATTTCCTATTGTCATTTATAATGGCTATTGTTGGTATTGAGAAAGGGTCCATTAGTGCATAATATGGGTTGAGTGAAAGTTACATTAATAATACGCCATTAGATGGCGGCAAACTTTACAAGTGAATGAGTCAGTCGCAACAGATTTTTAAATTGAAATGGACTTTTGTAAACAAACTATGTTTTTTTTAGCGCTGTTATGGAAAATTCCCTTAACTGTAAAAAGGACAAATACAAAGATTGCTTTCCTCAGCGGACATTCAAACAGATTTTTATAATGGATATAATATTATGGACATCAACTTGAAGAATGAATGTCATATCAGACACAGTCTCTCTCTCAATAATACTGTACAAATTACAATGAGTTTCAATGGAGGGACTCAACATTCCTTTGTTACTAGTTCTAAAGTGACGTTTAGAATTAGTAACGGAGCCTTGGTCAAACTGTCAACTTGAGATTTGAATCTGTGGCGGAAGGAAGTAGTTACTCCAGGTCAGTTCAGGGCCACTGGAAGCAAAAGGGGTCAAACTAAACTTTTGAAAAGCAGAAAGACACGGTATGTGTGACAGTAGAGTCAGGTTGTGCTGTCGGAGCTTGATATTAGAGTTGGCAGAAAATAGGCTGGCAAGGTCAATGCAGGTGAAAACAGAGTGAGACAGACAGCAAAGTTCTTTCATTTAAAATTCCAATGTTACACACACACACACACACACACAAAAACTAACATGACAAACGATTGTCTTGAAGATTTTTACTAAATAAAACTACTGCTAATATTAAGACAATGTAAACACAACTGATATTCAGTGGCCTCAAAGCATTTTTTGGACATTTAAGCCACACTATATTTTATAAATGTCACATATATTATAAATGTCACTACATAGACCTTAGTCAGGGTAGCACCATATTTAATTTTTGACAAATTTTTGAGGCTGTGAGAGATAAAAGTACAGTGCATTCAATGGATTGTACTATTGTTTAACAACAATCCGGTTGTTCAGCTGATGAAGAAAAAAAAAAAAGCTTTCAGTAGACAAAAACTCCATGAAACTGTTTTAAAATTTGTGAAAATGATGTGATCTAGAACCTTTATACAGTGTATGCCATTGTAAAGACTGTAAGTCTATCACTCAAAGCCTCATTTTCATCAAGTCTATTGAACAATAAAAAACCAAAGCAAGTGGCATTTATTTTTAAAAAATACAGCACAAGCACAATTTTCAAGCAGAAGTAATTGTAATAAAAAGATGGCCAATAAAGCTTAAATTAGTTTTTTCAGAAAAGCATTATTTGTGTGTCGATGTCACTTGGTTTCATATTTTGTATCTAATGTAATTACATTTATAATTATAATAAATAATGTGTAAGAGTTGCATGTCCAAAAGTGTTTAAATATATCTGGGGGTTAGGTTTGGATTTTTCTAAAGTATTCTTTTTGAGTCTTCTCAAATTAATACTGTCAGGTCCATTCAGTATCCGTGAACATCATTCACTTTTAGCAGAGTGTTCTGTATTCAGCTGAAAGAGAGGAGGACCATTCACATCCTTTCATTACAAAACCCATAACAATTTATGGGTTCTACATTGATTCAGATATTCCCTTTTATTTCATAACCTGAAGCATGCTTCATAAATGATGAATACTGCCAGTCAATTCAGTCCCTTGATGAAACATTAATCAGCATACACATTTTTATTTTCAAAGAAAAATGGCTTGAAGAAGAAAACCATGATAATCCACGAGGATAAGATGTTTTTTTTTTTGTCATGGTATGGATTATGCGCTAGATTATAATGAGATAAAAGCATGTAAAAGCAAAGGAATTAAATAAATAAAGCAGGTGTGAAGTTATTACTTTGGCATAGAATAAACAAACATAAATACTGTTCGACCCAAAACAGCCGTTAATGCAATGTACAAACACACCTTTGAGGACCGGGCAATCGTTTCCAGGTGTGTGCAACAACAAAGAATAATTCATAGAGTCTGGCAAATCTGCATTACTGCTAGAGTGCAAACAGACCTTTTTTCTTTTCCACTCACCGTTAAGCTCTGAAATGAGTCGTTGAAGGAGAGGACAGGAAAAGCTTTGGCACAGAGATCCAGGCATCAGCATGCAGCCAGAGGTGGCTCGTAAACTCCGCCATCAGCAATCATGCCATGAATGAACATCAGGGCCGTAAGGAAACTGGCGGCAGCAAATTTGGTTAATCCTTGCAATCTGCAAAGCAAATCAAGAACATAAATTGTGATTAAACTGAAACAAAGCACTGATTTATTTTAGTTTAAAAAGCTTTTACACTGATGCATTTATCAGGGTAGTGACAGGATTGTATGTTTCATTGGTCAAATCACAAACTGGTGTCAAAATGTCTTTAAGCATGTCTTGTCATTATGTTCTTTGTTGCCCAAGAGAGATAATAGTAGCTAGCACAATCCATTGTTAATGTCAACAAAAGATGATTATTATGAACAGGAAACTTTCAGAGCCACATTGAAACATGTCAGATCCATTCTCATTTGTGTAGGCTGCATCAGACATCACAACAAACTCAAAAACCTCGAGATGCAGAGAATGTGTCAGTAGAAACACATTCACCACTCTTGTAGTAGTACAAATCATGAACAAATGACTCTTTTACACCTGTTCTATTTAGTAAATCAAAAACATCGAGCACAACTTTTGAGCCAGTCCTTTAAGGCCTAACTGAGAAAGAATCAGTAGAATCTGGATGGCAAAATGGACAGAAAGTTGAAATATCAGAAACAAAGAGCTTGCGACACGGAAATAAACCGAATCTGTATTGATATTCAGCCCTAATGACATTATGGCAGCAAGAGGTGAAGACACATTTATTTAAAGACAATAAAATGGTACCTAAAAGATAGGACCACCTGTTTCATGGCACCACAACAGCTGTTTCCTTCTGGAGGCCTCCTGCACTTACTTTGCCTAGCCTTGCGCGCTTCTTTCTGGCGAAAATGAGAGCTAAAAGCAGTGAAAAGGAAGATCAGTGAGCGAACTCTGCAAATGCATTATTCAGTATGCACAAGCGAGCAGCCCACATGCAAACGTCTCCATTCACCTCACATTAGGGGCACTCAAGACACCCTCACAACTCATTACGACGCAGGCAGGGAATTGACAGTAGGCAACACGTCCCAGGACCAGCTGGGCCAAGGTAACGGAGTGCACCATGAGAGCAAAGCTTCAGCTTGAGAAGTTGACACTTTGTAAATGAGCTTGAAGGTGAAGTGCACAAGCTGATAGCTGGCGGGGGAGAGATCGGGCTTGCTCACATGGGCCCGTTGATAGCTATGGATCGTTCTTCTATCCCTCCACGCAAGTGTGCATATATGAGAGAGAGCGAAGAGGAAGCACAAATAGTCTCTGAACCGGCAGGTAGATCCCTGGGGGACAAAAGAGAGACAGAGAGAACATTAGGACTAATTGGGCATTCAGGAGAAGGATGGATTACTGTGGCAGAGCTTTGAGGAAGGGAGGGAAAAGGGTGGATGCTATAATCAAAGCTAGTACTTCTGCCATTCTACTGTGTTGATGTGGTGTCTAAATGAAGCAATATTACATTGCTGTGGTTGCTGTGAAGGGACCAAAGTTATCTCCAGAAAAGAATATAATATGCATTATTGTCTAGACTTATGCATGTTATCTGATAAACACAATGAAGATATTTGTTTCAAAGATACCGTATTGTTATTTTAAAGGGTGTGTAGGTGAGAGCATACAGTATACTAATAACAGGAACTAAACCAGACCATCGGTCATTGCAATTTATAGAGTAATAATGATATTGCATTAACTCCCAAGCTGATGTGCTGAAAGTTAACACAAAAGGGTTTCTACTCTTCTCCAAAAGTAAAGAAGCTCTAAATCCAAAGTAAGACAGCTGAAAGATTTCCTCTACACACCGTGTCACAAAGTTTAAACAAAGTAGGTTAGACCACAGTCAGAGTTTCCTTCCTTAATGCATTTTTATGTCCCCTCTGAGTCCGCGTCTTGTGAATTTAGCCAAAAACATGTCATATTTTCCCCATTTCTTACAAGCCTCCAGCATATGAGTAATACCAGGGCCCTGATTATTTGCAGAGCTAAATCCTAAGCCATGAATTAGGCTCACTAAATTTCAGCCAGCATTTCTCTCGTATTTTCACAGCAGTCATTTTCCGCCATCTACACGACGTGCAGTGAAATTCAACTGGAATGTCCCAGAACTAATTTAGAGGAGCTCTTTACAATATACAGGCTGAGAAGCATGCAAAGTGTTTTGATAACAACCAAGATAATCTACATTCTTTACAGTAACAATTGCATAACAGTGACAAAACTATATAGTATGCTAGTTTTATATACAAAAAAAAATGCCTGTAGTACATGGGGTTATTAAAAAAGGATAACTGTGGAATGAATGTGTTGCAAACAAAGTGAAACAACAATGAAGCTATACAGCAATCATACAACATGCTCTGGCAAAGGAAATTATAAAATCTCATGGTATAATCTCTCCTGTGACTAATTGTTGTATATTTTTTTTGTCTTATCCAGGTGTGCCCCTAAACCAATCCTAAAACCTACTCTACTGTGCGAGGATGTAAGATTAATGGAGTGAGACTGGAGAGAATTAAAGCCATCTGAAGGAGACAGAAAGGGGATTTTGAGATACTTGTGTAACTACTTCACAAGACTGGAGATGAAGAAACAGAGCACGCTTCATCTTTGAGACAATTTATTTAGCAAAATTCAACTAAACCCTTGGCTCTCCTGTCACATGAACTTGAAAGATAAGTGAGAGACTTAAGGGTCTAGCTCACAGTAAATCTACATCATATTATATCAGTTTAATTATGAAAATGGGACAGATTACAATATTTCTTCTGCACACACATCTGCTGCTTGGAATCGCAAGCTCCCTGGTCATTCAATCCATGCCCTGGAGAGTGCCCTGCCCTCACCAGTGTGTCTGCCAAATCAAGCCCTGGTACTCTCCCCAGTCTGTGTACAGAGAGGCTCCTACAGTAGACTGCAATGACCTGCTACTTATCCAGCTGCCCACTTCCCTCCCTCAAGAGACACAAACCCTCCGGCTGCAAAGTAACCTCATCAGTTCTGTGGACCAGAGTGAACTCCAGGGCCTTGTCAATCTGACAGAGTTGGATCTTTCACATAACAGCTTTACCAGTACCCGCAACCTGAGAATAACTGACCTGCCAGCTCTTCTCAGCCTACACATGGAGGAAAACCAGCTGAGACACCTCCCAGAAGCAGCTTTCTTTGGTCTCCCTAGCCTGCAGGAGTTGTACCTAAATCACAACAGGCTTCGAAGCATCTCCCCTGGGGCCTTTAAGGGTCTGGATAAACTTCTAAGGCTTCATCTCAACTCTAACCGATTGGTTGTAATTGACCGGCGCTGGTTCCATGCTTTGCCCCAACTGGAGGTGCTCATGATTGGTGGAAACCCTGTCGACACTATTCAGGACCTAAATTTTAAACCACTGGGCTCTTTGCGTAGTCTTGTCCTGGCAGGCATGGGCTTACGCGAAATCTCAGAGCGAGCGCTGGAGGGGCTTCAAAATCTGGAGAGCATAAGCTTTTATGATAATCACCTAATAAAGGTTCCAAAAGAGGCATTGCAAAAGCTGCCGGGTCTAAAGTTCCTTGACTTGAACAAGAACCCCATACAGCTAGTGCAGAGGGGAGACTTTAGAAATATGCTTCACCTGAAGGAGCTTGGCTTAAACAACATGGAAGAGCTGATCTCTATTGAGCACTCAGCAATGGAAAACTTGCCTGAACTGACCAAACTGGAGATCACAAACAATCCTCGGCTCTCCTATATCCACCCTCAGGCCTTCCAAAAGTTGTCGAGTATGGAAAGTCTTATGCTGAACAGTAATGCCTTGAGTGCCCTGCATAGCCAGACAGTAAGGTCACTGCCCAGCCTTCAAGAAATCAGCTTGCACACCAATCCCATTCGCTGTGACTGCCTGATCCGCTGGGTGGGAGCCGACAATGACAAGCCAGTCCGTTTCATTGAGCCTCAATCCACATTCTGTTCTGAGCCTCCTGAGCTGAAAGCCCGGCGAGTTAAAGAAGTCTCATTCAGAGAGATGGCAGACAGCTGCCTGCCCTTGATTGCCCCAAGCACATTCCCCTCTTACATTGAAGTCAAACATGGAGACAACGTAGCCTTGCATTGTCGAGCACTAGCAGAGCCAGAACCAAGTATCTACTGGGTCATTCCCCAAGGCGTGAGACTGACTCCATCCAGCAGCTATGGGCGTTATCAGGTTCTCACAGAAGGCACGTTAAAGATTTTTGGAGTCACTGCTGAAGAGGTCGGCTTCTACACTTGTGTTGCACAAAACCTAGTGGGAGCTGATACTCGAAGCTTGACTCTACAGGTGGAGGGGGGTGACCTGGTTCACGCAAATACTCAAAAGACAGAGGATAGCTTTGAAGTTCAAGATGTCAAAGAAAGGTATGCCTTACTGACCTGGCAAGCAAGCCGTAACATCCCAACTGCCCATTTATCTTGGGTGGCCAATGGTAGTCTAGAAGACCATCATAGGCACAGTACTCGAATTCTAGCTGGCACCAGGAGATTCAACCTAACCCGTCTGCAACCAGGCACTCACTACAAAGTTTGTCTACACTTGGGGCCAAATGACACCTCATGTGTCCATCTAAGGACCAGGGAGGTGTCCATGCAAGATCCTTTACCAGACCTGACCCCAGCAGTCCTGTTGGCGGTATCAGCTCTGCTCCTTTTATTAATGGCCAGAGCATGTAACGGGGGAGCTTCAATCAGTTGGCAAGACCACATGCTGGAGTTTGAGAAACCCCACACCACCATTCTGACCCAGGAGGCGAAGGCTTTCATGACTTCTCCAATACCAGCAAAGCACCTGAATCAGCAGGACACAGACAAAGTCCTATCAGATGGCAGAGGGAAAGATCTCAGAAATACAATGCTGGGGCAAGATTCTCAGGGGCTAACAAAAGAGGCATGCTGAGCAGAATAAAGAGTTCAAGAAGAATGGACATTAAAATACCTGGAGTAAAAGCTTCACAAAGCTCACTTTACCGATCTGACAGTTAAAACTACTGAAAGTCTGAAATAATACTATAAATTTACATGGCAGACCTGCTTCACATAACAGCGACCCAGTTTCAAGTATAGTATAATCACAAAAAAGAAAGAAAATAAAAAGATATTTGTATTTATTTTGTAACAAAAAAAAGATACAACACATGTATATTAAAAGCATTTGTTCATATATTCACATTCAATATATCATCAAAGGACACTAAAGCTGTGCTGCCAATCATAAATAACAGAGTCTGTTTATATGCAACCTCCCACCTTTTATGAGTCTGTGTCACAACAGGCCAAATGGTTGTAGAAAGATTCATGCTTATATATTTTTAATACTGAAGAAGAGACTGGCTTGACACAGAAAAGCAAAGAACACAAATAGCAAGGAAGCCCAATCAAAGCTTTCTGAAAGGTGGACTACAGGCTGTGGACAACAATTCACTTTTCTTTTTGTGGTGAAAAATCAAACTGTCTATCTCAAAGCAGGCGTTATGAAAAGTGCTGATATAAAGGGAGGTGTCTTAAATGTTGTATAACTAATGTCGTATGTACTCTCTTTAACAGTGTGTTAAATTGTGCTCTGTACAAGGACCCAAAAGAACACTTCAAAGTTAAGACCACCCCAGAGAAAGGGAATGTTTTTAGCGCATAAATGAAAAATATTGTTCTCCCCAAATATAGACTGATCTATACATCGACAAGGGCCACAAACTTATGACCTAATCCGCTCTGTGTGGGATGTTTGCCTTTGTTGGTTCCCTCATTCCTGAAATATTGCAGACCCTTGCTTAGAAAACCAACCCAAGTGAACAGATGTTCCAGTGTTGATGGACATACAGCCTAGACATATGTGTCAGCCTCTTTGTTCAAACATGTCAGATAAGAAGAGAGGGTCGTGGAGAAAGCATGTGGAAAAGCCCCATGATGCCATTCCTTCCAGCAATGAAGGCAAACATTTGGTGACAGGGAAGAAATCCACGTCTACATGCACACGGTTTTGTACAAAGCAAGCACGTCAGAGATACCATCTCTTTTAGTACTGATGAAAAGAACGGGTCCTGTCGGGCTGCTAATGGGACACACTTCATGGAAAGGTAGTGCCAACTCTTCTTTCTGTAAAACGAGAAAAATGAATTCAAAATGGGCTTTTCTTAAACCGTCTGTCAGGTGACTATTCAATGCGCAGCACATGAGCACTGCTCTGACTGCTGGACAGCTACAGTTATGAGAGACATACCCAGTGAAAGAGGGGTCAGATGGCACCGGTGAGCCCCACTTTTACCTGGGAAAGAAAATAAAGCAGCACTGGGGATTGTGAACTGTTCTCGGTGAATGGGGAAATCCATTTTTACAGGCTGTCATTTTACAGTAACTTTGTTTGCTTTGAATTTTTTTTTTTTTTTTTTGTCAGTTTGTGGTTGATGTGCCCTCCTGTTTCAGTGACACTCTCTCTAACTTGACTGTCTCGTCCTAAAATCGATTTCCTTTCATTATTATTTGCTGATCATTGGTCTTTTCCCCACCCCAAAGCTGTACATAACTCAATCTGAATTTCCTATTCAACATACCACTTTCTGAAATAATTTAGATGACTGTGTGTTAAATTCTATTTTGAGCTATTATTAAAACATTTTGGACTGATATCAAGGTTTGGTCAATTGCAAGACACCAAGTGTGTTTACATGCACTTTGATTTCAGTCAGTCTAAAGCAATAATTTTTTTTTTTTAATGTCATATAAATGGTTTATTCCAATATTTGTCTGAAAAAAGTACCAGTCTGGTTTTTGCAAAGTCTCAAAAACAGACCTAGACAATGTGATTTTATTAGCTCTGCTTTGTTTAGCATATATTATGCATTAATCTGACTACAATTGGCCTTGGCATTTTGCACTTAATCCAAAATACAGTATGTGATGCGCATATAAGCTTTAAATCATGTGCTTTCTTAATCAGGATCTTGAGCTACTTTCCTTCTGTTGTTATGTTTCATGGAACCCTTATGCTGTTAGTCCAAAAGGGGCATAATTTCACAGAACTGCCTTAGAGTTAACTGGAGAAACATATCCTCTAATTATAATAGGAACAAATAATCATTCTTTTGAAATGGAATCACCACATTGAGTTACTTCAGTTTCTAGAGATTTGCAAAACAGCCCTCGGCTTCTTGAATTCACTGAGAAAAGAGCCTCAGGCTGGTGATGCTCTTCTTCTTAGCAGCAAATGGTATATCTATCTCCACTGCTCTAACATACCTCAGATTTACCACAAAGAGCCTGTTGTCTAAAAACAGGAAATTTGAAAGAGTGATTGATGCCTGAAGAGGAAAAATGGCAGGGGGCAGTGGTTTATAGACAACATAACAGGTTATTCTTCTCTGCAGAAATCATACATAATTGTGGATGACTATGATTGCACATTACCATTATTTAAAAGAATATTGAAAGTGGGACGGCAGGGTTCTGTTTCGTAACACTTAATGCCATCCTTCACACTCAAGTGGACCATTTCCAATCTATCAAGGCTGGAAATGCCAAACTATAAGGCTCAATGCACCACTGAACAGTAACTTTGCCATTTAATGGAGGAAAAAAAACAAAACATTTTTACAGTGCAATATCAAAAGAATATTACAACCACGCAAGCTCAACTACAACACTATTGGTAGCTAAAGTGCATAAATGGTAGGTTTGCTGAATAATGATTTAATAAATGACCTTCTCGATTCAATTTCCTGATCAATAAGAGATAGAAGCACATTGGATTTGATTGCCTCAAGCTTGAGAACAGTTTATTTGGGTTTTAGCCCAAGTCAAATAATATAATTCACTATTAAATGCTACACTGGTCAACTGATATAATGTGACATTTGGTCTATTACTGGATCAGACATTAAGATTAATAGTTATATAACTTTAAAAGGAAAAATCTCAAGCACATTTATATATAAATGCCTTGCAAAAACATTTTAGCCAGACTCGATTTTTGGAAATTAAAAATTCCACAATGACAAAAAAGAAATGCTCTATTTACAGAAGCATGCAGTGCCTGTGATGCAAGAGGTTACAAGTTTACATTGATGAAAAATTGCTTTAATGAGGACACAGCTGCTTTATAATTGGACATTATGTATAAAAACTCCACAATTGAGGAATCATTACTCACGTATTGACAAATGAATGTTTTGATGTCACAGCGGGCACTGCTGGTTAAATTATCATGAAGCAGAAGCACCATCAAAGCACCCAGGCACTGCCTGAAAATGACTGTCCATCAATACTGTCTGCACAAACAAAGTGAGAAAAATCACAAGTTCTTTCAACAAGACAATGCACCAAACATATTATACAATAGATATACATACATAGAGTATACATACAATGAAGTGACTCAAGAACAAGAATTAAAAATCAGGATTTTTTTTCATCTTTATTAAAAAAAAGATTCAAATCCTTCCAGTTTCACATTTTGTAGAACACGTCGGATTAATTTTACCCAGCAAATTGGGTTATTTAACCCAGCATAATGGGTTGATTAAATTTTACTATAATACTAGCTTATTTTATTTTATTTTTCAATTTTTTTTTACTTCATACATGAATTAATGTTTACGGATTACTTTAAATCCTTTCAACTTTTTTAAAATATTCCACACAACCACTGGTTTGCATGATAATTCCTTTATTATTAATTATATTTTACAGTATAGCATATATTTATATTGTTTTTTTAATACATATTGCCTACATTTGTTAACAAATATTAGTAGCAAAAATTAAACATTTAGAAGTAATTCAAGTGTAACCAACCAGTCTCTGTTATCCCATTTCCACTGTAACGGAGCTGGATCTCGTGCCGGAGCTTGTATCATGTTCAGCGAGGGAACTGCTAACTTCAGACTGCCGCCCTGCGTTTCTGCGTTTGCGACTCCATAACCTGTCCAAAGTAATCCTAAGTATTTATATTCTGTATATTTTTGAATAAAAGCATCAGGCATTTCCATCACACAAAAACACACTTGTTTAGGCAACTCACATTGCACCCCTGTATGTTGCTTTGCATATAGTTATACTATATACAGCACAATAATGAATTCATAGATAAAATAAAATGTACACAAACCTGTATTTTACCAAAGACATGCACCAATTTGATGGAGCTGCACTGCTTTCTCCTGAGGAGGCAAAAAGCCTGCGATAAATAACTCAACCCCTGGGTTGTTATGTCTGACCCAAGATCTGGGTAACACAAAAACTACCCAAACACTGAAAAAATAACCCAAAAAATGACCAAAAAGGCTGAACCCAGGACTTGGGTAAAAAAAATAACCCAAGAGTGCACCTTCAAATTTTAACATTGAAGGTAATTTTCATCATACCACAGATTTTCTACATTTTTTTTCATGCTGTAACAAAGCTGTACATTCTAAAGGGTGGGCTTTTAGCAGATAAAAGCACAAACAGCCTACTTCTGTGGTCACTTGTCTCTTCAATTACAGTCAAGGACAGAACAGTTTGAAGAGAATCTTGCAGAGTAAGTTAGATCTTATAAACATTTTAAAACTAACCCAACTCAATAACACACCCTTAAAAGACAGAGACAGGTAAACCTGTTGCTCCCTTGAACACTCAAGGAAGTGCAAGAACACATTAAGTACACTAGCGGCTTTGAATGTTTTGGAAAGAAGATGTTTCTATTGTGTTCACCGAGGCTATATTTATTTGATCAAAATACAGTAAAACAGTAATATCACAACAATTAAAATAACTGTTTTGTATTGTAATATATTTTATAATGTAATTTATACCTGTGATGGCAAAGCTGAATTTTCATCAACCATTCCTCCAGTCTTCAGTGTCACATGATCCTTCAGAAATCAATTTAATATGCTGATTTGATGCTCAAGAAAAAATTCTTATTATTAGCAGTGTTGATTCTAGATTCTAGTAAAACAAAGTACACAATCCCCGCCATAACTGAAAACTGGCCTATAGCAACACTTCTTGCAATGTTATACACGACATTCACCTAAAAACTTCTTGTTGCATTTCAGGCTTCATACAGTGAAAAATACACCCTAACCTCACCCCTTCAAGACAAGACCAGCAGGAATTTAGAGCACTTTAAACATCCTGTTGCTCTCTTTTTCCTTTCCTTTAAAGTGTTCCCATTTTCAAAGTCAGGAAGCAGTTTTGTGGAACGATGATAGAAAAATTGATTGTGAAATCTATTTAGTGTGGCTATCGATTTCCCCATAAGGGGAAGGAAGGCAGACCGTGTGAGTAAGATAATGGAATATGGAACGGGGGAGCAAGAGCCCAGAAATGGGAAGTGACACTGGTTAATGGAGTAGAACTGGGCTGTTTTAGGTAGGGCATGAGAGTGTGTGCACATACATCCATGTGAGAGGTCTCCACATCTACTATAGCCCTGCATTTCAAATCCTTGATACTGAAGGAATAAATTACAATTTGGTCATTATTTACACACTCAGATTTCCATTTCAAATAAATGCTGTTCTTTTGAACTTTCTATTCATTAAATCTTAGGGGGGGAAGTATAACTGCTTAGCAGCACAACTCTTTTCAACACTGATAATAATAATAAATTTCTAGAGCACCAAACTAGTATTAGAAAGATTTCTGAGAGATCATGTGACACTGAAGACTGGCGTAATGGCTGCTGAAAATTCAGCTTTTCCATCACAAATATAAATTACACTTTAAAGTATGTTCAAATAGAAAGCAGCTAAATACTATTTCACAGTATCACTGTTTTTACTGTATTTTTGATCAAATAAAAAAAATCTCACTGACCCTAAACTTTTGAAAGGTGTGTATATATGAAAAGTGCAGCAGCCTTGTTGTACCCCAGACCTCTTATAATTCCTGTTTCAATTGACATCATTGGAGACACAGATTTTGTCAGTGACTTATACTGGAAAGGAAGGAAAGTCGGTCTGGAAGAAAGGCTCAGAGCAGTGAACACATAACAATATTGACTAAACAATGAGTAGGAAGACAGCACTGAGCACATCACTGCTACAAAAATCACTTTATGTGAAATCATTTGCAGTTATTTAAACAGTCTGGCCATAACATCTGTACAAGGGTCATTCCCGGGATTCGGTAGTATTTCAACTTGGATTTGTTTTTTAACTTCATTTAATTTTCTAAATACCTCACATCATTAGACACATCTCAAATCATATTGGAGGTTCATTAAAAAAAAAAAAAAAAAAAAATCTAGCTGTTCATTAACAAATACAATATTTGATTTCCATTAATGTATTAGTAAATGTTGAAATTAACATTAACTAAAATGAATAAATGCTGTAGAAGTATGGTTCATTCTTAGTTCATGTTAACTAAAGTAATTAACTAATGAAACCTTATTGTAAAGTGTTACCCAGATAGGTGACAGGGTTGAGTGTTTTTGCTCAAATGGCCACTGCTCCTTATGTAGTGTAGGAGAGTAGACCATATATGTGACCCTGGACCACAAAACCAGTCGTAAGTCGCACAGGTATATTTATAGCATTAGCCAACAATACATTGTATGGGGCAAAATTATTGATTTTTCTTTTATGAAAAATATGATATTTTGTAAATTTCCTACCGTATATATTTCAAAAATTTATTTTTGTGAGTGGATACGCATTGCTAAGGACTTCATTTGGACAACTTTAAAGGCGATTTTCTCAATATTTCAATTTTTTTGCACCCTCAGATTCCAGATTTTCAAATAGTTGTATCTCGGCCAAATACTGTCCTATCCTATAACAAAAATAAATAAATTAAAAAAAAAAAAAAAAATTGTATTTCAAAAAATTGACCTGTATGGCTGGTTTTGTTGTCCAGGTCCACATGGCAGCAATTAAATAAGTAGGCTACCATGTATAATACTTATGGATCAAAATAAAATTTTGAAAAATAATAATTTTTCATCTTAAATTTATGTGACGGGGTTAAGTTGTTATGTTAAGCTTGACAGCTTGAACTGACTATAATACACCTCAAAAATATGAATAAAGTATGATACTACACTTACCATCTTTTGCACCACTGTTAAACATAGACATAATGTCTTTTTTTTAAATTAGAAATTACTACAAACAAAACATATACAATTATAACATGACATCCAAATAATGAAAAAATAAATAGATAAAAAATAAAAGGGTTTACAGTTTACATGATAGATATATACAAATGTACAGTTTGACAAGAATACAAAGAAAAGACAATAACTAAATGTCAATATTCCAAAAGACAGCATATCATTTTTTAAATTAAGTTCAGCTCTTTAGCAAATATGATCGTATCTTTACATTTTTTACTATCAGTTAAACAGAGTCCCTATATGAATGAAAATCAACCATAAAAACCTTCAAACAAGGTTTAGAATTATTTTTTTTTACTTTTATAGATATGAAATTTACCAAATAAAATCATAAGATTCAGCATAAAGTTAACAGATATACTTTTTGATTCCAAGTACAGACATAATATGTCTATGCTGTTAAAGAGATCTGAATTATGTAATTTCCGGTAAATTATGTCACATTAGGGTGGAGTCTGAATTATGGTTGGCGTGACGGGGTTGAATGCAGACTGAGGGACATAACTTTACAGCCTTTTTTTAATTTTATTTTAGAAAAATATTTTTCACAAGACAGTAACACAAATAAATACTTACAATACTGCCAAAAAAGTATAGACTGTGCACATTTTGTTAAATATTTTCTACAAATGAAGTGCCACAGAGACATGAAAAAATGCGTAAGATAGAAATGACATTATTTTAAGAAAAAATTATTTATATGCAATAATTATTGTTATCCATTAAAATGGACATACCGAAGTATAGCGAAAAGCTTTTAACATTTCATTTTGGTGAACCACGAATCCCAGGAATGACCCATAAGTGAAAACAATGAGATGTACAGGCAGATCTAAGCTGTGCCATTAGCAGCCAATGCATCAAGCTATTTCAGGATTTCTAATAAGCATTTATCATAAGGGGATTATTTATTGAAATTCATGTTATTGTCTCTGCATACATGACAGTAATGGATGAATATCTGAGCCAGACTGAACCAAAAATATGCAACAGCCAGGAAACACTACCTTGGGCATGTGGTCAAAAAGTTCCTTCGTGAATTGTCAATACCAATTTCTCAACCACCGCATCTTCCTTAGAGGCACATATTGTAAACAATGTTGGAGAAAGATACCTAAAAAGACAAAGGGAGCGCTAATTAACATGTCAGCTTGGTGCCTGCATAAACACGACATTCTGTACCACTAAAACCAGCGTAAACAACGGCCTGTGCATGTAAAGGAGAGAGAATGAATAAACCAGAGAAAGAACGACAATAAAAATGGAAAAATAATTACAAACAACGAGTTTCTTCTTCATTGAGATCAAAAACCATGACAAAAGTAAAGAAAATGTCAAACTGAAGCTTGAAACGATTCTAATCGTCTCGTCCTTCTACTAGTGATATGGTAAAGGACATTGAGCCGTTTATATATGAACCTTTCAGCGACCAGCTACTGCCGGTTTAACAGATCTAACCTGATGGTAGGCCCATTAAGACGAAGGCCTGAGAGATTAGAGGAAGAACCCAATTATCCTTCAGCATGGAGACTCACCCCTCGAGACACTTCAGTTATTGATTTCCTATTATATCACTGCTTCCATTGGAGAGGCCCGATAGACAGAAACTAGCAGAATTTCATGTTAAGTTCATGTGTTCACACAGCCTTTAGACACACCAAGAACTTGACCAACACTTTAATGCACAGAATATACATCTTAAACAAAACGGCTGTTATGTTTATCAAAATAAACAATTTAAATTAAGGTTGGGTTATTCAAAAGCCAACCTCAATAGGGAGCAAATGAAAGTCTGTTACTGCCTCCTTGTGGTAGGAAAAATACAAAACAAAGAAACTTACCTTTTTTATTTGGCAACAGATGTATAGTACTAAAGGTCGCCTAACAAAGTTCCATCTGGTGTAAAAGATGTCGAAGATTTATGCTCTGAAATGCATGGCTGTAGTCAAAATAAATCGCAAAAAAACAATGAAGCTGAGTAAAAATGAACAAGAGCATTATTCACTGGTTTAATTATTTATTTTACATTTTAAAAAACAAACGAAACAATTACTGTTCATACTAAATCCAAGCAGAAAACATGTCTGGATAAAACAAAAACAAACTTCATTATATAATTGCATTGGCATAGGATGAATTTGTTTTCGATTCCATACTATGAGGCATAATGGCAGTGAAATAGCAGTTTTTGTACCACACAAAAAAGTTCAGGTAAATTTGGATGGGATTTTAATACAGCTTCCACATCCTCAAAAAGTAAATAACACAGCATTAATTAGAAATAAGCAAAGCTAGTCCCATGCGTTTACTGCGTGTGAAAAGATCTTTCGCCCTCTGGTGGCCGAGGACAACAGAATTCCTTTTCAAAGAGTCCTCTATGGCTGCGCTTAGATAATACACAACAGAGACTGAATCCACTTTGTTATGGGAAACAACGCAGTTCTAAGAAAAGCAGAGGACAATAACCCTAAAATCCCACATAACAGAAGTGCTCTAGTAAATTTCACTGAACACTGCCAACAATACAGATGACCTTTCAGCAAAATAAAGCAATATTTAAAAACAAACAAAAAAAGTATGGCAGACATTGCTTTCAAAACACAATTTTTTGTCCCATAAATGTCATCTCACCTGGCAACTCTGTGGAAAAAAAGAAATCCTTCCACTAACCGCTCTCATAAATGTTCCTTCATAAAACACTGAACTCGTACGTGTGCGCGACAGGAAAACTGAATTAAAAGGGAAGGCAGAGGGCTGAACAGATAGAGCACAAATAGTCCTCAATCATACATCATATCTGTTCAGGTATAGAAAAATAGCAACAAAACAAACAAACAATGGAACAAGTAGGAGCTGAGCATCATAAGCAACCAAAAGAAAGGTTTGAAAGCAAAAACCATGGTCATTGGCCTAATTACACTTTTCTATTGTACCTCCTCCACATGAAAAGTGTTTTAATGTTTTAATACTTCACAATCTATAATACAATTGGTTCTTCTCATAGCACAGGAATGACTTGCAACTGTTGACTGATCATTCAAACTTAAGTTTATAAATAAATAAATATAATCTGTTTAAAGCACAGATGTCCAAAGAAAAACCTTTCACCAGGTGAACTCAATGCTTTAGTTTTTAAGTGCCTGAAATCTGCAAGGGGAAAAATCTTCTAAAATAAAGTAAAACCAAAGTTGGCCAGGTACATTGAAAGGCCATTTAAATGTGCTATTATAAACTGACTGGACTTTCAAGGTTAGGATTTTAACCATTTATCTGTATCTTCCCACTAAGGCAGTAGCATATTGTGGTGGCTAACCCTCTCTTTCACCTGACAGAAAGCTGATGCAAAGAGATCACTTTTTCTTTAGCCAAGTTATGGTAACAAAACAACGGCGAACCATTAATATGATGCCAGTTTCTTTAAATTACATTCTGTACATTATTTATACTTGATTTGTACTATACAATAAAATTATTATAGATAAATTGTACTGTTTTTTATTGTAGCCCAGCAACGGTTTGTCAATTTCCCTGCCTCCCTGCGTTTATGTACAAGGAAACACACACACATATATATATATACACACATACATACACATATATATATATATATACTTTTTTTTTTTTTTTAAGTAGCAAGTGAGTGTGTGTTTAATACATGCGTGCCTTTAAGATATTTCGGTCATGCTATGAAGGTTTTGATGACCTTCTGTATAACCTGGCCACAGCCTGGGCAAGGAGCGTGAAATTTGTGTAGCTTGCGGGCACAGGGGAAACAGGTGATCAGGTGAGCTGTGCGGCCGTGGATGATGTTGCCGTTTCGCGGCCGCACTCGGCACAGCTTGCAGGGTTCTAGCATGGCCTCGGGATGGCATTCTGTTTCCATGTCCAGCGTGTCCTGGCTGTCACCCTCTGAGCTCTCCTGTAAGTGGTGGTGAAGGCGGGAAGGACCCTTTCCTTTAGACGACGAAGCAGATGATGGGGGGATATTTCTAGAGACGTGGTGCGAGGGGAGGACGACAGGGTCAGACACCGTCCTAAGGCAGTCAGGCATGTCGATTCCATCATCCTCCTCATCTTCCTCCCTCTCAGGACGTGAACTGCAGATGGGGATGTCTGGAACAGAAATGGAGTGTACGAGACGAGGACAATCCTTGTACCAGTCTTTCCGCAGAGCCCAGCAGCGCATGCAGTACCGTTGAAGAGGGGTGTTAAACTTGCGGCACTCTGAGCACTGCCATGCATCCTGCCAGAAGATAAGGTCATTTAAATAAGATGTGCCTTTTTTGTAAGTGTAACTATTTTATTATTATTAAAAAAAAAAAAAAAAAAAAATATATACATACATATATATATATATATATATATATATATATATATATATATTATATAAAATAAACTTAAATGTAATCAAACAATATTTTAATACACCCTATAAATCTTATTTTTTTCCCCATTATATTCTACCATTCAAAATCTGGGGTCTATAAGATTTTATTTACTTATATTCACTTTTATTCAACAAGAATGCATTAAATTGATCAAAAGAATTTTGATTTCAAATAAATGCTGTTCTTTTGAATTGTCTATTCATTAAAGAATACTGAAAAAATGTATCACAGCTTTCACTAAAATATTAAGCAGCACAACTGTTTAACAATGAGAATAATAAAGGTTTCTTGAGCACCAAATCAGCATTTCAGAATGATTTCTGAAGGATCTTTTGACACTGAAGACTGAAGTAATGGCTGCTGAAATTTCAGCTTTGCCATCATAGAAATAGATATGATATGCTTTACAATATTACTGTCTTTCCTGTATTTTTTATCACATAAATGCAGCCTTAGTGAGAGTAAAAGATTCATTTAAAAAACAATGATCACTAATAAAGAGCACAATTTTCCTGATGATGTGTCTACCTGTGTGGAGATCTCAGTATCGGTGTCATCACTTAAACACTGAGAGTCATCATCCTGTTCTTCTTGCATCTGAGAGTGAAAATTAGCTGGTTATGATGAGTCCATCATCTTAAAATGATAGTCAGTGAAGGAAAAAAAAAAAAGCAAGTAACATTACCTTCCTATCATCTTTACTGTCTTTCCCAGTCTCCTCTTCTTCATGTGGAGACTCTGCATCACTTCCCTGCTCCAGCACCGCCTCCTTCATCTCCACACTCACTTGCTCGCTTTCTGCCTCATTTAGGAACCAAAGATCATCTGTGGTGTCAGAAACGATGGCCGTGTCCTCATCCTGTCCGGGAGAGAGCTGTTCCCTCAGTCTAGTTGTGTGACAGTTTCACTACACTGACTACAATAAAATTCTCCTTCATGAGTAAGAATTATTTTCGGTGGAGCTTGCCCTCTTACTTGATTGGTGTGAATATCAGTCGAGCCGTTGCTTCGGCGAGTGTAATTACTTCGCAGGTTACCCAGAAACCACCAGGGCAACCCAGAAAGGTCCCACTCTTCCAAAGTCACATCCAGCTTCGGCCGTTTGCAAGCAGACCTGGGTAAGTCATCTGAGGAGTCTGTAAGGATAGAGAGGTATCTGATCTTATGTATATTTTTTAATTTCTAAAATGAGTCATGATATTGATTACACTGTCTAAAGCAGAGGTGTCCAAACTCGGTCCTGGTGGGCCACTGTCCTGCAGAGTTTAACTCCTTACCAAAACACACCTGCCTGGAAGTTGCCTGTATGCCTGAAAACCTTGATTAGCTGGTTCAGGTGTGTTTAATTGGGGTTGGAGCTAAACTCTGCAGGACAGTGGCCCTCCAGCAGCAGGATTGGACACCCTTGGTCTAAAGTGAGTGCAGTATTTGTTGGTTCATGCTGACCTTCATCAGGATCACGTGGCCTGCGCTGTGAGCAGCTCTGTGTTGCACCAGTGCTGGTACTGCCAGCAATGAGAGCCTGTCCAGAGCTAATCGACACACTGGACACCTACACAGTAAGGAAAAAGCCGAATCAGCACATAGTAATGACATGACACTCGGTAGGACGGCAGTTCCTTCACAGCAGGTGCCCGTGGTTGTGGCAACAAAAGGCCACATCCTCACAAGTAGAGGGAGGTGAAAAATAATAGTAAGTTTCTAAAAAAAAGTTTCTTAAAATGGATCACAAATGATGAAGATATTAGACACCACTGCTGTTCTAATGTTTTCAAAAGTGCAGAGTGGTAGCAAACAAACAGACATCTGGTACCTAAATTATATCATACTAATATGTAATATTGAGAGAGAAAAAAAAAAGAAATCCAAAATCATAACACCTTTCAAAATTCAACACCTTTCTATTTAAAATCCTGTGAATAGCGCAAATGCATGACGGTACCAGGAACCTCATCTCAGACTGATTTTCCCAACCCTACCTAACTTCATTCTGCCAACACACAACCGTAAGGTGTTAAATGTAGATGGGTGTATGACAGAGGGGTGAAGAGGGCCAGTGAACTGAGAAGGAATCTGCAGTCCTTCCGAAAGGAGCAGCGACGCAGAGACGGAAACTCTGAGCAACAAACAGAGACAGGTACTCTGTCCCCCAGCAGCCAGGCCCATGCTGGTGGCTTCTCCGGAAGGACCACCAGGCCAGGCCGGCCGTGGGGAAGTACAGAGACGGTGCCACTCTGTACAGATACGACTGGCGGAGACAGCTGCCGCCCTCCCCTTCATGGCAAACAGGCTACTGATCATGATGCAATACTTCACACAAAAATGCATTGTAGCAAAACTTTGTGCAACTACAATGGAAAGAAAGGATGTGAAAGACTGGGAAGACAATCACTGACATTTAAATAACTGGTTGATTAGAACATAAATAAAAAAGAGGAAAAGCTGACAACAAATGTAAAAGGTTGCTGTGAGTACTGTTTGATGAAATAAAGCATAGAGCTAAATCATATTTAAAAAAACATTTGGTACCCAAAATGCCCCCGTACAATGCACTTTTATTAGCCTTTCATTTAAAAACAAAATGAATCATTAAATTTATCACAAAAGGATTAAATTTGATTAACTGATCAATTGTTTGCCATGAAGAGGAGTAACAAACACTGTTTCTCCTGTGCACCATGCTGTAGTTTTACCTGACCAGGATCTTCACTTGGAGACTCATTAGAATCCTTGCCGACAGAAAGATTCTTTGCTGCATCTGTATTTCAAATGAGACATAGTAACAAAACAAAACAAAAGAAAAAAAAAAAAAACGCCCTTTATTCACCAAGCACACGTCAATCACACTTGGCCCAGGCTTAATGCCTAAATTAGTGGTGGAAAATGCAAAATTGTGAAAGTGTGTGTGCACTGTTTTTATTATTATTACTATTTAATATTTTAACTTTTAAGAAAAGTTTCTTGAGTTCCTGTATGAAATGTATTGCACACTACATGAACCTGATAATACAATCACAAAGTTGAAACCATAAAAAACAAGTTTACATACCCACTGTAGCATAAACATCACATTCAGACATACAAACACACACCTCAAAATGAAAGGTGGGGCTAATCAAAATAAGAGAAAGCAAGAGAGTGAAAGTGCTAAATGACAGTGAGACAAGTCTGTGAGACATTTTATTACTCAAGATCATTCAAAATAAATTCAACAACAAGAGCGATGGACTTACCCGAATTATTCAAAATAAACAAATTCCTCTTCAACATCTCATACACAGGGCTACAAAAGGCAGAAAAGAAAGACATAAATACCTAAAATATGTTGATTACTCTAAATAACACAAAAGGTAAGCATTGGGGCAATGCATTGACCAGGGAAATTAATCAGCTGGTAAAAAAAAAAAAAAAAAAGAGAGAGAGAGAGAGAGAGAGAAATCTCTCAAAACATAATTGTTTATGATCCACAGCAGAAAAAAAAAATCATACAGGTTTGGATCAACATGAGGGTGACTAAATGGTGGCTTAACAATTAAAGGTGTAGTAAGCGATTTCTGAGAAACACTGTTGAAAGCACCACAACACACGTGTAGCCAATCAGCAGTAGGGGGCATATACACTCACAATGGGGGAGGAGAGAGAGTGATCAAGAGGGAGATTTCAGGAAAGACTGTTAAAAGAAAGATGGCTGACAGACATTACAGAAGAGAAAAGGTCTTCACTTCAACTAAGATAAAGAGACATCCAGGGCCTATCCCAAACGGCACACTTCATGTGCACTTGTGGTCTTGCAGCCTAAGTTTTCGGACGCAGCCCAGGACTTACTCATTCAGACATTTACTGCCACCTACTGGCAGTTTTAGTTTCTTATTTAGGGTATTATTTCATTGGGGAAAAAAATAATTTCATATTTTGGGGATAGTTTGTCCAGAAAATGAAATTCTGTTTATTTACATTTACTCACCCTCATGTCATTTCAAACCTGTATGACCTGTATGTCTGTCTTTTGCGGAACATAAAAGAAGACATTTTGAAGAATGTTGGTAACCAAACTTGTTTTGGTCTGTAAATATATGTAAATAATTCAGATCCTGCTTCTGAAAAACAATCATGTCTGTTGTAGCATAAAAGTTTGTGTAATAGATTCTATGTTGCATAAAAATAATTAAAAAAAAAAAAAAATATTATATATATATATATATATATGTGTGTGTGTGTGTGTGTGTGTGTTTTGTCCTACATTTAATATCTCTTAAATATTATGTAACAAATTTATATTGACCATCAGCCAACCAGCTATCTAGATATCGTCAGCCATCGATGTCGAAGGACGACTCGAATGAGAGAGAGCAGACTCTATTTTCTCTTCCATTTAAATCTCTTTATTGGCAGCTATGAGCTCACCTGGGGTTCTTAACGGAAAAGCTCCCCACTTCTAGTAGCTCTCCAAGTGGGTCATCTTGACAGTGGACGATGTGTTGTCTCTGTTTGTCATACAGCTGTTTCATCATGATGTACTGACCCAGGTAGTGCATGACCTAATCAAAAACACTCCCATTATTAAATGTACCTTATCAAGCAGCTCAAACTCTTATCTACAGCACATGTCAATCCGCAGAAATCAGTTCATACACACTCCTCACCTCCTTCAGGGTAAACACCTCCTCCCGAGCACCTGCTACTCTCAGGATCTGGAGCAGAGGAGCTCTGGGGTGGACCTGCAGGAGAAAAAAAGCCATATGTTTAACACTATAAAGCATTGAAAGGCCTCTAAATTATCAACATGATCAGAACTTTACTGAAAAACCTGCTGGACACAATGTACTTCATGCCTTCTGATTGATATTTCATACTTTTTAGCAAGTTAAGGGCCTTTCATAGCATAATTGTAAAAATGTGGTTGTGGTACACGTGTCTTTTGGCTGTGAAATCTTTAATGAGCTTTATAAAGTAAATTACTTTTATGTTGTTAATATTTCAAGTACTGGACTGAACTTACTGGACTAATGCAACTTAGGCAAGGTTTACTGGTAGCACTTTACAATTTGTTTAAATTAGTTAACCATATTAATTAGCATGAACTAAGAATGGACAATAATTCTACAGCATTTATTAATGTTAGCCAATGTTATCCCAGCATTTAACATTCAAAAGTTGTATCTGTTAACATTAATGCACTGTGAACTAACATGAACATCTTTAACTAATAGTAACAAAGGTTAATAAATGCTGAAAAAATATATTGATCATTGTTAGTTCACATTAGTTAATGTATTAATTAATGTTAACAAATGAGACCTTATTAGGTGTTACTGGTTTACTTGATTATATATCACTTTTTAGAAAAATCATGTTAAAATGTAAATATCAAATATGATACAACAAGCTTGTGTGAGGAACATCTGTACATCTCTCTCAATCATAATTGTATTGCATTGTATATTTTACACCCCAGAAATTTAAATACAATCTTTAAAAGACATATTATTGGAAGATATAGAGTGACAACTGCTTACTTACATGCATTTTGCGTAAGTTGTCTGTTATACTGTTTTAAAAGCGTCACTGATTTACATCACAAGCTATCAGAATATCACTTTTGGCCATATAAGTATCAGCAACTGCAGCAAATTTCATATTTTTACTCAGTTTGGGCCTCTGACACAAGCGTGAGCTCCATATTCTCACTTCATCGTACTATATAAGCCATAAAAGCCAGATGTATAAAATATGATTTATGCAAAATTTAAAATGATGAATTCTCTCTTCAAAAGGTTCAATAAACTCTTCCATTTTTATTTTATTTTTTTTAAGATTGAATTAATATAGAGTAAAGGTGCATATTAGTTGCTCACCTGAGTCCCTTCCCCTGGAAGAGTCCTGCATGAAGAGCTTGACCCCGTCAACTGAGATGACGTCGATGACAGTGAGGTCATGATTGAATCAATAATAACTGTAAGGAAACCCATTAATATTCAATACAACGTCTGATGTATTTATACCATCTTAGGGCTGTGTCTAAAACCTAGGGAGCTGACTATCTAGACAACATTTTTGGCCATCATATGTGCTTCCTCGTTCAAAACTAGGTTGACAGCTCAATAGAAATACAACACATGTACAATACATCCAGTGCACTCAAGCACCTGTTAACCACGTTTAAAAAAAAAAGAGGATCCAAAACTAATGTATTCTCACGAAGGCGTCACAATGTACCCTTCAGCTAACGAACCAAAAACTAACATTTCACGCGCATATAACATGTTTAAGACTAAAATGACTTTACTTACCATTATCTTAGTTGTGGCATGGGGATAATAAGATAAGTTGTGATAGCTGGCAGGATAAGTTTCAAATATCCGTAGCTGAAGCGATGATGCTAGGCTAACGTGCGCAAGCTATTAGCCCGCGACATTCAGAAGCATAGAGCCGTTAACATTTAAACTACACCTCGCGTGATAGTGCTGGTATTGTACTCACACTCACCGTATTATCTGCGAACGATTACATGGTTTCCAGATTTTAAAGAATAAGAGTTTGCGTAAAGAAATGGAGAGGTGTGTGGGTTTTTTAAGAACAGTTGCAGTCAGTTGAAGTTGACGTGGTGTGTGTCGTCAGCACGGCTGCGGTTGCCAGAGCTCACAAACAGTTCCCTGTTTCTAAAGTAAAAAAGTTATTGGTTCTGCCTAATGGCGGCGCTATAAGGACCCTATCTATCTATGATAGATACATACATTAAAAACAGTTTTTATTAATAATTATTTGTTTGGTATGTAATGCTGCTAATGTGTTTGTGTTCTACAAACACCAAGTAACCCATCAAATAGGCTACATGTATTTGCTAAGAGGAAGTTTGTTAAATATAGCTAATATTGATGTGGTTTATTTAAATTGATTGATTAAGTATTTGACAACAATGTGTGTGGTTTTATATTAAAATAGCACGTCCTGAATGCTCCTAATGCTGATTCTATCCTGTGTGTGGATGGAGTTTAACCAGCATCAGTTTAAATGTTCATCTTTTTTGCCTTTGTGCCATATGAAATATGTTGACAGGAAGCGAAATTGGAGAGAGAAGGCTGACTAATCTGGAAAAGTCCACAAGCTTGGACTCGACTTGGACTTGTGGCTTGTGTTTTGAATATGCACTTTAGGCATTTTGCACTTGTGACTTGATTTTTTAAATTATTTTTATTTATTAGAACGGTATATTCTGTTCTAATTCAATTCTGTAAATTATTTTTTGATTGTTTTTCGGGGCATCGATGTTGCGCTGTAGACTAGTTAAACTTGCTTGCACAGGCAATTTAGCCAATTTAATTTGATTTACCTACATGTGAAATGTCTGCAGTTATTTATATATTTTTTTTAGGTTCATTGATCCAAAATGTTTTTATTTTCTTCTGTATCTTTGTGTGGTTTTCTGTAGCCTACATCGTGGTTGTGTATCCACATTGCCTTTCATTTCCTTTTAAAAAAGATAAAAAGTCATTGTCAGTTTCGTTTATTACTTGACAGACAGTTTTGGTCGCTTTATTAGAAAGTTGTTTCTCTGTGTTGTGTGTGAAAGAAAATAAAAGTTGTCTTAAGGCCCGATAGGCCTTACTTCATTTTCCGCGTCCCGCTGCATCTCGTGCACAGCTGAGCGCGCGAGCCTTTCAAAGTACTTCTTTGGCCTTAAGCACGGAAAGAGTTAGTGCAAAATTGGAGAGAGAAGGCAGACGGGATCTGGAAAAGCCCAAGAGCCTGGACTCGAATGCAGGTTTCCTGGTGCGAAAAAGCACCATATGTCTGCACACTGTCCACAAAGCTATCGGGAACGCAAGCCTCAGCCAGTTTGATTAGTGAACTCCACAGCAGCTACATAAATTCATCAACTAGCCATACAGAAACATCCTGTTGGATTCTGCTTGAGTCTCTCCATCATTGTCCAACTCCGTTTTTAACATAAAAAGGCTGAACAGTTTCTGACATTTTCAGTGAGTCTGCGTGAGATAACGTTAATCTGAGCTGCTACAAAGAATATATACTAACAAGAAGCGACACTCAATAGAACGTTCCATTGCAGCAGCGGCACTGCGTTTCCGCCATTTTGGGGTGAAAGCGACTCGGCAGTCCACTAGTTTCTATGGCAATATCAGCTGCTTTGTTTAAAAAAAAAAAAACGTGTATTAAAACTGAAATCCAACCTGAATCATGACAACACAGAATAAAATACTATCACTAGTGATCATCAAATCCTTTTAACAGTTTATTTTACAGACTTTGTGTTTAAGTCTTCCACTTTTTCACACAACCTTTGCTCTAGAAACCCAGTCAGTTTGGGTTAAAATTCTTTGAAGTTCAAGTATTAGCATTATAAACACTGAATTAATACCAACATATGAAATTAAATTAAGGACATGCATCAGAAAAATTGGGAATGTTGGACAATAAATATATGAATATAACAGCTTGATTTTGCAGTGTTGTCTAATGTCCGTTAAAGCAAAAGTGTGAATTATGCGATAATGGACACAGCAATGCATCATGTATTATAAGATCGTTATGTTTGAAGGGTGATCCATTAAAACGTACAATATAGCCTATTTCAATTCAGACCTAGTGGAGTAGTAATAGGCCTACTATTATTATTCCATTACGTCTGAAATATATTGTTCGCTGCAAACATGATGATCTTAAATTTATTAATTGTTATTTTACTATTAATAAATGTGTAAACAAAGTTGCATAAAATGGAAATACTCGATGAAGTAGGCTAACTACATTACCTCAGATGGATGAATGGTTGGATTCCACAACTGGTAAAATAAAACATATATAAGACAATACAACATTTACTGTAGGTGCCATAAAATTTACTGATGATTTCATTTGAAAAATGTTCTTTTGCGCAGTGAAATTCGCCGATTTTGGGCGCGTAAGATGTGAAGGATTCTATGGTCGAGTTAGTATTTTCACCCCATAATGGCGGCCGCGCTACCGGAGCGCCATCTAGTGGTTGTTGCCCAAAAAGTATCAGAGTGTCGCCTCTTGGGTTCTATAGTATACTCTTTGGCTGCTAACATGAAATTCCGCCCTCTTCTTGAGAGCAGCTGCTCATTTGCATTTAAAGGGACACAAAAACAGAGCGTTTCTGCTCACCCTCAAAAAGTGACAAATTTAACACACTATAAAAAAAAATGATCTGTAAGGTATTTTGAGCTGAAACTTCACATACACACTCTGGGGACATCAGAGACTTATTTTACATCTTGTAAAAGTGGCATTATATGACCCCTTTAAATAGAAGGCGATAGATAGATAGACAGCATGAGGAAGTCAGACCTAAAAAATATCAAGTTTCGAACATATTCTAAATACAACTAATCACAGCTGTAAACTTGCATCTTTGCCTAACTTTCATCCTTTTTTAAGGGGGTCAAGAATGACATCACAAGAAACAAGGACTTGAGCCTCATTGTATTTCAAATTCTAATGGCTTTATTTATATATATAGATTTGTATATGTATATATATATATAATTTATATAATAACTTCAATTGCTTGATTATCCTTTTTTTCATTTTTGTTCTGTTAAATTTAAACGACAGGACATAAAGAACAAGGCATTCCACATGATCATATCTTACAAAAAAGTAAAGAAAACTTGAATGTGTGCACATCACACACATACATTACATAGATAATACACTTGCGTTTGTATAAAGTAATGAAATATGGGCATGACTGAATTCACTTTGACAAAAGAAAGCAAGCATACAGAGAGAGAAACAGAAAGGATGAGAGAAAGAGAGAGCATTGTTATGACACCTGATAAAATGAATAATTCATCATATTTTAATCCAATGAATCTGTTGCATAGTTCCAAGCAAGCAGGACTGACATTTCAGCATGATAATGATTCTCATAAAAGCTAAATGAAAGAAGGGCTAAACAAAATCTGGATTTTTTTTTTCTGCCAATTAAAACGCACTGACTGCAGACACTGTTCATGACTGTCAGATAAAGATCTTCTTTTCAAACAAACACACACACTTTGTTTTCTGAATCTAAAACACATACTCGATACACTCAAGTGCACATGGACAATTAATGAAATGGTAATTCAGCTGCTTATGATGATTTTTCCCATCATGCAGCATAAAGGTTGACACAGCTGGGTCAACTTTACATGAATATAAACATGGAGCTCACCTCACACTTTGATGATGGAAACCAAACCAAATAAATGTACACTACTTTCCAACAAGAACATTTTGAGTCAACTTCTCATTAGACACGGATTCAGTAACAGTATATCCCCCTACTGTCACCTTATAGCCCTTAAAACTACATTACATTAGGTGAGCACATGTTCTGTCATCTAAAAAGACTGTAAACAGACAGGACACAGAACATGGGGCTTTTTTTAGATTCACCAGTCAACATTTTAAATTAAATTATTCAAAACAAATGCAAATCAGATTCAGTCGGAATCAATTAAGGCTGCCACACTTTCCAGTAACCAATTATCAGACACAGTTTTCTCATTTTTAATCGATTATTCTGAACTAAATCAATCAGACACAGTGGTGCAGGTTGTCCATGTGGTCCATTGGCACTTCTGTGATCCTAAAGAGGGCATGCTTAGAGTAAAAATCACACAACACTACTGTAAACAGATTTTTCCCCCACCATTTTGTCCCCTACTACACAAAGCCCTTGTCCTTCAGAGATCTTGTTCAGCAAAACTATTAAAAGTAACACAGAAACCTAATTTTAATAGCCCAAGTTACTATTTATGGCATGATTCTGATGAATGCCTCATATTCACAATAAATACAAAGACAGATATAAACAAAATCCAGATATAAATGGTAATGATGTGCTATAATGTAGCATGCATTAACAAATGAGTCAGCTGGATTTTTGATTTCGTGAAGACTACAGATGTTCATTGGCTGATGTAACATCTAAACCTAACTTAGATAAGTTTATTAAACAATGCTCTCTCTCTTTCTCAAAGCCCTCAATTAGAGGAAAAGTGTTGGAATAAAGAAAGTAAAGGGAATCCGTGCATTTCAGTAAAGTGAAATGGGGACTTTAAGTATGACTGTTGCCTACCTTGAAAATGAAAGTCCTTCAGCTTTACTGCACTAGCGTCTTTCATCTTTGATGGATCATGCATGGATGAGAGGGAGCTGTCTGGATGGAGTTGGTAACCCACACAATAAGGTGATGGAACATCAAAGCTCATACCACTCTGCAATTAGGCAGTTCAATCAACAGCCACGGCTTATGGCTATAAAAGTAACGAAACGAAGCCAGAGCGAAGCGTAACTGGTAAAAAGAGACCAGAGATCGTTCAAGCACGTACTCTGGCAGTCATTCCCCAATTCCCACACCCCAGTAATTAGGAAATTTAAATGGAGCAGTGCTCTCTCATGATGTCTAAGACAAGAAAAGAGATGCTTTCATCTCGTTGCAGAACATTCTTCTCTGAAATGGCATCGAGTCAGTGTGTGTTTCCTTTGCAGAGTCTATTGATAATTTGCGAGGGGGTGTGTGTGTATGTTTGTGTGTCACATTCATTCTGAAAACAAACATTTGGGGACACCTCATTCCATATGTAATCATGCAGAACATTGAACACATATATTGAACAATTACGATTTTTTTTCCCAATGCAGTTTTTTTCCCCTAAGTACAGCATGGTTTAAGCTACACAGGACATTAAAAATACCAATCGCACCAGGTTGTACATATTGCTTTGAACCACCAATTTGTTTATAAGTAATGCATGCCACATAGATGATATTATGTTTATACAAAAATAACACCAGTGTATATTACTGTTTCATATGAATTACAGAAATCGGATGTTCTATTGACTGCTTTCCCCCACAATCAAATACAATTTTCATTTTCACTCAACATCAGATGTAATTGGACTAAATATATGCAAAATAAGTGGTTATAACTTAACGTTATATTCCAGTTTTAAAACACAATCTTTTATTTACAGCTGTGGTGAATCATTACCTCCCGTCCAAAGCAAACAAGAACTGTCAGACAACGTCAGTAGAGTAGTAATGCGATAAAATTCAGTTATTGCACGGCACCTTGAAGCGATTCTCGATTTACACAATGCATGACAAACATGTGCAATAACAGAAATTGTTCTAAAAAGGTATAACGGAAAAAAAAAAAAAAAAAAAAAAAAAAAAAAATTAAAGACAATTTGATCATTCCCCCATTTTTTCTGCATCAATCATGTCCAAGCAATGAAGAAATAAAACTGAAGGGGGCATATTTCAGATCCTCATGGAGAGAAAAGAAGAAAAAAAAAAAAAAACATTAGGAATTAAAAAAAAAGGATGAAATCCAGTTATAAATTATTCTGAATGAACAAGAACAAAGACATATGTCAGAACTGACTGTACAAAGCAACACTTTGGCAGAATTTATATAAAGCTCTAACTGGAAACCATTTGACTGCTTCCACATGAAGTCAAATACATTTGTACTTTTGTGTAACATACAGTTAATATGCTTAATTTGAATCCAGAGTATGACAAAAAACATTTTCACAAAGACAAATCGAAGTTAAAAATGATGAAAACAGAGAATGAGTAAAAATCTCAATTATTTTCCATAGCCGACTCTTTGCTACTTTAATGGATCATTCGGAAATCGCAAATAGATTACAATGTTTTCAGTCAAAAAGATCACAGAAGTTGAATTTGAAGACCTCAAAACCTTTAATTAACATTTCCCACTGTAGTCTAATAGATTCTAATTAGGTGGCAAATAATATATTTTAACGACTTTGCACGGTCAGCACATATATCTGTGGCTGCAGGTTTGGAGTACACAAACTGGGATAAGGCCAATAAATGCTCACTCTTCTGTTAAAAACTCGAACAGACCCCTTGACTTTACAGTAAACACGTAACTTTCTCAGCTCGGACATCGAATCTGACACCGCATGTGGTTACAAACGTGGCATAAATATTTATATTTATATACTGCAATATGTACTCAACTGCTTATTTTGCTAATTTGTCATGTCACCAAACTCTGTGGCCTATACACCTATATTTATATTTTTTCCAAAATATTGAAAAGTACTTAATATAAAAATACAGAACAATTGTAAAAAAGGAACAAAACATTGAGTTTTATATGAAATTCATGCATGCTTCCCCACAATAACATACCATGTTCCACTTAAGCGAAATAACAAAAACTGCCAGCAGGGGGAAGTGCAGCATTAGCCAACTGCTGTGGAACCATTCCGTAAACATTAAAGTGGTCCATCTAGTTTTTTTGTTTTGTCCCCCCACCCCCTCTTTTTTTTTTTCTCTAGGCAGTGACTCTGTGTGTTTTTCGAATTTGGTTGGAAATACAAAATAAACTGCAAAAACAATGGGATATAAAAGAACAATCTATAAAATATGGCTCTGAGCAAGTAGAAAAAGGTGTAATTTGAGGAATTCATTAAACCTAGACTGGTATGAGCGGAAGGTTGGTCTGTGGCAGTAGTATGTTTTAGCTAATAAAAAGCACATGTCGTTGAGGCCGCGCTTTTACGGAAACAGTCCGATCTAGTTTGTCATCCAGGTTTCAACAGAGCTCACAGGGTCCAACAGAGGCCCTTGCCGCATGCTATTGTGTGCAAGTGTTTTTGTTCTTTTTTTAATAGCAAAAGCATGCTTACTACGTGCAGTATTCTTACCCTCACAGGCTAAGCTCAAGGATGGGATTTTGGAGCTCTATCAGTACTGTCTGCGTAACTTGGAGCTTATGAGGAGCACAGCCTGACGTTAGATAACAAGGAGAACACCTACCTGCAGAACTGAGGTGAGAAAAAGACTGGATTTGAAGGTACACCCATAAAGAATCACTTCTATCGCATTTTTTTTTTTTTTCTGAACGAGGAAACAAGTAAAAGGAAAATTCTAGTCATTAGTCGAAATCCCATAAAGATTAGCATTGCAATTCCCATTCCTATACAATCAGACACAGATGAGCCTAAAGACAGATACATGCACACTATGGTCAGGTGCTGTACCTTTGATAAAGTACTTGGTCAATTAGCCGGGGCATTCGTTTTGAGGCAGATAAGCATTAAACAAGAGACTAGAGATTGGTGTGATTTCAACGAGATGATGTGTTGGATGACCCTCCCTGCCCCCTTAAGAGCCAATCAGGTATTCTAAACTCATAGCTATCAAACAAGTTTATTATAGTCTTTTATTCTGCTAACGTGCACTATAGCAGCCTTACATCTGTACATATAAAGTGACAGAACACCCAAAATGAGCCTAAAAGCATCATATGTCACAATGTCTGAAAACATGACAACAATGTAGTGTGTCTGAACAACTTAAAATGTCCATTAGAGCACAAGAACATTTTAAAAACTAAAAGAACATGGGTAACTTTACTGCCATGTTTTTCAATCCACCTTAAAACAGAGCAAATTGAGAGAGAAAAGAAGAAATCTATTAAAACAGCAATTGAGTGCATGAATGCAATCGGCTGTATCAGCAAAAAAACTAAACAAAAACTATGTAAATGAGAGTCCTGGGACAAATAACATAAATGATTACAGCATTACACAAGACCAGAGATGTAACAATATAAAAATGAGAAAACTCAGAACTGTAGAAGAGATAAAAATGCCAGTGACAGGCTGAGAGAGGGCGTTTGCCGCAGCGTCGCCCTCTAGTGTGTAAGTTAGGCCATGCGTCACATGGGCTGAAGGACAGCCGCATGTACTTACAGAGCGCTGCTGCTGCCGCCGACACAGTGCAAGTCGAGAGGGGCAGAGGGGTGGGGGAGATGGAGGAGAGGAGAAAGGGATCATGGACGCCCCATCAGCTGCTGTAGGTGCTGCTGTCTCTCAGATGTGCATCAGCAGGGCTCCACCGGTAGAGTGGTGCACAGGTTTTAAAACAGAACAAAAAAAAAAAGATGATGATTTTGGGGCAGTTGCACTGGAGAATGGAGGATGGTGGGAGGGTCACACGCAGAATTCCTGGCTGTGAAGAGAGCGGTCTGGGGGTTCGCCGCCACCTCCGTTTCTGGAAGAGGAGGGGAGCTGCTCGATCTCTACACAGCCCTCGTCTATCGTGGGGACGCGGGGTTCCTCCTCGGAGAGGGGTACAAACTCAGGGTGGGACATGAAGTTATGGATGGAGCTTCTGGATTCAGGCTTCTCTAGGCCCTCGTACAGGGAGCTACGGAATGCATTCACCACCTTAATCTGCAGTGAGGAGTTGGGAGACAGAAAGAGAAGAAAGAATTAGTGGGATCGTATTGGCGCTTCAGGGTGGGATGTGCTGGATCTGGAGGGGAACGAAAATATGGTCAGTGGTGGGAGATGATTTCATTTCCACAATAGCACTCAAGCTCCTTATGAAATATTAAACAAACAAATAAAACCCAACACAAAATGACAGCACAGACAGTTGAATAGAAAAACATGAAAACAAACCACGACTGTGATGCAATTTCCTATTTGAGGCAAGTTAATGAGGAAATCACGCATAGCATAAAACCGTAAGTGGGACACATCCGTTTCAATCACAAGCTTCAAAACGTTACAAACAAAATGACCACAATCACAGAACCACTGCAAATTGAGACGGACAAGCAACCAGTGTTTGTTTAACAAGCCATTTAGTAGCCAAAAACTGCAGATGTTCAGCATCTCTTTTGGGTCAGTGAGGGTGGGCGATACAGTAAGTTGGAACAAACTGGTAGAAATTGTCAACCGCAGACACTGAATGTCATGGTTTTTGTAAAACGTCAAATAAAATAAATTGGCAATCAAATTTCATTCAGGGAGAAAATGAGGTAAGTTACTGTTGCTAACTCAAGCTTTTCTACAAGCGTTTGACATCGTCAACCATGGCAAGAAGCGATCAGATTGAGTGAATTACTACAGAAAGTATTTAATGACATCTTTATTTATATCCATTAATTGTATATAGTCACAAAAAATACTGTTAGATCTTTATAACTCGTCTAAATGTGGACATTTTCAACTTCTAGGGGCGCTTTTCCACTGCGTGGTACCACTCGGCTTGACTCGGCTCACTTTACTTTTGGTTTGCTTTTCCATTGCAGTTAACTACCGCTTCAAAGTGGGTGGGATTATAGACTGATCATTATAGATGCGCCACCTCTACTGCCGTGGATCTGCTCCTCGGCTACAAACGAGTCTGCACCTCGTCTACTGACCACGATACAGCCATTTCTTTTTTCAAGTTGCATGCGATGGTCGTTTAAAGCAAGTCATTTAAAAAAAGTTGCGTGAACAAATTTTACCAGTCATAAGGGTCACTTTTTTGAAATTAAGATTTATATATCCTCTGAAAGCTGAATAAATAAGGATTGTTAGGATAGGACAATATTTGGCCGAGATACAACTATTTAAAAATCTGGAATCTGAGGGTGCAAAAAATCAAAATATTGAGAAAATCGCCTTTAAATTTGTCCAAATGAAGTCCTTAGCAATGCATATCCACTCACAAAAATAAATTGATATATTTACAGTAGGAAATTTACAAAATATCTTCATGGAACGATCTTAACATTCTAACGATTTTTGGCATAAAAGAAAAATTGATAATTTTGACCCATACTATGTATTGTTGATTATTGCTACAAATATACCCGTGCGACTTATGACTGGTTTTGTGGTCCAGGGTAACAAATGAAACTGCGGTGGCTGTTACTGACTATTTAAATCTAGCGGTTTTGGTGTCTCGTGTTTCAAATCCAATGACGCTGGTAGTTACGATTCTCTCTGACCAATCAGTGATCTGCAGTGTTTACACGTCACATTTAGTGTCGGTATGGCATGCTTGGAACCTCCAGCGAGGTGGTACTATTTAAGCGAGCCGTACCGTGCTGTGCTGTCCCATTCAGTGGAAAAGTGACATAGCAGTAAAGATCCCATTCATTTTTTCTCTTTGAAACCATAAGCCTGCATTATTTCAACTTATTTTTTAAATAATCACGTTTAACGACGAAATTCCAGGTGAAATATCTCTGCAGCGGCCGCCTCTCCTATGAAGCACTGTGAATGACAGAGTCAGTCTCTGTTCGATTCAAACTACTTAAATATTTGGCAACACTTTAGTTAAGGGTCCAATTCTCACTATTAGCTTGTTGCTTGCATGCATATTACTAAGATACTGGCTTTTTTTTAGTACTTATAAAGCAAATATTAATGCCTTATTCTGCATGACAATATTCTGCTTCCCTTAATCCTACCCAATACCTCAACTTAACTACCTTACTAACTATTAATAAGCAGTAATTAGGAGTTTGAGACAAAAGTCGTAGTTAGTAGTTAGAGCTGGACCCTAAACTAAAGTGTGACAAAATATTTGTGTGTGTGTATATATATATATATATATATATATATATATATATATATATATATATATATATATATATATATGAATATTTTGGCTTCAGGGGAAAAACTACTTTCACTGTGCTTTTTTTAAATTAATTTTTTTGCTTTTATCGCCCACCTCATTTCTGCTTTTGTCAAATAAATGAAACAAACATGCATGCACAAATATATATATATATATATATATATATATATATATATATATATATATATATATATATATATATATATATATATATATATATATATATATATATATATAAAGAGCTCAATTCAGATTCCTGGTTTAATTCTTTGTAGAAGCATTTACTAATGAGTATGATATGTATAAATGTCTGAAGACTTTGTAGGCAGGCCTAGAACTGTGGCTGAACTCATAGAATCTCTATTTCATTAAGTACACAGAGAGGAAAGTACTCTAGAGAGGTATGCTGCAATGCCAACAGGACAGTTTCTCAGGTAGTTTTGAGGTAATAAGATTTGACAGGCCATTGTGCGTGGAGAAGAGGGATCCTTGCCCAGTGCCATACAGTCAAGGTACTGTTACTTCTGCCTGAGGATGTAATTTTTTAAAGTCAGCTTGCATTTTGTGGGAAACACATGGCTGGTTTTTGATATTTACATATGAAAAATCCAAACGGTAAATATAAACTCAGGATTACAAGTAGAGACAGCATTAAAATGCATAGCATGTTAATCCAGTCCTTCAAAACATATGCTCTGGGTCTCTCAGAGACTCTCTGTGTTGTGCAGTAAAACATCAGAAACTAATCTTGCTCTCTTGAAATTTTTCAACCTTGAGAACGACCATATAGACAAATGTGAATTGGTATAACTTGTTTTGCAAGGGTCTGGATGGTTTTCCCCACAATAAACTTATGGTAACAAACATCCTCTGCCCTGACAGCTCAGCCAATCAGCAGTGGCTTAGTCTCTTCAATCCCTGTTTATTTCTCAGGTTTACATTCTTGTACCATGCAGCTATGTCGGTCATGATTTTTCTCCTTATTTTCTCCTCAAAGCTGGAGAAATCTCACACATAAAACCATCTATCTGTCTGTCTTTTGACTCTTGAGTCTGACTTTTTGGCTATTTATTATTATTATTACTATATTCAGATTTTGTTATATAAGAAACAGATATTATTATTATTATTAATTGATTAAATTAAAGTTATTATTGTTATTATTATTATTATTATTATTGCCACCATATGTAAGAACAAATAATAAATAAATTCTAGAAACTGTGGTTAGGCTCTTTTGACTTGAAACAACCACCTAACAATGATCTAGCAAACACATAGCAACATGCTGAAAACCACTCAGAACACTACATTTTTGCAGAAAAAAAAGTTAACATTTTAATACACTGCTTGGCAGGATATAGCTGGACTACATCTGTCCATAGTGACATGGCTATTTTAAAAATGACTGAGCTAATTGAACCTTTAATTTCCTTCCAGCTGCCTATATATTTGGATCGCTCCCATCTATAGAAAATTAACCCTCTGACCCTATATTCTGCTTTGTGATCTGCCTAACACACACACACTTTCAAATGTGTAATGCATAAGGCAACCTAAATAAGGAAGGCAGGAAGAAAAAAAAAAAAAAAAACAACAAACAGCCCTTGACTGATAGTTCCTTCTAGAATATCAATGAAGAGAGATGGAGACAGAGTATAACATGTCAGAGCAGAAGACACAAGGTGTGATGAGAGTGAGACAAAAGTGGGGCTGCAAAGGAAGGAGAGAGAGAAGAGAGAGAGAGAAAGACAAAGAGAAAAGTGTGAGCGAGCATGTGAAAGCAGTTGTGAAAAGAGGGAGAGGGGTGGTGTTAAAAAGAAAGAGTGAGCCAGGAGAAGAGAGAGAGGGCAAATTCCATAGGAAAGTGAGCATTACTATGACCCCTACTCACTCCGAGGTACAGAGCACTTTAAGTGAGCACTCTGAAGGGTGTAGGGCTCATATGTACATGTTCACTAAATTATTAAAAAAAAAAACTATAGGTTGAAAATAAAACTGAGTTATATATGCATTTGAAACAGGGCTATTATTGTTTATCACAACAAACTATTCAAAACATTTTTTGTTCATTCAAATACTAAAACTGAAATTAAAATAAATTATACCTAAAAATTAGTATTGAGAAAATGACAAAAACACATAAAATGACAAAAAATTAAACTAAAATTAAAATGAAAACTGAAAATAAAAGCTAATATGAGTGAAAACTATAATAATGTATAAATATTTAAATATTTAAATAACACAGAGCAACTGAGCATTTTACAGTCTCAGGCAAGATCTTAAAAAGTGTAATAAAATAATAATAATAAAAAAAAACATCTCAGATTTCAAAATGAATCATTCAGACTTGCCACCCAGGAACACATGATCATGAACAGAAAAAGTATTTCCGTCACATGGACCCTTCAGCCTTTATAAAATTGACAGTTACTCTACACTTACTCTTAATAAGTGCAGTAACTAATAATATTACGTTTATTTCTTGGAAATGCACATTTGACAGTAAAGCACTGAGCTTGAGTTGAGATGCAGATAAAATTTTTGGGTGGGTGTGTGCTGGTTATTGTATGATGACTGAAATCACAAAATGGCCTTAAACAATTACTAAAAATACAGCAAAATGTTATGTTTTCTAATGCATTTATTTCATGCATGGATTGCTAATATCAGCACTCTACAATCGAGGCGCCATCTGCGGGACTCTATTAGCATATTAGCCAGGGTTCAAAATGCCAAATGAGAATAAAAATCAGTGTTGAAATGGTGTTACTTGCGAGTTGCCTGGTAACTTTATGAATTTTGACAACGCATGGTGGTGAAAATGTGATATGCCTAAGTGCAATCACCAAATCGTGCCAGTTGTGATGTAATTATATAAATATATAGTCTGACGTGCTGCACATTTCAGAGTACTGTAACAGTTTCGATTCACAATTAATGCTACTCTGCAAGTGCTGTGTGTTTGAGTCGCTTATAATTTGCATTTGGGAATGTAATGTTCGTCATGAGAATCGTTTATAAATCTGTTGTTGTAAACGAAGAAAAGCGATAAGGTCTCCACGCGGTTTTCCTCAAAAGCTCAATGGTTTACTGTTTGAAAACAAAGAAATTAAAGGTGCAATATGTAAGATTTTTGCAGTAAAATATCCAAAAACCACTAGGCCAGTGTTATATATTTTGTTCACTTGAGTACTTACAATATTCCAAATGTTTCCAACTATTTGTAAATTGTGAGAAAATTGCAATTTTAACCAAGGCGCCGGGACGTGTGAGGAGTCGCCTGTCAATTGCGTCATACCCGCGTTACCCTCGGTTTCCGGTTTTATTTTGTAGAAACCATGGAAACACCAAAAACGCTTTAATATTTACATGTTTTAATAGACAAGGAAACAACTGTTTGGTTATGTTTATAGACAGAAAACTAATTTTTGTTATACAGCTCAACACGTTTAGTCTTATTGTTTAAATCTAATTTTCTTGATTTTTTGCAAGTACCATGCTTTACCATGACTCAGAGAAAAACATTTTGTCAAGTAATCAGATGCAGCTATATTTTTAGTAACAGTAATACAGAATTTTCTCCATCATAGCCTACAATATGTTTTAAAATTAACTGCATGCCATTTATTAACACAAGCCATCCAGCATTTAATATGATATTCTAAAATCGATCTAGCTTACTGCAGTGTGTCTCAAACAAGTGTCTCAAACAAGTGTCTCACAGCAGCCGCCGAGCGAACGCACAGAATAACGTTATAACATCATTTTCAACACTCTCAAATGTATCTAATATGACAAACAGAGCTGCGTTACCTCATACTCATGACCGGAAAAGCGGAAGAGGCACCGGCGACTGTGGCATAATAAAAGTTCCACTGCTTGTGAGGCATGTGTTGCACAATCGCTCCAGCGGCCTCGTTCAGTTCCCACAACACTCGGTCCTGCTCTGCTTCATACTACAGTAACGTTAATAATCGCATCCATGAACATGATTTCTTCCTGAGTCCTATCCCGATTGTTTCCACCAGCATGTCCCAAGATTCTGCGCTCAAACTTGCCGTCATCAAGCTATGCCTATGTTTTGAATAGGCCTCTAGCGACCTCTAGCGGACAGAAATCTTACATATGGTACCTTTAAGACAACCATAAATGTTTGTATTGTAATTTTATTGTTTTTCTGTAAAACAAAATAAAAATAAAATAATAATTAACATTTTTAATAATTTATTAATTTTATAACAACATATTGTATTATATAATATGTTATCATGATTATTAAATATATGCTTTTTCAATTTTACAGTATAATAGCTTGTATTATTGCAATATAAGATATCTTTTTTTAATTTGATAAAATATATATATATATTTAATAATAATTGCTGGGGGTTGGGAGCATGGTCAGGTTTTCCTTCTTTTTTGCTTTTAGCTGATCACATGCCTGAGCACTATGCTACACAACGTATATTTTCATTCAGACCACAGCATACAACATACATGTTGGCAAAGTGAAAGAATCCTCGTGTTGCTGAGATTAGAGCAAGGCTTCTTAGCTAGGTGGTACAACAGATTCTGCACTGCATATATTGCCGTATTGTCATTTCATGCAGACGTGATGTACTTTTGTGCATGCATGTGTACGTTTCTTGAGCCTGACTGTGACTTAGCTGTTTTCTATTCTGTTTTGAAAACACCAAACTGGTTTTAAAATTTTACTCTGAATGAGATCCTTTGTGAAGGGATTCAGTTGCTCATTTTCATGTGAAACAATCCTATGTGTGGCATCCCCTTACCATAGTACCCTTCATGGGTGTAAAAATGCCATTTGGAATTCTTCCAGAGAAGAGGCAGAGAGCAAGAGAGAGAAGGGAAAAGCTGTGACGTGACTGAAGTACTGAGCACAAGTGCTGAAAAAAAAAAAACTGTCAGTAGCCTGCATCTGTCTCTCTGTCCGGGAATGTGTCACGTTCAGTGAACGTGCTGTGCAGGTCAACAACATTTAAAAGGCTGTGTTGATACATCAACCAGATCTAACGCCTCATCCCAACTAGGTGTGATATGTCAAGTTTCGGTTATCAAGTAATTTTTATTTCATCATTGAGAGCTGAATGCTGTGAGAAGTGACAAAATCATAACCAATCAAATCTTATTTGATGCATTAAATACAGTGAGGTGTACTGCTTTGTTCTTTAAAAGAAATTATAGAAAAGTGTGCACATCCAACCCAAACTGCAAAAAATACCTATAAATATCTGCACGCTGATGTTAATTGCTCCAAATATTTTAACTACTATGATCAATAACATCATATGGAATAATTCATTTAACAAGAGTAGAACTAATTGTTTGGAAATCCATTCTTGCAAAAGTTGTTGCAATGAATTGTCAGTTTACTTAAAAGGTTTTTACGAAAGATTGACATAGACTTTAATCCTGTTTGTATTTCATGAAAGTGGCCCACTGTATAGATATTTACTCATCATATTTACTTTGTTTTGGCCAATTAGATACCACTGTCAGTGGGATTACACAGTTAAATGCCCCAAAAATCTCTCTTGCTCTCTGCCTCTTCTAGCATCCGTCAAAATGTTTTGGACTTTATTGGTATATCGTTTTACTCTTCTGTTGTACTCTTCGTTTTTTCTCTTACTCTTCAGGGGTAGTTAGGACATAGTGCTACTATAAATTGAGCATTAACAAAAAATATTATAAAATAAAATCTTAGAGACAAAAAAAAAAAAAAAAAAAGAAGATAAAAATGGACACTCAATGGACATTCATTTAAGAAAACCTGGCACTGGTAACTCGCATGCAAACAACAGCAAGGCCATCCTTATTCAAATCACATATGATACACTGGTTCAGGCACTGGAAGAAATGCAAAGTGAATGAGAATGAGAGAGAAATAATGCAGAGAAGGAGCTTTAGTTGGGAGATTGTGAGGGACAGACTGGAAAAAAAAAAGAATGAAAAAGAGAGGAAGTATGGTTTAAAAAAAAGGGTGGTTACTGGTTTACTGGAGGTTAACAGGCAGGTCATGAAAGCATTAAGCATGGCCATCATGCAATAGCAGTGCTAGTTTGCCAGTGTGTTATGTGGCACTCACTGCCTGTAGTAGAAGAGGAAGCAGAGGCGGGCGGCCCAACAGCTGCAGCAGAGTTGGCGGACAGGGAGGAAGAGGAAATCCCTACATGGGTGGGGCTAGAAACAGTTTTTGCGTCGTTGTGCTGGCTGACCACGGAGGGCTGGCGACGCAGGGCCCCAGGCACCGCCGTTTGGCCTGTCTGGAATGTATAAACCACGTCCATCTGCAAAGAACAGGGAGAGGACGAGGGGGGGAAAAGAGGAAGAAAGGGAAACGGAGAAAAACAAAGACCAAGGGCCAAAAGGAGTGGTTAGAGCAGATACATTTGTTATTTGAAAGAGAAAAAGAGAACATCCCTCACCCCACAAATAAAAAGTTCAGTTAGTACTAAGTCAGTCTGGCAGGAGAGAGGCTGGCACAGGAAGATAAAAAGGAAAGTTTTATGTGAGGAGCTACTTTTTTCAGGAGAAAGGAAAGGCTTGAAGGTGTCCGTAAAAAAGAAAGGGAGCACAAAGGAAACTATGAAGTTCTGATGAGTCTGAATTGTGCTCATGCCAATTATTTCTTTCTTTGTATACCACTAACCATGCATGACAGATATAAAATAGAAATCCATGAGCATTTTAAAAGTGGGATGGTGGAAATGGAGGGGGAGAGATAAGGAGATAATTAGTAGAACAGTGTTTTTTGCGGTCAGTTCACCGGCTCCTAATCAGGAATAAGAGCGAAGGGGTGGGAGGAGGAAAGAAGGAGGATGAGAAGACTGTTTGGCCTCTTTTTTTTATCTGGGCTTGGAGGGAAGTCTGGTAGAATTAGCAGAGATGGTGATCTGGAACCACAGGGGATCTTGATGTATCCAGGGAACACACGCATTAAAACTATTCCTTGCCTTCACACATTACTGTCCAACTGACTTACTCAGAAGACAAAAAAAGATTAGACAACATACAATAAAAACAAAAGTACACTATTTAAGACCTTTTACTTTTAAACAAAACTTATTCATAGAATGCATAATATTTGTTCTTTATTTAAAATAGTTTATGCCATTGGCAAATGTTTTTTACTTGTTTCTAGCATAAAATTTTTTTTTTGACCGATACCTTCAAAAGATTTTTGCAAGAACTGAATTAGAGGTGTAATTAGATATAGGGATAACAAAATGGTTTTAACTGCTGGTTTGATCTTCTACCAATATATTGATTCCTAAAACCCAAGCGACATAATGAGAGCTGTAACAAAGAATAGAGAAGGAATAAAAAAAGAGAAGAGAAAAGGGTTTGAGATGGTCCCGTATCACAACATGAATTCCCCATGACCTGGCACATTGCTAAAAGGTAGATTACAGATCTCTTAACGATATAAAACAAAAGCAAAGCTAAAACAAATATGTTTTTGGGACTAAAGGGAAACAAATCTAGAGGGATAAATTGGTGCCCATGGAATACACTGACAATCTTTGGTGGGTGGTTTACCATAGTGTTTCATATAGAATATTCTTAATAGAACGCCCTCTCAGAATGATCGCCCACCAACACACAGACACTCCTGGAGGATCCAGATAAATACATCTGTGAACCCTCTCACTGAATCCACTCATTGTTCGTAAGCAGCAACACTGTGTAATGTATGAAGGCAATGGTAAGTGAAAGGAGGTCCTCCCACACGGCCTCCATCAACAGTGCTAAAAAAAAAAAAAAAAAAAGTCTGTTCCCAGTCGTTTACTTGCATATCTTTAGATGAAAGCGAGCAAATGTTGCATTTCCAGAGACAGAGTGAAAAGGATTTGTATTCAAGTCCCTCTAAGCACAGTCCCCTGATATCTCCAGGTAGGTTGTGCATATAGTCAGAGAGACATTGGCTGCCCCACTGGCATTTTAAGAGTGCCATCTCCAGGGCACATGCTGCTTTTCAACCAAGGCCACCAAAGTCCTTGCTCTGTCTTAAGAGACTTGCTTTTCCACAAATGAACCCATGGAGATGCTTGAAGGCCACTAGGGTGATGTCTACACAAAAACAGCTACTGGCTGTCCAGAATGTTCACTTATAATTTCATTCTGAGCAATGTACATGCTGTTTGGAGCTGAAAAAAAATATTTAATTTGTTGTTCCAAACAAATTAAAAACAAACCAATAAAATACTAGAAGTTATCTGATCCATTTTTATTCAGATCAGAAAGTTCTCATCATGAAATTGGGCAAAACAGATCAAACACTGATCCATATTTTTTATTTAGTTAAATAATATGCTGTGCAATTTTCACATTTCTTCGGTATGTACTAGGGATGTGCACCATATAAAATAAAGTGAAACTATGGATTTGAAAGCGCTCCATAATGCCTGGAATCACTTTGATCATGGAAATACAGTTAAGTGCAAGATGTGCTGGGCCAATATGCCATATACATAACATTATAATGAGAACACTGTTGTAATAAAATGTGGTAAATTCTTTGTGCTTTATTTGCCTGTTTCAGTTGCCCGTGTTTTAGGTTTTAGTCAGATCTAAAACACCACGGATGTATTTTAGCAGTAAGCTGCCAAATAGCGAAGACAGTTTCTCCAGACATCTACAGTAGCAGAGTTGTGTGTAGATCACTGCAGTCATATTTAAGCAATTAATACTCTCTCCTGGGACAATTGCTGGAAGAAACAGGAAAGTACCACCAAAGAGCAGCTTACCTGAGTCTGGATGCGGTTGAGTCCTCTGAACCACAGGATCTGTCCCCTGCGCAGCTCCATCTCAGCGAGGTCAATTTCATCTGCACCTTCGGTTAGCACCTCATCAGGGATGTCCTCTTTGGGGATGCCATGACCGGCCTCCTTCAGGAACTTGAGGCGGTGGGTAGGGATGGCAGTGATGAACTGGAGGAGGATGAGAAAAAAAAAAAAAAAAACCATAGGGTCAAGTGATGGCAGCTGCAGCTCATCAAATAGTCATTAGCACAGCGGTTGGGATTATGGATGGCTTTCCGAGAACGGGATGCTGAAAACGTGGTGCATAAATGCAGTTTTTATTAATCATTTGACTGCAGAGTTCTTTGTATGTTAAAAAGCAAAAAGGCCTTTTAGTAACTGAACATTTTCCATACAAACTACAGTACATGAACTGACAGAATGTTTCCAAATTTTGTGATTAAACTATTCACCAATACATCACAAGACAACTTGATGCAAAGAAGAGAGAATACACACTGCTGCTTCTCCATGTTTCAGTTCCCAGCATCTGGTTTGTGAGGCCGCACGTGTGTACACGCAAAAACAAATGCTTGCATGCACAAACACCAGCTGAGAAACCCAGTAGGAAGTGGCTTATGTGTGATGCAACTGCCAGAAGGAGCAGACTGCTTACAGCTCTAAAGGCTTTATCTGCACTTGATAACTTCCTCCGCCTTTTGATGACCTAACATGATGCGTTAGTCCTGCATACAGAGTTTTAAATGTACTGTAAGTATGGATATATGGAGGCAGAGGACCTTTCTTGTGCTGCGGGGTTGATCACAGCTCACAGCTCTCTGTCCTCGTCTTTCTGAGCTGAACTTTGAGATGGCAGCAACCACTCTCTGGAATTGTGTGGCAAGTTGCCGTCTGCCAGCCTCCCTCATACCCTCCCACAGGTTTGAAATCGCGCACAGCTTCACCTCCCCCTCCCCTGCCCTTCCGGTGGGATTGAAGAGAGAACTAAAGATGTTCCACATCACCCACGCGTGTGCATTCTGCAGTGATGTTTTCATTATTTCACCACTGAGAAGCTTGTGGATCTCTCTCTTTCTCACTTTGTCATCTGTAAATGTTCTCATCAAACTAGCTAGAAAGCTAGTTTTTAATCTGATTTTTATTCTTCACTGATTTTGTTTAGGCTAGAGAGAATCAACAGAGCTACTGATTAGTGATGAACAATGACATACTGTAAGTATTTGCCTTACCTGGCCCCAGAGCAGCTCACCAACCCCTATGAACACACACCAGAGCCACTGATCGATGGTGAGGGCCGTGCAAGAGAACGGCTTCCCTCCAAACTGCACAATGATGATCTGTAACAAGGTGTATTCCATTAGTCCAGCTGTACTGAAGTAAAGCAATAAGCCCTGAGAGACAGGGTGTCTACAGATATGAACAACTTTAAGACCTTTTTAATATCACATTACATGAAATTTAAGACCAAACCTGTGATGGAAATACACACTCACACACACACACACATATATATATATATATATCTATCTATCTATCTATCTATCTATCTATCTATCTCTCTCTCTGGCATGTGATCAGCTAGAGATAAAAAAGCAGGAAAATCTTCTATTTAAAAAAAAAACAAAAAAATTATATATATATATATATATATATATATATATATTATCACATTAAAATATGCGTCTTATATTGTAATAATACATACTATTGTTCTGTAAAAAATAAAAAGCAGCATTTAATAATCATAATAATTAATATATTGTATAATATATTAAATTTATTAATAGAATTGTCATTATTGTACCTTATTGTATAAGTACCTGCGAAAAGTTTGAAAACAATTAATGTTTTTAAAATAAGTCTCTTCTGCTCACCAGGGCTGCATTTATTTGATCAAAAATGCAGTAAAAACAGCAACATTGTAAAATATTCTTACAAATAAAAATAAAAAAATTACTCCAGTCTTCAGTGTCACATGATCCTTCAGAAATCATTACAATTTGATTTGTTGGTCAAGAAACATTTCTGATTATTATCAATGTTGAAAACAGTTGTGCTGCTTCAGATTTTTGTGGAAATGGTGATACATTTTATTTTTCAAATTTCTTTGAAAAAAAAGAAAGTTCAATGAACAGCATTTATTTGAAATTATATTACATATATCTATCAAATATATTACATTTATTAAAGCATGTATTAAATAGAAATATTTTGTAACATTTTAACTGTCTTCACTCACTTTATCACTTTAATGTATGACGAATTAAAGTATTAATTTTTCTCTTTTTTAAATCTTCCCACAAATGTTTGAATTGTATCTTTTCCACAAAAATGTTAAGCAGCAAAAACTGCATTTTAACATTGATAATAATAAATAGTGAATGTTTCTTGAGCAGCAAATCAGCATTTCTGAAGAATCATGTGACACTGAAACTTCTCTTTGTAAACAACAACAGAATTATAAACAATTATAATGACGAATGTTGCGTTCCCAAATGCAAATTTAAACGTCACAATCAAAGTAGCATTTACAGTGAATCGAAAATGAAAACACAGTACTGTTACAGCAAGCGTGCAGCGCATCAGACTATTATTTATATAATTACATCACAGCTGTTGAGAATTTTATATTAAATTCTCACCACCATTCATAAAAAAGTTACCGGGCGAGTAACACATTTCAGAGCCGATTCTACTCGCATTTGGCACGTTGAACCATTTGAACTCTTTTGGGGATTGTTCATATGTTGCGTCTAAAAACGCATGGAAAACGCGTCGGCGTCGCTTTCTCCTTTCCAAAGCTTGCGCTCCGGTGGCGTCTGCCGTTACCAAGCAACCATGAGCTGCGCTCTCCATGACGACGCGGTAGTTTGTTTCAGCAAAGGATATATGGATTTCCAGCACCGAAAATCACTTGCAGTAGCTCTGCTACAGCAGATTTATTTAAAAATGTGTATCCGTGTACAGCTCTGATCAGATATTCCTACATGTTGCCTGAGCTTTGTCCTGCAGATGGCGCCGCGCGAGAAAAAAAATCTTCTGTCCAATGATCAGTCATTGGGTCTGTCAGACTATAGAAATTTTTGCGGTAATGTGACGAAAAATATTTAAGACCTATGGAATCTATTAAGACTTTTTAAGGCCTTTTATTAGGAAAAATATATTTAAGACTTTTTAAGGACCCGCGGCCACCCTGTGAGTTACAGCGATTTCAACAGGTTTAAGGGGTGTTGTTTGGATTACTTTAAACCTCTGTAGTTGTGGTAAAAAAAAGCTGTAACGTATGGCCTCAGGTAGCTTATTTCTTTTATAATAGAGAAGCAAAAGAAAAATGATAAACAACAGTAACATTAAAAAAAAATAAACAGTAATCATAATTCTTTAAAAATAGCCTTTTTTTTTTAAACCATTAGATGTAGGGGTGTAACGGTACACAAAACTCACGCTTCGGTACGTACCTCGGTTTTGAAGTCACGGTTCAGTATGGTTTTCGGTACAGCAGGTGGGGAGAAAACTAAACATAAAATTGCTTTTTATTTATTAAACAGTGGTTTACTGAACAAATTGTGTTTTTGTCTTTAAATATATTAAATTAAATTATAACAAAGTTTCTTAAAGATAAAAAAAAAAAAATTCTCCGCTAATGCTATAAACTATGTAAGGAGCACTTACTTGAACATTATGCTACTATAATATTAAAGGTTAACAACTGAGCCCAAACTATTAGCCTAAATTCAACTGCTTTATATTTTTAGATAAAATAATCAACACTCAAATAACAAATTGTAGGCCTATGCAAACATGTAAGCTGCACCTAAGGCAGTTTTTGCATTAACTTCTAAATGTTTTTACTCCTATTCGTTGTTGAAATATAATCATTTCTACACAGTGGCTGTCATTTTCACAACAGATTTATTTAAACATACATTAAATAGCTTAATCAGGACATCACTAAAAGGTTAAGTAAAATATAATGATTGTATCGGCTAATACAGTGCATATTAAGCGAAAGAGTTAATTTCTCTAGTGAACTAACAAACTTTGGACACTGAATGGCTTTTCTGAGGTAAATGCTACATGACGTATTGTTTACAAGCTTTCATTGATGTCTTTCAGCCTTTGAAACACTTATTGAGCAATTACATGAGATATGACCGTTTTAGTAAGTTGTACTGTATCTTTCAACATACCTTCAGATGATCTTTCATGTTTATTCTTTAACTAGTATTAAAGAGGAAGAGATGATCGCGTTCACTCGCGCTCCGAGTAAACACACATGCACCGAACCGAAAACCCTGTACCGAAACTGTTCGGTACGAATACGTGTACCGTTACACCCCTAATTAGATGTGATCACCAGGGATGTTAATTTCAGGATAGGATTCCCTGACCGTTAACCGATTATTAACAATTAACCAAAAAAATTATGTTAAATTAGAATTGAATTAGAATGGCTAAGTGTCTATGACCCATTTAAAAAAAAAAAAAAAAAAAAAAAAATATATATATATATATATATATATATATATATATATATATATATATATATATATATATAACATTTTTTTCTCAGGGTTTAGTTTTATATGTGCAAATAGCAGCAAAAACAACAGAACATGAGAATTCACACATTGTCACATCACAAATCTGCAGCACTTTTGTGAACGGAGAAAAACAGAATAAAACGTCTCAGGTTACGTATGTAACCATGGTTCCCTGAGAACAGGGAACGAGACACTGCGTTTGAACGCATATGGGGAATGTCACACGTGAACCGGTGTCTGAAAGCCAAGTATCAAATCTCTCCAATCCTATTGGCCGGCGACAGCCTATGATGTCGTCATAGCACGACCCGGAAGTATATAAGGAGCACCTAGAGAACCAGTCAGTATCTTATAGTCTGAGGGACTGTTCAGCAGGCAGCCCCGGAGCATGGCAAAGGAACGCAGTGTCTCGTTCCCTGTTCTCAGGGAACCATGGTTACATACGTAACCTGAGACGTTCCCTTTCGAAAGGGAACTCTACACTGCGTTTGAACGCATATGGGGAACGATATACCCACGCCGCCATGCTTGAGGGGAGTGCATGCCACAAATGGCTAGACAAACGTAAAAGCAGTTTCACCAGAAACGTCAAAGCAACTCACCCTCGAGTCACACAAAGGCTGTCAGTGACAGCATTCCCTACGGCCAACAGCCTAAGCTATAAGCCTCAAAGAGGCCTTCCGCAGAAGGCCTACCAAGGCCGCTCTAAGGCTTCTGGGACCGAATCTTCAGAGGAAAGAGTGTCCCTTTAAGGGAATGTGGCCAAGGATCCGAAAGGAACCCCAGCCAGTCACTAGAAGGGGCCGTTAAGGCCGAACTTCCTCAAAAACTAGCTTGCTGAATGCAAGCACCCACAAACACAACTCGTTCAGAATGAAGAACGAGCCAAACCAGCAGATAAGACTGTAGAGTGCCCACATAACAGTCCACCTAACACAATCCGACAAGCAGTGTACTCAGTAAAAGCACTGTTTACTCTTAAAGCAAGAGGAGTACAACATACGACATCATGATCTGTAGGAGGCCCAAAAACAGGCCTACGACTTCAGACAGACGTGGCGTCAGCTCGTGGCAGTGTTTTAAGCTCAAAGGGAGTAAAGAAACCCGAAACAAAGTGAGGTTAACTCGATAAACTCAACCTGAGCCAATGGCCACTCAGCAATGTACTCAGTAAAACACCTTTTACTCTTAAATCGCCAGCTAGTGGCCACTAAAAGTTCTAGAAGCCATAATAGAACCAGACTGACTTAGTGAGGTAACTATTAGCTCGACTAGAGCTAATAAATCCAACACAAACCAACAGGCCATACTTAGCAAAACACCTTTTACTCTTAAAGCAAGAGGAGTACAAACTCCGCCAGCATGCTCTGAGAGAGGCCCAAACTGGGCCTGCTATAGCAGATATGGGCGTAGCCAGTGATAGCAAAACCAACAGAGAACTGAAGTAAAGAGTGCTAACTCAAACCTACTCTAGCTAAAACCAGAGGAGAAGCTACTCTATAAAAAGGTGGCTGAGAGGCGGCCATTTTGTGGCCAGCACAGTAAATAATCGTTCCAGCCAACCTAATAAAACTTCAGTGCCCAAAAACCCCTATCTTAACTTTTTCCGACTACATGCTCAGGAAAAACTATACAGGAAAACAAGGACAACATATTTTAAAACATAAATATAGACCCTGCTTACCTTCCTGCGGCTCGAAGACTCCTCTTTTCCACAAGGAAGGATGGAATCTAGGGTTCTTTAAAGCCTAAAAGAGCCTCTTTCACTATCAAGCCAGAAGGCGAGCCATCAGAAAAATTCATCATGGGCCCAGCCATCAGCCTGACTGTTAAGAAGCATCTGAGCATGTTAACAAAGAATCAAAAACACAGGAGGTGGAAGAAGAAGGGGCGAGGGCAGGTGTAAATCGCCCTTGCAGAGAGGGGATCGATTACCGACGCTGCTGGCGTCTGCGATCGATCACCTCTCTTAAATCCTGCTTCTTCTTCCTTGAGTTCCGCCGTCTCTGGGACTTACTCCGAGGAGGAGGAGGTGCCCGAGCGGCCACACTGGACTTCTGGCCCTGTCTCTGAGCCTCAGCTCGAGACGGACCAGGACCTACTGTCTGTCTGGGCCCAGATTCGGATCTTAGCAGTATGCAGGTTCTAAACTCTGCTGAGCGTGCCCCTGCCTCTCTGAACTTTCCAACCACCGCCTCGATGGAAGTGGCAAAAAGTTCAGAAGGCGATACCGGGGCATCGAGGAGAAAGTCCTTCTCTTTCTCCCCGATGTCCGCCAGGTTCAACCACAGATGCCTCTCCATGGCCGCCATCGCCGCCATCGATCTTCCAATCGTTCTTCCATGCCTTCTCGATCTCAACGTGAAGATCGGGAAGGAGTGGAAGGCTCATGGGAGCTGCAGGGCCATGGCCAGAAAGGAACCGCTCGTCGAGCCGTCCGCGTGCAGTCCCTTTCTTAACGCGCTCCCAAGGCAGCTGCAGCCTGCCCGAAGCGCGTTCCATAACCTCCAGCAGCTCAGCATACGCAGGGCAGGGAGGCTTTGAAGAATCAACAGGCTCACCTGCTTCCTCATCAACAGCCATCTCCTGCTCTCTAGGGCTAGAAGCCAGAAGAGCACTCGCTGCTGGATCCGATGACGTCAAAGAAAGGACGTCATCGTCATCCAGCAACTCATCCCCGCCAGCCGCTGGGGGCTGAGAAAGATTAACACCTCTCTCAAATTCCTCAGCGAGCTCTACCTGCAAGCCCCATGATTTCAGCCACCGCTCTGCCTCAGCACGAGGGGGGCCAGAACCACCAGGCACAGATGTTGATGCCTCTTCCCTCGAGAAGAGTGCCAAACGAGAACGGAGCATCTTCATAGAAAGACGCTCACAATTAACACAGACAGCGCCCTCAAGCACTGTCCATGCGTGCTCCTCTCCCAGACAGAAAACGCACAGGTTGTGTGTGTCCTCGGGTGTCAAAAACCTTGGACACGGGTCAGCACACTTCCTGAAACGTTTGTCAGACATAATAACAAATTCCTTACCAGATTCGATGAAATCGCGATCAGACAAAGACGGTCCCGAAAGACGAAAAGATACTGACTGGTTCTCAAGGCGCTCCTTATATACTTCCGGGTCGCACTATGACAACGTCATAGGCTGTCGCCGGCCAATAGGATTGGAGAGATTTGATACTTGGCTTTCAGACACCGGTTCACGTGTGACGTTCCCCATATGCGTTCAAACGCAGTGTAGAGTTCCCTTTCGAAAGGGAACTATATATAAGCGGCACCACTATAAACTATGTGCATCTCAGCTTTTTCTTTTTTACAACTATCTGAATGTGGCTCATCCAATCAGATTTTAGAGTATCCCATTAAAAGTCTCCCATTTGATAAAGACATTGTGAAAACTGTCTTTGAGGATTTTAATGTATTTTTTACATTTTTATTTATATTTTATTTTTTATTTTTTTACCTGCAGAGCAAAGGTTCCCAGTACGACGCAGCAGAAAATGGGGTTCCGGTAGATTCCCTCAAACACGTTCCTCTCTCCATGGATCTTGCGGGCATTGATCTCATTGAAGAGCTGCATCATGACAAAGACGTTGAAGATGATGGTGTAGTGTTCAGACGGTGGTGAGTGGAGAGGGGTGTTCCGGCCGCTATCAATGCAAAAGAACTTCTCACCTTTTAGGGGCAGAAAAATGTTTTCTGTAAATAAGTGATGTGAAAGTTCAAAATGCATAGTGTTATTTCAAGAGGAGCACTGATGGGAATTTTCAATGAATAAATGTTACTGTTAAATAAAAAAAAAAATACAGCCGAGTGTAATGTCCACTGAGACAGAGTATGTATTCAAACTCCACAGAATGGAGTCTTTAGGTAGTAGTCTATCGCACGGTAGGGAACAAAGACCAGTGTAATACCAGGATGTACAGATAGGCGGTCTATTACTGGCAGGTTTTCACTATGAAATTTTGAATTGGGATGGAGGCCTTTAACTTGAAGCCTTAAACATGAAAACCTAACATGGAGAAAAAAAAAAAAAAAAAAAAAAATACAATATATGTTTGACAAATACATCTTTATACATTTTTGAATGCATCTTTATTTTCTTTATTAGTGTAAAAAAAAACAAGTGAGAGTAAAAGAATGAGAATAAGAAAAGAAGACAGTGAGTGACTGTAGCTTTCATTAACATTGGAGTCTACAGAGTTGCAATAATGGTCTTAAATTTTAATTTCTAGATCTACAAGAACTCAGTAAATATATTTAAATTTTGCAAATGAACATTTTATAAAAAGCCATGTCCAGAGATGACATGTAAACCCCCAGATCCATTTTTCACGAGACGTTTTTAAGGTTTTTCCCTAAAATGTCAAATGCTGTAAAACATTTCATGGTAAAACTTACGGGTGCTTGAGGCAAATTCTGATGCTTTGAATATTGCAAATATAAATGCTAGTTGCTAAGCAACCATACATCACATCTATCCCATACGCAAAATGCAACTAGCCACAGTGCCTTCCTGCAGTGAGTTTTTATTGTTCAAAATGCCATAAAAAGTAATAACTATTCTCATTATTATTACTGTTATTAATATAACTTAATTCATCAAATTTGCTTCTTACACCTCATCATGAATACAGAAGCCTCTTACCAGCAAAGAGAAGAGTAAATGTGATGATAAGTTGGTAAACGGCATGACCCAAGATGTTCTTCATCATAGTCCTGGAAATGAGTGGCTTATCACGGCCATAAGGTCTTCTCAGTAGGAGTGATTCTGTTGGGGGTTCCGTTGCCAGGGCCAAAGAAGCCAGTGTGTCCATAATCAGATTTACCCACAACATCTGAACAGCTTTAAGTGGAGAGTCCTGCAGACACAAAAAACCAGAGTGAGACTCCACAGAAAGGACATTACTACAGTATTGTCATATGTAATTCAGTTAGGCAGGAACACAATAAGACTGGCTGGCCCCAGAGTAGCCAAAGTCTGGCATCAGCACTAAATGGCCACAGCATATATTTGTTTCAATAAATATAGAATACATAGACTTTGCTTGTAGAGTTATGTTATTATGGCTTATTGTGATGAATTGTCTCCCACAATGCCATTAACTAAGGAAAAAAAAAAAATAATTTTTACTTTTTTTTTTTTTTTTTTGAACATTGAATGAATTTCTTATTTTTTTACCTGTAGCATCTTGCTTTATTTTTTATAAATGACCTGATGTGCTCTACAAAATAAGAGTGTGAGATATCCCTTTAAATTAATATTATATTTCCTTCACTCAAAAATCAGTTTCTAACTAAAAACACCAAATAATATATAATGGCATATAAAAAGTAAATGCTGTGTCCCAGGATGGTAAATCAGAGGATGTTAAATGTACCTGTGTGATGCAGGCTCCAGTGAAAGCAACAATCACAGCCACCACATTGACAGTCAGTTGAAACTGCAGAAACTTAGAAATGCTGTCATAGACATTACGTCCCCACATCACGGCTTTGACAATACTGGTGAAGTTGTCATCAGTAAGGATGATGTCAGAAGCCTCCTTTGCAACATCTGTGCCTGCAATTCCCTGTAAGATAAAGAAAGTAGTTGTTTTTTAGAGTGTCTGCGTAAATATCAGAGCAGTCTACTTTATGATAGGAATGCACCGATACCATTTTTTAAGGACCGAGTACGAGTACCGATACTTTTTTTCTAGTACTCGCCGATACCGATACCTACACATTTATTAATTTCTCTCTCTTTTTTTTTTTGGTGATGTTGCAGTTTTCCAAGCACAACACAGTGAGACTAATGAATGTAGGACAGGTTCTTTATTATTACTCAAATTAAAAAAGTAATAATTTTTATGTGCTTGTCACAAACTTAAAGAACAAAAATTTCACAGTGTCCAATAACCTTCAAAGGGCATAATTACCAATATATATAATTGTTGTTATGTAAAAAGAAATTTACAAACAATACAACAAATACTATAGAGATACAAATTAAATAAACTTGTTTTTCAGATACAGTAGGTTTATTTACCATGTATACATTTAACATATTTTGTTGTTTTATTAACATTAATGACAAATATAGGCTACGGTCCCTTTCAGACCGAATCCATGGATACTGACACATATCCCATTTTCACCCAAATGTTTACGTCCACTTAAGCCATAACCGACTGTCTTTACATGAATTACTCCACACGACCGTTCAGGCGCAAGGAGAAATGATTGCGCGCTGTCTGAGAGAACTGGGATCGCGCACAAGAAAAAGAGAGAGAGAGCACGCGCGAGAGGGAGAGTGCTTCTGGTCTGTCATTCAGTGCGATTCCGCCTATCCCGCCTTCACTAATCGATAACGAATTGTGATTGAAAGCATGCAGTTCACAATGTGTGTGTTGTCATCATTAATTTGAAGTATTTCCACTTCCTTGAGGCTGACATGGTTTCTGCTGCTGCTGCCGCCGGTGTCTCTGTGCATGGAAAATTCTGTCAGTTACGTCACGTGAGGTATCGGTCTTTGGTATCGAGGGTATTTTTATGAGTACGAGTACAAGTACACGAGCTTTGTATCGGGCCCAATACCGATACTGGTATCGGTGCATCCCTACTTAATAAATAACTGGAGATGCAGGCTCATTCTCAGGAATGAGATGGATCCCACTAACAGAAAACCTGAAAGAAAGGGAAAAACAAACTACAATAGAAAAAATATTAATTAGGCCTTTTCTTGGCTTATAATGCATTTTAAATAAAGATATTTCAACTGAATGAAGTTTCAGTGAAAAGGCAAAGTGGTATTTATGTATGCTTAAACAGCACAGCAAAATGATAAACCAAATTAAAACATCTTTGAGCTTCAGGGTGTCTATTTCTGAAATAATTTACCATGGCTGCCCTCATCCTAACCTAATGTCCTTCAATCGGCAGTCTGCACATTTGCACCACCTACTGCTTTTGAAACAGACACTTCTTAGTCTTTTTAGACTCTATACAAGTGTTTGAATGAGAAATATGAATTGCCTTTTTTTAATTCATTCCATATAAAGTGCATTTCTGGAAGCACAAATTAATATTATCATAGCTAAAGTTATGGGTTCATCTGAGCAACAAACAGGGGTCAGCCACTTATCAGCCAGTACCGCATGCTGCAATGATGCCCTGAGGCATTCTGGCTTGGCGCAGAGCAAGAGATACTGGGTAGGGATTAGGGGGCAACCTCTGCGGTTATTAAAGCAATCTTTGCTACAGTATAACATTGGCTGCCAAACCCTCATTGAACGAGCCAGACACTCACCCTGCAACGGACTCTCACAATAAAAAGACAAATTAGCAGCAAGGCAGTCATTTTAATAGCAAAACGAAAGACTAGTGGAAATTGAGAGTATATGCATGATATGGTTGTATGAAACCTGTATATTTTGTGTGTTAATAGTGCGATTTTGCAAACACACAAAAAAACTTCATAATTTACCATAGCAAAGCCAACATCTGCTTTTTTAAGGGCAGGACCGTCGTTAGTGCCGTCTCCAGTCACAGCCACCACCTGTCTCGTTTCTCCAACTGTGCTGTCAATGATGCCTAAAAAACAACACAGGAACTGCTTAGGGTTAACCAAAATATGTGTGACATAGGGCTCTCAATAATGGGAGAAAACACCAACTCCCCTCCAGAGGGTTTTTGTACAACTTATTTAATATTATAATACATTGGTGTATTATAAAGCAGTGGGGTTAGCTGTGAAACTGTGGACTAAAATCTCACCCAACTATTTGTAAAGATCTCACCTTTAACCAGAGTGTGTTTGTCTGTTGGGGAAGAACGAGCAAGAACACGCAGTTTGGGCCAGACCTTGTCAAGACGTTCTTGTTCAACCTAAAGATAAAGGCAAGACTGAAATAAGCACTATATATCGTCACAGACACCTATAGATAAAGCACTGTAGCTTTTTACCTCTCCTTTGTCATTGCGAATCTGCTGGTTGAAGTCTTTGCCCTCCATGCACAGGAAGTCCTCTCCAGGCTGCAAGATTCCACATTTGGTGGCGATGGCACGGGCTGTGTTGATGTTGTCTCCGGTGACCATACGGACCGTGATGCCTGCTCGCTGACATTTAGAGATAGCCTCAGGAACCTGCACAACGGAGAAATAGAAGGACAATTTTTTGGCTTGGTACAAAGCATGTTGGGCAGTCACTGCCATATCGTTAATTCAACACTCTAGTGTTGAATTTGGTGATAAATGGATTTGTGGCAAAAAAATAAATAAATAAATAATACAGATCAATGCAAAATAGTCTGGACAGACTTCAATTTACTTGTCAAGAGTCTAATACTTTTTCCTAGTTGCTCAATATTTACAAAATCAAGGATAAATGAATGCACCAGTTAATAGTCCAAAATATTCCCCATATTTTGTCAGGGATTGCTGAAAAGGGACATAAAGATAATAGTACAAGGAGTTTGTATATAGCCACATGTGCCTCAGAGTTTTGATTCACATAAATATAATAATCTATATAAAAATTGATATAATAATAATAATAATAATAATAATAATAATAATAAATACTATAAATAAGTGTTCAGATCAGAGTATTTTCTGTACTGCTTAATTGTGTAGATTTAATAAACCCATAGATATAAACTCATAAAAAATGTACCCAACCAGTCCTGAATGTTTCCTGGATTATGTACTGTGAAATAATAAAGACAATTCAGTCAACACATTGTTCTTTACTAGCTGCACAACAAAAACAAAAACAAAAAAACTTCCAGAATTACTAGTGTATTTAATTCATGAATAAATGAATGAATGACTCTAATGAATGGATTGCTATAGTGAATCATTTCAAAGATGAGCAGTTGTCATTCTAAGGAACTACTCACTAATCTTTCAGAGTATCTTGCAGTATATAATTTTTTTTTCTTTTTTTGCCATACCAGCATCTATGCCTAATTTTATGGCAAGATTGATGTATTAAAAAAAAAAAAAGTGGAAAAAAAACATACATTAGTAATGAAAATCAACAAATCACACACAACTTACATCAAACATTATATAAGATCTTTCATTTCAATATTTGATAAAATTTGGGTGTCATTATGGAATTTATGGCCAAAAGCAAGACAAATTTCTTCCTCTGTGTCATTGCTGGCCTCAGATCAGTGAGAGACAGTCTTGATGTGGCGTCCTGACAGTTTGTGGTGCGTGTTAAGCCGTGAGGGCACCGAGACTACTTAACACATGAAGGGGCTGGATCTAGAGGTTTTGTGTGTGTGTTTGCTGGAGTCCTATGTAATTATCCCCACACAGTCTTGCGATGAATCACATACCCGTAATTAGAACCAATAAGCTCATTTATTTATAGATAATTAAAAACCTCCCAATGTTTCCATGGACAAAGATGCATGTGAAAAACATGTTGCATGATGCAAAGAAACTAGTATGTGCATTAATAAACTCTAGAATTGGCTCTTGTCTAGCCTCTGACAGCAAAAATAAACTAAATAAGCTACAGATGGCTCTGATCATTACTGCAAGAGAGCGATTCTCACTATGACAAAAACATTCAAGCCCATCTTATCATCACTACATGACTCCACGATTTCATTTTGAAGCTTTAAATGGGCAAGCGCCACTCTCAAGACTGCTATCTTAACATAATATTGCCCTCTGCATCAATTCAAATCATAAGACACAAGCTTTTTATCAGCTCTAATAATGGCCTGTGTGAATGTATTGCAGTCAGACAGACTCGTTTTAAGACTGGCCTAAAAAAAAATTCCGACTGTATGGTGAATGGAAAGAGGACAAAAATTGATTCAACAAGTGGCAATAGTTCCTGTACACCAATGAATTTCCATGAAATTCAAATTTCCATAACTTTTGGTCGTTTGTGTTTGCTAAAGGATTTTTTAGATTGTTTAACTTTATAGAGAATGCAATCACAAATCAGTTTCTACACAATTAAATACTTATATAAAACGTATATTCACTATGAAAATTTTCATGATCTTTCAAGGTTTTATAGAGTGCTGCTGAGATGTATTTTTGCAGGCCAAAACCCAGGAACAAATTAGCATTTTAACACTTCCAGTTTCATCGCCCTGAAGTCAAAAGGTTTTCGAATGGGTTTTTGGTTAAATGCCGGAAAAAAATATATTTTCATGTTTTATTTTATGGCATAAAATACATCAGTAATACCCCCTTGTGAATATTTGTTAAAGCTTTTACTTGTCTTTAATAAAAAGGCAGTTGCTAACAAGTGGTTAAGTGGCACTACAGAGATTATGAGGGACATTAAAAGTCATTCCACAGCAACAGGACAACTAATCTACTCACTACTGTGAACTATTCTAACTCAAACTTTCAGGGATTTTTTTTTAGTAAAGTTCTTTGTGAAGATTATCTTGATAAACAAAATGTGTAAGAATCAAACTTATTTTCTGCAATAAGCCGAAAGCCAATGGAGAACTAATAGGTTTTTGTCAAGGGAACCAGAGTGATGCTAACTTCCAGGTTGGCTAACCAAAATATGTCATCACTGCAGAATTCTATTATCTGCCATGACTTTTCTTTGACATAAGATTTTTTTGATTTCTATGACTTTTCCATGGACATTCCCTAACAATTCCAGGATAAAATTCACTGGCTGTTATTTTATTTTTCTCCTTGAAATGCTCATAATTATGCTAAGCTGGCATGCTTAACAGGTAAAAATAACTATATAGCTGGGGACATTTAGAAAGGACGATTTTTATTCACACTGTAAATGGGAACAAATAAAATGGATTGTACCACTTAAACAAGCCTGCAGGAATCAATTTAACCTAAATATCAGTCATGCGTTCTATTACAGAATTATATATGCCACCTCATTTGAGGGAAGCTGATGTTAATTCTGCACTGATCCAATATCCATAATCAAAAACAGCACAATCACGTTGCCTGTCATGTACTTATTTTACCATCTTCAAGGGAATTAGGTCAGTTTGTCGCTCCACCGATGAGGCTATTCCTGTCCACATTTTGACATAGTGTTAGACACTCTGTAAATAATCCATCATCATCACATGATAAACACGGTCAATACATTTTCATTACATGAAATGTGGCGGGTTGCTCGAGTCGCGACAAGCCATCCCCTAATGCTTGTCATGTCTCATTATTAATGGAGGCCTGAAGTATACAAATGTCCAGCCCTCCACTATGAACAAACACAATGCTATCAGCAACGAGCAAACTGTATCATTTTTCTCACCTCAGGACGGACGGGGTCTTCAATGCCCACAACACAGATGCAGGTCAGGTCATTCAGAATTTCAGCCTCATTCTCCCAGTCTGGCTCGGTTGTGAAGTCCCTCATGGCTACGCAAATGGTCCTTAACCCATCACAGGCCATTGGCTCAATCACTTTCTGCACCATCTCATCCCGATCTTTGGCCTTGAAGATACGTTGCTGGCCTGAAGCATCAATGATATGGGAACACCTGACAGACAAGAGAAAGGTTTAATAACCACTACAAACTAGTGGATTTCTTTTGCTGCTGTTCCTTTAAGAAATGCCTCTTAAATGTTTCGGGTTTATGACCCAAGGACTTCAGAAGTCATTTTTTGCTGCTTTATTTTTAATAAATGGTATTTTTGGAATGAAAGTTTATCTCAAATAATCAAGTAAACTTTGATATGACCCCTTTAAGAGTCCCCCTTTAAAAGATTAGTTTGTATAGCATACTTGCGCAGGACGATCTCAGAGGCACCCTTGCTGTACATTCGGAAGCCAGGACCATTGGTGTTCTTTAGTACGGTGCTCATGCTCTTCCGGGAGGAGTTGAATGTGTAAACCTTATAAAGCTTCTCCTCAGGAACCTCATCTCTAATAGGCTGATAGTCCCTCTTCAGGTCCATCACCAGACCAAGAAGGGCACACTCTGTCTTATTACCCACGTGCCTCGGCAGACCTCCCTCCCTCTCTGGGGGCTATGGTAAAGAAAGATATATTATGAATAGTAGACAAGAAGCGTTCAAGAAGAAAAAAATAATTAGGGTTATCAATCGATGTAAAAATTCAATGAATCTGAATTGATTTCATTAAATGATATGACAATTATTTTATCAAATTAATTCCATGTAATCACATTTTTTATATTTGCTGAGAAAAGCCCCCAAATTAAGACAACTGAATCATTTTGTGGCAGACGAGTCTAGCATTGAATAGACATGAATAGACTTCCTCTGCCTAGCAACAATATGTGCTTTTCTCACTTTCCTTTTTCATTTACTTTTTTTAAAATATTACTAATTATGTTTAATTTCAGTTATAGTTTAAATTTATTTCCTTTTTTAGTGCTTCTATAAAGTTAGTTGCAGATTTCAGATTAAATATTTATCTAATATCGATATTACTATTTTATTTAAAAAATATTCAGTCTGTGTTCAGTTCCATTCTGTTGTGCTCCGTCTAACTGTCTTTTAATGCAAGAAACTGTACAAGTGTGTTTTGGCTGGGGCTGACTGTGGACTTTTAATATGACAAACAAAAGAACAGATTATTAATTTATCTGTATCTCATTTACATAAGGACATTTCTTACCAGGATCTTGGTAGTGTATGCTGAGTTTATGGAGATGCTGTTCACCAGTATCTCCAAAGTCTGTGGATTAATGGCCTCTGGTTCAGGAACGCTTTTATAGTGTGTGTCACCTATGAAAGCCTGCACCACTGTCATGCGATTCATAGTCAACGTTCCAGTTTTGTCAGAGCAGATGGCAGTGGCATTACCCATGGTCTCACAGGCATCCAGGTGCCTAACCAGGTTGTTGTCTTTCATCATTTTCTGTTGAGGAAAAACAGTTAATCTGGTTTTACTTGGGGAAAAGAATGTGTTTTATCCCTTGGACATACAGTAGATGAGCAAAATATAGAATCATGCAACAACTTATAACCACCTGAAGGCCCTCAAGATTAACAAAATACAGGTTTGTGTTGGTAAACTAACCCAAAGGCTCTCACCTTGACAGAATAAGCCAGGGAGATAGTGACAGCTAGAGGCAGCCCTTCAGGCACGGCCACCACAAGCACAGTCACACCAATAATGAAAAACTTTACAAAATATTGTATGTAGATGGGAGTACACTCCGCCGTCCACTCACGACCCTGGACGCCAAACGTATCAATTACAAAGTACAGGATGAGGATGATGACAGTCACTGCAGACATGATGAGACCTGCCGGAGGAAAGGGAGTTTAAGACCAATACAGCAGAGGGGAATATAGAGCCTTCTGACTTTTGTTCATAACGGCAACAGCTGTGGTCTGATGTGCTCTATGTGAATGTTATTTGATTGGGTAACCGTAGGAAGTAGGATAATTAGGTGGAACACAGCCCAAAGGGACAAGCCTGTTTCCATATTGGGTGACACTGTTTCTTTAAGCAGCAAGTAAAATAAACCCTGGGAAGCAAATGAACTAATTTACTGAAAGGATGTCTGAAGAAATCAGTGTGCTTTGTACAAGCAAACACGTGGCTAATTAGTATAAATATTGTGCAACATTTATTTGAAAATTACACTAACAGTCAAAAGTTTGGAATCGGCAAGATTTTTAATGTTTTTAAAAGAAATTTCGTCTGCTCACCAAGGCTGCATTTATTTAATTATTTATTTAAATTTAATTAAATTAAATTAATTATTTATTTAAATTTATTTAATTAATAATACAGTAAAAACAGTCATATTGTGAAATATTACTACAATTTAAAATAACTGTTTTCTGTTTGAATATATTTTATAATGTAATTTATTCCTGTGATGGCAAAGCTGAATTTTCAACATCATTACTCCAGTCTTCAGTGTCACATGATCCTTCAGAAATCATTCTAATATGCTGATTTTCTGTTTTACAGAAAACAGTCACTTTAAATTGTAATAATATTTCACAATATGACTGTTTTTACTGTATTTTTAATTAAATAAATGCAGCCTTAGTGAGCAGACGAAACTTCTTTTAAAAACATAAAAAATCGTACCAATTCCAAACTTTTGACCGGTAGTGTATATTGATTTCTTTGGGTAAAAATGTTAAAGAGAAAAAATGAAAATTCTGTCATCATTTGCTCACCCTCAAATTGTTCCAAACCTGTATAAATTTCTTTCTTCTGCTAAACACAAAAAAAAGATATTTTGAAGAATGTCGGTAACCAAACAGTTGATGGGCTCCATTGACTTCCATAGTATTTTTTTTTCCTCCGTACTATGGAAGTCAATGGGACCCATCAACTGCTTGGTTACCCATATTCTACAAAATATCTTTTTTTGTGTTTAGCAGAAGAAAGAAATTCATACAGGTTTGGAACAACTTGAGGGTGAGTAAATGATGACAGAATTTTCATATTTAAAAAAAAAAAAAAAAACACAAGTGCACCTTTAAACTAAAAAGAGTTTTCTGTTTACTTATGCTCACAATTGGGGTTGGCCGATATAGGTTAAAAAAAACAACAACAAATATTTTTTTTTAAAACAAATATAAGTGTTTTTTTCTATCAGAGGAAATATAATTTCAACAAAACAGCCATTAGTCAAGTAGATTCAAAATGTCAATCAATCAATGTCAAACGTCAATCAGAGGTTTAGTATTGCTCTGTTATGTATTGCTTCCTAACCTGCTTTTCCAATCTGAACCGCTAGCCTGGTCAGCTTGCTCTGCAGGACTGACTTTTCTTTCTTGTTGACGTTGACCCTCTTTTTCTCCTTTTCTTCTTTTTCCTCCTTCTCCTCTGACTCTGCACCTTCCTCGCTCTTCAGAGGTTGTATCTCCAGGGCGATGCCATCCTGGGTCTTAGCTGTGGAGGTTGATTTCAGGAGTGGTTATGGGAACAAGGGAGGAACATGCCAAAAAAGATGGAGGGAGATGAGAGGTGGGGGAATGGGAAAAATGGGAGGAGAGAATGGGCAATTCAGTAACAGCTAGAGGGCAAGTCATACAGTGGGTTCCTAGAGAATTTTACAGAAGAAATATATCAGAAGCACTTATTTATTGTTAGTTGACTTTGCTTGAGTGAATCTAGGCTCGTGAGGAGAAAACTATAAATTCATGGACCCATTTCCCAGCAGGTTAAGGTGCGCATGGTGAATTCTAAATAGGATTCAAGCAGCACACAAGACATTTTGTTAATACCAGACCCTACGTTGTCAATGGCCAATGAGCTACTCAGTACTGTTATGAAATATAAAATAAAGATCATTACATTTGTTATTGGTTGTGTAAACCTTTGTGTAATCTTCAAACTTCAACCCATAATCTACTTTTTAGTAAATCCTCTACTTTTTAATAGCCTTTTATTTCCCCTATGGTTTTTATTAATGTGCCATCATGGCTACGCTGGTAGTTGTATCTAATGACATTCAATACACTTTTAAAGAATTTATTGAACTTGTGCAATATTGTAATACCATTAACTAAACCAAACTGGAAAGTACGTTAAGGGAATAATACTTTTACAGAATATATATATATCTATCTATCTATCAAGACAAAACGGTGGCTAGTTTTAACGTTTGTTTTTACATCAGTAACTTTGATAGTTTTAATTCAATTACGCTACTGGCAGGGATAAAATGACAATTATATTACCCAATTATGTTACCCACTAAAATAGAAACTTAATGGAGTTGAAGATCCAATTCAGCCACTTTGCCATGGATGGGCATTGATTCCTCACCCCCAATTCCCATTAAGTATCTATTTTAAAAGATACAGAGAGGCAAAGTCATTTTCTTTTTGCTGTTAGACTATGTATCATCTCAAACATGGTGTGCAACAGGCTGAAACTCTGTAGTAGTGAAGTTCAGAGGTGGAGTTTGAGAAATAGTCCAAAAGCCTACCTGACCACCAGTCACAACAAACAACTGACCAGAACTGACAGAGCTGACCAGAACGACCACACATGAATCAGGGATTGATGGACGAACTGACTGTCTTGACTGACAACACGAACAGAGGCACGCACGACGAACAGGAGTGTGATTTACAAACAACTTAAAAACAGAAAAACAGTCCAAACAGCCAGAGATACAACCACCACAAGAAACAAGGATCAAGAGGAAGACGAAAAAGATCAGAGAGATTTTGGTTTATTTTTACTCTCCCAAAAGAGAGAGTGCGGTACCAGAGAAAGAGGGTAAAGGTGAAAGAAAAGGTCAAATTTTGACCAAGAGAAGAGTGTACAAGACAGCATGAAGTCCTGAGCCACACCCTAGAAAGAAGCAACAGTGAGAAAAACAAAGAGCTAAAGTAAAGAAACGGACAAAAACAACAATCCACAGCCGGTCCATTTTGCAAGGGTGCAACTCCCACATAAGCCACGCCCCTAAGCATTACATTAACATAAACCATCAATGAAGCTGGGAACAAATATTGTATGGGCAAATGTGCATCTTTACAAAAGCTCTTGGCTGCATTTGAATGATCAATAAGTCAATGTGAGTCCTTGTTCGTTACCCAACTATACTTGCAATTCCAAGTGAAACAGGATGTTCAACAATAAAGAGAATAAAAAACAAAAAAAAACAAAGGTTGAACTTAAATTTATCCATCAGGAATTGATTAGATTGTGAAAAGTGGGTGTTCTGTACAAGATCTTATCATGGAGCAAGATTAAATACCCTTAAATAGTTCTTGGCTAGAATTTTAAAAACGGAAAAAGACACTAAATATATATATACTCAGTGTTAAACCAATACTAGCTTGTGTAAGTGTTTCTGTGCTTGAGACCAAGGGCAAAAGGAAGGAGATCTGTGCAGACAAAATGAGCAGTTCTGTCTGGAGCAGATGCTCAGTCCCTGAGCACTACAGGGGATGGGGCTGGGGAGGGGTTGTTGGGGTCAGCCAGGGCAGAGTGGGCACACTCTGAAACACAGTACAAATGTTCACAGATGACCCGGACGAGCACACAGAGATAGTTTGCTTCTGAAAAGGAGAGACATCTAAATGTCACTAGTAGAAAACTAGATCTACAAAAAGAAAAATCTTTAAGACAACAAACTTTATATACATATAATCATTAGGGTTGCTGATGTTAACGTGTATACTTTTACAATACAAGGCTTTTTAAGGTGTTGAGTTTATCAAATCTAAAAAGTTCGGCAGAAATTATCAAAGCTCAAAGCATGTTCAAAACATTATCTAAAAAAAAAAAACAAAAACAAAAAAAAAAACACTGGCAATAACAGGGATAGGTAAGATGGTTAATTAGTCCAAGAAATTACTTGTCTAGATTTAAAGAAAAAAAATCTAATCATAGCAATGCATCTCTCAACATGCGTTTAAAGAATGACATACGCCATGCAAAAGAAATATTTTTTATAAATAATTCATTTGCTTGCCTTAAAAAATTATGCTCACCAAGGATGCATTTATTTGATAAAAAAAAAAAACAGTAATATTGTGAAATAGTACATTTTAAAATAACTATTCTTAACTACTTAAAAAAAAAAAAAAAAAAAAGCCTAACCTTGCATTACCATGATTTAAATCAAATGACAAACAATGAACTTGCAGTCTTCTAGCTGCTTAGTGCCGTTTCCAGCAGGTGAGAGTTGCACCCTTTAATAGTAAAGCGAGGCAAGAAGCTCCCCCGGGCTCAGCAGGAAGGGGTAAGCAACAGCGTGAAAGACAGAGAGAGAAAGTGAGCAAGTGAGTGAGTGGGACTGACACGAGACTCCGAGACTTGCTGCTGAATGTGGAGGGGGGAGGGGGAGAAGGGAGAGGGAGTGGGTAAGGTTACCTTTGTTGCGATTTTCAGGGGGTCCTTGTTTTTTACCTGTTTAAAACGAGAGAGAGAGGGCGGAGGGCTGATATAACATGGCTCAAAGTAAATAAACCAAAGACAGAAAAAGAAAAGAAAGAAACATAACAACAAAAAGAATAAAAAAAACTAGATAAGTAACACTACATTACATGAGCATATGTGGGATTGGATGTTTCATTTATAGAAAAAGACAAGGACTGGAGGGTCTTTATGCAGGGTACACTGACGGCTCGGTCATTGTTTTTGACTGTGGCATACAGCTGACATAACCTCATTACGATTAGGGGTTTTATACATTTCCTATTTTTGTTCACTTGCATCACGAACTATGACAATGCCAACAGGCTTTGGCTGAAACCAAAAGGCAGTTCTCTAAATTCTTTTGGCAAACACATTCGACAAAAAGATATTCTTGGAGCATGAGGGAAAAAGAAAAATTACAGCAATTATGTAACTAAAAGACAATGGCTGAACTGTCATTATCACAAAAATACAGGAATCGAAATATTCAAAGTTTTAGAGCTGCTCTTTTAGCTTATGAGGCAATGAGAGAGTAAACTATTTAGACCAGTCTGACTGTTGAATTAAGTGGCGACCCAACAAACAGGAACATAAGAGAGACACTGAGAGCTGACAGCAGGTGCTGTCAGGTTTTGACATACCCTGGAGGACCAGGAGATTCAGTGCATGCAGATGGGACATACCGCATGCTAATAGGCTAAAATAACATGACGAGAATTACGGTTTCTTTGACTGTTCAATTATCATGATCATCTCATATTTTCCTAAGTGTTGTGTGTAGCAATAACAATTTTTTAAAAAAAATACATTTACCCAAATAGAAATAACTAGCTCAATTTTAGCTTGATCTAACAGGTAAAAAAAAAAAACATAAAAAAATTCAAATAAAAACTTTAAAAGAGTTAGTAAAACGGAAAGTAACTCAAGGGATATCGTACGTCTCCATCGACATACTGTGATTATTCCCCAAATAAATGTTGAATTTTAACCACGGCAGAGGATTTCAGAGCAGCAGGCATTTTTGGGGGAGGGAGACAATTCAGCAAATCATGTTAATGGCTCTTACCTCTGGCAGGCTGATGGTAGGTAACCTCCCAACTAGAGAGGTAGACTGGTTTACTCAAACAGAGAGGGAGTTATCCAAATGAGAAAGAAAGTACAACAGATTCTCACCTTTCTTCACCTTCTTTTCCTCATCCTCACTGCCGGCACCCAAGAGGGTGAAAATGATTCCAGTCTGAGAATTCAGGCCCACAGCAGTGACCAGCATTCGGCCAGATCCCTCCATCACATGAGTTCCTGAACGAAATCAGAAAGAAAGGTCGATATCATGATACCGGTCGATACCAGTCAACAGTTGACACCAGTATCAGTGAAATTGTATTATTCTTGATACCAATTTCAATACCATAGCAACATTTACATTTATGCATTTAGCTGATGCTTTTATCCAAAGAGAATTTTAAAGAGAGAAACAAAAGCAATTTGTCAAGGTGCTAATAATATTCATAATTTACAATACCAGGTTTATTTGACAACTAGATTAGGAAGCAAGCAGAAATGCAGTGTGAAGCTGAAATGTGTGTCTGCTTTGTGTGTGAGTTGGTTAAGTGTGTGTTGAAGAGGTCTGTCTTCAGCTGCTGCTTGAAAAATTTGATGGTCTGCAAGCTCATTCCACTAGAGAGGAACAGAGAGAGTGAATGTGTTGGAGGGTGCCTTTCTGCCCCGTTGTAAGGGAACAAGGTAAGCTCATTCTGCTGGTTGGTTAAGGTAGGGAGGTGCTGTTCCAGTGGCAGTCCTGAAAGCCAGCAATAAAACTTTAAATATGATTCTGGCCATAACTGGAAGCCAGTGGAGTGAGATCAGGAGGGTGTGACATGGGTTCTCTTTGGCTGATTGAAGACACATCACACTCTTATTTGCAACAAGTAGCAGTCCTTTATTTAAAGTGAAATATTCTCTCTCTTCTTTCCTTAGCGGTATTCCCGCTCATTTAAAGTTAAATATTAATAAACATTAACTAAATATCCTATTTATTAATATCAATAAAATAATAAATTCAATAAACAACCTTCAGGTATTTCTCAATTATTATTTTTTTCTCTAACTAGTCAATAATAAAGCTAATTAAACTTAGCCATTAAACATGCACCCAAAATACTGTTTCTGTTACACATTCTTCCTGAATTGTTTACAAATGTGTTTACATTATTACTCACCAGGATGGGCGTTTTTGAGTGTACTTGACCATTAATAATCCACGAAAAAGAGCTCATTTTGGCACTTGTATATCAGAGGCAGCTTTACTACGCGTACGCTTCGGATGCGAGCGAGAAATCTGCGGGAATGAGTAAAGTTATGTGCAATCCTGCGCCGAAATTCAGACCCGGTCACACTAACGCTATTTAATGAGACGGAGTGAATGAGACGACTGAGTAAGAGGAGGCGGGTGTGTGTCAACTCGCTGTCGGAGAGAAGAGCAAGAAAGCACAGCTGGTATCGGTGTATCAATACTGCAGAAAGGAGTTTTGGAATCATTTCAGATACTTCAGTATCGATACATATCAAAATATCAATGTTTTTAACAACACTCAACTCACAACTTCATAAGCAGACTGTGTGCTTGAGCAAGGCACTTAACATCAAGGCTGCCTCAGGAGGATTGTTTCTGTAGTGTACTGTAAGTCGCTTTGGACAAAAGCCTGTGCTAAACAACTGCTTACCTTCTGAATGACAATACTTCAAATAAGAGTAAAGCTGCTAAGTGGTTTCTAGAATGAGTGGAGCATACATGCCTAGCCCATTAATGTGGGGTCTAAAATAATTTTTTTCCCTTTCTAAAATCTTAATACTTTGTATATTTCCATGTTTAATCCCAGATTATGGTCTCTTTTGCACCCCACAACGGAAGCTAACAATTTAAAGAGGATGTAGACACTCCATCTCACCGGAAAGGAGCATGGGGTCCTTCTCCAGAGATTTGCGGACATGATCGGACTCCCCAGTGAGAGAGCTTTCATCAATCTTCAGGTCATTACCCTGGATCAAGATACCATCAGCTGGGAGAAGGTCACCTGATGGAAAAGAACATGGGGTGGTGAATGACTGTGGAATGACTTTGAGAGAGAAAAAGATACAGAGAAAGACACATTCTGCAAATCAGCAAGTGGAGAGGAGCAGAGGCTGATTTGGCGACCATGACGACAGAACTCTCCTGTGGCTCTTGGACACCCCACGCGTCGCCCACATTGCAGGCACCATGAGCAGCAGCACAGTGACTCACGCAAGCCGGTAAGCATGAGTCATGAGCCATGCTTTGTCTCTCAGAGAAGACTGGCAGTCACATATGATCCATCACAACCGCTGGTGAGTTCAATGAGGAACTCGCTTCTGAGGTTTAATAAAAAGCCAAAGGATTCTGGAGGAAAAACTATGCTTTATAAATGCCACAGCATTCATAAAACAAATATGGCAGAGATCACTGAAAAAAGTGACGTGTCACATCTAGATCCGTCATACTGTGGAAATTTTCTCAGCTCTCAGATGGAACTCTCACCGTATTTGATTTGTGCGATATCTCCCACGACGATCTCAGCCACAGGGATCTGGATGACCTGACCCTTGCGGATGACTGTAAACTTCTGCTCCTGTTCTATGCGGCTCTGAAGCCCACGGAACTGTTTCTCTTTGCTCCAATCATTGAAGGCCGTCACCAGCACCACGATTATAACTGAAAACAAGATGGCAGCACCTTCAATCCATCCTGCCTGGGCCTCGCCCTCATCTTCAACACCCCCAGCTGCTTGGCCACAGTCTGGAATAACATAAAAAAAAAAAAAAAAAAAAAAAAAAAAATCAATCCCTTACAACATCCTGTGCAAAAAAAATCTCTCTCTTACCAATCTAAACTAAAGATAACCTTTAAACATGTTCATACAACCTTTAGTGAACATCAAGGGTCCAAGCAATTACAACAGCAGCTGCACACTTATGTTTTATCAGAGTCTCTTCTTCGGAAAGTTTCATCTTGCCAGAAACATGTTTTATCGCAGATTTACACTTCATTGACCTAATTTCCTCCTGGAGAACTTGGACGACTGTCTAAGGTCATCCTTGTGGTTTGAGCCATATGGGTAAAAGGAAGAGCCTGCAGTCGCAGCCAAAATCAAGTTTCCAGCATTTAGAGCGGTGCTTATGAACCAAAGTCCCAAATGAGGCCATTATTAAAACATAAGACGCCAAAATGTTGAGTCACTAATAAAGTCAGAATCAAAATGAAAAACATTAGACTACTTTCTGAACAGTAAAGAAAAGGCAGAAGCTCTACAAAACTTTACCACTTCTTTCAAAAACGTAAAAAAAAAAAAAAAAAAAAAAAAAAAAAAATTACCTACTCCAAACTTTTGAACGGTAGTGTATGAATGCAAAATGAACAGCATTTATTTGAAGGGCAATTCCACGCAAAGGTCATCTTTACCATGAAAAAAAAAAAGTTTTTACCAAAAGAACAAAACCCTTTTTAAATTGTCCATTTAGGTCTGTAATATACTGTATTAATGTGCTCTAACAGAAATTAAGAAAATTGCCTTGTTTATCCGCAATATATGAGGTAAGCAACAATGCTTAAATTAGATTTTCAAACAACCATATTTCATGCTTTCAAAAAAGGGATTAAAGACCCCCCTTTTTTAAATTTTATTTCAACAGTAAGCATTGTGTAGAAAGATGGAGGCATGCCTGAGAAATAAATACACTCATTTTGTCATAACACTGCCTGATGAATTTATAAGGGCTGGAATAAAGAGGTCAGGACGCTTCAGTCACGTCCGTAATGTTTTAAAGATTAAGTTTATGTCATATAACAATTATAAATGCAAATAACTTGAAACTTTATATGCAAAGCTAAATTATGTTTATGCTTATTAGGATCAACAATTAATTTCACTACTTTGCTCTGAACAACCATAATAAGCGTTACGGACGTGACCGTTACGGACGCTTCATATTAAATCCTATGCATATGACTTTGCTTCTTTATATTGCTGTGATCTGTTTCAGGCTTACCGTATATATCAGAACACATCCAATAATCGCAACACTCTTTGTGCTTTGTTAGTTTTAATATGAAAAAGGTTCAACTTTCAAATTCAGTCGATTTTATAACAAAATTTAAACAATAGATGTCGCTCTTTAATAGCCTACGGCACGTGACAGATTAGCTACTGCAGCGCCTGTAAGCGGCAGATCAAGCAGATCAGGTGCACATGAACCGATCTTCTCTTCCTCTTTGCCAGTTACAGAACAAAATATGAACATCAAAAGGTAGGCCTACATGATACAGTACAACTTATAGAAGATCATTGTGTCTCATAGGACACTTCCCTCGGGATGTCGCGTTTTTACCTGTTGGTTAAAAAATGAATAGCCTATTGATCACAATCCGCGCGATCAAGCTGACAAAATAAAAATAATAAGATTGCAATAATTTTGACTTGAAATAAAGTTTTATCATTTTGACTCAAGACTCCGCTTTAAACTGTGAAAACTAGCCAAAATCCGTGTGATCATTCATACACAAAACGTAAAACTGACATGATTGCGATTGACAATAGTGTACATCAATCGGTTCACCTGACTGTGGGGAAAACATGCGATTTTAAACTGCTTTATGATAAACATTAATATTTGTCAATGTATTTTAGCAAGCAGTTCTGTAAGAAGGAAAATCATGGTCTCTAAATTGATTCTTGAACAACGCACACGCTTTGTCAACATCCATAACCTTTTGCAATACAGAGTATAAAGTTTAGTAAAAAGTTGATAAATTGTGCAGTCTTACCATACTGGTATCCCAGATTTCAATATTTGGTGGTTTAAATGCCTGCTTGAGGTCTCTGTGAAAGTTTTAAAGCAGTTTTAAAGCAGTCTTCTGTGCCGCTTTCAGACTGGTCACATCCGTAACGTTGTTTTTTTCTCATTTATGCGAACACGAAAAATGAAATAAAATTATTATTTTATGCTCTGTGGAGAGGTTTGCGCAGTGTAATTCACAGAATTCTTAAAAAATATGTTGTCACCCAAAACTTAGTGACTTTTTTTGTCACGTCCGTAACGCATGTATATTTCCCTCATCTAAAATATAAAACGACTGTATAGACTGACATTTTTCTAATGTCTCAACTCCTTTAGTAAGGGATTATGAATATATAAATAGACGGTTCAATATGTTGCTATTAAATGCATTCTTTGAGCATTTATATTTCAAATTTTGACTCCAAATGTCACGTCCAGAACGCTGGAACTGCCCTGAAATATAATCTTTTGTAACATTATAAATGTGTTTACTGTCACTTTTGATCGATTTAATGTATCCTTGCTGAATAAAAGTATTAATTTCTTTAATTTATTTTCAAAAAAATAAAAATTCTTACTGACCCCAAACTTTTGAACGGCAGTGTATAATGTTACAAAAGCTTTGTATTTCAGATAAATGCTGTTCTTTTGAACTTTCTATTCATCAAGGAATCCTGAAAAAAAAAGTACATAACTGTTTTCAACATTAATAATAATCATAAATGTTTCTTGAGCAGCAAATCAGCATATTAGAATGATTTCTGAAGGATCATATATATCATATATATATATATATATATATATATATATATATATATATATATATATATATATATATATATATATATATATAAAAAATATATATATATATATATATACACACACACACACACATATATACATACACACGGCATTTTCCCACCAGCCATTATGGTGTCATGAGTGTGCAAAGCCTACTAAAACAATATTTCTATAATTTATATTTTCATATTATTTAATATATTGTTTTATATTTGTATTACTAAAATGTACTAAAATGTACATTTTAGTACACATTCAATTTACTTTGCATTAATCATTTCAGTTTATTTCATTTCAGTTTGTAAATGTTTTCGAATTAATATTTCATCTCAGTTTTTGTGCAGGAAAACAACCCAAACAATATTGACTTATTAAAAACTCTGTTTAAAGCCACTACTTACTGTCGTTGCCTTCCCCTTGTGGGTGGTAGAAGGACAAGCCCAGAGAAATAATGGCTGCCACCTCCAGAATAATGAGGGTGACATCCTGCAGGGCCTCCCATACCAACTGCAGAAAAGTCTTGGCCTTCTTCGGGGGGATGAAGTTTTTACCAAATGATGTGTGGCGCTTTTCCAAATCAGCAGGGTTACCAGAGAGGCCTGCAAAACACACAATCAATATTATTAATACAACAGAAGGCACAGTTCTGACTGACTGGATGATATCTGTAACTGCAAAACAATGGAATTGATTTTAATGCAGCAGATCTATATTTCTATGCTAATGAACCATTACTGAACACATGGCTCATTGATTTATAAATACACAGAGTCACCAAAATATGGTAAAATTAGCTCTTTGAAATCTTGGACAAGAGGTATTTTGAATCACTGATTGGATTGTATACACAGAAGTCCTTTCAACCTGACATTCAATGTACCACCTTATTTGTGGCTCATTTGCTTTTTAGACCATAGTGGTCGCAGACAAATGAGATGTATCGATGAGAAGCCAGTGTCATTTGTTTTTCTGCATGAATAATTCAAAACAATCATACAATCATAAAAAACAAACTTAGAAGTGGCAAGGAAAGCAAGCCCAACTAATCCCACACCCTGATTCATTTAATATGGAAACAATTAAGTGTGCCTAGCTGGCACCTATGAATTTTAAAATGCTCTTCATGCCATGTCAACTTTCATCAGTGCTTTGGTAAAATGGTGTTGGAATAGTCATCGCACACATTCATGGGGTTATTATTTTAACACATGTGCTCACACACACACACACACACACACACAATAAAAGCAGTCAGACATTTCTGCATTTCAGGTGGATTATCATGGATATGTGTGTCAAGGTTTATAGGAGCAGCGGAACAATTAATCAGTGTTGAGAGCCGGCAGTGCTTGTAGCCGATAAGCCCAGAATATTGAATGAGTTTTAGCCTTTGCTTTAATCAACCAGAAACTAGTACATGGTGTTTGGGAGGGTTTAGGCTAAATAGAAATTTCTTTAAATGGATTTCTCACAGAAACCATTTTGAAACAAGGTTAGTCATTTTTCTTCTTTTATCTGCTATGCACCTGCACTTAGCTAAAAATAAGCCCTGCCATGATGTCCCTTGCTCACAATCAATCCTCATTCACAAATTGCAGACAGATCAGATATGATGGACTGCTTTATGTCAGCAGCAGGACTTTGAAAAGGCACTGAATCTTGTCAGTATTTCCAAATAAATTATTATGCAACAAGAGAAACAGAGTCAAGAGCGTGTGTGCATTCTTCCTCAGAGACGCAGCTGTCGACTGACCAGCCTGTTGATGATTGACACTGCAGCAAGGCTTCCAGGGGGGATAGAGAGCAGAAATCTAGCAACTAAGATTTTAGATAAGTGCAAGAAGATGGATACAATAAGATCTTGGTCCTGTGGAGGACAATCCTTATTTACCAATTCATTAAAGGGATAGTTCACCAAAAAATGAAAATTGTGTCATTTATTCACCCTCATGTCGATCCAAACCTGTCGGACTTTATTTTTTCCCCTTGAACAAAATACATTTTAAAAGTTTTTTTGTCCTTACAATAAAAGGCCATCTGTTGTTTTAGACCCACTTGACTTTTGTTGTATGCACAAAAACATTTTTCAAAATCTCTTCTCTTGTACTCCACAGAAAGAAAAAAATGATAAATGATGATTTTCATTTTTAATTTTCACTTTAGATTTACACTTGTTCCTTACATATTCATTTATTATAATCCGATTATGCCTTCAGTTATCAGTAAAAGTATAGCACTCTCAGCTCTCACATTTTGCCATGTTTTGCACAATTCTTCCTCAAAATCAGGTGGAAAAATGTAAAAAAAAAAAAAACAAAAAAAAACAACCTCCTTTAGATTGTGCCGGGGCTTGCTCATAAGAATGATTGTGACTAAATATTTCTCTATTAGTGGGGTCATGTTCAGTAATCAAGCAATCCTTCTGTTTGCCCTCTACTCTAAACAAGCTGAAGGTCAGAATTGATTTTCCAGAGATTGCCCCCTCTCTTTACTTCTCCCCATCTATTTATCTCTCAGTCCACTCCATGCCGGCCCGTGAGTGATTTGTATACGTGTCGACATTTACGGGACTGGGAACTAGGCTGCAAGCATTCTGGGCGTCTCTGTGGAATATCAAATCGACGTGGAGTTTATTTAAGCATTTTGAGGATCCTCTACATTATTTTGAATTATTTATTTAGGCTGGATGTTGTTTTCACACCCTGTCAACATAAAGATACTGTATCAGGATGTTAAACCAGGTGTATTCCCACAAAACTCCTGACTCACTTCAACAGACAGCATCTGGCCCTGTCAAACAGAATTGTTTCAATTTGGAAGAGAGCAGTCGGTCACACAAATCAGGTAAAAAAAACAAACAAACAAACAAACAAACAAAAAAACAGTCCCGATCTGGCCTAAGGATGGAAAGTCGAGCAGCACTCAGGCCTCAGGAAACACTAGAGTGGGGGAAAAAATTATGAAAATGTTCATCTTGATGCCATGATGCCAAAAGTAAAAAAATAATAATAATAATAATAATAATAAATAAAAATAAATAATAATAATAATCAATAGTAATAACATGATTATGTAAGGACTGACAGATGGAGGTCTACATTCAAGAGATCATCAACTAAAGGCACCCAAACATTATTCATGTGTTTATACACTGGAGGCTAACAAGAGCTGACTGCCTCCAGACAACTGCAGTCACATCTATGGCTGGGAGGCTGTTGCCGGGGGGCTGGTGTCAAGGTGACTGAAGCGGAGGCTTTGAAAGAGGATGCTGAAGGGAGACGGTTGTGATGGTAATGGAGGAGATCATTAATAGGGCCGCGGAGCTCAGCAGGGCCGGGCTGACAACCAAGCACAACAGGCTGTATTCCAACTCGGCACACAAATGACTTTACCAGGAAAAGACATATAGAGAGGGCAGCCTTTCATCAGCTTCATAAAACTACACTACTCACCTTGATTAGCTGATTAGGGCAGGAACATTACAAACCACTTAAAGTACTGGTCCAGCCTGTATTATAGGATTCAATCCTTCGATTTTTAGATGCAGAGATTGTGCCCAGTGTCTACCAATCCAATAGTAACATATTTGTCAATGCAATAGTAACATATTTGTTATAGTAACATATTTGTCATAAGTTAAACCAAACTTTTATTTTGACAGGTTGTTGTGAAGACCTTTCTGTATGTATATAATATGACAATAGTTTTATTTAAAAAAAAATGCTTCCTTGTGCTGTCTGTGTTAGCTATTGTGAAAAAATACACCATTTTAAACACACAAATACAGAGTGAGCAAACATTTAGGATTTAGGTGAGATAATAACTTTGTATGAAATAATTATAACTTGTAAATTGTAACTTAAAAAACAAACAAACAAACAAAAAAAACTTAAAAAAAAAAAATCTCACCTAAAGGGGGCATTTGCATGTCTGTTCATATTTATTCATTTATTTATTTAACAAAAATTTCAAAATTTATTTTATATTTTAGCAGCCAGGCTCATTTTACGCAAACAAAACTTGAACCTTGAATTCTGCCTTAAATATCCTTCATTTTTATTTTGCTCTCTTGGCCAGGATGAGAGAGAGACCCTGAACACATGGACAGCATAAGGGTTGTGGCTGTCTGGAGGAGAGCCAGTCACACCCCCTACAGATACACAAACTCTCTTTCTCTCTGAACAACATGGCCATCATTCCCTCAGAAATTCATCAACCTGAGGCACACAGCCTAGCGTTAAATACACCAGAACAACACACAACGTCGTCCTTTCGTGGGTTGTTTATTGTAACCGGTGTAGCTCAACACCACTAACTGTAAAATGACTGTCAATACATTAAATAATGAATCTTGTTTGTGTTTAAGCCAAGTATAGGAACATGAAAGAGGGAAAGATTTTCTGTTGTTCTGAGAACAACTTAAAATTAGGTCTCTTCCTCACATACAGCTATTGAAAGGCTTGCAATAGATTTGGATTATAGCACACAAGTCATATGGACCAATTTTATAATACTTCTATATAGGAATGCACCAAAATTTCAGCTAGCAAAAATTTTGGGCTTAAACAGCTCAGTGTTTCCTATACATTAACTACATTGTGGCGGCCCGCCACATTCTAATTTGTCCCGCCACAGTCTCAAAATTAAACAGAAATTAGGCCTGTCGCAATATTTAGAATAACCGTCTGATAACTGTGCTCTTTTATACTGCAAAAGTGGGAGTCATAGAGCAAAATAAATAGACTAGCACCAGTTAAGCTTTCGTGCACTATATTCAAAGTCATCTGAAGCCATGCCATAGCTTCATGTGAGGGACAGAAGAATATGTACATCATTAAATTTAAGTTCACAGAAACTAGTCTTCCCTCCGCTGCAGCTGTCAATCATTCTCTGTTCAGCACTCAAACAGCACATCACGTTCGGTAACGACAGTCAGCACGGTAAAACTCTCCAATATGATATATTCCCATTATAATACTTGATATGTAGACAAAGGGCTGTGGATTGGCATAAAATGACTATCTTGCTGGAGTTTATTGCTGTTTCTGAACAATGTCATCATACTGGCTACTGGGTGTCTGTTATATCGCACAACACAGGGACTATGAATTGGCGTCACGTGAACAATAACTGGAATTTAAAAGTGAGAAAAAACATATGATCAATAAACTGTTAGATATACAGATATACACAGGGATTCTCTTTGTGCCGTGAACTTTTCAATGTGACTACATATTGTTTTAAGCACATCATTCTGCACCTGGGATGCGCATAAGTGGTGTATTCTGCTGTGTTTTGAAGTGTTTCATATTATCATGGTTTTGCACAAAAATATTAATAGTCTATTTTGTTCTGTCGTATCCATCATATCTTGGTGCCCCATTAAAAAGCTGCTCAATGCATTTCAAATAAACGTCTTTTAACCTTACATTATTATAAATACATATAATTCTTTACATTCACATATAAATATAAATCTAATATAAATAGTTTTTTCATTTCATAAGAAAAACTGTAATTTTAAACTTTATTTACATTTAGATTTTATAAAATTACTGTGCATTTTTTTCTTCAAGAATTTCAAGAATTTTTGCTGCTGAATTATATACTCACCTAGTTTGTTTGTTTTTGTTTGTTTGTTTGTTTGTTTATTTATTTATTGGTCAGCTTATGATTATATATTTTATTAATTTGTTGTTTTTCTCTATAATGAAGTAGTATGTTTAGTGCATTCTGGATTGTAGCACAAAATTGTTTACAAGAGAACAAATTTCTTCATTGATCTAGACACTTAATTTTGCTTTCAGAATGCACCAGATTTATGCATTTAATATTAAAATATACAAAATTTTCCTACGAGGGGGCATGCCCCCGGACCCCCCTAGAGGAACTGATGTCCACCCACCACAGTCTCACAACAATCCTGTAGGAAACACTGCAGCTATTATGTGGTTTCGAGCCGAAATGGTTTTGGAGGTATTTTTTGAATTTCGTCATAAAAATCGGCAGAATTTGAAATCTGAGACTTTGTTTTATATCAAAAGTAACAATGCACAAAGCTTATTGCAATTTTTTGAATGGGAGGTGCGCTACAATCAATTCTTGGGATTGGGAAGTAATTAATTTATTTGTAAAAGTGAGAATCGATTAAAATAGAGAAATCAATATTTTTTACCCAGCCCTAATACATAAACATGCTGCCTTACATCTTTTGTGGTCAACTGAAGGAAAAAAGTCAGAGGTCTGGAAAAACATGACAGCTTCTTTTTCTGTTAAAATGCAACACAACACTGGACAGGTAAATCATTTCATATTTAGTGGTTGTCATCTATCCACTGATACATAGGAAATGGGCTTTTTCCTTCTAAAATCCTACTAATCAAAAAGTACAAATCACAGTTGATCTGTTTTAAATTGAAATATGATGTGTGCTTGTGTTTTTATTGCCTACTTATTTGATAAAAGGTAAAATATTTATAGCTTGATTGCATTATTTTAATGTTTTACATTCTTTTCCCTGCTAAATCTATTTGCTGCTGCACTGTGGGAAACTCATTTCATCTTGCCATTGAGCTGCTTAAATTTGTACATCAATTTGTTATTCAAACTATGCAATGCTTTCCCACATGACATCACAAAGCAATAACACCATCTAGTTAATAGTTTTTTGTTTTTTTTTAAAGTTAATCATATGACCCCAAGTATGACTATAGAAGCTTATTTGAAAGGACAATTTCAATTACATAAAACAGCATATTTTTACAACATTTCCAAACTATGTGATATTACATCATATGCTTCTCATCATAGTGATTTGTCTGAATCTAAAGGCTATTTAAACTGAATTTATCATACATTCGTATCTAACAGCACTACTGGGACTGTTGACCTTGGGCCCCATGTAGCTTAAGTACACAAAAATAGCAAGGAAAGACCATTTTACAATTTGCTTCTTTCTATCTGGTTAAGCAAGTGGTGTTCAGCTCTTTATGATGTGTCAAGTATGTAGGGGCGCCCAACTAGCCTGTGCAGTGGGATAAAAGCAATAAATATTGCTAAAAGGACACAACGCTCTTGCTGGCTAGAACACTTAAGGGGATTTAAGGAGTTGTGCACTTAATAAAGGTCTTAGTTTGTCATGCAAGACTGGTCTTCAATTAGCATTTAACTTTTTTTTTTTAAACACTGGGCAAAAAAAAAAAAAAAGTGTCATTTTAATGTTTTTTTTTTTTTTTTCCAGCTAGCTCACATATGATGAAGAAAGCCCCCCACTAATACACACCAGACCACAGGCACTTAAAGAAAACAACTTCCATATTTGTTTTCATTAATGTCTGTTTTGCACTAATAATTCTTAATTGCATTCCAGTAATGCATTTTCGCATAGAAATATCTCAATACACCACTGCTTTTTGGCAAAAACAAATGATGAACCATACAATGCGTATGCATATTAATGTGTCTGTCCTTTTCTGTGTGTACAGCCTCAAAAATATTAACACAAATCTCTGATATCATCCTTTTAAAACAAACATGTACACAGCATTCTTATCAACAGAACCAAAACCTCTGTTTTGTGGGGTGGGGATAATGGCTTGAAACATGGTAAAATCTGTAAAATAGAGCTGAGAGTACTACAATACTTATGGCTGATGTCATGGCTGTAGCAGGGTTGGGCAAAATTTACAGTTGAAGAACTGGTTCCCGTTCAATCTATTTTCAGCATCATTACTCCAGTTTTCAGTGTCACGTGATTCTTCAGAAATCATTCTAATATGATGATTTGATGCTCAATAAACCTTTATTATTATTATGATGATGATGAATGTTAAAAACAGTTGTGCACTCCCTCCATTTCAAAATCTGAATTGGAATTCTACATTCAGTTTGCTAGCTCAGTTCAAACTCAATTTAAATTCAGGAACTAAATTTAAAAGGCATTCTCATTCTGAATGGTGCACAACCCTTGATTGTAGTGATCGATCATGCTAAGGCATGAAAAACGAAGCTGTCTTAAAATAAATACCTGTTGATTATTGCTTCATTCAACTGTCTCCAGTTCAAAGCCTTAGCAATGGATTCTCTCTCTTTTAGCAAAAGGTTACTATGGATGTATGTATCCTAAAGTTATTGGAGAGAAGGAGGGAGACGGACAAGATTTGGGGTCCAACGGTGTGCATGAGGGACTTTTGATACATTTTTGTCCCCTGCTTCCAATGCCCTTTCAAAACACCACCTCTGACTCTCCTCTTAGCACGCAAGAACCTCAGGGGGTTTCTGAACAAACTCAGGTTAATTTCACATTGAACATATTACAAATAAGAAAAGGCTGCTTGAGTTTCATGCACTCAACAGATCTCATTAATTCTACAGAAATTGAAATCATTTCATATTATTATAGTGCTGCTCACTGCGTAGATATAACTGGATAACATTACGGTGGCTGTGAAATGTGTTGTAATCACAAATCAGCTAAGGTAGGAAAGCAGAGAGGAAATTGTATCTGCCATAAGCATTTAAAGCTCTCCCTCAATTTCTAATGTGTGACTGTTTAGACCTGCTGAATAGATGGGTGGCATTTTAGCTTCTCTTTCAAACTACTTGGATGAGCAGGAAATATCCACATTAACTGACCAAGTAAATCTATGCAGATATAAACCTGCAATTGGACTTAACAGTGGGCTGCAATATGATTCTGCTGCCATGGCAACTTGCTATAGTGGGTATTCAAATTGCACTTTAAACTGCTAGGCTCTTGTCCACAGTATTACATGATAAATGAGCTCTTTTCATTCATACGTATAAATGACACTTTTTAGTTACATTATAGCCTATACACATTCATGATATTTTCAAAGGTTTGGAGTCTTTAAGATTTTTTTTTTTAAGAAATTAATACTTTTACTTAGCTGGTTTACATTAAGTTGATCAAAAGTGACAATAAAGACAATTGTTACAAAAGATTTCGATTTCAAATAAATTAATGTTCTTTTGAGCTTTCTATTGGTCAAAGATTATCAAACGACATTGAAGACTGAAGTAATGGATGCTGAAAATTCAGCTTTGTCCTTAGTGATGTAAATATCCTTAAATTATCATTACTTGTTTGGCAAGAGCCTAAAATCAGTAGGTCTTCCATGTTCAGGCATTGGAGTGATTGGAACAGCTGCCAAACCCTTATCTATATTAACGGAAAGCAAATAAAAGGAAGTGATAAAAGCCAATGTTGGTCATTCAGCCAAATAAACAAGGGATACCCTCTAAAACAAGATGACCAAACAACTAGGGCTGCAACTAATGGTTATTTTGATAATCAATTAGTTGGCCGATTATTATTACGATTAATCGGATAAAAAGCCCAGTTTTCTTTATTTTATTTTATTGACAAAACACACTATTCCACATCCTGCCCAATGCTGTCCTTCATACAAACGTGCCAACTAGGGCTGGGCGATATGTAAAAATATTTTAAGGATAATTGACTTTAAAAAAAAAATTTGATATCCGATAATATCGTCTATTCGAGCCCCGCCCCTACCACGCCCTGTCCGCCCCGCCGGAGACATAATAGCCGACATGCACTGTAAAAACACATCAGTTTGGTTGAGCTTTATCTGTTTATCTGACAATAGCCTGCGATTCAGTAAGCTTAATTTAAATAAAAGGTTTTTTTTTTCTTTTTTCTGTGCTTAATATAAAATATTAGCTTTGTTATGTCTGTGTTGTTAATATTTTTCTTATCCAGTGTTTGAAATTAGGGATGCACCGATCCGATACTCGGATAGGGTATCGGCTCCGATACCGCCAATTTTGCCGGATCGGGTATCGGCCGGATAGAAACCGATCCAAATCCGATATTGTGCGTGTTATTCTGTGTTATTGTTAAGCTCCACAAAAGGCACAAAAACATTAAAAAGCACCATAAAGTTTCCGTGCACTATATTCCAAGTGTTCTGAAGCCATTCCATAGTTTAATTTGAGGTACAGATAAATAACAACTTAAAATACTCTATAGTTTATGTATTTACCATAGATGACAAAGAGTCTAATTTTATCTGTGTACACTCACAATAAAAACAAAACGTGTTTTTGTAAAATAAAGAAAAAAGGCACCGCTTTCTGTCGTCTCAGTTTCCATTTCCTTGAACGTGTGTGTGGAGAGCATGCAAAAATTTATCAAAAGAAATGTCTTACATTTACATTCAATTACATGCAGTTATCCCTTTACAGTTACCACTCTCATAAAATACTTGAATTACATGTTGACTTTTAAACCTAAATATAACGTCCAACAACATATATTTCAGCAAAATTAATATTTTTATGGCGAATTTTAATTGTCTCCCTTTCTAATGCATCCCGTCTGTTTTGACACGCATCAGGGTTTTTCCTGCATTGAAATTTTTTTGGTGGCCACCAAAACTAATTTTTGCCCTGCCAAGGCCTTATTTGATCAATTATGTGATTTATGAGTGACGCAGTGATAGGACGCGTGTTAACTGACGGAGAGAACGAGCAGAGAGCTCCTCTCTCGTGCGTGCGCAATCCCTCTGTCTTCAAACTAATCTTTGATCTCACTCCCTTGCACATATTAATCTAAATCAACTGGCACGATGCTAAAAGTACGGAAGACCAGATTCGGCATTGAAAGCATTTAAATGATAAAGTTCTCCTTGCTTTGTCAAATAGTGTCTCTCTCAATGAATGGGACACAGATTTTACTGATACTAGTAAAATCTATAAATTGAATAATACGTGTCAAATGTTCTTAGGTTTTTCTTCCAGTGGGGGAGCATCCCAGCCAGAGACTACAATAGTTTACTTATCAAAATAAATACAATATATTGTGTAACCAAAATACCAATAATGCCCAGAAAAGAAAAAAAAAAAAAAAAAAAAAAAAAAAACTTACTGTGTGATTTAATTATAAACAATCCCGAAATACATCGGGACTCTTATTTTAAAATGTCTACACTATTGTGGGCTGATTCTTCAGATGAGAGATAAAATATGATTTCCTTCAACCGTCTCTAAAACATATTATATAAAGGCCATAAAGTAGACATTGTCATAATTCATAAAACTCGAGTTCATTAGCAATCGCTTGGCATAAATGTGTGCTATTCATTGATTGGGAATCACTTTGAACGATAATGACATTTGCTGTTGACGATTTTTATTATCGATTATTATCAATTAGTTGTTTTATCCCTACAGACAACATTTCTCCAAAAATTCGAACAAAGTACACTGAGTATACTGGGTGTGAAAACAGCTTATATTGATTTAGAGTGGAATTAGAGGAGTGGCTGAGTACAACCTCAAAGTCTGAGATAAGAGGCTGAAATTGTCTTTTGTCTTTATCTATGATTTTAAGCCTTCTTAGGAGACCACAATGTATATCGACCACAAATAGGACTCATAAATATCTTCAAAACCTATAACTCTTGAATGGACTGTAATGGTACTGTGGTCTGTGTTATATTGTAATACAAACAGAAGAGGCTTGGATTTCAAAAAATATTACAACAGACCAGTGATGATTCATTTTCCCTCACAAGCCAAGTATGCAATAAGAGCTAACAGCGAGTCCAGTGCCAAACTAATACGCCTGTCAATTTCTATGATTTTGCTTCTTAACAAATGTACGAATGCAGTCAGACTCACACACCCCAGACAAAACCTGTTTATGCTATGTGATAAGATTGTAAAACCACATCAAAAGGTCTCCACAGCACCTTTAAAAGAAATGCTACTTTGCTTTTTCCACCCACTCCATTTAAAGGTGAAAGAGAAAACAAAATTAAGCCCCCTTCAAAAAAAATGAGTCATTTCTTGTGGGGAAGTCTGTACAGCTGTCCCTTCATTACTAAATGGAACAGAGTGATGATCTAAAATGTAATTAAGGACACGGTGTGGAGCAAATTTCAATGCTAGAGTGATCCAACAGAGCCCATATGCTGAAGTGGAGATGAGAGCCCTGCCAGTGTTTGCTTAGCGCGATCACAATGTTCATTGGGATGACAGCAAAGCCTAATCTCACCTTGCACCGAAGGAGGTGAAATAAAACAGACTTGATGGCGTGACAAACTCATTTATCACTAAGGTCATTGGGTAGGAGGACTGTAGAGCCATTCTGTAAACTAGACTGCTTATTTAGTAAGTGCTTGTGAATATCGTTAAAAGGTCAGCATGATGGTTCAGCTTTTCTTTAGATAAGCTATGTCACCTTCAGTGCCACGTAAGTATCCTAAATCCAGAGAATTGTTCAAGGGTTTACGGTAAACAACTTTCCTGAGCCACAGAGCAAAACAAGACCATATTCCAAGAGTAGAATTATCTTGTCATCAAGCGTCACCTGAAGTGACAATTACTCAAATCAACATATGTAACATATGTAACACTTGATAAGGCTTTTCAACTTCATATACTTTAGATGCTTAACTAAAACTACTATTCTGCTGAATTAAAAATGCTACATTTTGAGAGCTTTTGGCACTTATACAGCACTAGCCATGTGATGGGAATAAAATAAAAGGCAGAAGAGAGATCAGAAAAGCCCAAGATCAGTTGCCCACTGAAGCTAAGTAGGGTTAAGCCTGGTTAATACCTGGATGGGAGACCTCCTAGGAAAACTAGATTGCTGCTGGAATAGGTGTTAATAAGGCCAGCAAGTGGTGCTCACCCTGTGGTCTGTGTAGATCCTAACGCCCCAGTATAGTGATGGGAACACTATACTGTCACAAGCACTGTCCTTTGGATGAGATGTTAAACTGAGCTCCTGACTCTGTGGTCATTAAAAATCCCATGGCACTTCTCATAAAAGTGTAGGGGTGTAACTCCAGTGTCCTGGCCAAATTCCCTTGATTGGCCCTTACCTATCATGGCCTCCTAATAATCCCCATCCATTGAACTGGCTCTATCACTTTCTCCTCTCCACCTACAGCTGGTGTGTGGTGAGCGCACTGGCGCCGTTGTTCTGTAGCTGTCATGGCATCATCCAAGTGGATGCTGCACACTGGTGGTGGTTGAGGAGAGACCCCTGATATGATTGTAAATCACTTTGGGTGTACAGTAGTACATAAAAAAGTGGTATATAAATGCCACATTCATTCATTCATTTAGGTCTAGTGGTTAGCACAAGGTGTGGTGCTCATACAGGTCATGCATGTTTCAATCCAGCTTGCAATTTATCCCAATCCCATTCCCTCTTTCTTGAATGAAGGGAAAGCAGTCGTTGAGGAGGAGAGCTCCAGCAGAACAGTGGGAAAGAGAAAGTTGCCTGGACTAGATGGGAGCAAGCTGTGGAGAGATAGATCTAATGGACAAACCTGTGGCAGTCAGAGCCACGCTGCATCAGATTCCCACGTACAGGCGGTCTATGATGTCCTTCCCAGCCCATCCAACCTGCACCACTGGGACCTGGCTGACACAACAGCCTGCTCCCTTTGCCAGAGAAAGGGGACACTGGGAGCATATCTTCAGCTGCTGCCTAAAGCCGCTGGGGGTGTCTGAAACCGCAGCAGCATGACCAAGTACTCAAGGCCATTGCAGAGAGCATCAGTAGTGCCATCATCAGCTCCCAGAGGTCAAAACCCTCAAAGCAAGCCATCAGTTTAATCAGAGCTGGAGAGAAACCAAGGGTAATATCTAAAGCAATAGCAGAGATTCTCAATACAGAGCAGGACTGGCATCTCATTAATGACTGCCAAATACAAGGATAGAAGGCAAGGTGCTGTGGAGCTAGGGTGCAGAGGCTTTGCAGGACAGTTCCTCTGTAGGGCTTATACTGCACTCAGCATCACAAGTGAAAGGAAGAGGAGGGCCATCTATAAAGGCTCTGAATCAAGACAGCAGATCTGTGGGAGAGTACTGCTAGGACAAGAAGCTGAGGCTTGATCAACCTTATCTGGGTCACCTGAGTGAGGGTGTCTGATGTTCGAGAGGCCCGAATAACCTGAGGTCCTTGGTAGGCCTGAGTATCGCTACAGGTGTCCTGATTCAATTCTGATTCACAAGATCTCAATTCGCATCTCGATTCGATTGTATTGTAACATCTTGACTATCTGCATGAAAAAATGTGTCAGATACGACTAAAAAGTACCATGTTGTAGGGATAAAAACCTCTTAGTTTAAAGATTAGTATGGGTTTTGTTTGTAAATAAATCAGTAAATAAGTAAACAAATGAAATAAATACATAATAAATACATAAAGTAACATTAAATACTTAAATAAAAGTAAATAAGTAAAAACTAAAGTGAATAAATAAGTAAATAAATCATTAAGTAAAATAAATAAACGTTGTAGGTGCCATAAACAGAGCTTAACTTGTATTTAACCCAAAATATTTCCTTTGTGAATTTGAAGGTCAGCTGTAAAACCTAAGACTGAAGAACATTTCAAAGCAGTCTGGAACAAAGTAACTAAAATGCTTAAATTAGGAAAAGCAGTTCAATTACCAAGAAGGAGACACACAATTACCAAACGCTATTTATCTATAAAAGCCTGTCCCCCAAGACACTCGCTTGAAAAAGCAGACTGGATGTGGAACCACAAAGCAGCGAACAATCACAGAGCTTAGTAGAATGAAACACAATAAAGCGACCCATCTCAAAAGTTCTGCATAACATTTTCACATATCTGAGGGTGGCACAAAAGCAGCCATTACTCTAAAGGAACCATGCAAAGCAGGCCCGGAGTTGGCCGCAAATGCCCATGTGTTCCAGCTGTGACTTAACAAAATATTTTGTGGTCAGATGACAAGATGATAGAGCATGTGACAAAGCATGTGTAAAGTACAACCCACAAACATAACACCATGCCTGCAGTGAAGTATGGAGTCATGCTGTTGGGATTTTTAAATGATTTATTAAAATATGGGGATAAAATAAAACCTAAAATATGCAACATATTTCAATTTAGTTTTAAAATTAGTTTTCAAATAATAAAACTTGTAATGTAATTCAGTTGAAATAAAGAATTGGTTATTTGTCTGAGTGAGTTTGCAACATGCACTATTGGTTTCTGCATGGGGCACAACTGCGTCAAGTGGTCCTGCATGTGTAGGTGTAGATCTTCACTGCTTCTTACCTTCGATAGGTGAGGTCTTGAGCCTGCGGCAGATCCCTTGCACATCACCGTAGCATTCTGCAATTTTGTTGACCGCCTCGCCACTGCGGAGCTCCATCAGCTCACGGAGCTGCATCGTCGTGCAGCCAAAGTCCCCATCGTGGTCGACCTCGGTGACCGAGTTCCCCGGTGGGTGGTCTGCAGTGTTGTTAGCCATTTTGACTGGGTGAGTTTCAGTCACGCCTCACGATGTGAGACTTTCAATCAATCCACTTGTAAACGTAAGACTGAGTGATGAAGGAACGCTTCAGGTAGGTGAAACAATGTTCCCAAGTTCAAGGGATTTTGCTGTGTGAGATGCACCACAGAGAAACTGGAACAGAACGAGAAAGACAGGTTTTAAATTATTTTGTAAATCAACGGAAAAATGGCCTAATTTCTAAGTTTGAACATTTTGTGACAGAACAGACAGGAAATGTTGACACCATCTAAATGACTAGGAACACTTGTGCTTGTGAATGAAGCATCATGCTGTGATAAAATGGTGGGAAAAAGAAAATGTTATGAAATACAGATCTGCCTTTCATGTTTTTTTTTTTTTTTTTTACACAGTTCTCCAAACTTTCTCACACACTTGAACACTCGCAATATACAGATGCAACCCATAAAATGAACCAAATTTGCACATCTAATGGGAATCTCCATCTCAGACCCAGTTTCTGTCCATCGCAGTCAAACATAAATAATTAACCCCTGGAGGAATCCATAGTTTGGGAGCAAATTAAAGTGTTTACTGTTTTGTTGCCAGTCTCAAAGCCCACAGAAGAGGGTGGGAGGGAAACAGAGGTAGAAAGAAAGGGGACTGGGTTCAAAATAAGCTGGCGGTTACTCTGGCAATATCAGAGATAAGGGGGTCTGTGTTAATGTGAGATATGGGAGCTTCCAACTCTCTCTGGTTTTCTTATGCACACAGAACATGCAAAATGGAGGTCACTCTTTGATGTGTGCTCGCAGTGATCCGAGATGAAATTTTGGACTGGGATTCATCTACAAGCACTACGGCCAATTTCCCACTATCACACTTGTACAGTCAGTGATGGTAGCCATAAAAAGCAAAGCGCTGGATGCTGGAAAGCCCTTAGGTGGATTTTAACCCAGAATGGATTACTGTCCACTCCTCCTTCAGCCTCACTGTACACTGCACTGACCCCTTAACCTCTTATCGGAAGAGACATCAGACCAGGGCAGAGTTTCCCAAAAGCATCGTAAGCCTAAGTTGATCATAGATCTATTGCTGTCAATGGAGCTACGATCAACTTAGGCTTACAATGCTTTTGGGAAACGCTACCCAGGGTAGTTTTATTCTGAGCAAAATGACCTGATTCTTGTATTTAAACATGAATGAAATGTTGAAATGCAGAGGTCAATGATTCTTCACTCTCTTCAGCATTATTTTAGCCCTGTGGCTAAAGGTCTCTTCATACTTAAAGTACCTAAAGAGAGGTCAAATTTTAAATACAGATCTCCATTGTTCTGTTTTATGAACAAGTGTGTTTGAACAAACCACATTAGTCAGGACAGAGTACAGCTTATTCAGTTTAGTTCTAACATTACTACTAATGTAACGGATGTCTGTAAATGTCGAAATGTGTAAATGCCACAAGAACAAGCACTACAATGTTTCCAAACAAATGTCATCCATTGCCCAAGGCACTGAGAGAGGCCATTACCAAGCCTTCAGATTAGCAGAGCACATAAAATGTTTGAGTGCTTCTGTTGAGGAAAAAAACTAAATCTATAAAGCAATGTCACATGCCATGCTTAAGAGGACCCACCCAGATTCATCTCCGATAGTAAAAATGGAATTAGGAAATGGAATTTCGATTTTTTTCATTTTATGAGGAAAAAGCCTGTGCAAAACTCACCGCTACAAGATTACAGTGTTGCAGGTGGTTTAGTTAATGTTTTTAAAACAGTTCTATGTGGTTGCTTGGGTTTATTCTACCTCAGAAATATCATCAGCATTTTTTCCATTCAAAGTCCAGAAAAATTCACCCATTCATAACATCAAGACTTCAGTATTATAAGGCATATTTGGCTGGATGATTGAACCATTTAAAAAAAAAAAAAAAAATCATAAGAATATTTTATTAAGAATATATTCAGTCGCAACACCAGTAACACCGACTACTGTAGCAAGCCTTATATTTATTTATGTATTTTTGTACATTTTAAATTTAAATGCATAAATCTGGTGCATTCTGAGAGCAAAATTTAAGTGATTAGATCAATGAAGAAATTTGTTCTCTTGTAAACAATTGTGCTCTAAAAGTAATTTATTTATTGGTGATGGTAGGGCACAGTCACGTACACAACATATAGTAGGCTAAATGATAGTTCATAAGTGGTCAAACGTAGAGTATACATTTAAACCATTAAAAATATGTAGCAAAAGAGGTTACCTCTGTTGAATTAATTTATTTCTAGAATAATTAGTGGGGGCCTGTATCTATACATCTATATTTGTGGAACTAATGATCACTCTTTGATTTGGTAAATACAATCCAGAATGCACTAAACAAACTAGTTCATTATAGAGAAAAATAAATGAATAAAAATATATAATCATAAGCTGACCAATAAATAAATAAATAAAATAAAATTAAGGTGACTATACAATTCAGCAGCAAAAAGTATGCTAGCCTAATTCTTGAGAAAAAAAAAAAAAAAAAAAAAAACTTTGCACTAATTTTATAAGTAATTTTAGAAAATCTAAATGTGTTAATAAAAAGTTTAAAATTACTATTTGTATTCTTATGAAATGAAAACTATATTAGATTTATATTTATATGTGAATGTAGAGAATTATATGTAATAATGGAAGATTAAAAGTAATTTATTTTAAATGCATTGTGCAGCTTTTTAATGGGGCAACAAGATATGATAGATACGACAGAAAATAGGCTATTAATAATCTCTAGTGTGCAAAATCATGATAATATGAAATGCTTCAAAACAGCAGCACAAAGCGCTTATGCGCATCCTGGGTGCAGAATGATGTGATTAAAGCAATATGGAGTCACAGCATGCAGTTATGCTGTGCTGCGCATTGAAAAGTTCATGGCACAAAGACAATCCCTGTGTATATCTACATCTAACAGTTTATTGATCATATGTTTCTTCTCACTTTTAAATGCCAGTTATTGTGCGTGTGACGCGAATTCATAGTCTCTGTGTTGTGTGAACTAACAGACACACTGTAGCCAGTATGATGACATCGTTCAGAAGCAGCAATAAACTCCAGCAAGATAGTCATTTTATGCCAATCCACAGCCCTTTATCTACATATCAAGTATTATAATGGGAATATATCATATTGGAGAGTTTTACTGTGCTGCCTGTCGTTACCGAACGCGACGCGCTGTTTGAGTGCTGAACTGAGAATGTTTGACAGCTGCAGCAGAGGGAAAGCGAGTTTCCTTGAACTTAAATTTAATGATGTACATATTCTTCTGTCCCTCACATGAAGCTTTGAACACAGTACACAAAAACTTAATTGGTGCTAGTCTATTTGTTTTGCTCTATGACTCCAATTTTTGCCGTATAAAAGAGCGCAATTATCAATCTGTTATTTAAATATTGTGACAGGCCTCTTTTGAGACTGTGGCGGGACAAATTAGAATGTGGCGGGCCGCCACAGTCTAGTTAATGTATGGGAAACACTGTATATATACACACACACACACACACACACACAAAGACTATAGAATAACAAGACGCGTCACTCATATTGTTTTGAATGGGAGAAAGTGCAAAGCGCAATATGGCGGAATAAGTCCCGCCTTCTAAATAAGAGCCAATCGCCGATTGGTAAAGTCATCACATCACTGCAGCGGCCATTAGAAGCTCCAGTTCCTATAGACACAGTCAGACGCGCGCCTCCGAAATGAGGCACAAGAGACATGCTTTTAGGACTGCACATGTGCATTAGCTTGAACCAGCCTTAAAAAAAAAAAAAAATAAAAATACAGTTGTCGTCATGATTCAAACATTTAGAAAAAAAAAAAATGTATGAGACAGTTGTTGTCAGATTTCATTGGTGATTACAAATATTAAATTTAATCGAAAGCTTGGCAAACAGCTTTGGAGAATTTGATGTTTCCCCATTCAGAGAGATAGGAGCTGCACTTGAATGCCCAAGAGGCATTTCAAAGATGGCCACCGAGTGAAATGACTTTTCTTAAAGCAACTTTGATATATAAGGCTTGCTACGGTAGTTGGTGTTAGCAGTGCTCAGTCGCAACACCGGTTTCATCACTTGCCCACCACAATTTTTTTTTTCAGTTTAACGCATTAAAAATATTTAACGCAATTAACACAGTATCCATTTTTCTGCGTTATATGATCAAGCTCTTATTCATGCAAATGCTTTTAAACCATTCAAGTGCGACAAGACAAAAGAGAACGCGCTGTCTGTGAATGTCCTGCCTATGTGACACACACGACGCACGCCAGTATCAAGTTCTCTTCCGCGCTTCAACCATAACACACAAATTATGCCAAAATGTAAGTTTTGTTGAGTGTCCTCATAAGAGCAGTCTTAAATGGGTTAAATTAAGTCTTAAATGAATGCAAAAATTTCTGAGAAAATGGGATGTTTTTTTATATAAACATTGTGTAAGTTAGCCTATTTGTTATTTTATATTAGGCCTAGCATGGTGTTTTCTTATTCGTTTGGTTGATATATGTTCTATGTTTAATATAAACGAGTTTGTTGTTGTACAGTTTTGTTGTTGTGTTTTTCCCGTAAGAATAATAATCCACCATTCAAGCAGCTGCCTCTAATTTGAAAGTGAAAGTACAATACACACGGCCGCACCGGCATTCATTAACGATTTAAAAAAATAAATAAATAAAAAAAAGAGTATGACTCTGTATGACCCAGAGTGAAAAATGCTGTTAAATCATGTCCCACCGCCCCCCACTCCCAGAGTACTACCCAGAGCTAAAGTTAAAGCTGTCAAATTGCGATTTTCGGTAGCTGTAACTCAAGCAGTCAGCATAGTCCAGTAACATGGTGCCAAAACCACACACTAATGCAAATCACTCCAACCTTTATCACCTCTGTAACATTGTTAAGATCTCATGCATCCCTTTTTATGCCGAAGAATCACCCATGAAAAACCAGAATGAAAAATAGGGCTGTTTCCAACAACATCATAAATAAACAAGAGGGTGGTACAACATTCCATGACTACAAGATAACCATTTGCCAAGGTCATACTGCTAAACCAATCTGACAACAGACCTTTGGTGTGGAGGTCTGACAGTTGCACTGACTTTTGCATAAGAATGGTGCAATTTATCACATAGTCCCTGAGGTGAATTTAACAAATCACTTTAAATGCTTTGAGCTTTCCTACAATGCATTTAGAGGATGAGCTCAGCCCAAAGAGCCATTTGCATGCATCAAAATGAAATGGCTGCAGGCTGGTGTAAGAAGTGCAATAGGCCTGGCATATAAAACCAGCATTTTCGCTCTGTGTAGATTTGGTGAATGTGCAACCAAACAGGTCCAAAGGTCGTTAGCGAACACAACATGGTTGACAGTTTAATATATGTGAAAGAAAAGGCCTACTGCGGGACAATCCATGTGGGCACAAATATTTATGTCTATTTAAAGGCTGGGTAAAAATATTTTATGATTATGATCTTCATTTGAATGAACACAATTAGGGCTGCCACTAACAACTATTTTTATATTGATTAATCTATCAACTAATTTATCGAATAATCGATTAATCTAAACAACTAATTTCCAACAAAAATCAACAATTTTTATTGGAAAAGAACATTTTATTTAACTTGCAACTTTGGCATTTTTAGATGTTATTCGTCGTGTCATTTATGCCGTTATGTTATTATACCGCCACGCAATGAAATGTCCTTAAAACGGGTAGAAGTAAATTAATTAATTACATCAAGCATGCACATTAACAAACGCAGGCACAAAACAATCTAACCGTTACAGTGGTTCTCAATTCCAGTCCTCACGACCCAACTTCTCTTACTTAAAAAAGTATTTGGGCTGTTCACATGTCTCGTCTAAAAATGCGTGGAAAGAGCAGCCGCGCCGCTTTTCCTTTCCAAAGCACTTGCGCTCCCGTGGCGTCCGTCGTTGCTATGCAACCATGAACTGCGCTCTCTTTGAAGTATCAGCAAAGGATTCATTGATTTCTAGCCCTTGCATTAGCTTTACTACTATATATATTTATGGAGAGGAGAAATAAAAACCCACCCTCTACAGCTATGATCAGCTGTTCGGCTGAGCTTTCGATGTTGTTACGGAAAGGGCGAAGCTGATCGGTTGGTTCTTGTCACATGAGCTGCTGTGGCTCGCGTCACTTCTATTGCGAGTTTGCCGTGCACCTACATTTGAAATAACGAACTTACGGCGGCCCATCATCCAGAATAGCCCCTATACGTTTCATCTTCAGACGTTCATGCATCGAGCTTGTGCTGCTGTGGCATGCCAACGAAACCAGAGTGTACAAACCACCTTTTTATTATCAGCTAATCTGAAGTACTTCAGACCCCTCGGCCTTTGAAAACTTTTGCTAACAAACTCTGTTGACATCGCACTCAACTCCGCTTCACGCGCCATCCATGTAAACTTTGACGTGATGTGCATAACGTTAGCTCACACTAGAGTAGTCTAATTCTCAAGCAAATGACTAATGAGCCTTTTTTTTTTGTGATTTAAAAACATACAGTGTGACCTGTGTAGGCTCTTTTAATGAACAAATCAAAAAGATGAATTATTGGTTTGAATCAGTTGTGTTATTGTTTCCTAAAACGAAGAAGAATAAGAATAATAATAATCATAATAATAATAATATTATATATATATATATGGGCAATTCCAGCGTTATGGACGTGACATTTGAAGTCAAAACTTGAAATATATATATTATATATAGAGAGAGAGATATATATAGTATTTCAATATTGCGTATTCAACTTAAGAAAGCGTAATGCCTCTCGCAGTTCAAAACGCTTATTCTATGTCCTACACCTTCCCTATTCAACTTATGAAAAAAGTTTAACTGACGCGACCTCAGTTACGCTTTCTTCTTAAGTTGAATACGGAACGCTGTCTGGCGGAAGCTAGATATTTTACTTATAACTTGTTAAATACGGATATTTTTCTTACACTATCGCATCGCTTCACTTCAGAAGGCCTTTATCAACCCCCCGGAGCCATGTGGAGTACGTTTTGCTTTGGATGGATGCACTTTCTTCAGCTTCATACTCGTTGGTCCCATTCACTGCCATTTTAAAGCTTAGATGCATCAGGATATTTATTAATATAACTCCGATTGTGTTCATCAGAAAGAAGAAAGTCATATACACCTGGGATGGCTTGAGGGTAAGTAAAGCTTGGGGTAATTTTCATTTTAAAGTGAACTAATACTTTAATGCATCTCTCACTTACTGTATGCAATCTTTAAAAAGCCCATCAACGTATGCTTTCATTAATAATTAAGGGAGGCGTTTTCTCATAGGATAAGGACACGCAGTCTCATGAATAAATATGAGACACCGACGAGTCATCACATCCTGAAAACACTGACTAGAATTTCAATTGATGGAAAAAATATTATGAGATAAAAATATCTATATGGCAGTATACATGGCAGTGTTTCCCCATGGTATTGAAAATGGTATTGAATATCAATATTTTTCCAAGGTATCGTATCGAAGTTAAAAATTTCAGTACAACAACAATAATCCCTACACATGGCCTTCTCATTTTCATCAATATACAATGGCACAAACTGTACAATAAAAGATGCTGAAAAACCAACAGGGAAAGCCTGACTTCAAAAACAGACACCAGTGACAACATGTCAAGGGAAGAGTTGGGTGACTTCACTTCCTACAAATGGGTCTTTATGTATCCCTTCACTATGACAGCAGTCTCCATGACCTCATATGAAGCTGAATATATATATATATATATATATATATATATGTGTGTGTGTGTGTGTGTGTGTGTGTGTATATATATATATATATATATATATATACACATACATACATACATATACACACACACACATATATTATGTATATATATATATATATATATATATATATATATATATATATATATATATATATATATATATATATATAGATAGATAGATAGATAGATAGATAGCTAAGGAACTGTGAACATTGGAAACCATTCCTGAGGTAAATTTGACGTAATGTGAGATATTGTTCACAAGCTGTTTTATTGACGTCTTTCCGTGGTTGAAGCACAAATAAAGTGATTACATGAGACGTGATACATTCTGGTAAGTTGTACTAGGCTATATCTTTCAACATACCTTTGATATTCATGCATGTTTTTTGAGATATAACTTGTATTGAAGAGGAAGAAAAGACTCGCGCTCCGAGGTGCCGCCTGAACTAAGCATTACAGCGATCTGACACATCACATTTAAGAGCGTCAAAACGTCATTTATTGTTTGAATTTCAAGATAAAATGGAAAGAATTTGAAAACTGAAACTTGAATTCTTATCAGAAGTAACAAAGCACAAAGCCTTCTGTGATTATTGGGGCGGGAGGCGCAAGATAATATTTGATGTAGCAAAAAATAAAAATAAAAACGCAGACCTGGCAACCCTGGCTTGAAATACAGGTGATTCATAGGGTCAAAAAGAGCCCGTTTTAGCATCACTATTTTTAATCTGTTAATGTGTTAAAATTAAACACAAAAGCTGGTTTGCCAACCGCCAAGAAGAAGAAGAAGAAGAAATTCAACACGAGTGATTTTCTTCACACACAGTATGTATGAGTTGCAGTCTGAACACGTTTTTCCGCACCCTTTTGATTGACAGGATATAATCGGCCCTGACCATCGGCAGTTTTTAAACAACCGGCCGATGGCCGATAGTGATAATAGCTTTTATCGGCCGATACCAATTGATGGCCGATACATCGGTGCATCTCTAGTTTTTTGTGTTGACAAATCTTTCACGAACAGTTTTTTGTGTTGACAAATCGCGATTCGCACGCAACGCATCAACGTCCGTTAATGTCCGATTCGCGACCTAATGACTCATTTGAACAGATTTATTTTAATGAATCATGAAAACAACTGATCTGTCCACAAGGTCTATACCGAATCATTTACTCAAACAACTCTGAAATGAGAACATAAGTGTGCTTACCCCATTTAGCAAGAGTGGCTAGTAAAATTAGCCTTAATAATCCACAGTATTTTCAGGTTATTTAAATGACAATGTGTAGTAAATTAGGCCTACCTATAAAATCAGTTAGTTTAGACTGAAGTGAGGTGAAAACAGAACAAAGCAAGTTGTTAGCTAGGTGCATTCAATTGTATATGGCAGAAAATTATATTAGTTATTAGTTATATTAGTTACTGTAACTTTTTAATGCTTCTTTTTAATACTAAATTACTTAATTATTACTACTATTATTATACATACCAAAATAATTTTCAGGTCTAGGAAAGTAGCATCTTCTCTTACAAAGCTATGAAATCACAGATTTTTTTTCAAAGAGGGCAAGAATTACAGTGAGAGTGACCATGGATGACCATGTCTGTCACCACTGAAGACCATTTTTGACCCAGGAAAAACCCGGGTTCTGGCAAGATGACAGTATGCAAGATGAGTAGTGATGCTCAACAAAATTGCATTTATACCCTGTAGCAGTCACCAGACACATGTTTAAGTAAAAAGAGAGGTCAGCGCCTGCTTAAAATCTCAGCGGTGGCGGAATAGTGTGGCTGTGTAAATGGAGAAGAGGGTGCACTAAGTAGTTCACACTCCACATCCCAGTGTGAGCGTGAAGAGGATGGTAAGACACTGAGAGGATTAAAGCATCTGAGCGCGGGCTGTATCACTATGGCTGAACGTGTGGATCAAGCTGGAGAGGATGGAGGGTGGGGAGCGGTTGCGGTGGTGATAGAGAGGGCCTGCGAGACACCGGGGGAGTGCAAATGTGGGTGGAGACATCTGGGTGAGCGGAAGATGCCAAAGTAAGGGAGGGAGCAAGGAAATACTGTAAGAGTGAGGCATTGCTGTGAGATTAAAGCGTATGAGCAGTCACTGGTAGGCACCAGATGTAAATCAGGGCCACATCTGTTTCCTCCGCTGTACTGGAGCAGTGGTGCCAGTGCAGGCCTTTAGGCCCCATATCCGCCTCCACTCCGCTGGGGCTCTGCAACACCACAAACCCTGTGCTTCCTCGCCACATCTTACTTTCTTCAGTCTTTCTTTCTTTCCTCTCTCCACCCTCTCACCGTCTCTATCGGGTTTTTATTAGAGTGACTCATCAGTCTACACTGTATCTCCAAAGTTTCAGAATCAAGTTAGTGCACATCTAAAAGAGGAGAAAACATCTTAGTTCCCTGCAGACGAAGCCACTTCATGCTGTCAATGTCTAAAAATTACAATAATGCTAGTTCAGTGCTGAAATGTCTGCCGAGTGCAGTCTGTCAGCCATTACCAAAAACCAAATAATGCTGCTTTATCGTTTTAGACTGAGTGTGGTAGTTTTATCTGCCTTTAATCAGAAAGTGAATCAAATTAGGCAGCTACCTAATTCACCTATCAAAATCGTGTGGTAGAGAGCAGGGCAGAAGTCTCAACTTTTTTTTTTTTTTTTTTTGAATTTTAACTATATATGGCTACAGGGAGATGCAACAAAGCAAAGTAGGCCAGTGCAAGCCATCAAAGCCAGAGGGGTGAATCAAACAGTCTGATGCACTCCCAATAATTAAAGGTGGAGCACCGGATGGAGGCAGCTATTAAATTACCCCTGAAAGGATGAAGTTCAATTCAGGTGAGGCAGAGGGGAAGCCGTTTACAGGAAGTATACTAAAAAGAGGACGGTTTATTTTTGAGCATCGGCTTCATTTGTAATATGCGAAAACATCCATTTGGATCACGGAAATGGCTTGGAGGGCTCACAGACAACCAGCAGCTCCCTGGGGAGAGTGAGACAAATGGTGCACAAATAAACAAACCACGGCAGGAACTTGTGAACTCTCATTTTGTAATGTTGGAAAAGCAACAGATGCCCAGCACTGAGTACATAGTAAGTCATTTTTAACCCTCTAAAGTAAGTGCTGACCAGTCAATAGTACCTAACTGGTGGATGTTGTCCCTCTTTCCCTTTACAACAAGGGTTCGGCATTGCTGGACAGACAGGTCATCCGTCTTTGCTTCCCTCAGCTCCTAAATTTCAGCTTTTCATTTATCAGCTGCCCCTAGATCCCTGACAGGGAGAGCGAGAAACAAATAAGCTGTGGCTAAAATGGATGACAAGGAGGGCTGATCGGAAAAAGGGATGATAGTGGATGTGCATTAAAGCAGACAGGAATTTTTTTTTTTTTTTCTTTTAGAAGGCATGGCTGGAAAACAACTGCAAGAGATGGACAAGGAGGCATTTTGACAGAGGGGAAGACAACAGAATGTAAGATAGAAAGGAAGACATGGCAAACAGACAGATGAGCCATATAGAAAAGGAAAGAAAAGGCACAGAAAATGATTGCACTTGGTTGTGTGTGTGTGTGTGTGTTTGTGTAACAGGGGGCGTGTAATTGGATGCGGCCAGGAGCAAAACACTGTGTCTGTGTGTTGAGGCGTCGGCCTGTGCCCACCCTCCCTCTGACTGCAGCCACACCTGCCTTGCATACTAAAGCGGCAGAATGCGGAGCCCTGGACCCAGCTGCTCGCTCTGCACCAATCCAGCCGACTCACGCTCACACACAAAACTGAGGAAGCAACCCACCACCAAGTTGCGACATGGCACTGAGTCGGTTTGGCATTGTAGTCTTTACTGAATTGCTTTTACTGAACTAATATAGTAGGTTGCTGTTAAAACAACAAACAGCGGCTTTTTTTTTTTTCCCCCAAAGCACTATTAGTAAATGAGCACAACCACATTCCCTGTGAAACTGAAATGCATTTTTTGCTAAATGAAGTTCATTCAACAAACAGGCCTCACATTCAAAAGCTTCAGGTGAAGCTTGTGCAAACTTCTAACCTTAGGCCGCGTGTCCACCAAAGCATTTTTAGCTAGCTGAAAACACTAGACGCTCTGCTGAAAGCGCGCTTGAAACTGTGAGCACTTGAACGTGCTTTGGCATTGCAGCATTTTTTTTTTGTTTTCAGTTGAGACGCTTTGTTGCTATGATACGGAATATCCGCGGCACTGTTACTTTTAGCTGATTTCGCAGATAATTTGTTTCAGACTAAAAATGTCGACACAATGTAGAGTACTTGCTATGTATGTTCGGAGACCAGCAATATTAATTTCTCATCCATTTTGTTCCGTTCTCTGCTTGTTGATGTCAATGTATAGCAAAAATGTTTTGACAGTTGGTCAGTGTTGTATTTGTCCCGCCCCTCCTCCACTCTGATTGGACGGCTGGCTAAAAAGTGACAGTGATGAGCGCAGCGTTTTACTCAAAGTTGAACATTCTTCAACACGAGGGGACCGGTAAAAAACGGCGAGCACTCAGCGCTTGAGCGTGAAAAAGACACTAAGCGCCTCGTTATGCTCCTGCCATTTAAAATACATACCGCTCCCATTGAAAACAACTGGAAAAGTACACTAGCCACTGGAAAAAAAAACGTCTGTTGGACGTTGTTGGACACACGGCCTTAAAGTATTAAGCTTTGGCCTGTAACTCATCTCACACAGTGTTGGTCTGAAAGATTACAAAGTAATTGATTACTGTAAACAGGATGTACTATATGTACTATATAGGCACTTTTATTGGCCTATAACTGATATTGTGCACAAATGTGCTTACCTAGACTTATCAAACTTACATCTATGTTCTTTAGTGTGACAGTTGAAAGATGCATGCCCCCCAAACAAGGCAACGTAAGAGAGATGCAGCCACCAAACAAACACCAAGAATACCCTTGCTACAAGCTACCAATGCCCTAGCAACCAATCAGAGCACCCCAGCAAATGCATAGTAGCATGCTAAAAACACTCAGAAGCCCTAGCAAGTATTGCATTGGCCAGTAGCACTTACATTTTTTATTTATTTTTTTACTGTCCCTTCACTTGAAATAGACATCGTAATCTTTATTATAGACTGGATCAGGTGGGAGGTACAGCCACACCCATCTCTTTCTGAGTCCATACTGTGAGAGTCTGTGTGTGCTGGGATGGTGGGGTTGGCATGAACACTGACTCACTGACACAAACAGCTTGGCTGCCTTAAAAAAGGCCACACCCTAACTGCAGTCACGTGACCCAAGGGAAGTAGGAAATCCCTTACACAATCTCAGAATCTCACATAGCTTGCCTAAAAGATGTAAGCAATGGAAAATGAGAGAGAGAGAGAGAGAGAGAGAGAGAGAGAAGGGCGGGGGGGTGGGGGGGGGTTCTAGGGAGGGGGATAGGAGAAGGGTGTTTTGGTTGAGGAGGACAAAAACAAAAAAGCAAGCAAGCAAGCAAGCACAGTTACATCAAAAGCTTCAGAAGACAGAGCGTTGAGGAAGAGAGTGAGCTGTTTTACGTTCTTGTCATTTCATGAGCAACATGCTGAATTCATTGAGGCGTCGAGTACAGATATAGAGCGGCGTACCAAATCTTTGTGTAAACAACCAGGTCGGTAGAAAGCAATTAAACCCACCATTAGCAGAACGTGGGTAGCAGGAGATATCATACCACAGGAGCGCAAGTAAAAATAAAGACACAAATCAAACATGGAAGAGAAAAAAATAAATAAATGTAGCCAGCCAAAAGGCCTGGGGGTAGAGATGTAGTTGGAGGGGTGAGATGGATTGCATACAGGTGCAAACAAGGCAAAGGTGCCAACTGTTTCTTCCAACGCTGAACTGTGCTCTGCCAGTAAAACTGAGAAAAGAATTTTTTCACAGTCTAACACCACGTCCTAACCAGAAGCAACACAATAAGATTCCAGTGACAAGCAATTTGTCTGTCCAAAATGCTGCATGATGAGACGCAATCAACGTTTCTCCTGATGCTTATCAAGCGCAATTACTTTTAATAATTTTCCTTGTGGAAATTCAGTGATTTGTCATATATTATCAAACGTTTCTCAACATCCAAAATCAGATTCTCCTTATCCATGTTTAATAATATGCACAAGGAGTGGCACTTCAGTCCAACGAGTTTAGGCCAATATTAAAATTCAAAAAGCCTGTAATTATTTTTAATTTTACCAAGGCTGCATTTTTTATTAAAACACTGTAAAAACAGTAATATTGTGAAATATTACTACAATTAAAAAAATAACTTTTCTATTTAAAGGGAACCCCTGCTATTAAAGGTGCAATATGTAAAATTCTCTATCCGCTAGAGGTCGCTAGAGGCCTATTCAAAACAAAGGCGTAGCTTGATGACGCCAAGTTTGAGTGCGGAATCTTGGGACATGTGGTCTTCACCTCACAGCCGGTGGAAATAATCGCGATAGGCCTCGGGAAGAAATCATGTTCATGGATGCGATTATTAACGTTACTGTAGTATGAAGCAGAGCAGGACCGAGCGTTGTCGAGGCTGAACGAGGCCGCTGGAGTGATTGCGCAACACACTCCTCACGAGCAGCGGAACCTAATATGCAACTTATTATGCCACAGTCGCCGGCGCTGCTTCCGCTTTTCCGGTCATGAGTATGAGGTAACACAGCTTTGTTTATTATATTAGATACATTTGACTGTGTTGAAAATGATGTTATGACTTAACGTTACTCTATGCGTTCGCTCGGCGGCTGCTGTGAGACACTGTTGCACACTGCAGTAAGCTGGATCGAATTAAGAATATCATATTAAATGCTGGATGGCTGGTGTTGATAAATGGCATGCAATTAATTTTAAAACGTATTGTATGATGGAGAAAATTCTGTATTACTGTAACTAAAAATAAAGCTGCATCTGATTATGCTATGTTAGCTACTTCACAAAATAGTGTTTTTCTCTGAGCAGGGCTCCAGACTGCGCCTTAAACGGTTGCATTTGCGACTAAAAATATTAATTTGCGATTGATATTTTTGCTGAGGTCGCCATTGGCGACCATACAAATTCATGTTATGACTGTAAAATTTGCATGTTATTTGTGTGTTCCGTGACCAGTAGCCTATCACATCATTTGCTGTGTTGACGTAATTAAATGAGATGCTGCGTGTGAATGTTTCACTGAGCTGCGAAATATGAACAGGTAGGGAAAAATTCACACCAAACAGACGCCAAAGAACTAGAGCTGATGAAAGCCGACTGAGTTGTTGCCTCGCGTCACCTGCATCAGTGCAAAACAGCTGCATTTGAACACACCGTTCTGCTCCTGCATTAAGGAGATAACTGCCTATTTCTTCATATAAATTTGTCTATATTCATCATTAAAAAGGGGAAACCGGCTCTACAGACTGCAGATACACACACAATGCAGGCAGCGCGTGCTTACCGTTTGAATATCAATCATGCTGATCACTTTCATTATTCCACTCCGCTCATGAGATAAATTTAAGGTCATTAAAAGTCTTCAGTACCTTAAACAGTATAACAAGAGTAAACGATCATTAAGGCGTCTTATATTTTGTGGATGGAAAAACAAATCGCGATACTCCCTAATGTGATTATTAACTTTAATTTCATTAAATAAATGTGAGCGCTGCATGTTTTACAGTCAACAGATGGCGCTGTTGCGCGTTCTTCAGAGCAGCTCGCATTCAATGATTAGTGTACATTTGTCAACCGATTGCTTATGAACTAATGCTGATCAATTATCACAAAGTTTACTTTATATTATTTAAAATATATTGTGTTGTAAATGGTTGTAGCAATGTAATTTTTTTAATCCTCATCTGAACTTGAATGAGCAGCAAAAGTAAAGCACAGACATTTCAAAATAAGAGTCCCGCTGTATTTCAAAGTAATCAAAGTCAAGTAGTATGTATATCAATTGCCCCCATGTGTTATTTGGTTACACAAACCAAATTTAATATATTTATATATTTATTTCCATATATATATTTATTTTCATTTGATTCAAAATAAACTGTTGTAGCTTCAGGAAGGAAGGACTAAGAACAGTATCTGACACATTATTCAATATAAAGATTTTACTAGCATCAGGGCTTTACAGTCAACTAAAACCATTAAAAACATTTTTTATTGCTTGAAATAAATGTTAATACTAAAATAAAAATCTATAAAAACTAAACAGACATGTTTAAAAACAAAAAATAAAACTAAAAACAAAACAAAAAATTAAAACTTAAAAAATGAAAGCAGAAAATATAAAAAAACTAATCGGATTCAAAATATTAACAAAAACTATAATAGTATTAAGTGAAAATAGTGACTTTCATTTCCCAGAAAAGTCACAAGATGAAAAGCTGAAACTGTAAAGGGGGCATATATAAACACAACAGGATGACTAAAAGTAAGTGATTTTAAAATTAAGTTTTCTGTCTATAAATGTAACCAAACAGTTGTTCCCTTGTCTATTAAAACATGTATCAAAGCGTCTTTGGTGTTTCCATGGTTTCTACAAAATAAAACCGGAAACCGAGGGTAACGCGGGTATGACGCAACTGACAGGCGACTCTTCACACGTCCCGGAGCCTTGGTTAAAATTGCAATTTTCTCATGATTTACAAATAGTTGGAAACATTTGGGATATTGTAAATACTCAAGTGATCAAAATATATAACACTGGCCTAGTGGTTTTTGGATATTTTACTGCAAAATTCTTACATATTGCACCTTTAAGACTTGTATGGCTTAATATAATGTAAATGATGTCTCTTACTGAAATATGCAGTAGAAAACCCATGAAAGATTTACGTTATTTTAAAAAAAGCCATGACATATTTGGACAATGGGGGGTGCCATTTTGTTTAAGTGAACAGTGCGTTCTATGATGACGTCAAATGGTTGCACTCTGTGAGCTACTGAATCTACCCTGTTGCTATTTTTACCGCAACACAACTCGGAATATAAATATTTGATACCATATTGTGCAGCTTTTGGTTGTAATTTTGAGTCAAAGGGCAACAAGAGAAGCGATGCAAGTCTTCACTGCTTTACTAGTGATAAGAGGAGAAAAGAATGGGAAGTTGTGAAGAATGTGGATGAATAAAACTTCCTAAAGATCCACGTCTTTGTACTCTGCACTTTAGCTCTGATGACTGAGGCTTTTAGTAGACAGTAGACAGTAGCATCTTCTCGGCATGTTTAACTGTGTGTAATGCATTCAGGTGACATATCAGACAATTTTTACACGTCAATCATACATCAGTAGTTTAAATAGCCACAGAGACATTGCACCTCTTCAATGTTCTCATCCTCACTAATTTTGGGCTCTGGCTCAAATTAAAAAGGCTGATCAGGTTTTAAAAGGAACCCTGTGGGTATTAAGACTTGTATGCATTACTAGATTACCGTTGGACCAAAACATACAGATGAAAAGTATCAAAGGCATCAGGGCTAAAGTGGAGAGAACAAAGACGCACTTAGGAAGTTTTATTCGTCCACATTTTTCACAACTTCCCATTCTTTTCTCCTCTTATCGCTAGTAAAGCAGTAAAGACTTACATCGCTTCTTTTGTGGCTCATCGACTGAAAATTATGCACAATGTGGCATCATAGTAGCTCACCGAGTGCAACCATTTGATGTCATCGACATAGAACGCACTGTGTGCCTAAACAAAATGCCCCCCATTGTCCAAATGTGTAATGGATTTTTAATGTAAATCTATTATGGGTTTTCTACTACATTTTTCAGTAAGAGAGATCATTTACGTTATATTAAGCCATACAAGTCTTAATAGCAGGGGTTCCCTTTAAATATATTTAAAAATGTAATTTATTCATGTGATGGCAAAGCTAAATTTTCAGGTCATTAGTCATTAAAGTCGCATGATCCATATGTCACATAATTCCATTCTAAAATGCTGATTTGGTGCTCAAAAAAAAAAAAAAAAAACTTTTGTTATTAAACTTACTGACTCCAAACTTTTGAACCAATGTTCCGCTCCATGTGTGCTCTCTGCTCAGTCCCTCACGGCCCAAACACTCCACTCATGTACCACTCACGCTCACTGGTAGTGTTGTCAAAGGTACTGGTACTTCGGTACCAAGTCGATACTGAAATTTTGAAAATGTGACGATACCAGCATTTCTATAATACCAGGAATACAGAGTATCCAGGTATATTCGGTACCCACTGATAGAACTGTGGCAGTACTTACATGAATTTGACACGAGTGAAGCACAAAGCTTTGTTTAGCCTACAGAAGAAATGGTTAGCAATTAAATGTGACATCGCAGCCATGGAAACATTTTGGTTCATGCCGAATGAGAGAGGTACGTGAGTCCATACATTTAAGCTTTGTCGGGTTTGTATTCTGTTTTGCGAATCGCGATCTGGTCACCTGATTAGCAGAGAATTTAACAATATTCCATTAGTTATTCCACTGAACATGGAATCTCTGTTTATTTTCCCAAATCTTCACTCACGCAGGGGATTATAAACGTTTCTTTCTTTCGTTCGCTTTTAGGCCTAATATATTTGCATTCTTTACTGTGGTAAAGTAGAAAAAACACCGTAGGACAGAAACCTTTTTGCTTGCACGTCAATTTCTATTTAACACAGTTTGTGCTTGTTATTATACTTTATAAAGCGCATCAAGTTTATTTGTATAGCGTGTTTCACGCACACCGGTGATTTAGTTTCACTTTCTCTGGCAGCGCAAAATCAAACATAGCTTGAATGTCTGAAGATAAAACTAGCGCTTCACACCTTTTACCACGTTTTTACAACAAGTGTCAGTTACTTGTAACATCAGGAGATAACGAAGATATTATTAAAAAGAAATTATCTTTCCTGTTCGTGTCCCTCGTCCCTATCGAAGCACAGAGCGGTAGGGTATATGACGCATCTTTGTGTGGAAATAAAAAACGAATGTTTTTTAAAATAATATTTAACTTTCTTAAATATTTTCTTAAATTTAGGTTACCATTATTTACTGATATTTGTTTCATAGTTTTACAGGCTGTAGTGTGTCGTTTCACTGACGGAATAGCTAAAACAAATGCACGTCTATTACAAAATGGATGTTTCAGCATTTGTTTATTTTCTTTTATATTTCATAATTTATTTAACTGAGGTAGGCCTAAATACACACACATGCTCCAAATATATATATATATATATATATATATATATATATAAAAATTACCATCATATGTTTTTAAAATAGGCTACTTAAATAAAACAGTAAAATAGTTCCAAAAGATTTTCCTGTGGTACCGAAATTGGTACCGAGAACTGTAAAATTTTAATGGTACTGGTACGGACTACTCGAATTTTGGTGCCGTGACAACACTACTCACTAGAAAAGCAAAGTCTGCTTAAATAATGTGGCGACATGAAATTTCTCTGGACTTGTTTGTTTCTGATTGCAATAGCCCTACTGTACTGTAACATGGTGTGGTATAGCAGTGTTGAGCAACGTTGGTAAAATGATGGTACCCTCTCATTCACTGATCCACTCCCTGCTATCTGCTCACATGCTCTGATAATAATAGCTTTGTAGGAATACAGGTGCTGGTCATATAATTAGAATATCATCAAAAAGTTGATTTATTTCACTAATTCCATTCAAAAAGTGAAACTTGTATATTATATTCATTCATTACACACAGACTGATACATTTCAGATGTTTATTTCTTTTAATTTTGATGTTTATAACTGACAACTAAGGAAAATCCCAAATTCAGAATCTCAGAAAATTAGAATATTACTTAAGACCAATACAAAGAAAGGATTTTTAGAAATCTTGGCCAACTGAAAAGTATGAACATGAAAAGTATGAGCATGTACAGCACTCAATACTTAGTTGGGGCTCCTTTTGCCTGAATTACTGCAGCAATGCGGCGTGGCATGGAGTCGATCAGTCTGTGGCACTGCTCAGGTGTTATAAGAGCTCAGGTTGCTCTGATAGTGGCCTTCAGCTCTTCTGCATTGTTGGGTCTGGCATATCGCATCTTCCTCTTCACAATACCGCATAGATTTTCTATGGGGTTAAGGTCAGGCGAGTTTGCTGGCCAATTAAGAACAGGAATACCATGGACCTTAAACCAGGTACTGGTAGTTTTGGCACTGTGTGCAGGTGCCAAGTCCTGTTGGAAAATGAAACCTGCATCTCCATAAAGTTGGTCAGCAGCAGGAAGCATGAAGTGCTCTAAAACTTCCTGGTATACGGCTGCGTTGACCTTGGACCTCAGAAAACACAGTGGACCAACACCAGCAGATGACATGGCACCCCAAACCATCACTGACTGTGGAAACTTTACACTGGACCTCAAGCAACGTGGATTGTGTGCCTCTCCTCTCTTCCTCCAGACTCTGGGACCCTGATTTCCAAAGGAAATGCAAAATCTACTTTCATCAGAGAACATAACTTTGGACCACTCAGCAGCAGTCCAGTCCTTTTTTATCTTTAACGCTTCTGACGCTGTCTGTTGTTCAAGAGTGGCTTGACACAAGGAATGTGACAGCTGAAACCTATGTCTTGCATACGTCTGTGCGTAGTGGTTCTTGAAGCACTGACTCCAGCTGCAGTCCACTCTTTGTGAATCTCCCCCACATTTTTGAATGGGTTTTGTTTCACAATCCTCTCCAGGGTGCGGTTATCCTTATTGCTTGTACACTTTTTTCTACCACATCTTTTCCTTCCCTTCGCCTCTCTATTAATGTGCTTGGACACAGAGCTCTGTGAACAGCCAGCCTCTTTTGCAATGACCTTTTGTGTCTTGCCCTCCTTGTGCAATGTGTCAATGGTCGTCTTTTGGACAACTGTCAAGTCAGCAGTCTTCCCCATGATTGTGTAGCCTACAGAACTAGACTGAGAGACCATTTAAAGGCCTTTGCAGGTGTTTTGAGTTAATTAGCTGATTAGAGTGTGGCACCAGGTGTCTTCAATATTGAACCTTTTCACAATATTCTAATTTTCTGAGATACTGAATTTGGGATTTTCCTAATTTGTCAGTTATAATCATCAAAATTAAAAGAAATAAACATTTGAAATATATCAGTCTGTGTTTAATGAACGAATATAATATACAAGTTTCACTTTTTGAATGGAATTAGTGAAATAAATCAACTTTTTGATGATATTCTAATTATATGACCAGCACCTGTATACTTTGATAATTAGTCAAAAAATAAATCTGTTAAATCTGATTCTGTCGCACAGAACTGAATGAAGAATAATATATTGATATATTGATATTTAACATTATTTTAATGCAGGCCTATTTTCTGTCCAATTTTTGTGTTACTTAAATAAAAGTGTGGTTATTTTATTTTATTGGCTTGTATTTTTTAAATTCAGATTCAGTTAAATTTTTTAATTTAATAAAGAAGTCTAATAATAACAATTATACAAAAAAAAACTAATTTAAAATAAGAAATGAATAATTTTTTTAAAAAGTCATTTTCTATTTTGGTCTTTGGCCAAATGCATCTGGAATTTTCAGTTTCAGCCCAAAATTTTCATTTCGGTGCATCCCTAATAATGACCAATACGGTATCGATTCATGCGGCCCTAAGTGATATTTTAGCATAGGAAAGGCTACCTGCTTTAATGCTGCAAAAATTTAAACCAAGTGACTGACAAATACAAGCACTGTAAGAGGGGAAAGGTTAGGACGATTCTAAGGGCCCTGCACTTTCTGACGAAGGGGCCAGGAGCGAGATTTTAACTGATGGAGGCTGTGGCAATCAACTGTTCAGGGGGCCCAGAAACCCTAGTGGTGACAAAACGCACTGTTGTTTACACGTTAACGGCTAGATAGGACAAAAACTCTGAACAAGACAGAAGCTTGACTTTTGAAATCGTGTCGCATCTGGTGAGTCACACCGAGAGTTTAACCTCATGCTCCAGCTATGGACCTTTCTGACAAGTTACACTGTCATTTATGGGAGAAGAGGGGCACACGCTGTGAAAAGAGAGACAAAATTATGCACAAGCATTAGAAGCATTAGTGGTAATGATCCTTATTACAACTGCCATTAGAGGCTGCTATATGTTTTTCTGTTCCTGGAGCTACAAAAATCCCTTTACTGGCCCTTAAGGAGAGTTCTACTCAGAATTCAAGGGTCTCTCAAAATAAAATGTATTAATTTTCACAATAATAACACAAGGGCTCAACTAATGGGCTCCCACAAGATGGCAAACACAGTGGTCCTTTCTTGTTTTTCACCTAGACGCGCAGACATAATACAACCTAAGCCACGGGTCCCTCTGGATTCCCTGGCTGATGGAAGAACAAACAAGGCTGAATGACACAAGAACAGGCCTCGAGAAAATGAGCACAATTCTGCTGAGAGCAGGAAAGATGATAAAGTTTATGCTGCCGACAGAGCGCCCTGTTTTGGGCACATTTTGATATCAAAAATGATGAGGACCTAGGCACACCGTCGCTGGTCGTTTGAAGAATACTTTTCTTTTGTATATTAACCACATAATAAGTAGAAGAAAATGAAAATGAGAAGCAGAGGGGGTAGTCATGTTGATCGACTCCTCCCGGCACAGAGTTGGCGCATCTTGCCAAATTCATGAGGCTTGTGACCTGCATCAAGCCTGGATGTGAGAGTGTGGTTTGTTTCAGAGGAAGCCAGTTATGAGGATAGGATGGGGTACTCCTCAGGCCAATCCTATAATCCTATTGAATGTAATCAAACATGTGATAACTTGAGTTCTTTCCACTCTGCTGCAGAAAGTTCTGAGGGTAAGAAATACTACATCTAATTCAAGTAGCAAGCTGGTAGGGGTCGCTTCTGCAAGCTGTGAGTTTTCTTTGGAGAATAACATAAATCTAAATTACTAAGAGACATTTTAACCTTGGGCTCTGGATTGCACAGACTCATATTGATCAACAGGAGAAAATGAATACCAGCCTTGGTGATTTCTTCCAAGAATTCCTCAACAGCTTCTGCAGAACTTTTTTTAAAATAGAAGGCAGCCTGGCCTGGTCAGTTAATAGCTAAACAGTGTTATTTGCAAGAAGATACAGCACCATTTAAAGGTTTGGAAGTGAATCTAATTTGTTTTTTTTAAGAAATTATTATTATTTATTTTATTATTTTTTTTCAGCAAGGGTGCAATAAATTGATCAAAAGTGACAGTTAATATATTTATAATACAGGGAAAAAACAAAAAAAAAAAAAAAGAACTTTCTATTCATCAAAGAATCCTGAAAAAAAATGTATCATGGTTTCTATAAAAATTGCTTCAAAAGCATCTGTCAAACTAAAAACTTAAAATTTAAATTGCGGTATGGCTTAGGTGTTCTGTGGGAAACACTGAACAGTTATTTTAAATTGTAATAAAAAATTTTACAATATTACTGTTTTAACTTTATTTATGATCAAATAAATGCAGCCTTGGTGCACAAGAAAGACTTTCATGAAAGACATTAAAAAATGTATGTGAACTGATTTCAGACAGGTGATCTATAGTGATAACCCAGCAAATATGTTGTTAGTACAATGCTTATTTATTGGTAGAAATTAAGTCACAAAGTTGAGGGGAAAAAAAGAACCAATATGGGCATTTATGAAGGAATTTATTTTTAACTGCTCCATTTGTTTTTGTTGTTTTTTTGGTTTTTTCCCCCCAAACTCTGAATAAGTATTTTTTTTTTTAACAAGTATGGACAAGTATAGTGAATTTGGACATACACTGTTTTTGGCCTACCGTATAGTAAGGGAAGCATGCATATTCGGATGCAGCCTAGATGTTACACAAACATCAGATTTAGGGCCTTTTTACACCGGTAACTTTATGCATTTTTACTGATCGGAAAGCTATCTGATTTGTTAGAAAAAGTTCCATTTACACCTGGCTACATAGATATGAGCTGCATTTTATTTATCAATAAGAGAGAGAGCGGCATCAGCACTGGTAAGATTATTTAGATTCACTACTTTTAATGAAGATGATTGTGTTTTGAGCATCACCCAGAGCAGTGGCTGCCATTTTTGCTGCGGCTCCCGGGAAGTGATTGGGGGTTAGGTGCCTTGCTCAAGGGCACCTCAGTTGCGGGTTATGAGAGTGGAAGAGAGCGCGACCTTCAGGTTACAAGTCCAACACAGCGTCGAATACTTCTCTACTATATAGTACGCGAAAAACAGTATGCAAACAGTAGTATGTACAAATTCATAGTATTCAAAAAACAGTAGGCGAAAACCTGGATGACTTACTACTTCTGGTGAGATTCTGAAGTGCGCATACGATGGACACTTTACTATTCCATGACGCCACGGGAGAGGATTTGTAAATGGAGTTGAAGTGATGTAACTGACGCTGGTAGGTCATGTGACAGTAACAACATGCAGGGCTCTACGCTAGCATTTTTCTTTAGGAGCACTTGTGCTCCTAATAAAAAAAAATTTAGGAGCACAGTCAAAAATTTAGGATCACTTTTTGATCAATAACAGACACTAACTTTCCTATTAAAGGGCGATATTTGCCTCTTTAAATTAATTTCCACAGGCCTCCTTGTGCAAGGTGTCAATGGTCGTCTTTTGGACAACTGTCAAGTCAGCAGTCTTCCCCATGATTGTGTAGCCTACAGAACTAGACTGAGAGACCATTTAAAGGCCTTTGCAGGTGTTTTGAGTTAATTAGCTGATTAGAGTGTGGCACCAGGTGTCTTCAATATTGAACCTTTTCACAATATTCTAATTTTCTGAGATACTGAATTTGGGATTTTCCTTAGTTGTCAGTTATAGTCATCAAAATTAAAAGAAATAAACATTTGAAATATATCAGTCTGTGTGTAATGAATGAATATAATATACAAGTTTCACTTTTTGAATGGAATTAGTGAAATAAATCAACTTTTTGATGATATTCTAATTATATGACCAGCACCTGTATTTCCAGTTAATTTGACTGAAACATCAGCAGCATGAGACGGTGTCGTTTCACCTTGTAAACAATATTTGGAGTGTAGTCCATTAGGGCTGGGTGATATGACAATATTATCGTATATCGACGATGTCTTGCAAGTATCGCGATGTCGATGGAGTCAGTTACAAAGTCAGTTACAGATGATAATCGCCAATATCGAGAAAAAAAAAAATACAAATTATTTAACATAGTCCCATAGTTACCATTCACATTTATTCACGTTTCGTTTTACACACACAAACAACAGAAAAGGACATTAAAACAGTAAAAACAACATTTGTAATTACTTATTTTTCCAAATAAATAATGATGTTTTTTTTATTTTTTATTTCATTATAAGAGGCCTGTAAGGACACATTGGAGCTCTAAAACATAAGAAAAAAAAATAACCTTTGGTCATGCAGAACGAATCAAATTGTTTTTAAATCGCTTTTAGACAAATACATTATAGCTTAACTACAAGCTTAACTGAAGCAGTGTCTTTGAATGAAAGCACGAAAAGCAGCCCATTGCAGTGCGAAACAGCCTAACTCTTGTTCAGTGTAGATGCATTTTAGGAGGTGTACTTTTTGTTCAGATTGTATTACAGTTCTATTCATGAGAATCGATCGTTTTTTTTTTTTTTTTTTTTCACACACGCACTCAGTTATTTTCAGGTGTAAATGCGAGCGAAATGCTCGCACTGTAGAGCCCTGACATGGTGGATGTAGTACAAATTCATGGTGCGTGTAGTACAAATTCATTCATACTACACGCATTTGTACTATATAGAACATACTACTTTAACGGTCGTGAAGTAAATTTAAATTCAAATGTGGTACTTACTCAACAGTACACAACTTCGGACGCAGCTCAACTCTCTAACCATTAGGCCACAACTGTCTCATTTAATTTGCGGCAGTTTGCACGTCGGCTTGCTGACACAGCTTGTCATCTGTAGCGATGTGTGCTGCATTAGCGCTATCATATCTGCCTACAACATATAGCGTATAACACACGCTCACACATTTATTTATTTTTTACATTTTGGAAGGAGTAAAATTTACTAATGTGGTTTCAACAACCAGATGCATTTACACTTGTCCAGATTTATTCAGTCTTGAAAGTGTTTTGGAAGGAATTTTGAAATATAACCAAGAAAGCAGATGACTTGTTTTGCTGACATTCCAGCTACAATCAGATTAACGCACTCATCTAAACAGTAAAAGGACCAAACACTGACAATCTTTGTGATATTTTTGAAAAGCAAATGGAGATATGCATTAGAGTGCTATGGACACACCTATGTAAATGTTTATGCAAAATGTGGGACAGCAGCACTGCTTTGCAATGTCTGTATATGTGGGGAAAAAAAGCATGGTGGTCCAAACTACTCCCCTGGTCAGTCACCAGCTTACCAGCGTGCATTTCCCACCCTCATGTCCCCTGAATACCAACAACATCAAACAAACCGAGAATAGTTGCACAGCGACAACGCTGCACGGCAGCTGTCCCAAACCGCCGCCTCTGCCCTGACCATGTGTTTGATAAATACTTCAGTAACTGAAGCTGAGAGAAGTAAATGAGCAAAGTGTACATGTGAGAAAGCAAAGCTCTATACCACAGAGAGTGGAGATGACCATTTCTAACAACCCATGACTGATTAACAAATCATTGTGAAACATAACAACTGTGCACCTCAGTCCATCTCAACCTGACCTCACCAGAATATCTGAAAATCCAAAATATACACACAAGTCAACAGATGGCCAGCCCATAGAAAGCGGTGCCTGACGTCTGTCCCAACATTGTCAGACTGATCAGATGTCAGTTTGAGAGTCAGGGGGCAATGGGAAGGAAGGGCAAAGGCAGACATATCACCTGTTCTGGAGTCATGGGAAGTGGGGTATATCCGGAGGCTGAAGGTGAGCTATTAATAAAGTGATGAGTGTAAAAGGAGGGGGATCCCTGAATTACCGACTGCACTGAGTTAATTATAGTATGACTCATGGCAAATACTGATGTCCCATCAGCCTCTGGACGACTAACTACAGGAGCGGGCCAACATTTCTGTTTTTTTTTCCAAGAAGCATGTGCATGCTACTCTTAAAATGTGTAATATTAAATGGCAGTGAACATGCAGTCAGGTTGTCCACTATATATTTGCAGTGCACATGGCTTCGTGGTCTGGTACGTATTATTACTAGCGATATGCTGATTATCAGCCAGTCCCATATTTGGCCGTTTTTTAGATTATCGGCATCAGCTGTTGAGTCCATTTCACTGAAAGAAGTGCTACATTGTTCTTGTAACATTCCAAAAAAGAAAAATAAGTGTGAATGTGTTCATTTAATTACCAATAACAAAATCCTATAATCAACTGTTGGGCAATTCCAGCGTTATGGACGTGACATTTGCAGTCAAAACTTGAAATATAAATTCTCAGAGAATACATTTAATACCAACATATTGATGTTTATATATTCATAGTCCCTTATTAAAGGAGTCCAGACATTAGAAAAATGTCAGTCTATACAATCGTTTTATATTTTAGATGAGGGAAATATACGTTCGTTCCAGACATGACAAAAAAAAAATAAATAAATAAATAAAAAAAGTGTCAACGTTTTTTTTTTTTTTTTTTTTTTAGGAATTCTGTGAATTACACTGCGCAAACCAAAAGTAATACTGCCCGACGAATGAAGAAGGGTTGGCTCTCCACAGAACATAAAATATTCATTTTATTTTATTTTTCGTGTTCGCATTTATGAGGAAAAAACAACGTTACGGATGTGACCGCTCTGAAACCAGCACAGAAGACTGCTTTAAAACTTTCACAGAGACCTCAAGCGGGAATTTAAACCACCACATGTTGATATCTGGGATACCAGGATGGTAAGATTGCAGAAATATCGACTTTATACTAAATTTTATACAACTTTATACCCTGTAGGTCTATTGCAAATGGTTATGGATTATTTCTCATGTTGACAAGCATGTGCGTTGTTCAAGAATCAATTTAGAGACCATGATTTTCCTTCTTAACAGAACTGCTTGCTAAAATACATTAACAAATATTAATGTTCATCATAAAGAAGTTTAAAATCGCAGGTTTTCCCCACAGTCAGGTGAACCGACTGACACTAAATACAGAAGCATCAATGGGCTTTAATCCCCACAACTGTGTCCGACAAACTGGAAGCCAGTAAAGATGCTGCAATACTTGGTAAAGAGGATTAGTACTTTTTACAAATATAGCACATTCTTCAAGATCTGAATTGTTCCCAACTTCAGTCACAGCAGATGTTACGACTGCAATAAAACAGCTGGGACTGTGCTGACTTGAGATTACTGTTGCTGTCTTTTTGAGCATCACATTTTTTGTGAAATTTGCAGTGGATTTATGCCTTAATTTCTTTTTTATTTCTTAAAATGATAGTTCACCCAAAAATGAAAATTCTGTCATTATTTACTCCCCCCAAGTTGTTCCAAACTTGTATAAATTTATATGTTCTGCTGTACACAAAGGAAGATATTTGGAAGAATGTTTGTAACCAAGCAGATCTCGCCCTTCATTGTATTGTTTTCCTTCTATGGTAGTCAATGGGGACGATTCTTCCAAACATCTTTCTTTGTGTACAGCAGAACAAAGAAATTTATACAGGTTTGGAACAAGTTGAGGGGAGTAAATTATGACAGAATTTTCGTTTCTATCCCTTTAAACAGGACAGGCATGTTTTGGCATCTGCGTCATGAGATGCTCTCTTGGTCGCCTGGAATGCCACTCAACAAGTCTGTAATCTGTAATTGTATAGGAATTTATACAAGTACAAGTGTGTGACTGTTTGTTGTAAGAGATCATCTCTGCAGACCCTAACCAAAGATCGAAACAAATCTAATTCCAGGCATTCCAGTCCCGTCTTAAAGCCCAGACAACAGGCGAATGCAAAGACAAGCAGAAATATGCCATTCCAAACAATTCAGCAAAACAGTCTGAGGCACACAATGCGCATTCCTGCAGTTCCATTGCAAGAATTTTGAAATTGCTAGCTAACAATCTGATTTGGAAAACTTTCCACACACCAGCCTATTCTCTCTTCCTCTTGCCTTCCCTGTTCCCCTTTTCCATTTCTCCTCTCTCCAGCCAGTCTTTTGTACCGGTCAGAGAAAAACGACTGAGCTCTTATGCCTGTCATTCTGAGTCACTCCCAAAAGCCTGCATGGGCCCAGCCTCCATTTAGAAATTATTCCATGCTGTCAGTCGCCGAGAAGAAGGTGGGAAAATACTACCTACAGACCCACAAAATAAGTGAGACAGGAAACGGAAAAATTCCAAATGACTTTTGGGAAACAAATACATTAGAAAAGAAACACCACCCTACTCTCATGTAGGCGGTTAACCCTTTAAAACCGGAGGGAGCGCCCATGCTCCCATTTGCGAGCCAATAAAAACTGAACCCATAGAGGTAGTGTAGTAATATGCATTTACAACAGAAACAGCACAGCCGCTAACTGAATACAAATATGTAGATTTCACATGCTCATAACTTTATGAAAAATGCACAGATCATAGAAATGGCACATCATTATTTAAAGCAGATTCTCACGATAAAAATGAACCAAAAATCAACATAGTATATTGCGTTGATCACAAGATATTACTCACGGAATGATGTAACATACTTGGCTAAAAACATGTCTTTCATCTTTCCGGGATGCAGTGTGCAGGGCTCAACGCTAAGGATTTTTTCTACTGGCCCAGTCGGGCCAGTGGTTAAAATTTTTACTTGCCCCGCCAAAATTTTCACTGGCCCCACAACAAAAAAATTAATAAAAGTAAAAACAAGAAAATGGGCCTATAAAATAAGCATAGTTATTGTTTTCGTTGTCTTTGTTACATTCAGCCTCAATAAATAGGGTTATGACACCAAAAGCTACTAGATTAACTCACTTATATTTTAAATATTGTTAGACAAATAAACAGTAAGTAATAAAATAGTAACAAATAATCAAATTACGAGTAATAGCACAGATAAATACAACAGAACAAACAAATGAAATAAATGGTGCTTTTCAAGTTTTTCATGTAGGTTTAAACAGGAGATTTTCAGGTACAGAAATTGTAATCTAATGTATAACTATAGAATAGATTAAACTTTATTAAAATTAATCAGTCAAGAGCAGTTACAGATGCATAAAAATGTTTTTAATGTTGAAAATATAAAATGTTAAATACTGTTATTTGAAATTATTTTAAAAAAAAAAATGAAGACACTTTAAATGTGAAATTAAACCCACCAGTAGGTGGCAGCGAATCACTGTTAATGAGCGAATCATTGAGATTCAACCGATTCATTCAAGCGGCTGATTCATTCAGGAAGTGCTGCTCAGAGACGCAAAACAATTCTGTGGACTTTGGAACTATTTTCGTTGGCGAAATACAGCGAAACAGACGACTTAAATGTGTCACTTGATATTAAGTTCTTGTTCATTAAACTGTACGCTGAATAAAATCAATATCACATTTGTAATCATTCTAATATTTGGAGAAAAACTGCGCTCTTTGTGTAATATTGGTTAACTATATTAAGTTATATAAATATGAAATATATACAGGGGCATTTTTGCCCCTTATCTTGAATTCTGGGGGCATTCTAAAGGCATTTTAATAGACTTAATCACGCAGTGAATGCGTACACTCTAAATATGCACGCGCACTAGTCTAACCTACTAGACTATGTCACGTAGTGTATGCGTGCACTCAATGGGTGTGTTTTTGTTTGTTTTTTGTGAAGTGAGGACATACTTGATAATATCAGATCAATAAATTAACAATTACGACATCATAGACGATATATAACACACCCTACAGCACTGGCCTGATCGAGCAAGTGACCGTTCCGTCTACTGTCCCGAGCGTCGTTCACGCTGGCCCCGGGCCATCGGGCAGTCCTTATTGTCGAGCCCTGAGTGTGTTCCCGGAACCATTCATGTTCGTTTTCCAACGTGGAATAACACAAAATAGGTATCATCTTAAAACTTAGAAACTCAGCTTTTTAATGCACCTAAACATTTTGAAAAACTAACGAGTGCTGAGAAGTGCCTCTAAACCGGAGTTTAACGCCCGTGGGCACCATTTAGCTGCGAAAAAATGAATAACACTTTATTCAACTATACTTTATGCCATCACCACAAAATTTGAACCAGATGCAGCTCACATGTAGGAGAGCATCACCAAAAAAAATTCTCCAATCTTATTGCCTTCCTGAGTTATTCCATGTAAGATAAAAAAAAGAAAAAGAAAAATTATATTAAAAAAAAATATATATATAATATACATATATATATATATATATATATATATATATATATATATATATATATATATATATATATATATATATATATATATATATATATATTATATATATTTTAGATCAGCAGTTTCTCAGCATGAAAATGTCCAAATGTAATTTAATTTATTTTCTAAAAATTCAAAAAGTGTTCTATCAAATGATACCTACCTTTTGGGAAAAAAAAAAAAAAAAAAAAAAAAAAACAGCCATGCAGATCGACCATCGCTCTTATCAAATTAACATCTTGTCACCCTCGTGACCTTTGCGTCGAGAGTGTGCTTTCTTGATGTGTACTTGTTACAGAAAATTGACTGCCAGATGGACTGGATGAACTTCAGATTCATTAAACAAAAAACAATCAACACATGCTGACATTCACGTTGTGCAAGGGGTGAGTGGCAGTCGAGCTTTAAAATAAAATGCCACAATGAATGTTGCGTAACCTCCCCGGCACACTTGCTCTCCCTTAACCGAAAACACACGCACACACACACACACACAAGCAACAAGCCTTGGCAAGAAGCAGAGATAAAAGGTATCTAGCCCAAATGTTTAGTATATGATGAAATGGGAACTGAAACTGTTTACGGAGCTTAGTGAAGCCATCAGAAGCTATAGGATCTCAAACACCAGCTGACGGATGCATTACTGCACTTTAGGAAGTATTCAGATCAGAGTTAATAGCCAATCTCTTTGAAAACTCCTGGGTAATAGTACTGACAGATGACTTACATGTTTCGCCAAAAAGGATAAACCAACATGACCTAGTACACAGTGTGGCACTTTTCTATCAGCTTGACATTGTGCTGTCTCACCTGAGTGACTACTATGAGGGCTTTGAAGTGAAGTGCTTTGAAGTGCAACATCAGATGTGAGATTCCAGATTTTTAATTGGCAAGTTGTGTTAATGAGCAGCAGCGTTCACTATGTGGTCTGTGCTTTTTTTTTTTTTAAATCAGATAATGGGTGGGGTCTTTAGAACGTAAAGCCAGGTAATCAGAGTAGTCAGTGCACTGGAATGGCTTCCAGATGCCTAAGTGTGAGTTTGCATGTACTGTGTTAACATAGTTGATAGGGTTTTGAAAGGCGTTATGCAAAGAAGCCAACAAAATAATAATAATAATAATAATAATTATTATTATTTGAGGAACAGAGAGAAAAGCAGCGAACTGACCTCAAAATGTACATAACAGAAATAGACAAACAGAAATGTAATAAAAGGAAATGAAATACTGAAAGTTAAGAATACACTTGTGACACTCAAACAAAAGTTAAAAAAAAAAAAAAAAAAAGATTTTAAAAAGTTGAATTGACTTTGATTAAAGCCAAAAGTGAACAAACAAGTGTGTCTGCATCAGTGGTTCTCAACAAGGGGGAAATGGCATTAACTTAACTTAAAATACGTTTCGAAAACAAAACTAGAGCTAGTGCTCAATTATTGGAGTCAAAAATGTTGAGAACCACGTCTACCAAGGAATGTGTGCAGAACATCACAACAAGACAAAACTTGATCCCTCCCATTATAATTAAGAGGTCTCCACAGAAAATGCATCACTATGAACTGTAGTTGCAGGGCTCTACACTAACATTTTTCTTTAGGAGCACGTGCACTCCAAATAAAAAAAATAAAAAAAAATTAGGAGCACAGTCAGAAATTTAGTAGCACTTTCTGATTAATAACAGACATTAACTTTCCCATTACAGGGCGATATATGCCCCTTTAAATTTATTTTTACATTTTTTTCCTAATCTTATTAAATGTATGCATCATATTTCGTCAGTTTTGTTTTTAAATTTTAAACAAATTCAGGTAGAACAATAAGACTCAATCAGACTGTTACCAATCAAAAGAAATAAAAAAAAAAAAAAAAAAATCCATCTTTGCACTGCAGAAGAGGCACAGAAGCTTCATCTGAAGTGGTATTATTTAGATATTTACATAGACTACTTAATGCAGCTCATAGGTTAATAATTTGTACAAATGTTTTTAAATATAATTCTTTGAATTTAGAAATATGTAAAAATTAAACTTTAAAAGTTTGATATTTTAAGTAGAAACAGTCTATGTAAAGTGTAAATATGAAAACAAATGTAAATATGAAAAAAAAAACGCAAGTAGGTGGCGGTAAATCTTAATGTGGGAGTGGACTTCAATCAGATCAGTGAGTACCACATTTGCAATTATGCCAATACTCTGAGCTATGACTCGGAGAAACCGGAGTCTACTCGTATGATAGTTAGGGATGTGCGCAACGACTATTTTCATAACCGTTTAAACGGAAATTTTGCAACCGACTAGTCAACTAGTCTAAAAAAAAAAAAAAAAAGTAATGTGTAAATGACTAGTGTTTTCCAAGTCGATTAGCAGCAGCATCATTTAATCGACTAGTTTCGCACATCCACATATTAGGCTTGCTGCGATAGAGTGTTACCGGTTCAGCCGCAACACCAGTTATACCACTTGCCCACCGTGACCGCGGCACCGCTCCCACAGTCGTTTAGATTTTTTTATAGTAATAAAAATCATTTAGTTTAGTTAGACAATAGACACTACAATTAAAAACTGAATGTGTCTGCTCAATTCAGTGAGCCGAACCAGAGTCACAGCACAGATCAGCAGCAGGAGTCAGATTTCACCTCCCTTCACCCATTTCGCCTCACTGTTTCTAAATGACAAGACGATGGATGAAGATTTGGTTGCAAAGCGAAATGTTAAAGCACATATTTAAGCGAGTTTGTCATTATACTGTTTTGTTGTTGTATTTTTCATTAAGAATAATAACGAACCTACCCACAATTCAAGAAATTGCCAGCTCCGAATTGCCGCTACTTCAAAAGCGAAAGTAATATGCACAGGTATTCATAACGGTGTGTTTTTTTAATTAATTTTGGAGGCATTTTTGCTCCAAGCCCCATTAATTTCCAACCTTGCTTATGATAATCTAAATGTAGTATTTCCAGTTAATTTGGCTGAAACATCAGCAGCATGATGATACAGTCTGGTAAGTGCACATGGCTGCGTCATACCCGTTTCACCTTGTAAACAAACTTTGAAATGTAGTCCATTGTCTTTTGTTTCTTTCTTTTTGCTGTGCTGACTGAAGCAAAGTCTTTGACAGGGTGTCTACAGATATGAACAAGTTAAATGTAAGACTTTTTAAGACCTTTTTAATACCACCTTACATGAAATTTAAGACCAAACCTGCGATGGAAATACACACACACACACACACACACATATATATATAAGGCATGTGACCAGATAGAGATAAAAAAGCAGGAAAATCTGACCGCGCACCCAAGCCATGCCCCCTGGCACTTCCTTTTTATTTATTTTTTTAAATATATATTTTATCACATTAAAAGATATGTCTGATATTGTAATAATACATACTTTTGTTCTGTAAAAATAAAAGGCAGCTTTTAATAATCATGATAATTAATATATTATATAATAAATGTATTAACAGAATTGTTATTAAAGTACCTGCGATGAGTTTGGAAACAATTATTAATGATTTTAAAATAAGTTTATTCTGCTCACCAAGGCTGCATTTATTTGATCAAAAATACAGTAAAAACAGCTACATTGTGAAATATTCTTACAAATAAAAAAAAAGTTTTCTATTTTAATATATTATAAAATCTAATTTATTCCTGCGATTAAAGCTGAATTTTCAGCATCATTTCTCCAGTCTTCAGTGTCACATGATCCTTCAGAAATCATTACAATTTGATTTGATGGTCAAGAAACATTTCTGATTATTATCAATGTTGAAAACAGTTGTGCTGCAGATTTTTGTGGAAATGATACATTTTATTTTTCAGTTTTCTTTGCAAAATAGAAAGTTCAATGAACAGCATTTATTTGAAATTCTATTACATGTATTTATCAAATATATTACATTTATTAAAGCACTTATTAAATAGAAATATTTTGTAACATTTTAACTGTCTTCACTCTTCACTCACTTTATCACTTTAATGTATGACGAATTAAAGTATTAATTTTTCTCTTTTTTAAATCTTACCACAAATGTTTGAATTGTATCAGTATTGTTTCCACAAATGTTAAGCAGCAAAAACTGCATTTTAACATTGATAATAATAATAAACTTCTCTTTGTAAACAACAGAATTATAAACGATTCTAATGACGAATGTTGCGTTCCCAAATGCAAATTTAAACGTCACAAAGTAGCATTTACAGCGAATCGAAAATGAAAACACAGTACTGTTACAGCAAGCATGCAGCGCGTCAGACTATTATTTATATAATTACATCACAGCCATTGCGAATTTTATATTAAATTCTCACCACCATTCATAAAAAAAAAAAAAGTTACCGGGCGAGTAACACATTTTAGAGCTGATTCTACTCGCATTTGGCATGTTAAACCATTTGAACTCTTTTAGGGATCATTCATATGTGGTGTCTAAAAACGCATGGAAAACGCGCCGGCGCCGCTTTCTACTTTCCAAAGCTTGCGCTCCGGTGGCATCTGCCGTTACCATAGACTGTAAAAAAAGATGGACGACGCAACGCCGCTTCCTTCCATTGTACTGAACTGAATGTAAAACGTACGACGATGGGCGTTGACATGTTACGCAAAAACGTCAGTTTGGAGCCTGGGCATGCGCAGAAGGAATCGCTAGTGGAGCCCGGAGGCGGAGTTGCGGTATCAGACTTCTGCCCAGACGACTGCGTCATCATTGATGTATTTTAAATAGGCTATATAAATTATACACAATTTAAAATTCTACCTATAAAATAATAGGCTATTCTGTTTCTAAAGCAATAATATTTTTGAAACAGCAAATTCAGTAGATAAACTCAATATAATATGCCACTAGAAACAATAAAATGTCAAACATTCCTGCCATTTTAAATAAAGTTGAACTAACGTCGAGATCGATTGCTGTAGACAGTTCTCTATAATTAATTAGAGTAGGCTATCATTAGTTTTGTCCTTCTAATTATTATTTTATACCCATAAAAATAATTAGTAACTGCCAGATAACGATCACCTGCTTTTTCCCGACTGATCAGATATTCCTAAATCTTGGCTGAGCTTTGTCCTGCAGATGGCGCAGCGCGAGAAAAAAAATCTTCTGTCCAATGATCAGTCATTGCGTCTGTCAGACTATAGAAATTTTTGCGGTAAGGCGACAAAAAATATTTAAGACCTATCGAATCTGAACTTAAGACATTAAGACTTTTTAAGGCCTTTTATTAAGAAAAATATATTTAAGACTTTTTAAGGACCCGCAGCCACCCTGTTTGAATTAAGGCATGACAAGCAGGCAATTTCAGTACGAAACGTAACTGTTGTTCAGTATAGATGCATTTTGGGAGTACTTTTTATTCCAATTGTATTGTAGGTCTATTCATGAGAATCGATCGGGTCACTCGCACCGATGCGCCTAAATATTTTTTCACAGTCACACATAGATATTTTCAGGTGCAATTGCGACTGAAATGGTTGCAGTGTAGAGCCCTCAGTTGACACCGTGGTTTTAATTTTGACATGCTGCACAGAGTGCACAGCATTCCAGCCACTTAATTTTGAAAACAAAAACAAATAAATAAATAATGGATTTACAATTGTCTTAAATGAACTATTTGTTTTTAGTCCTTACAGATCTTATGTAGCCCTGTCCCTTTTGCTGCACTTGTTGTGTTCCGTCTTCCAGTTTGTGTTTCCACAGCATGAAGGTAAGATCTTACAGATTTATGTATGAACCACTCGTTTTAAAATCTTCCTAGTCTACTGACATTTGTTATGACACCCGCTTCAAACATTACAATGATCATAACTTTAGTTAACTCTACATTAAGTAAATCCACTCCACCAGCTAATTACTCTTCGACAGTGATACTATAGAAATATACAGAGCTAAAAACAGAAGTTCAAACACAAAATTCTAAAGATGGCTGTGCACTTCTTTTTCTGGCACATAAGGTCTAGGGCTGTGACAGTATGGGTTTTCTCTTACCACGGTGAGGGGGCAACGAATCCCGCGGTTTGGCGGTTAAACGCCCACCCCACCAGCCGTTGATTTAGAAACACCCTCAAAGCTTTAATATTTGCAACATGAGCCAGGAGAAATTGTGCATCTCTTGTTTTATACAGATTACACTGCAGGAGAATATTTGTTTTAAATGTGAATTGTTTTATTTAAAAGTAGACATTTCAAGCTTTGTTTAGACGTATGTTTCATGTTTGTGTGATAGCCTAATTATTCGCCGAGTTTCAGTTCATTTTTGAGACGTTTAAGAAAGATTCAGAGGCAGATGAAAGCGCATTCTGTTTTTTTATTATTATTATTATTATACAAAGGCAGAAGGTTTTGTTTTTATTGTGAGTGTACACAAATAAAAGTAGACCATTTGTAGTTTGTAATGATGTCTTGCACTAATCTGTATCACCAAAAATGATGGAGTAGCCCTATTTTAAGTTGTTTCAGCTGTCATGAGGAAAAATCCATCAGAAGGCGCCGGCGCGTTCGTCGGCCAGAGGGTTAAAGATAACAGCCTATTTAGTTTCATATTTATGTTTAAATATTAGACTATAACCTAATATTAGTTTTAAATTTAATTTATGTTGATTATAAAAAGTGAACAGCATGACTAAGATAGGCTAATAAGTTGCGCAATATGTTGGGAGACATACAGTGGATCAGACATGATTTCGACCACTTCATTAAGTTTTGTTTTGTAGTAAGCCTTTCTTTAAAGTGAATTTCGTTTGTATAAATTGTATCTTAATTTTAATTAATGTTTTATTTACCAATTGCCTGGATTTAATAAATAGGACGAAAACCAAGAACTTCAGGTGTGAACATCATAATTAAATGATAAGATATCGTTGGTCTGATAATATATTTTAGTTGAACTTTATCTGTAGAAATCACAAGTATTAGAACCTAGCAGTTAATTAATAATAATCAGACACACGCACAAAATAAATCCCCCATATGTTTGGACTGTCCCTCCCCCTTGCGCAAAGCTGTTTATTTCTCTAGAAGCACTTGAACATAGAACAGAAGACAGTGAATCATGATAAACAGTGATTGTGTTTATTGTTCATATTAGGGGTGTAAATAGGCTGGTTCGTCACAATTCGATACAATATCGATTCTCGTAGCCAGTGATACAATATTTTCCGATACCTCAAAAAGTTCTGCGATACGATTACGATACGATTCAGTTCAGGGGTATATCGATCAATATTTCGATATTGTGATATTATGTGCCTATTTTGCACTACCAGTTACATTTTTATTAACTCTCAACTGCAGCCAAATTATATAACAAACAATTACTTCAAAATTTCACATCCTGCACCCTGATTGGAACATCCACCAAAAAAAAAAAAAAAAAAAAATTCACAGTAATCTAATGACAGCTTATTATATGACAACGGTCATGAAAGTATTTTAGGCTTCTGTGCTAAAATGTGCTATGTCAAAAAAACTGATAAACAAGTAAATGTTGTATATATTGTGTATATATTGTATATAGGCCTATATTCTATGAAATTAAAAGACATTTCTTTTAAATGTACAGCGCAGCTTTTTAATGAAGCAACAACATATTATAGGCAGGACAGAACAAGACAGGCTATTAATATTCTTTTAATTGTGCAAAAGTATTATGAAGGCTCCAATACAGAGTGGCACAAAGCACTTATGCGCATCCCGTGTGCAGAATGATGCGCTTGAAGCAACACAGAGTCACAGTGCGCAGCGCTCCTATGCAGCAGTTTATTGAGCATTTTCTTTTAACAGTTTTAATTTCAGTTATTGTGTGCGCGAAGAATGATTCATAGCACTCTGTCCTCCAGTGTTGTGATCTAACTAACAGACATTGTTTGAGATGTGAGCGCCCTGCTTTTTGCAAGGCTTAAACACGAGCAAATTATAAACTTTCAAGAAGATTCAGCACTGGCTCGATCGGGACAGTGACAGTTCCATCTACTGTCCCGAGCGTCTTTCGCAAGCTCTGACAGGTAGTTTAAACAAGAATGCACGCGTTGGCGATAATGCATAGACTGACGTGTGAAAATGTGGAGTGTGTTAAAACAAAGGTGCCTCTATAAATAGCCCACAGGTATCGATTTTTTACACGTTGCATCGATGCATCGTATCGTTAGACATTAGATCAATGTATCGAACTATATCGATGTATTGTTACACCCCAAGTTCATATCACACACCATATGCACTCCTGTAACTTTCACCAGCAAAAAAAATATATAAATAAATAAAATACAAAAAAAGTGCGGTGATGACGGCGATTACCTCAACACCGCGGTAGGCATCTCATTACCGCGGTGATGCGATAATGCGGTTATCATCACAGCCCTAATAAGTTCTATAGATTTAAATAACATCTATCCGTATTATCAAAGCTAACCATTTCTGGTCTCTTAATGGGACTGCTACTTGTCTGATCTGTATGAAAAAAAAAAAACAGTTAGTGTCTGCTAGGTATTAGGAAGACAACTCTGATCAACTATAAAAAGCATCAATAACTGTGCCAATAACTTTAACTCAAAATTCATGGTTGTAACAACACCTGTATTTGTTGCAACTGTTCAACTGGAACCTGACAGAGAACACAATCCAGCTACGAACCCCAGGTAATTTGGGAGCCCTGACATAAATGGTTTTCCAAATTTATCTCCTCAACGTAACAATAATTATTTAGCAAAATAAATGATTCATTATAAAAAGCAAACACAAATTGCTGCCATTTAGCATTGAAAATAAACAGTGGAGTACACAAAAATCAGACCAGGAATCACAGACATTTTCAGCTAATTGCATCCCAGCATTACATGCTGGTTATCATAGAAACACTGCTAAACAAACCCCAGAGTAGTCCAATAATGTTTGTTAATGAAGGCACTGATGTGGCGTTCATAAACAAGCAACATTAATGGGAAAAGCTACTTCATAAGAGAGTCAGTGCTACATTATCAGCGGTTCTCTACAAGTAGTACAGCTGCATTATTGCAGCCAATGGATAATACTAAATGACCAAAATTGTCCTATGATAAAAAAATAATGCAGATACGGAAGAAAACATTTACAATTGTGACAAAAATGATAAGAATCATGGAAAAAGATTGCGCACTGTCTTAATCATGACGCTCCACAGGGTTTTCAAGAACTAAAATATTCTATTTGTGACACCTCAGCAGTTTCCACTCTCCGTAATGGCAATGAAGAAACATCGCCTGCCAGGCCCTAACATGTCACATGCAAGCCCGAAGGCCATGATTTTTATTCTCTTCCTCCATCTATGCATCTTTCTCTTGCGCTAGCTTAAAATGCCCTCTCTTAACTCAGAGCAAGTTCAAGACCACTGCAGCTTGTGAAAATTATACCACCAGCAAAACATGTCTAAACACATTGCAACACTGCCTGGGATTTGTCTGTGCAATCAATGTGGCTCAGTTCACATCAACAGTTCTGCCAATAACTGGAATGAATGTCATGTGTTCTTGTCTGAAACCATCCCTCCCTCTCTCTGCTTTGTAGTTTTTTTCTGCCGAGCTTCTTTGAATCCAGAGTGTCTGTTTGGGCCCGAGATGGATGGATGGAGTCTTGACAATGTCTACAGATGTCACATTCTCCGCTTTTAAGGCCCGCTTTGCTCTAGAGGGAAAAACTTTCCAAACATACAGAAGTTTTTGAAGGGTTATCTTCACTGACTAGGCAGCTTCTGCTGAGACACCCTTTTATGCTACAAATTATTAGACAGCAACAGACTTTTTAAACCAAATGTCAATGGCTGAGAGACTCACAGACAGACACACACCCTTGTGACTTTTCTGTCTTTTGTTCCATTCAGCAAGCCTATCTACATAGAAATGCTTGAGTCTTGTACTCAATGGACAACACCCAAAACGCAAACCCAACACCACACACACACACCTAAAAATCTCTTTCTTTGAGGATCTCTTCCTCTCAGGATAATCTCTAATGAAAATTGATTTCTAACAATACAACCCTGTGAATAAACTCGAAAGCAGCAGTATATATATACAGCTACAGTAACACACTAGATTCTTACATTTTCTGAAGATCTGTTTTATCCTCAACAAACCACAAGATTTATTAATAGATGTTGCTATGTATTTTCCAAATACAGTGGTTAATTGCCGTTAACAGCAGGGTCAACATTGTGAATGGAAAGTTAACCGATTAAAGATTTTTCACATTTTAAATTTCTGTATCTCATGCTCCACTCTCATTTGTTTCTATAGAGTTGGCAAGGGACGCTTACATCAACAGTTCATGATCAGATTATGTCAACTCTTCAAAAGCAAATGAACGCTTGGATTGAACACCTCAAATGATTAAACACTGATGTAAAATGTTTAAACACATTACAATTAGGGTTGTAACGGTATGATATTTCCACGGTATGATAACAGTCTCAGAAAATATTACTGTTTCACGGTATCATGGTATACAGTATTAAACAATCATTTATTATTATTATTGGTTAAAATGACCAATAAATTAATGAAAATGTTTGTTTTGTCCATTCAAATTTCAATAATCAAAAACAATCAAGTAAATTTAATAAATGATTATGGGATTAGATTAACAACTTTTATTTAATCTATTAAAATTCAGAAATTCTGGTTTGACAATTCTTCTAGCATTTATTATTTAATACAAATATATTATCAAAAAATGGTGGTAATGAAATTAATGCATAAAACTTTTTATCCTTTTAAGAACAGAGATGTACTAAATTAAAGCATGTACAAAAATTATATATATAATATAATTTATTATATGTATTATATATATATATATATATATATATATATATATATATATATATATATATATATATATATATATATATATATATATTAGTTATAAATAAATAATGTTTACATAAATTGCATTATTATTATTGTTATTATTTTGAGAAGTACATTCTGTTTTACAATCATAATATATTTGTCAATTTCTTCGAGTTAAAAACCAGACTTTTATTTAAGAGTCATCTCAGAGCAACCTTGGATATGTTTGTGTTCATGTCCTCAGATAGCGAGACGGCAAACACTGAAAAAAACAATAAGAGCATTGCGCATACTTGAGTATGTATTACACGAAACAGCGCAGCTCATTCACACAGACAAAACAAACATATTTATACAGCAGTCTTTTTGCGGTTTAATATTCACAGACCCCACCTAGACCATGTCGCAATTTTATTTATTGTACAGCTCTGCTTTTGTTTTCTTCATCAATCTATCAAAACACGCGTTTTTTACGTGACATCGCTGAGTTATACTGTATATTCCATTTTCATGACTGGATTCCAGGATTCCCTTTCCATCACGCACATCATACAACTTAAGTTATAAATGGAACATACCTGCATCTGCACAGATGGTGTTTTTGAATATAGGTGAACATTTTCGATGCGTTTCCTCCTTTTGCATGTACTTTGCATCTGCATTTTTTGCAAACTGGATATCTACCCTCGAGGGCAACCCTGCGTTTGTTTTTCGATATCCAAAGTATTCCCATACTGCAAATTTTAACTTATTTTTCGAGGGGGGATAGAGATTAGAGATAGCAAACTCTGTCTCTGACATTGTCTCTGCTGTGTGTGGGTGGAGCAAGTTTAGAGTCTAGTGAAGTGGAAAGTTGTTGTCTATGGTAGTGCTGGGCGGTGTACCGGTTCATATGGTATACCGGTTTCAATTTCGAGAACGATATGGATTTTTCAAAAACAGCCATACCGGTGCGTAGCTAAAACAGCTGCTGTCTCTATTCAATGGCCATGAAGCGCTATGTAGAGTGTACAGAGAGCGGACTTCTATTAACTACATACCCTTCTTACACTAATGGAAACAACTTTATAACACAACAATAAATAACTCACAAAACTAACTCTCTTTAATACTGCACATACCATGTAGAGCCATGTGATTTCCACGGTGCAGAAAACACAGTTTTTTTCAATAACGTAAATAAGCAAATGTATACAATATGATAATCAAACGTGAGCAAACCGTGATATACTGTCATACCAGTATATCATTACAACCCTAATTACAATATTTAGAACTTAAGAGAAATATATTCAGACACATCAAGACATTTATCCTGAAGCAGGCACTTTGCCTTATACTGCTCTGTAAGTTTTACACACTCAGGTAGTCGACACTCCATATGAAAGAGCAGCGATTTGTGTTAGAAGGGAAGCGTCCCAGGCTTACTACTAAAAACATGGGGATGGGTGATTTTTCCGATTAATTTGAATGTTTTGCCACGATTTTATTATTTTTAAATCGAGAAATCGCGGTTTTGAATAAAAATGTTAGCAAACGTTATAATTAGACATGTTGACAATTCAGCAATGGTAACCGTTAAGACAAGAAAATTATCCGACCACATGATGGCGCACCTGATTAACCACTCTGGTGTGATGCTCTATGAACGCTAAGCGGCTGTTGTTCACTCAGGAATGCGTTATTGTGTAAAAAAAAAAAACAAGACGCGGGGAGTGGAATGGGGGAAAAAGCAAAGTTATTAGACAGGAGTTGAACTTTTTTTTTTAACTTGAGCTCCACATTTAGAATGCCGTTTCATGGGTGAGAAGCTCCAAAAGAAGCGAGTGCAACAGCCAAACATGTCCACTACACATAAAAGCAACAGGAAAAATAGTGCAATGGAATGCAAAAACCTGTAAAGAATTACTACTGTATGTTTGATATTTCATGTTTGCATTATGGTGACAGGCTGAAACATGCTGTTTCTGTTTTTACAAACCGTTTGCTGTTAAAAATAGCCTATTACTAGTGTTTTTTATTGCTATTACTTTTTGGCTAAGAAATATTGAACTTTTTTTTATTTTATATTATTTCTGAGTATATAGGATGTGTTTAAGATAAGTTTGTATATGTGCCTTCATATTTCATGCATATTTTCTGGAATACTATTTAACTAACAAGTCATATGTTTCACATTTACACCATGTTGATCACTTCGGGTGTGTGCAGTTGGAATATAACTTTTTTAACCAGATTGTTAATAAAGAGAATGTTACTTGAATCATATTGTAGTTACGTTTTTAAGTTTGACTAGTTAAACATTAAAAAAAAAAAATCAAAATCGTGCATTTTTTTTTCTGAAAAAAAGAAAGAAAAAAAAGATTTTTTTTTTTGCCATATCACCCAGCCCTAGGTTCCATATGAACAATTCAGACTTAAAAAATGTAGATGAACGATGGCACTCAAGAATTTTGGTCATAAAAGCTAAACATAATATTTAACGATTGAAAAGTTCAAAGAGACATAGATGCTTTGCCTGGTCAGGTGCTTTGCTTCACTTTAGGAGGCTAGCTACTTTTTTCCAAGCAAAACAAAATTGTAGGCTACAAAATGCCTATTCATGTTTGTCATACTGCATGAACATCCCAGGGATCTTACCCCGTCTCTTCAAACATTTTATTTGTGACATTTCTCAGGGCCTGAATTTCGCCGCGGGATTGTGGGTATTCAGCATAATTTTACACATTCCCGCAGGTTTCGCGATTATAAAGCGGCATATTCCCACAAACATTTATTCACTATAGCATGTAGGTTTAATGAGTAAAACATTTATGCACTATAGTAGGGCCCTATGATTTCCACGATGCAGAACACGTGGACAGAATCGCGGAATCCATTCATAAAAATGGAATTAACTATATAACATGGAATGTCACAGAATTTGTCAAATTTTTGATGAATGAATAAAAAGCAGGTCAGTACACTTAAATTAAATCACAATATAGACTAGTGTCTGTGAATATTAAACCGCAAAAAGACTATTTAAATATGAATCCTGCATGTCTGTGTGTCTGTGAAATTAATGGCGCAGAAGCGCGGTTTCATTTACCTCACACACACACACACACACACACACACACACACACTGAAGCACGTGACACGCTTGTGGTGATTTCATCCTCTGTCGCCTCACTATATGAGGACATGAACGCACAAAATTCATCTCCAGAGCTGCTCTGAGTCACTTCATCAGCATTTTACCGTTTTGTTTGAGAAAATCTATCGTCATACCATAAACACACAGAAACTCAAAGCTCTTGGCAACCCGTCAAAATAAAAGTTTGATTTAACTTGACAGAAACATATTACTGTTGTACAGTAGAATTTAGATACGTTTCAATGTAATAAAGAACAATCTGTTTTTCTTCCATGTTTTAATTTTAACAGTAAAGCTCTGTTGTGCAGCACTTTTTTTGATAAAAAAAAAAAAAGTTTAATTTCATGATAAAAAGATAAATTAAATTCATGTTATCCGTTCATTTGATTGCCAGAAAAATTAAAATACGCAACAGAATTTCTGAAAAAACAAAAAAAGTCATAAAAAGAATTCAATTAATTAGACATTCTTTTTGATTATTAAAACCTAATTTAACCATTAAAATCGAGTCCAAAAAATTAAAATGGAAAAAAACAGAATCCAGAAAAATAAAAACGGAAAAAACGGAATTTGGAAAAAAAAAAAAAACGAATTTGGGAAAAATAAAACAGATTTCATAGGGCCTTACCATAGCATGGTTGAATGATTAAATTAATCTAAACTCTGAGCAAATCAGTCATTTTTATTTTACTGACTTTTTTATTTATTTTTTTGTAAAATTCAGTTCAGTTTGAAATAAAGCTTCCTTGTGCTGTCTGTGTAAGCTATTACAAAAAAAAATACCCCACTGTAAAAACACAAATACATTGACTGAGCAAACATTTAGGTGAAAATTTATTTTTAAAAATAAAAAAAATGGCATTTTTAATGACTACTTACTGTATTTAAAAAAGCGCAGCCTGCCTTTAATTGAATGAATAGCTTGACATGATGCCTTAGCAGCTGAAAAATTTCACAATAGCTGTCAAAGAAAGTCTGGGCTGTTTTGATATGGTAAAGGCCTTCCGCTTTGTCATGAGGAGATGCACCCTAGTAGCGCCTCAGAGGGAGGAGGTCAACAGTTGACACATCTGATCTCTGTTGTCTCTCTCGCTTCGTCATGACTTGGGACTGAGCCGCAGGGAGCCTCCAAAAAACCTTAAGCTTGTTCAGTTGAAGGCCAGCTGCACCCCATGAGCTCCCATCCATATCAAGGTTTTCTTTGACATCTGCAGGGAAATTGGCTGATAGGAGGCTTGACCACAGAGCCGCACCCAATGTCAGCCAATGACCCTGTAGGAAATTCAACTCAAAGCAGTCCATCTTCTGGCAGATGTTCTGTTACGCTGCATAAGATCAGCTACAAGAAACATACATCACTTCCACTACTACTAATTCGGTGAAGAGGTCAGTTCTCCTCAGATGTCTGAAATAAACCATCTGGCTGAAAACAAGGCGCCTTCCCCCAAATGCAGGTCACAAGATGCTAGCATATGCAGAGCGCACAAGTTTGACCTCTTAGCAACTTCTGCACAAACACAGAACATTTGGGAACCATAATGGGGCTTGTTTTAAATGGGGAAATGGAATTTCTTGTAAAGCCTCTTTTTTTCAGTGGTGATGAGGACTGAAAACACACAAACATTCCTGTCCAACACTAGGCGTATCTTACCACATTCTGCTATGCTGCTTGTCACACACAAAACCACATTAACAGTCAGCCTTACGCAGCAGTGGAAAAAGTTGGGAAGGAGAACGCAAATCTACAAAAGCTACTTCTTCCACTCCTCTCTGACTTGGGACTCACATGGTCGCATTTCATTCCTTACTACAGCCTGTCTTGAATACTGAGAGTTCTTGTGTGGAAAGCGAGCGTGTGGGTTTCGGAAACTTGTGCATTTTTGACCTTTTTTACCCTGCTTGTGCTGTCCACAACCTCCACATTCACTACCAAACCATGAATATATTGGGTGTGTCACTGCATGGAACAACATCAAGACAGTTTCCACCCATGACAAAGCTAAGATAGATCTGAAACTTCCCCGAACACCACAAGAGGAAAGTGGCTGATCACATGAAGAAAAAAAAAAAAAAAAAAAAACATTCCATTCATCACTTTAAAGAATTTTGAAAAAAAAAAAAAAAACTGTACTGTGGAGATTACCTGTCATCAATGTGTCAAACAATAAGATTTTAAAGGAAAATGTCTTCTGTAAACACAGAAAAGAACAATTTGTGTACACCACACCCTCATCCACTAACCAAACAAGCTATTCCATCTCTGTGAGAAACATGATGTGGCAATGTGCGTCACTGTCAGGCGTTGAGAAGGCATGACACAGTATTTTGCATCCATTATAAGGAACAGCATGAGATCAACACATTCTGCTTTAGATGGCAGAGACAGATATCCAAGTTTCACACAGCTAAGGATAGTCAAATTTTACATCCCTGATCATTTTAACATTCTGCATGGCTGCGTTTACACTGGCACAAAAAAATCTGATTTTTTGCTCACATATGACACAGATTGGAATTTGTTGCACACGTGTAAACACAAAAATCCACACGAGATCCGATTTTTTTCGCATCCGATCTGAGCCACTTCCAAAAGTGGTTTGAAATCAGATACATATCCGATATCTGGACACGCGACCTACGTCTAAACACGCATATCCAATTCCCATTGGAATTCCAAGCCACCACAAGGCGAGGGTGACATGTTTGCTTACTAAAAGGTAGCTTTACTGTTGTATTATGAAGCAGACATGCCTGTATGTACTCGCACTAAAAATTTGCAGCTTAATTATTGTGGTAGAACCTTTATATGTCTATTAAGGATGTGAATTTTCCCACCGGTTAATCGACATGTGACAATACCGGTGTCACCAGGTGCGGAGCCTCCACCACTCTCTCTTCCCTTTGTTCTTTGATTAACGTTAATGACACTAAGATCTGCCGCTGCTGCACACGACGTGGATCTGACACGTTTTCTCACAAATCTTTACGTTCATTAAAGACTTCATTTAACTCATTGAAGACTGCTCTTATGATGACACTCAACAAAACAGACATTTTGGCATAATTTGTGTGTGTAATGGTTCGTTCAAGCGCAGAAGAGAACTCAATGCTGGCGCGCGTCGTGTGTGTGTCACATAGGCAGGACATTCACAGACAGCGCATTCTCTTTTGTCGCGTTTGAATGGTTTAAAAGTATTTGCATGAATAAGAGCTTGATAATATAACAGAAAAATGGATACTGCTTTAATTGCGTTAAATATTTTTAATGCATTAAACTGAAAAAAAAAAAAATTCCTCGGGGCCGCAGTGGGCAAGTGATGAAACTGGTGTTGCGACTGAACACCGGTAACACCGACTACCGTAGCAAGCCTAATGTCTATTTTTTCCTTGAAAGAAATTGCGCGCACACACACACATTCAGCAGCTGAATTTCAACCTCTGCCCGGTTAATTTAAGAGACCACCGTGTGTTTTTTTATTTTAATATACCAAAAGCTTCACTGGGTAGGCTACTCTCTCTCTCGTGTGCGCTCTCTCCTTCACTCGCTCTCTCCTTATTATTCATTCAAATAAATGTAATCTTACCTGCTACTTTATTTCCCTTCAAAATTCTAGATTTAATGACTGTAGATAAAAACACGCAAATTACCTTTATTTTCCAGTCTATATTCGTTCAGTCAGAATTCGCACTGCAAAATATCCATGACACTGACAGCTGTTAACTTATCCATTCTGGCAGGTGATCATGACCACCCGACGTGAAATATATAAATCATTTTAATAGCACAGCCAGGAATTAATGTAAACACAGATATCCGATACCAGTCGCGTCTAAAGTGAATGTAAACACACTGACTAAAAAAAAAATAAAAAAAAAAATAAATAAATATCGGATATGGTCAAAAGATCGGATCTGTGCATTAAGACTTGCAGTGTAAATGCAGCCTTTAAGACCTGCCGCTGCCGAATATGACACGGATCTGACGTGCATCTCACAGAACCAAGTTCATTCAAGACGTTATTTAATGCATGATATGACCTCTTTGCCATGTTTTGAAGCATAACTGCTTTGCTGACGAGAGGCTAAGTGAGGACAGGTTTCTTCAGCAATCATCAAGTTGCACTGGTCAGCAGGCGACCTTCAGTTCACACAGATACCAACACTGTAAGCCCGTAAAAGAGATCAGGGAGGGCCTCGATAGGAGGCATCATGCCCAAGAGTTTCCCACTTGGCGCGACGCCCAGCAACTAAATTAGAACAGTGCCTCTGCCAAGCACCTCCGAGACACAAACAACCACAACCAACTGGAGCACAGCAAAGAACTGCAACTAAAAAAAAATTAAGAGAAAAACTCTGTAAACAACATTTTGTTGTCTTAATGAAAACAGGAGACAAAGAACAGCAAAAATTTGTACAAAGCATATATGAAGCAAGGATAAGCAATTGCTTTTTATATTCATGACCAGCAAGTCAGGTGGGGTTATTACGGTCATTTCAGCACCATGTCTCTAACCTGCAATCCATCAGGTTTGTAAAGGATTCAATACAATCCCTTTTTAGGGCTAGTGATTACATCTCATTGTTGGCTTTAGAGACTGTAAATATCAAATAAGCAGTCCAAGGAGCGGACAATGCAAATAAGAAAATGATGTGGCTCTAAATTCTCTTCCATTTGATCCTCATTGATAAAGTACTAAATTTAATATAGATACAATCTCATAACACAAAGAGAACCTGGCTTTCATATATCCCTTATGTAAAAATAAGTCAAAAGGCTATTTGAGAACCATGGGTTTTCGTGTGCTGTAGACAACCTATAAGACTGTTTATTCCAAATACCCTCAATCGGTTCCGTAATTGAGTGCTCCCTCAGCCTTGTCTCTTAAAACATTTAATTAAGAATCTGACAGAATCTGTTTAATGGGTCTGTCATACTGTCTGAGACATTAATCCCCTTCACCCCACTTCTCTATATCCATCCGTATCTCATTCTCACCACCTCACAAGGGTATCTGGCACCTTTCATCTCTCAGATGGAGGAGGAAAAGTGTTGGTCAGAAAAGGCCAGAGAGAGATTTCTCATTGAGATTAAACAGCTGATGAGGTAGTTAAATCTTGAGGAATGGCATTTGTGACAGTGGATGAGCCCAGTGTTTGTCAGAAGCTTTGATTACAACACATCCACCACATAAATTGAATCTCTCTTAATACAAGTAGAATTAAATATGGGACAATAATAAAGAACAAGTCGTGACAGTTCTCACATCAGTTTTGGGCTTGCAATTACTGATAGCACAAGTACACAAAATCCTTTTGGCTGTTTCATTTGCCCTTGAAGAGTTACCTCTGAGGCTCTTGCTCATCTGTGGCTGTTGATACAGATGGCCTTATCACTAACTAACTACCCCAGGTTAATACCCAATTCAATTAATACATTCTCTTCCTTAAATATATCGCAAGTGGGAACATGAAGCATTTCAATACGACACGCTGAATGCAATCTCTGTAAGCTGCCCTGCTCGTGAATTTTTTTGTTTTTTTTTTAACAAGGCATTGTCATTGTTGTCATGGTCTCTTTTATGTAATTTTTTTTTTCCCCATTCGATCTTCCACCCAGGCTCGAGTTATTGACTATGCCGCCCACCATGGCCCACAGTACAAGGCCAGCAGTGGAGGTTGAACGTGGGACCTGTCGATTGACTCTAACAGTTGTGCAGGGAGACATCAGTGATCGTTATGTAACTGCCATTGCTGCGTGGGCTGCAGGAGCAGCGCTATCATTCTGATAGAGCCAGGAAGGCTGCTGTCTCATTGAGCTAAGACCAGGTTCTCTCATTGTTATACTGGTCCTGTTTCTCATAATTCAGAATATTATAAAAAGGTGAACTTGATACATAATGTGAAACTGTATACGGCCCTCGAAGGCACTGCTTCGCTTGGAGTATAAACTGGGTCCTGCAAACTTGCTTGGCTGCTTTGTGTGTCTCCAATTTTGTTTTTATACTAAACACCATATAAAAACCCACACAGTACACAGCACAGTGGCACACAACAATGTTTTACACTACAGGTCTAATAAAGAAGAAGACCTCTATGGAAACCCACCTATGTTCAATATTGGTATCTTAAGGAGTAGGAGTCGAATTGGAGTAGAAACACAATTAGGTCATTAAAAAGTTATTATAACAATATTATAATACAAACTGCCTTACTTGCAATTTAAATATTTGTATAAAAATCAGATGTTAATTTTTAACCCTTCAATATTATAGTAATGTATCAAGTGACAGGGTTCCCTGTGTAGTTTACAGCATTAGTTCAGAGATTTTTTTTCTTGAGAAAAACTGACATGTACTGTACCTGATATACAGTTTATATGGTCTATCAAATCGAATCGAGATTGGAACGGAATCATTGAATCGCAAGCTCGTGAATCAAAGTTGAATCTAATCGTGAAATTTGTGTCAACTCAATGCCTAGCCCTATTATCTGCTGTTGATGCAACAGCAAACAGTTAAAGACTGTTGGATAACCAGCAATCACGCACACTCAAACATCACTGTACACACAAACATGCCCTAGTATTGCATTAAACATCACACAGAAGTGGGAGGGTGAAAGATAAATAGAGACAGAATAGAAGAGGGAGGGAAAAAGAGTAATGGAGTGAATGAAGGAGAGAGAAAAAACGAGATGAAAAAAGCGAGAGCACATCTTCAGACTACAACTAGTTTGAGGGGGCTGATGGGGGGGGGGACCATCCTCCACTAGCTCCCAGTGATAACACCACAAGTGTTGAAGCTCGCTGTGATTGGAACGTACAAATAAAAAAGCATGTTTGTTTTTCCAGCCGAACGAGTATGAGCATCTGTTACAGGGAGGCCCCTCTCTTTATCTCTGTCAGCAGAGATCTTTCTCCTGCCACTACATGCCGAGCAACCTTACATCCACATGCATCCATGTTCTGCAGGGACCCACTGCTAATGAAAATGACTTATTCGTGCATTCACCATTTCACCCAAGCTGAGCCAACGTGACTCGTGGCATCCCCGCAAGGTTCCTTGGTCGAGCTGTTCTGCCGTCAAACCCGAGCATACGCCATGCCATCTGACAGGGGAGAGGAAAACAGCATGCAGATGCTAAGAATCACCTGACCTCTGTAATCATTACACTGCAACACTTAACCCTGGTATAAATGTTCTCCTATTTAGCGGCGCTAATGTTCTGAATACAAGCAAACTACAGGGAAAACAATGCAAAAGAAATCTGTGTAACAAGCTGTTGGCAGAGGACAAAAAGCAGCTTTTCAGGAAACAACTTTTTTGGCATAAGACAATGTTAATGTGTAATAAAAAGGCAAAATGCTTCCGGACTAACACACAATTGAGTGTCCAGCCTAACTGTACAGAAATTACTAAGAAAAAAAAAAAAAAAAAAATGTTCTTTACATATTGCTTTTTCAAAGATTTATTACTGAAGGTCAAATTTGCCAGTATGTGTTTTTGCATTAATGGGTGAATCTCACGAAACAACTCAAGAACATGTCCAGCCAGGTCATATTTCACCATACAATCAAGGGAAAGAAATAAGAAGTGATCAGGGCTGAGTTATTGACTAACAAGTTAACACACAATTACTTACATTTTTACCCTGTTAAGACATTTATCTAATCTAACATATTCATAAGTTTCTGGTCGAACCTTCCTGCAGTTTTTTTCAATCATTATCAAAGCTCAACAAGTCAAATCACCATCAGTCGTTGAACGATATAAATTGCATCGACATAAATATCGGTATGTGTTGGAAGCGAGACTTTTATTTTGACAGCGTTGAGATCACCGGCTCTGAGAACGGCAGCGCCTGCGCACACAACACTCCCATTTTACATCTTCATTAGTTATGGTCTTTGTTTAACAGTTTTGTCTAATACTTTATTTGATAGAACTGTTAAACAAAGAAAGTAAACTGTATACGAAAAATTATTATAGCATTTGCATTTATATTATTAGTAACAGAAAGGCAAACACTATAATCCTTTCTCATTTACCGTCAGCATTCAGCAAATACGCAATTATATCTTTTAAACAAATCTTTGAATATCTAATAAACATTTAATTTCACAAACCTAGCAGACTTAGTAAAATCCAGATGTCAAATATTCCGAAGTGAGCATTTGTAGCCTGCATGAACGTGTTTCTGTGCCTGACGGTCAGTCCGTGTGATTTGAATGCTGACAGGAGAGTTCAGCTTCACTGGAGACACACTATCGACAAACTTCAAACCCTTGATTTTTAACTATGATGATCCAGTTGCCCACTATGTCATATTTAATTCATTTTCACTGTGCTGTATGTAAAATTAGTGTTGCCTTGTCTTTATTTGAACAAAATATGATTCCAAGTGCACACAAATTTACCAGATAACTGAGTGTTCTGTTGGTTACAATGTTTACTTCCTTTTTATTCTTATTTTTTCATACAATTTCTTTATTTGTGAAAAGTAAGTAATACGATTACAGAATCAAGAAGCTGCCATCTAAAGTAAGTGTTTAATTTAGTGTTTTAATTTAATTTGTTTTTTTAATTTTTTAAATGCTGTCGTACGAGCTTGTAGGCGATTTTTTTCAATCGCATTGAAATAGTTGACGCTCATATGGTCGTGGCTCGTATCGTGTGCGATGAATTACAAACTGAGCAGAGTACCTTACGAGCACTTCCCGACCTCCCGATCATTTTTAAACACATCGAAAAAGTTTGGGAGGTATCGGTTTGAATTCATGTCGTGTGCGGTTGAACGAGACGATTTGTCGATCTATCTGAAGTTGACCAATCAGGAGCTAAGGAAAACCACAAATGAAGAAAGACGAAGATGACAGCGCCACGGTGAATTTGGACCATTGAAAAGGAGGATAAACTCGCTGAACTCTGGCAGGAACAGCGAGCGCTGTACGATGTGTCAAGCAGTGTGTACCATGACAGGGTCGTCCGAGATGATATTTTACAGCGGATCGCCCAAGAGCTACAGTTATCAGGTGAGATGTTACCTATTGTCAGCTACAGGCAGCTATTGCTAGCTATAAGACACACAGACAGACAGACAGACACACACACGGAACTTCGTGCGACTGCTTCGGAAATCGGCAGGTCGTAAAATCGTGTCGTATATCACTGCGTCCGTACGATTTTCAGATAAACTCACTCGTATGTGCGTGGACATACTATCTTCGGACCGTCAGAATTCGCACTGTGTACGCCCGCTTTAAGATATCAAAAAACGGTATCGGTCAACCAGCGCGCACTATGCACTCAAAGTCCCGTGCCGTGTCCCAATTCGCATACTATCCGTCCTAAATAGTATTCGAAATTAGAATTAGTGTGTCCCAAATCATAGTATGTTGAAATGAATATTCTAAAGATACCCGGATGCTCTACTTTTTCCGGTTAGATTCTGAAGTGCAGATCCGTGCACACTCTAACGGCTAATATTGCCCACAACCCATGCACTGTGGACGAGGATTCAAATAGAACTACAAACGTGAAAAAAATGTTAAAAAACTACAAACATGACAGATGTGCAAGACTGACGGTTAAGCAGAGCGGTTAAGATAAAGGGGTTTGAGTGATTAATAATCAGTTCCTAACCTGACAAAAATATATTTATTACATGTTATCCACATTATATTTCATCTGCAACAGCATTGTGAACTTTTATAACGATGCGTTTGGTCATTAACTTTTAAATGCATCATTATGCAAACATGAGGAGAGTTCTCCGCTTGAAAGACCCATGACTGGCAGATCAACAGGAGACTACATTTCTCTCCGAAACGGTAGGAAATTAAATTTAATTGAATGTAGAGGATTTAACTGTGACAAGATGATTGACAGGGCAGTTTAAACAGTTACAGGTTGCACGTAGCTGAGCAACAGAGCGTCCGTTAAAGACGCAATTATGACGAAGTAGTATGTCCCAAAGCTTGCATACTCTTCTGCTACACACTTAAAATTATGTACTTTTTCTTCACAAAAACAGTACATACATTTAGGGCATAGTATAAGTAGGCGAACTGGGACGCAGCACCAGTCTTTTTGCGCTACTATATAGTTTATTGGTTTGTACAACATGCAGAAAAATGGATATGAATGTCACAAGAATTACAAACCTGATGTACCTTGATGTAATATGTTTAAGATAACAATACCGTCAAGAAAAAGCGAATACAACTCACTGCTCTTGATGGATAAATTTACTAGCTTTATTTAATAAAATAGTAGCACATTATCTTCATCAAAAAATGAAGACAATCAGAAATTTAAGTGGTTTAATTTTACATTTGACTGTATTCTTTTTAATTTCTGAATATTTATCTCAGCTACATCAGACTGCCTGGAAAGACATTTTATAGGCCTGTTATAAGTAAAACTGAGAATTCTGTTCTCCAAGTTATATTATTAACCTTACTTTCATGTTATAAGTTAAACAAATGTTATATAAAACTTAGTCTTGTCAGCATTTTGGAAATTGTTTTTGTGTTCATTGAGATATTGTTTAAAATGTTACTTTTCAAAGGGGGTGTACTCATTTACGCTGAGCACTATATATATATATATGTGCGTGTGTGTGTGTACGTATATATATATATATATATAAAAATAATCAGGGCTCCAGACAAAAAAAAAATCATTAAGGAGCCACTGGCTCCTATAGGGGGGAAAAAAAACAGGCGCCAAATAATTTTTTAAGAGCCACACAACAATGAACTTAATTTTAAATCACTTACTTTTAGTCATCCTGTTGTGTGTATATATGTCCCCTTTACAGTTTCAGCTTTTTCATCTTGTGACTTTTCTGGGAAATGAATGTCACTATTTTCACTTAATACTATTATAGCTTTTGTTAATATTTTGAATCCGATTATATTTTTATATTTTCTGCTTTCATTTTTTTGTTAAGTTTAAATTTTTTTATTTTTAAGTTTTATTTTTTGTTGTTTTTAAACATATCTGTTTAGTTTGTATAGATTTTTGTTTTAGTATTAACATTTATTTCAAGCAATAAAAAATGTTTTTAATTGTTTTAGTTAACTATAATAACCCTGATGCTAGTCAAATCTTTGTATTGATTAATATGTGTCAAATAATGTTCTTAGTCCTTCCTTCCTGAAGCTACAACAGTTTACTTTGAATCAAATGAAAATAAATATAAATAGATGGAAATAAATATATAAATATATTAAGTTTGGTTTGTGTAACCAAATAACAAACAGGGGCAATTGATATACATACTACTTGACTTTGATTACTTTGAAATACAGCGGGACCCTTATTTTGAAATGTCTGTGCTTTACTTTTGCTGCTCATTCAAGTTCAGATGAGGATTAAAAAAATTACGTTGCTACAACCGTTTACAACACAATATAATATAAATAATATAAAGTAAACTTGGTGATAATTGATCAGCATTAGTTCATAAGCAATCGGTTGACAAATGTGCGCTAATCATTGAATGCAAGCTGCTCTGAAGAACGCGCAACAGCGCCATCTTTTGACTTTAAAACATGCAACATTTATTTAATGAAATTAATAATAATCACATTAGGGAGTATCGCGATTTGTTTTTCCATCCACAAAATATAAGACGACTTAAAATGATCGTTTACACTCTTGTTATACTGTTTAAGGCACTGAAGACTTTTAATGACCTTAAATTTATCTGATGAGCATGAGCAGAGTGGAATAATGAAAGTGATCAGCATGATTGATATTCAAAACGGTAAGCACGTGCTGCATTGTGTGTGTATCTGCAGTCTATAGAGCCAGTTTCCCCTTCTGAATGACGAATATAGACAAATTTATATGAAGAAATAGGCAGTTGTGTCCTTTATGCAGGAGCAGAACGGTGTGTTCAAATGCAGCATTTTTACACCAATGCAGGCGACGCAGGCAACAACACAGTCGGCTTTCATCAGCTCTAGTTCTTTGGTGTGTGAAATTTTTCCCTACCTGTTCATATTTCGACGCTCTTACTCAGTGAATGAAACATTCACGCAGCATCTCATTTAATTACGTCAACACAGCAAATGATGTGATAGGCTACTGGTCACGGAACACGCAAATAACATGCAAATTTTACAGTCATAACGTGTGAATTTGTATGGTCGCCAATGGCGACCTCAGCAAAAATATCACTCGCAAATGAATATTTTTAGTCGCAAATGCGACCGTTTTAGGCGCAGTCTGGAGCCCTATGTGTGTGTGTGTGTGTGTGTGTGTGTGTGTGTGTGTGTGTATATATATATATATATATATATATATATAAAGTTTTTTTATTTTGATTGTTTTTATTTTAATTTTGTATTATTTAATTACTTAATAGCTTTTCATTTAACTCACAAACCCCTGCAGTTCCTTCACAAACCCCAGTACATTTTCTTTCTCCTTGTATTTTTATATCAATATGGTATAAGATTATCCTATTCAAAATCAATGTGATGAGAAGTTATTTAAAAGTAGTCAGATTATATTACCTAAAATTGTGTAATGTAACGGATTACATTACTAACTACACTTTTTTTCCATGTAATTTGCAATCAGTAATTAATGTTATGATTCATAAAACAAAAGTAAGCTTGGTTTTCTTTATACAAAGTGCAAAATATAACTTAATTATTCAGCTCTTTAAATAAAATGTTACCAGACCACGTTTTGATGAGATTCTCCTGAAATTTTACCATTATGCTACAGCATGCAGATGCTTCTACTCTATACTAACAAACGTATTATTTTCCATTTTAGCCCAATTCAACAGGTACATCCCCCATACTGTTTCACGTTAAACAATCCCCCACAACTCATTAAGTGCCTCTAGTCGTGTTTTCAACACAACAATCTGAGCTAGCAGATATAGCTCTCCCATTTATAGCCAGTAGTCACACCAGGGAGACCTGAGTCATGGTACAGGCTGATGTTACCACCAGCGCCCATGATCATGTCTGAGGAGGGAGGCTGAACAGTACAACTCTCCCCTAATTAGAGAGAACAGATGCTCTGCAGGGTAAACAGCTTGATATGCACAACAATAAATTGCATCAGTCGACTGGAGTAATCACTAGAGAAGAAAACTTCTCGATAGCTCCTTGCAGGTTATGTAAAGTTTAAAGCATGCACAAGCACACCCACTCACACATGAATGCATTCATAAGTGGTATTGTTCAGCTGTGATATCTGCTTACTGATGTCCTTGAGCTGGTTCTTCACAATTACTAATAAATTCTTATGAAAAATGAACTTTGTGCAAACACACACAACGTTCCGCATTTAAACACGCACTATTTGCAGATCTATCAGATGACGCCGTGACCTCTGAGAGTTCCAATCACTCTCATTTGGTTAACAACAGTCCTTCAGTAATGGGTTGAATTCTCCTGGATTATGGTGGATCTACAGGGATAAGCTTTAAAAGTGATCACAGCATATTTCATAATGACTGACCTTTCTCTTCTGATTATTTTGTGGGCACAAAATTTCCACAAAACAAATCGTCCTCACACCAGCAGAAGATTAGCTCGTGGACATCCCCTGTGGGAAGTAAAACAATAAGGTGGTTTTCCAATTTCTAAACAAGGAGACTTTGTGAATGTGGCATGGTAAACTAACTGCTAGAATTTGTCTCACAGGACTATTAACCACAGAAACCCTCCAAATCTTAAAGATTTAATGTATTCTACGAAGGAACAAGACGATGTTCGTTTCAACCTACAAAATAAACATAACCTGACATTTTTGAGGGTCAGAAGTCTTCTAGCGGCCCTCAGGAGAGTACGGTTTACACATAATCCACAATATCAGTTTGTACGTCGAGTAATTCACCCAAAAACTAAATAATTTCATCTTAATGTTGTTCTAAACCAGTTTGACTTACATTATTCTGTTAAACACGAAGATTTTAGTCAATTACAGATCTCTTGTTGCATGGGAAAACATACAATGCAAGTCATTGTTGACTGAGGTGTCCCAAACGTTCTGCTAAACGTTTATTTTTAGGCGAATTGCCCGTTTATCATCCCCTCAGGCTGCTGAGTCTAACGGTTAGAAGACACCTGAAGGTGACGTAGTAGAGCTTCAAAAAACAAACCGTTGATATTACACACGAATCTTCATTTAACATTCATACTTAAACATAACAAACCAGAAAGCTTATGTGCCTCGTGTTCTTCTGTTTTTCACACAACTGGTAATGTTTTGATCTCCTCACAAAACAGAGAATCGAAGCTCCTCACAGAGAACAAATTGCAGGGTTTCCCCTTCGACGCAATAGCGCGAGGACACACCCAGAGAGGCGAGAAAGAGGCGCGGTGGACGTTACCCAAGGGGGTGACGTCACATGGATCGACTGATTACCTCTTTATCAATCAGCTAAAGAGCCTCTGTACAATTCACATGAAATGTACCCGTTTATTTATGTCAGTTAAAAGGACCCTATAAGCTAGTAGTGTAAAACGTGGACACTTACACGTTATATGACTGCGCTGAAAGCAATGATTGTGAAATGGTACTAAAATGCGCTAATAAACATAAATAAAATCATGAACGCTAAGCGTAGGGTTTACATGTAATAGATATTCGTACGTTACTGGAATGCCAAAAATAATAATAATTTCCACAGTTTAAGTAACATAACGATTCAATTTCTCGCCGAAAAGCTGTGCAGAATTTAATACTTGCAACAGGCAACAAAAAAAAAAAAATGTCTCGTGAGCAAACACGGCGCGGCACTGAGGACCTTTTACAAGATGGAACATGCACGCGCACACCTGTGGACAGGAAAATCAAAGTGAAGGAAATGAGTAAAATAAAACAGGAAAAATAACAAACCTACCTAAGGCTGAAGGGTTGTCAGAAAGAGTGAAAGCCGCACATGGGACGTTCCTCCTCATTCAATGCATCGAGAAACAAGCCCAGCTCCTCAAAAACAAGCTCTCTCCTCGAAACTCCCAAAGATTAAAGACGCAAAAGGTTTCTAAGTAAACACTTAAACGGATAGGCAATGTCTTTCGTCGCTTGCAAACCGTGTTTGTTTACTCTGCATCTGGAAACTAACTTTAGAATTGGTGCCAGTCAACCAGCAGGATGGAATTAGTCCCTTTTCTTACATGTAAAATGTGACCTCCGCGTTTAGGCTAAAATATGTATAAACTTCTTATACCACGTCGTTGAAAAGTAAGAAGCCCGTGTTCTCGAACCCAATCCAACAGCCTTTTCTCGTCCAGAGAAAAGAGGAAATAATCACAAGAGGGATTGAGGTATGTTCCGCTTTGGTTACGGAACGCAAACGCAACAGATCCAAGTTTTGTTTGGTTTTCAATCTTGTTTTCTACGTGTTAACTGCTCTATTTGTTGCCCCCCCGTTTAACCGCTGGGAAAAGTGCGGATAAACGCAACCTTTCTCCGCGCAACGAAAAAGACAGTTTCAATCACTGGTTGCCGTGGCTGGAAATCGAAAGAGGGAGATAGAGATTCAGTCTGAGGGTTGGGAGAGCTGCGGCGGAGAGGGAGGGACTTGTGTGTGGGATCAGTCATTTAAGGTGGATCATAAGGAAAATTGAAGCAAATGAATGGTCAGATCCTGGAATTCCCAACACCCCGACTTGCTAGACAGGGGTAGGCCTAAATTAAGAATTGTGCGTGGAACAGAATTTTGTAGATGATTGAAATTATATACATATAGTTGAAAAGCACTTGTTTCAGTCATAAATCAAGCGGTGTTGTTAAATAAAGCTGTTCCATTTGTAGACCTGAAAATCAGAAGATGATCTGGATTTTCCAGCCAGGAATTTTTATATTGTTTTTTAATAGCAGTTTTGAGTTTATAAAAAAAAAAATGTGGCTTATACTAAAGAGACTTAAATAAATTAATATCATAGTACTTGAACTCTACTTAAAATGTGATTTTTAAAGCTGTTTAATGAAGTTACTAACAACTTTCTATCAAAGGACTACAACTACCACTAGGATGCGTGTTTATGCGCTTGAATAGTCAGCCGACTGTTGTTGTAGTCCTTATCGCAGCTTGCATTGTGGCTTCAAAGTTCATTTCACTCCAGTCCAGTAGATGGTGGAAATGCATCTTAAGTTGGTTTGCCATCCATTAAATACACATGCAAAGTAAGAAGGACTAAAACCAATACTGCCTTCATGTGCTATCGGAAATTTTCTACTTCCCACTACTTAAGTTGTGATTACGAGCTTGTCGTATTCAAGTGCTTTGTTGTCGGAAAGAACAGGAATCATGGAGAACACCAGGTTTATTCTTGCCTATTTATTGGAAAAATGTTATTAAGCCAAAATTATATTTAGTGTCCCATTCATTGACAACTATATAAACATTCACCACACTATTCAGAATTCTGGAAATTCTGGAATTTTGGTCAAATGCTATTTCACTGTGTATAAAACATACAATATGCTTAAAATGATTATTCATATATGTAAATGTGCACTACTTTAACGGCAATACAAGTAATGTAGCTGTTGTGGAATCACAGCAGTAACTATTCTCCCCTCCACCATGTTTAAAGCTGCAGTCTGTAAGTTTTGCCTCTTTGTCGCCATCTCTGTTTGAAACCTGCAATTGCAGTTATTTGTGGAATTATCATCTTTACATGGGTTGTGCATCGGCACGGCACCTCAGGTTTGCTGTCAGTCACCGCACCAGTGTGGATACTGAAATCTGAACATAAGTAACATGTCTGCCACTTTTGTTCTGATCAACTGAGAAAAAAATAAGTTGCGCTACCAATGGTGATTAAATTTAATGATTACTTGGCTCACATCAAACCATGCAAATTATTATTATTGTTATACTTTGTTCTTAAATTGTTGCGTGACTATGTGTATTTAGTGTGTATTAGCGTTACCTGTAGATTTCAATTTCTGTAGCCATTCCGCAGTCCGAAGTCTTGCTTTTGACTACGGGTGAATCTCCAGGTGTCACTGATGATAGACCCTTTTCACGGACTGTGATGACGCGTTTTAATGGCCATCAATATCGTAAATCCTGCAAAGTTTTTTATATTTTCATTTTTAGAAAAACGTATGTACATTAACAATATACTTAGTATTATATTACCTTTGCATCAAATTACAAAAACCTAGTTAACTGCCGTTATCAATTACTTGTGAAAACACTATTGTGGCATTTTCCTTTTGCTATTTGAGCAAATGGAAACACAAAAAATATATTTAATGTATTCTCTCATTCACCGCTATAGAATTTTACCCAACTATGACAACTTCCGCTTCTGAGAAACCCGGAAATGTGAAAAGGGTCTATTGTCATTTGGAGCTTTCTGTAGTACAAACTGCTATCAAAATGATAAGTTTAATTATTGCAGCTGCTGTGAGAAAAGGCTATACATGATCCGTCACCTGCAGCATCCTCACATGCCATATAGCCTACTAGCTGGGACTCCTTCTTTATGTAAACTGACGTGACGTAATGACGCAAAGACGAATGGCTGCATGCTCGAATTTCCCGCGGAAACCTACCACTTCACATTTTCACATTTATTTGTATAGTGCTTTTCACAATACATATCATTTCAAAGCAGCTTTACAGAGAATGCATGTCAACATTACAATTTACAGAATCTGGTATCGGAGGTGACTGTCCAATGTATGTGGTTTCAGAAGTGTACATATAATCATGCAGTTAGCTAACAATGTAATAACTTAGGCAATTTAATTTACAATCACTGTTAGCAGATTATTGAAGGTAGAAGTAATGAGCTCCTGGAAATAATGAACTACATATTAACAATAATTAGGACATATGTAAATTTGGGAATGTGCATGTTGATCCTCGCAGGAGTTGGCGCCGTCTCTTCAAAGGTGTTGGTCATCTGAGGTCTTCTTAAGAAGCTGGATCCAAACTGAAGCTGATGTACTCTCTAGTCACCTCGGGACGGGCATCCCGAGATAAAACAGAAAAGCAAATGGAGAGTAATTAGCATAGCTGCTGTTCATAACATTAAGCAAAGATAGTCATGTGCAATTGATCTGATATGAGATGCATTATGTGAATGCTTGGCTAAAGAGATGAATCTTTAATCTAGATTTAAACTGGGTGAGCGAGTCTGAGCCCCGAACAGTACCAATTGAATTAGAAAACATTATTACAAGCTTACCGTTGTGAATCGGGCTAAGGTAAGGAGATAGTTTTGAACATTGGCTGGTTATGTACTTGCTCAAAAATTGATTTTGGATCATTTAAAGTTTACAGCGCGCCCAACTCGGGAACTTGGGTCTCATATTCCCAAGCTTCCCAGTGGTAAATATGAATTTTTAAAGGGTTCACCCAAAAATGAAAATTCTGTCATTAATTACTCACCCTCATTTTGGTCCAAACCGTAAGACTTTCGTTCATTTTCGGAACACAAATGAAGATCTTTTTATGAAATCTGAGAGATGTCAGTTCCTCCATAGACAGCTATGCAACTACCACATAGCCTAAATTAAATCTGTTCATCATATTAAGTGATTGAGTCTCTTCAATTTACTAAACCGTTCAATTCAAATGGATTAGTTTTACAATCTCTTTATTAGCTTTTTGAAGCGTCAAAGTTGTAGTTGCGTAGACTGTCATTGGAGGGACAGAAAGCTCTTAGAGATCATCAAAAAGATCTTCATTTGTGTTCCGAAGATGAGTGAATGTCTTACAGGTTTGAAACGACATGAGGGTGAGTAATTAATGACCGAATTTTCATTTTTGGGTGAACTATCCCAAATCGTATTTATGATAATTCTTATAGCATGTGAAAATCATGTATTTTAGTTTATTTCAGCACAATATTGGGCTTTGAAGATACCTATTTGGCGGCTGCATAAACTTCTTATTTGAAAACGAGAATAGGGAGGTAAATTTTCTCACATTTCACACCTCTCTTGTGTGACGCTAATGTAAGTGCATGATAACTGAGAATTGTAGCCTAACTGTAGTCAAATAAGGCTTACATAGTGGTTAACAAACATCATTTTATTCTATCTAGACATGTGATCTCATCAGTGTTTTGAAACTAAGCTCATTCTGGCTTCCTCACTGAACCAGTAGCCCACAGGTGGCCCATTACTGTTTGGTAGCCATGGTTACCTATAATTCTATCATTATTGCATACTCTTAAAAGGGTGACTGCACCATGTCTTTTGAGATTTCATAGATGTTTTTATTCCTTGGACAGTTCTGTGACTGTAGCATCTATATAATGAGGCTGGGGCCTTATGAGCTTCACAATTATAGTGTGATTGCCACTGTTTAGTTTACATAGAAAGCTGTAATCCTGTTAGAAAAGGAAAACCTCTGCCTTTCTGAGATAAAAGTGCTAAGAATTTCATATTGATGCTTAACAGATTAAAAACATGCTAAATAGAGCAGGGCAGATACTTACCTGAATGTCACATAAATGCTTGAGTATGAAATTTAGATCCATGTCCAATGTCTCGTAGAGGTGTAGGACACAATGCAACCAACATAGATTAAAAAGAGTAAATCTACCTGCAGATATTATTACTCCTAAATTTCATTCAACAAATTTCAACCTCACCCTAAGGTTGAACCTAAGACCATAAGGTCGAATTGATGTTGCATCGGTGCACAGACATTTACTTTTGATTATTTTAGATTAGGTCCCCAATGCGGATGATATTGCAACATCAGTCGTGTAACACTGTGCAAAATCATCATTTATCTCAATGCTAACAAGAACTAAAACTATGTGTGGTAATCCTCTTCTCATGCATCTTGAGGAACTGCTTAAAAGTACACAGGCCGAATAAAGAGTTGCATAATATCAGTGTTCATCTTAAATCATCTTAAACAATTAGTTCACTTTCAAATGAAAATTACCCCAAGCTTTACTCACCCTCAAGCCATCCTAGGTATATATGACTTTCTTCTTTCTGATGAACACAATCAGAGATATATTAATAAATATCCTGACGCATCTGAGCTTTATAATGGCAGTGAGTGATACCAACGAGTAAGCTTTTTCCGTAAGTTGAATAGGGAAGGTGTAGGACATAGTGTAAGCTTTTTGAACTGTGAGACGCGTTGTGATTTCTTCCTAAGTTGAATACGGAAGGCGGTCTGGCGGAAGCTAGATATTTTACTTCATAACTTGTTAAATATGGATTTTTTTTTTTTTTTACACAAAAGCATCGCTTTGCTTCAGAAGGCCTTTATTAACCCCCCAGGGCCATGTGGAGCACACGTTTATGATGGATGGAGGCACTTTCTTCAGCTCATACTCGTTGGTCCCGTTCACTGCCATTATAAAGCTTAGATGCATCAGGGTATTTAATATATCTCCGATTGTGTTCATCAGAAAGAAGAAAGTCATATATACCTAGGATGGCTTGAGGGTGAGTAAAGCTTGGGGTAATTTTCATTTGAAAGTGAACTAATCCTTTATCTGGCTGTATTTGGTTTTTTGTTATTTGTTTGTCTACACTTCACATCCTTGCTGAAGGCTATTCAAATACCAGTATTTACACATGTGATAGAAATATTTTATGTAATGGCCTCATAAGTGGTCAAAACTGTATTTTCTACATGATATGTACAGAAAATGCAGACTAAGGATGCTCAAGGCAGAGACCATATAGACTTACCCAAAAAGTGCTTAACACAGTAAAACTAACAGTCATATGATTAGCTTAGATCATTATAAAAACCAATCACCAGAACACATCACAGTAAAGAAGACTTGAGTGGCATTGATTTTTACTCAGCTGTAAGATTTAAATGTGCATGTATCTTTCTATTCATTGAGACTCACTCGGTTGTTGTGACCAGTGATCTCCCAGCCATAAATAAAACTTCATTTCTGCAAAGGGCAACTTGGAAATCCTGTCAGGTATATGCTGTGCAGCTGAGGAATAGAAGTACTAAAGATTCTATGCTCAAAAGACCACAGCAGAGACCGTGATAGTGTTGGAAGACTATAGAGTCGCCCTCTGGGTGAGGCTGTAATATTCTAAGATAGTATTAATGATCCTGTGTCAGACCAGCGTACACCCAAGAAGGACGGTGAAAGTGTATAGATGCTAAAGACCTGTGCTCATGTGTGATTGAGATACTGATAGTAGCTTCTTGACTGGACGCCATCACCTTACTTCAGTAGGGGAATTACCTCAAAGTATTGGAAATGTATTAGAAGTATTCGAGAAGGGAATTACCTCGAGATACTGTAGTATTATATTGTATTATATTCAGGATGGGAATTACCCCAAAGGTACTGTATTGGTACTGTAGTATTGTATTATATTATATTGACAGCTGGAGGTTGTTCGAATTGTCAGTGGTGAAGTCAGATTAGTACTGGGAATTTCCATGACACACAGGCAGAGTGTCAACAGATCTGAAAGATTACATTAGGAAGTGTAGACTCCCAAAATATTCCTTCTTGGAGAGCAGAAACTTTACATGTATGGTGTGAAGCATATGGAGACATCCCAACGGACATTGTGTGCCTTATTTTTACTCCTATAACTCAAGGATCTGACTGCAGAATGGCATATTTACATTTGATACAAGTGGTGTTGTGGCAGCAGTGGATGGCAGAAGGTTGGAGAATGCAGCCGGCAGCCAAGAATAAACCGTTGATTGTCCTCCTACCGAACACACACGGTATGGTTGATGATGTATGACTGCTACAGTGCAGCTACGTTGCGCAGATGGTCAAAGATGTTGTTTAAAGTGACGAGCGCAATGCTTTCTTATGATGTATGGACCGTCATTGCTAATGGGCTATAGGATGATTCATCCGAACCTTATGGTTCATCTCAGCTGTGCCACAAAAATAGTCTTGCCTCTTTTAGATCTCATGAAGCAGCTCTGCAAGGTCAATTAAGTAAACAATTAAGACAAACAGTCCTCACTCTGTTATAGTAATGATATTCATCTCCGTAATGGAGTCTTTTAAATAGATCTCTCAAATAAACAGCCTGCTTTTGCTTGTTATTAAAGCACCCAAATGACAAATGTGTTGATTAGAGCTGTTCTTTGGAGATATTTAAGTAATTTAAATATAAAAATAAAAGTATTGCAGGCGATTTTGTTATGATCTGCAGAAGCTACGGGAGTCCCAAAGCGGCAGGCAAGTCCGAGGGCAGAGGAAGCCGATCTAGAGACAAGGGGAAAACTTTAGAAAAGTGAAAAGAAATAGTCAGGGTTGCTTTTCAAATTTTAATGTTGCAGAGAGATGGCAAACAGTAAATGAGATGTCTCCTTTCAGACTGAGAGATAACGCCTGAAGCCTTAATGGCTTTTCTCACTTTTAATTTTCCTTTGTGAGTTAAACATCCTCATTTGCCAAAGATTAGAGAAAGAAAATGGACTGTAACAGTGGAGGGGCCACAAGTACTGAACAGGAGAACATAAAATCCTTAACAGTTGAAATGAACACTTTAAATTTCTCCCATAATGTTGTCTTGGTGCTTTTTTATTGCTGCAGTTTTATTGCAACATTCAGTAGGCCTATCTAAAATTATTTCAAATAATAATAAGAAGTACAACAACAACAATATAAGAAATTATGTTAAAATATTGTTTCTAAGAAATAACAGTAATAATATAAAAGACTATGCCAAAATCCAAGAATTTAATTATTTTAATAAGATTTTTGGTTACACTTTATTTTAAGGTGACATAGTTACTTTGTACTTACTCAAATAAGTACAGAGGTCTATTAATTAACTATATGTAGTTATTATAGAGTTACGGTTAGGGTTGGGTTTAGGGTTAGTTACTTGTAATTATGCATAATTTACTCTTATTACTATATTAAGTATGTAGTAACGTGTAACTACGTCACCTTAAAATAAAGTGTTACCAGATTTTTTCTTCATTGTGATATCAGGACAGATATTCCTGACAATTATCAATTTATATCCCCCCAAAAAATTTCCAAATGAATTTAAATTTATGAAAATGAAAAGCATGTGCATCATAGATAAGGTATATTGGGTTAAATTTTACATGGGCAGTGTCAGATATAAGGATGACTGCAGAAAGCAGGCACTCTGTTTATCTGTCAGTGCCAAAGCATTGTAGTTTGTTTTATTATTTATGATTTTCTCTAGAGGGAGTCTTCGGAAAACAGGGCTCTTGGGTGTTAGGGTTTTGCCTCTGCATATGCACACATGTGGCATGATTTGTCTGACTATAGCTGGCACCCTCCTGAAGAAAGCTGCCAAGAAAAATCCAAAAGCTTAGGTTTGAAAATGTTATCTGAAAACCTATACATGTCTACAGAAAAATGCATGCCATATAGCTGCTGTTTTAGATCAGCTAGTTGATGAGGCAGACCTGTCAGCCTTTGAAACTAAAGTTTCCATCAAATCACTCTCAACAGCACTTAACACATACTGAATGGGTTTACATAATGTAAACATACTGTAGTCCCACTGATAGGATGCATATTATAAGCTGTTTTCTCTGCACTGTCATGGAAATATTGACACATTTGCAATCTTTATTTGTGTAGTACTTTTGCTTTTGGGGGAATTTATATCTTCCAGTTTTTAACAAACCTCAAAAGTACCTTATACTGCCAAAAAAAAAAAAAAAAAAAAAATCATACCAGTTCTTCTTGGCAACATTTTATTTGCCTGACAAATTTATGCCTCTAACACTAAAGCACCACAGCATGAAGCATATACACACACACTAGTTTCAGCCCAGATTAACACCTCACCTCAAAGTGTGTCATCCTTGCGGTGTGAAAGCTCCAAGGTTAAAAATTCTTTCCATTAACACCCTTTCTCATATCCATTTTGCATATTAAAGCCTAGTGCAGTAGACTATCCACAGTCTACTGATTGTGATAAGTCATTTTGCAGTTTTATTTACAGACTGGAATACCATGGGACTATTGTGAACATTTTTTATTTTGCATATACAGGGATAGTGAATGTGGGCTGCTAACACAACCTCTGCAGATTTCAGTAGGGGTTACTTGAGAACAAGAAAGATATCAAGGTCTGAACCTGTGTAGACTATTCCCTTGTGCTAAACACTTGATCCTAGGTTTCTCCAGAGGGAGAGTTGCTCCAATCGATGTAAGTACATGAATAATCTATGTCACTTTGAATCAAATTATCCACTAATAGGTAGCAATAAACCTAGCGGACTTCACACCAATAGGGATTTCTTGATTACACATTTACTCTTATTTTTTATTTACTGGTGTTTCTACCATGCAGGTAAGGGCACTTGGGTGGGTCACTAAAATATGTTCTCATCAGCCTTAGTTTATAGAACTTAGCACTTTGATGTTTGAGTTAATTGACTTTCAGGCGAGTTGTGGCCTAACGTGAGCAGAAAACCAACATTGAAGCTGGAAATGTGAAAGTTATTAGCCACAGTCAGGACAGTGTATCAGAGACAAATTTCTTAATTTGTGAAGCCACCTCTTATCAGTTAAAATGAGCATGTAGTGCACCTCATCACACGCTACTTTCACACCATTTTTTGGATAATGCTTTGAATTTTACACAAATTTATGAAATAATGGACACTAATTTTACTGTTTATTGAAACCTGAAGTATTATCCAATGCTAATTAATTGAACCTTATTATAAATGGTTACCATTTTTTTCTTAATGTGTTTTAACATTTTTAAACAGTATCTTGCAATGTGAAGATTTCAGCCATATCATTCATTAGCAATTAAGTAAATATTCAAGACAATTTAAGGCAATGGTTGTGATGATACAGTGTCTATAATTGTCTGTGAACAAGTGGGTGGGTTGTGGGTGTGAGTGTGTGTGCACACGTGTGACAAGTAGTCTCCATGGCTACTCTGACAGGAAATCTATATTTCTCCTGCAACTTGCTATGCATGCTTTGACCTCTTAATGATTGCCTTCTGGGATTTTTTTGCTTAACATTTTCTGAAGAAATGAAATCTAGCCAAGTGATGACAACTGATGGATATAAAATGAAAAGAATGCATAATAATAAAAGATGTGGACACAAAAATGTTTTGCCAGTAATTGTCAATATACATGTCATTATTTGCTTTAACCCTTAAATGCGTAAATGTTTCGCCAATCATTATTACACATTCATGTCTTTAGTGTCTTGGATCTATGTCTAATACGAATGGATCTCTAACTGTTGTGAAAATATAAACTCTCCTGATATTAGAGTAACATCAACAGAAGAATAAAATAAAGCATATTTTAGGTAACACTTTATTTTAGGGTCTTTTAACTAGTTTCTTATTAGCATGCATATTACTAGAATATTGGCTATTTATTCGTACTTATTAAGCACATATTAATGCCTTATTCTACATGACCTTATTCTACATTCTTAATCCTACCCAATACCTAAACTTAACAAAGTTGTAGTTAATAGTGAATATGTGTTCCCTATACTAAAGTGTTACCTTTTGGAGCTTGGAAGGGTTCACTATCTTCAGAGTTCATTTTTCAGTACATTCAGCATCTGGCTCATATTCGTGAACATATTCTCAAAACTATCATTTTCAACATCTTCAAAATCAATATTTTGATTGCTGACAGTTTCTTCACCAGATCCACCATCAAGTGACAGTGACACTAATATTTGATTGCGTTCAGTACTTGCTCTGCAAAAATTGCTGAGCCATTTCAAGTTTTGCTGATGATACTTCCTATTCTTTTGTTCCCTTTCGAAAGGGAACTCTACACTGCGTTTGAACGCATATGGGGAACGCCATCACGTGAACCGGTGTCTGAAAACAATTATTGAACCTCACCAATCCTATTGGCCGGCGACAGCCTATGACGTCATCATAGATGTGAAGTATAAAAGGAGCGCCTAGAGAAGCAAACAGTATCTTTTCGTCTTCAGGGACTGTTTTGTCTGATTACAATTACTTTGAATCTGGTAAGGAACTTTACTATGTCTCACAAACGTTTCAGGAAGTGTGAGGATCCGTGTCCCAGATTTCTGACACCCGGTGACACACACAATCTGTGCCTTTTCTGTCTGGGGGAAGAGCATGCGTGGAAAGTGCTCGAGGGCGCTGTCTATGTGAATTGTGAGCGTCTACCTATTAAGATGCTCCGCTCATATCTGGCCCTCTTCTCGAGGGAAGAGGAGCCACCATCTGTGCCAGGTGGTTCTGGCCCTGCTCGTGCTGAGGCAGAGCGGCGGCTGAAATCATGGGGCTCGCAGGTGGAGCTCGCTGAGGAATTTAGGAGAGGTGTAAATCTCTCTCAACCCCCAGTGGCTGACGAGGGTGAGTTGCTGGATGATGATGATGATGTCCTCTCGCTGACATCATCAGATCCAGCAGCGAGTGCTCTTCTGGCTTCAAGCCCAAGAGAGCAGGAGAGCTGTTGAAGAGGAAGCAGGTGAGCCTGCTGAGACTTCAAAGCCTTCCTGCCCTGTGTATGCGGAGCTGCTTGAAGTTATGGAGCGTGCTTCTGGCAGGCTGCAGCTGCCTTGGGAGCGTGTTAAGAAAGGGACAGAGCGCGGACAGCTTGACGAGCGGTTCCTTTCTGGGCATAACACAGCAGCCCCCGTGAGCCTTCCATTCCTTCCTGATCTACATGTTGAGATCGAGAAGGCATGGAAGAACCCATGCTCGGCTCGTATTCATCGGCATCAGTGGGCGAATTTCGCTGATGTTGAGGGATTGAGCCAGCATGGATGTGTGTCGATGCCCCCTATTGACGAAACGTTTGCGAACTCTCTCGTCACAGGGCAGGCGCCGACGCTGAAAGCTCCGGTCCTGCCTTCAAAGCCCCTTAAAGTGACTTCTCGCTTGAATGGCAGGGCGTACGCGGCAGCGGGTCAGGCTGGTGTGGCCTTACACACTATGGCAGTGTTACAGGCCTACCAGGCTGATTTGCTGAAGGATCTGGATCAGGGGCAGGGTCTGTCCTCTGAGGCGGTAGAAGAGCTGCGCCGCACCACGGATCTGGCTCTCGGGGCCACCAAGCAAACCGCTGCCTCATTTGGTAGATCGATGGCAGCAATGGTGGCCATGGAGAGACACCTGTGGCTGAACCTGGCTGACATCAGAAAGAAAGAAAAGGGCTTTCTTCTTGATGCATCGGTTTCGCCCTCTGAACTTTTCGGTACCTCCATCGAGGCGGTGGTGGGAAGGTTCAGAGAGGCGAAGGCGTGCTCGGCGGCGTTCAAAACTTGCATACCGCTCAGATCTGATCCTGGGCCCAGACAGGCAGGAGGTCCTGGCCCGTCCCGATTCGAAGATCGGAGACAGGGCCAGAAGTCCAGTGTAGCCTCTCGGGCACCTCCTCCTCCTCGGAGCTGGTCCCAGAGAAGGCGGGACTCTAGGAAGAAAAAGCAGGATCTAAGGGAGGTGATCGATCACAGACGCCAGCAGCGTTGGTGACTGATTCCTCTCTGTAAGGGTAGTTCACTTCTACCCTCTCCTCTTCTTCTTCCACCTCCTGAGTGAATGGAATATTTTTGAATACACGCTCAGGTGCTTCTTACAGTCAGGCTGAGGGCTGGGCCCATGATGAATTTTTCTGATGGCTCACCTTCTGGCTTGATAGTGAAGAGGCTTTTTTAGGCTTAAAAGATCCTTTGATTCCATCTCTTCCATGATGAGGAGTCTTCGATCTGCGAGCCGCAGGAAGGTGAGCTTGGTCTATATTTATGTTATGAAATATGTTGACCTTAAGTTTTCCTATATAGTTTTTCCTGAGCATGTAAGTAAAAACAGTAGGGGAAATTCAGGGCTCTGAAGTTCCAGTAGGTTGGCTAGAACGATTTATTCTGGTTTTGGCATACAAAATGGCCGCCTTTTTTAGCCACCATTGGTAGAGTAGCTTCTCCTCTGGTCATAGCTAGAGTTGTATTCGAGTTAGCACTCTTTACTTACTTTACTTACTTACTTTACTTACTTTATTCTAGTTCTGCCCTACACAAGTTTGAGCTGTAACTCTTTTGCTGCCACAGGTTTACACCTGTTTCTGTAGTAGTAGGCCTGGTTTGGCATCCTTCAGAGCATGGTGACTATTTTGTACTCCCCTTGCTTTAAGAGTGAAAGGTGCTTTTACTGAGTAAAAGCCTGCTGGAATGCATAGCTCAGGTTGAGTTTGTTTGGGAACCTCACTATTCAGTTTGGTTCTTTTATAGCTCCCTTAGAGTTCGAACACTGCCACAAGAGTTGTTTGCATGTTTAGAGTTGAAGGCTTTGATTTTAGCCTCCTTCTGAGCACAGTCTTGTTTGCACAAGTTTTGTTGGTAGATATTCAGTTTACAGTTCTGCTCACTTAGAATTAGCACTGCCACAAGTTTATGCCTGTGTTTTTTGAAGTAGTAGGCCTCCTTCAGAGCATGGCAGCATATATCCTTTGTACTCCCCTACTTCAGGGTTAAGAGTGTTTTTACTGAGTACATTGCCTGTTGGAATGTGTAGATTTAAGCTCAGGTTGAGTTAAGCTAGGTAACTTCACTTGATAGATTGGTTCTCAGGTTTTGCTTTATTGGAGCTTAGATAATGCCACGAGCTACGCCACGTGTTTCTGGAGTCGTAGGCCCCGCTCGGGCCTCCTCTAGGATCATGACGGCGCAGGTTTGTTAGGCTGGCTGTACTCCCCTTGTTGGGTCCCTCTAGAGTGCACAGCCTCCTCAGTGCAAATAATCAGGCACTGAGTAGATCCTAGGATTGAGCAGAGTGTTACTCCCCTCGTTGGTAAGGGTAAAAAGCGCTAAGCTGAGTCTTGTTCTCCAGGATGCCCGTCTCTACGTTCTGGTCTGAGTTGGTTACTGCCTCTTGCAGTCACTCTTACTGGATATCTTCTCTGAAGAATGTGTATTGAGACTCTGTGTTCAGACAGGTCGTTGGCCAAGACTAGGTTTCAGTGAGACCAGGTCGGCCTCCCTGATGGCAATCAGGGTTGAGTACTTTCCCCTGACAAATGGCTGGCTAGGGTTCCTTCGGGCCCCCTGGCCACATTCCCTTAAAGATACCCTCTTTTCTCTGAAAAGAAGTTTGGTCCCTCAAGCCTTTGAGCGGCCTTGGTAGGCCTTCTGTGGACGGCCTCTTTGAGGCTTATAACTTGGGCTGTTGGCCATAGGGAATGCTGTCACTGACAGCCTATGTATGACCCGTAGGGGGAGTGGTCTGGACATTTCAGTTGAAATTACTAGTTCTGACGTTTGTCTAGCCATCTTTGGCATGCACTCCCCTCATCATGGCGGCGTGGGTATATCGTTCCTCTGCCTGCTGAACAGTCCCTTCAGACGATAAGGTACTGACTGCTTCTCTAGGCGCTCCTTTTATACTTCCAGGTCGCGTCTAAGATGACGACGTCATAGGCTGTCGCCGGCCAATAGGATTGGTGAGGTTCGATAATTGTTTTCAGACACCAGTTCACGTGATGGCATTCCCCATATGCGTTCAAACGCAGTGTCTCGTTCCCTGTTCTCAGGGAACCATGGTTAGATACGTAATCTGAGACGTTTTCTGCCTGCAGTAACTATGAGTGAAACGTCACTTCATCATTGTCTATCAGACATTGCCACCTTTCGGAATAAAGGTTAATTGTATTTATTCAGTCATCAAAGATTAATTTATTGTTGTGCAGAAAAAAATATACTTACACTGTTTATACTTACACTTACTACAATTTTTACAACAAATGAATAAGAAAACATGCGTTCTTTTGTAATTTTTTTCTTGTTATATTGTTTATAATGAATTGACTGAGGAATACTAAGAGGTTGGTTGCTAACTTTAAAAAATTAATGAGGAGGAGGGTATGAATGACGTCAAGGGTCATTAAAGACCTGGGGCCGTATTTACAAAACATTTTAAGGCTATATTAAGTAGCTCCTAACTTGCAGAGAAACTCTTAAAAATAATGGGTGTGTCAGTCCTAATTTTAGGACTCCTAAATATTTGCTCTAAGAGTATTTCACAAAGCATTTTAGCACTAAAACTAGCTCCTAAATCTGTGAAACGTTAGGAGTAGTCAAGAGGACTCTTAAGTCACTAAGACCAAATCACAAACAATCCTAATGGCCGTTGCTGCCAATCCGCCTCAAAGACAGTGTACACCATTGAGACAATAGTGATTGAGCCTTGTGTGCTGAAACTTTTCTTCATAAATGCAATACATATTTTGATTTATAAATTTGAATCTATGGTAAAACACCAAAAATAAATCTTTAATAAATAAATAAATAATGTCCGATTACCTGTGGCAGTTGTTTTCACAAGTTCACACTTACAAATGATCGAATAGAGTAAAGAATAAGCGTTTTTGGTGTGCTGTCCAAGGGAATCGAGGGCTCCGAGCTTGGAATTTAGCCAAGAGTTCCCAGAGTTCTCCCCCGTATCCCCAGCCAAGTGTGAGGAACGGGGTGGCGGAGGGATGCAGAAAACTCTCGAGGTAACTAGGTTAGTCGGCTCTCGTCCGTGTATATCTCCTCTCAACTCAAGCTGATTATAGACCGTTTGAACGTGCTCCTGCCAAACTTTGTTTATAAAACATAATGTCACATTCTGCATTCTCTGGAGATGCAGACATGTAAGAGGCTGACAATTAGCTAAACATATACTAGTTTAATTAGTGACAGCCCTGAATATGGCAACATTTGTATTTCAAAACCTTTATTTGAATATGACTACATGATACCTCTTTCTACAATATTTCTATGATTAAATCACTGACAGAGACTCCTCCCCCATCAGCCAATCACTGTGTGCATAGTTAGTAAGCGTGTTGACATCATCCATAGCAACAAGGTCAACCCCGCCCTTACTCTTAGCTTAAGACTTCTCTCTATTCCTTAGTAAAAGTTGGTCTCAGCAGCTTTGTGAATAGGTTTTAAGAGAAAACTCTTAACAAAGAACTTAGATAAAATGTTTTGTGAATATGGCCCCTGATGTATGTGTTTAAAGGTTAATGTGCAAAATTCACATTCATTAAATTCACAGTTGGAATTTAAATTTGATTTTTTTTTAAGTTGAATTGGCCACAACACAGAGAAAGCTGGAACTTCAAACTTAACGGCTTTTCATGTTTTTTTTTTCCAAGTCAACAATTAAAGACAAGTTCTTGACAAAATAAAACTTACATTAAAATGTCTTTGAATTTCAATTACTTTATTTCTACTTCCTTTCTTTCAAATTTGAATTGCAATTCTGCATTCTTTTGCTACTTTAATTCAAATTCAATTCAAATTCAGGAATTGAATAGGACTTTAAAAGGCATTTTCAATTCAATCCTAAATGGTGCACAATTCTGAATGTGTTATGATTTAGCTAAATAATGTATTTGTGATTAAACACATTATTCAGAATGTCTATATTAGCCCATAATGCACCTTGTCTTTTTCTGTAAAGCATCACTTTTTCAATTTCACTTTAAATCTTTCCTCATCTCCAGGGTTGACTTGACTCCACAGACACTGTGACACCCTCAGAGGAATATTTTTCCGGCCTGTCGCCAGAATTGTTGCTGTAACCTTTCACTGCTGGCAATACAATTATATGTGGTGCCGGGCTGATTTTGAGGCTCAGAAATGCATGAGCCCTGTGGTGCAGCTCTGACAAAGCTTTTTCCAAACAGGCTGCATAAGGACACTTAGATATAAGCTTCTGCATACTACACCACCTTTAACCATGAACATACTGAGTCTCTGAATCATTTCTGGAGAGGATGCTATACACTAATTTGCAACCTCAGTTCATACCTCAGTTCATTGACTTCCGGGTGGATTGCGATCTACCATGATCAGAAAATGAGTGAGTGATTACAGTGTGTTGGAGACTAATTTCCTAATTAAGACTAATTCAGTAGAGTTCCAATGAGCGGCAAGTGCACCTCATCACACGCTACCAGCAGGACTCCATTGCCATGCCTGTTGTCATTAGCATAAGCATGAGCTCAGTTTTTAATACAATATTGTAATATTGTCATACTGCATACAGTTGATTTGTCACAAATTTATGTCGGCCATAAACATAAGCTTTTTAACGATTTATTGATTTCATGAAATGAGTATAGAGACAAGCTGACTGCATTGTGCATGAACACAAATCTGGCATTAGAAATCCTTCAGATGTAAGATACCTTTAATATGAAATTGTGAAGCATTTTGATAATGACTGCCATTTTCAGAGGAATGTTATGTGGAACGCCAAGAACAAAGCATTTAGATACTTTAGCGTTACTATAGCTACAGAAGAGTGCAGGACTATTTCCGTCATCATGTTCCAGTTAGGAAAAGGCACTGATATTTTATGTGATTTATGACAAGTATATTTCTTGTTTTATGAGCTTGCAGAAAACAGAAGTGACTGTTAGTGCTAGTAAACCAGTAAAATGGCAACCTTCTCCATTTCTGACCTAATAGTTATTCCATATGGATGATCTTCTGCCTTTAACTTGAAGTGGTTGAGACTATGAAACATAAGAGGACACAAGAGAATTCATCTATAGATTTCCTCTCTTAGATGGGACCCAAGAGAATCCATCTATTTCTTTGTCATGATGGTTCTCTGTTGCATTCAAAAGACGTCCTGAAGCTCTTCTCAGTCGAGTCAGGCTAAGCAGTTGAATAACAATCATTACTTTTGTCAATTCTGAATTAAATCCTTTAGTTTATACAGCTGAAGTGAAATGTGTTTGCAGTACCACACATTTGGTTTGAATTATGATATGTTTTCTAAAATCCGTAATCCTAAAAGGAAAGTGTGAAATTGTATATCTGCTGCTGCAAATCCTCTCTTGAGTAACGTCACCAACGTGGGCTGTGTTAGACCTTTTTCCCTCTCTCCCACGCTTGGTACCACTGCCTCATCATTAGCATGCAAGCCACAAACACTCTCACACACACATACACAATCCTGTACCCAAGCGTTCACTTCAAACACCGGCGCAGCTTCAGTCCACATGCAGCCGGCAGCATCAGAGCCCAGGATACTGCAGTTAGGAAACCATACCGCATTCAAAACATGTAAAAGGCATGTTTGCAAATGAGGGAGTTATACATAAATATAAACAAGTTCAATTAGACAAATCTGTGTGAAACAGATAAACATGCTCGTCTGAACATACGCGTGTAACAAAACCCACAGCAGCCTGTGGCCTTGACTGCAAAATTTGAGTATACAAAAATGTAGGTTCCAATCATTTTCATGAATCGTGCTTTTCTTTCACAAATGTAATGAACCTCTCAGCATTTACATGCTTGAGTTTCCCAGTGGACTATTTCACACTGAGCTGCTCTGAGAGAATTCTGCAGCAGAATACTTTTAAGCGTAATAAGTTCATAGAGCAGAGGGAGTAATACAAAAAACGCTCACTTAATATCAGCCAGAGGGACACAAGAACACTAGTTCCTTTATATGCTAATAAGACGCAGCCACTGTGCAGTGCTTACATTCTGTCATTCCATCATGCACTTACTATATTTTCATAATTACATTGCGCATAACCTTATAGGCAACACTGCCTTAATGAAACTTTGAACTAAATTTATATTCAAAATGTGCTGTTTTTGAAGCCCTGTTACCAAAATTTGGTAATTGGTATACAATTTGTGGGTCTTTTTTGCAATTTAAGCAATACTAAAAAGCGATTCATGCACATAAGCAAATTTAAACAGTTAATTTATAAAAGAAAAAAAAAAAAAAATTAAATTAAGCTATCACTCAGTAGGGACTAGTTTGCTATGAGACCAAATGTTGGTAGTTATCTACACGTATATTTACCATGAAAGCCAAATATTTGTTATGTCATTTTTATTACAGTATCAGGGCTGAAGCTTGAGCTTGATGGATATAGTAGACACCATTATATTTGTAAAAAATGACAATGTTGTTAAAGTTTAGGTATATGGGGTTCATGTGAGCACAGTGGTTCAATCTTAATATTATAAAGCGACGAGAAAACTTCTTGTGCGCCAAAAAAACAAAATAATGACTTTTCAACGATATCTAGTGATGGCCAATTTCAAAACTCTGCTTCTAATCTTTTGTTTCGAATCAGTGATTCAGAACGCGTGTCAAAATGCCAAACTGCTGAAATCACGTGACTTTGGCGCTCGAATCACTGATTAGAAACAAAAGATTTAAAGCAGTGTTTTGAAATTGGCCATCACTAGATATAGTTGAAAAGTCTTTATTTATTTATTTTTTTTGGCGCACAAAAAGTTTTCTCAACGCTTTATAATATTAAGATTGAACCACTAAACTCACATGAACTGTTTTAAATATGTTTTGTGATCCTTTCTGGATCTTGAGAAGTTCAGTGGCATTGCTATCTATAGAGGCCTCACTGAGCCATCGGATTTCATCAAAAATAACTTAATTTTTGTTCAGAAGATGAACGAAGGCCTTACGGGTGTAGAACGACATGAGGGTGAGTGATTAATGACGTTATTTTCATTTTTGGGTGAAACTAACCCTTTAATTATTAAAATGAGCTCTCACTACATTTATTTGAAGATTTTATAGAACAGATTGTGTCAAAATTATGACATTGTTGTCAAAAAGGTCAAGAAATTGATGGGGCAGGATAAAAATCATCTTTTTAAGGGGTTATACAGATATTTGATGTGTTAAAAACAGGTATGTTCTAAGAATAGAACCATTATGTTCTAAGAATATTTTGCTAATGATCCCTTCAAGATATAAAAACATTATTTTGTAATATTCTCTGTAAGTTCAAAATGTCCAGTTTTTTTTTTTGTTTTTTTTTTAATTATGCAAACATTAAGAAAACATTTCATTTTATCATTATGGGAATGTTACTTTTGAATGTTCTCTGAAATGTTAGACAAATGTACGTTTTTGTGCTAACAGTTTCAGAACATTATTAAAGACCATAACTTTGAACAAAACGTTCTGTTAATGTTCTTGCCAGAACATTATAGCCAAAGTAGTGAGAAAATTCCTTGTTAGCTGGGAGAGTATTGGTAAATAAGTGTAAATCATGGCTGTGTGCGTCTGTAACATTTATTTCCTGTCTCTAGCTGTGCTCTGTCGATACTGTCTTAAAATGTTTTTACGCCGTTCACGCTTCATCTTCTGTCTGTTGCACCAGATCAATAATATAAATCAAACTATTATGGTGCTGCTCAGGTCTGTGTAATGGTGGATACTGTGGGTTTACCACAATCACTCTCACTCTTGATAACAGCTGTGATCCATGTGACCCTGTATGCATGACTAACAAAATAATGGCATGCTCTGAATCGCATGTCAGGCCCAGATCCTCACAGGAAGCCCGCTGCGTCGCTACCCTGTTTCGCTCCAGTTGTCATGGTGTACGTTAGTCATAAATGTAAATGGGGCACAGTTTTGCCTCCACAGTTTATTGCAGACATGATGCCAGATTAACATGATACACGATTGGTGTTAGGATGATTTTCTGGCCTGGAAAATCAACCAAGTCATGTGAACTGGTGTGAGAATGGAGTATGATGCCCTTTGGGAGTAAGAAAGAAATGGAGTGGCTGCTCCACAAATGCTGCTTCTATTGTGACTGTACTGTACTTTATTAAAACTGTACAGAAACGGGTACAGGAGTTTCTTGCGAAGGCTCAAACTATCCTATGTTTACACCGAAAGAAAGATAAACGAGAGAAAAGCTCTCCACAGATTAATGTGCTTAATGGAAGTTCTGCTTCTCGAAAGGCTACTGATAAGGAGTAAGTGTGTACAGCAATGTGATGTTGTTGAGGTCGGATAGAGAAACACACAATTCCAAACATGCCGATATGTGTCCAATCTTTCTCTCTCAGTCTGATCATAGTAATTCACGGACATTTATAAACCCACAAAATCCAGAGGGTACTGTAAATATGATGACCTTTAGAAGCAAAGAAAATGGTTTGCTTTACTGTGTGGAAGAATTTTCTATTGAAACAAAGGTGGGATGGGACATATTGAAGGGCTAAAACCTTTGCTAGTGGGTGAAAGATTGCAGGGGGTTCGTGAGTTGAAGAAATGCTAAAAATGAAATAATTAAAATGTGAACTAAATAAATAAAATGCTTACTAAAAATGAAGAAAAATATACTTGTTTACTTGCATGTATATGTGATCCTTACCAGACATCAGAGAACCGTGAACAAGCAATTGTGTTGTTAAATTATTGAAATATTAACTTAAAATTTTATGGGGTGCTTCAAGCATTGCTTTATTGCATTGCATTTGCTTAGGACACATTAAGTCTCATTCTGTGCATACAGAATGTATATGGTGTAAAATTGATGTATGGATGTTTTTATGCAGAAAGTTTGCGCTAAAACTATATTATCATCAATTTTAAAAACATCACAAATATAATAAATCAAAAATATCACAGTGTAACAGGAATGCCACTTAAAAAAAATTGTGACTCTACAAAAGTGACTGTACAAAAGTAGCCTAGTAAATATTTGAACTTACAACTATTAATTCTGTGGCCTAATGAGTTTTATTGTGTCTTAACTTGTTTTTGATAATGGCACTTTTGCCGCACAAAGTGAGCTGGAGAGAGATTTGTTTGTTTAAAGGTGCCCTAGAATTGACATTTTACAAGATGTAATATAACTCTCAAAATGGATCTTTACAAACTGTTCATGATGCAGCATATCAGATCACGTAAGTATGACATGTATTTTGTGGATGTTTGCTAACATTTGATTCTGAATGAGTTTCATAGTGCTGCAGGCTAACGTGGCTAAAGCTACACACAATTGGAGAGACTGGATAAGAATGAAGATGCGTTTATGAATTATACAGACTACAAGCGTTTTCGGGTTTAAAATGAAAATAACGACATGGCTCTGGTCTCCGTGAATACAGTAAGAAACATGATGAAACATAAATGTGGTAACTTTAACCACATTTAACAGTACATTAGCAACATGCTAACGACACATTTAGAAAGACAGTTTACAAATATCACAAAATATATCATGATATGATGGATCATGAACAGTTATTATGGATCCATCTGCCATTTTCGCTATTGTCATTGCTTGCATGCTTCACAATACCTGCAGAACATCTGATGATTCGGCTGTGCAGCTCCAGATGTTAATGCTGGCTTGCCTTGAACATGGGCTGGTATATGCAAAAGATGGGGGCGTACATATTAATGATCCTGACTGTTGCGTCACAGTCGGTGTTATGTTGAGATTCGCCTGTTTTTCCGTGGTGTTTTTCACGGACGAGATTTACATATGAAGGAGGAAACAATGGTGTTTGAGGCTTACTGTGTAATTTCCATGTACAGAACTCTTATTATTCAACTATGCCAAGGTAAATTCAATTTTAAATTCTAGGGCAACTTTAATGTTTTATGCAAATTACTAACTGCCAGAACATGCTCTCTCATTAAAACAAAGTTAAGAACAAATTTATCTCCATACAACCTTATGTAAATCCACCGGAAGTTCTCTAAATGACTGTATGTATTTATTTGAATGAGACTCTGTGTTAAAGTCAGCAAGAAACGGAAGTTGCAATAGTCTTTTCTTCCATATTTTGAAGTAAATCCGAGTAAAACAGCTTCTCAAACAACAACAACAAGGGCAGGACTTTATTTAGTCCACCAGGAATTGACTGGATCGTTGATCATTGTTATCCCAGGTGAAAAAAAGTACACTTCCATTATGTACTTAAAGTGCTCTATTTTTACACACTAATTTTGTACTTAATATACTAAAAATTCTTCTTTAGTACTTCTTAAGATAATCTTAAGAACATCTAAGTGTTCTCAGCTGTGCTATTATGAGACACCATGAATATGAACTAAAATGTGGTTTTATCATACTCTGTATTAAAAAATGTATTTAGTTCTAGTATCTTTTATACACTAGTGTACTATAAGTGGTGACTAAAATACTTTTTTTTTTAATACAGAGATATAGTATGGAAGAGTTATGGAATATTATGGAAGTGTACTTTTTTTCACCTGGTATTTGATGTGATTTCATGTGATCCTGCCCTCACTCGAGTTAACGTGTCATCAGAGAAGAGAATTGTCAATTTTGTTTTCATGGTAACTTTAACTTTAACAAGCAGAACACAATATGATGTTTATGAAACGCTCTCTGAAATGTTCCACTTGAATTGTGTTCGTCGGAGTTCAGTTCAGGTCTAGCCATGCCTTGCAGCGAGCAAGAAGGTGTGAGGAACCGTAATGCCATGACTCTGTGGCAGATACAACCCTGGGACATCTTGGAGAACAGGCGAAATGACAGTTATCCAGGCTATCAATTACTTTGACACATTGCACGCCTGTGGCGTTCATTATATACACTCGCTGGCCTGAGATGGCTGCAGCCATTCATCACCACAGTGAGTGAGTCTCAAGGCTGATGTGCGAGCCGCAAATGAGATTTTCTAATTACTCCCGCAATTTCTTTGATCGAAAGGGGGTAAACCGAGGGCATTAATTGGAGAACGCGTTCCGATGGATGGCTTTGTTTATTTGACATTTGTGATCATACAGAGCTCATATAACGCTCATGCTCCAGTAGGAATAAAAGAGTGCACCATGTCTCTTGAAGACAAAAACATAAGCCTGAGATAAATATAAATAAATGGACTCAAATAAAACTCCTTTGTATACTATACACAACAGAAATGTCAGAGAATACTGCTCTGTATTCTGGATAATTGTAACCAGAGGGTATACTTTAAAAGAGCATAGTCAGTTCTGTACACATCTGTTTACCTCTCAAGCCTAAAATTAGATAAAAGTGACAGTGCAAACCGATGGTGGACGAAAACAGACATCAGCATGCAGCAGACATACAGCAGTATTGGATTTATTGAATTACAGCAGTGCTTTTGGCTCATGAATCTTCATATTAATAAACCCATTTACAGGTGCACCTATTGTAGAATCCAACCCCTCTATTGACATCTTGGTTTTTCCTTCTTCATTCTTTATTTCCTCTGCAAAACGCACCTAACTAGTTTACCTTGCTAGTGAGCAAAATTGCCCCTCATCTTTGCAGGATCATTTGCTTCCCCCTCGTTTCTTTCTTTCTAAATCTGTATCCACTTTACTACTACTTTTCAGTACCGTTGCAATCTGCAGCTCAATATGAAGTCTGTATTTGTCACATTGTCCGCAGCTCCCCACTGTTGTCCTAAAGCTGTTTTTCTTCCAAATGTCCAACTGTTGACGTCCGATGCCAGAGAGAGAGAGAGAGAAAGAGAGAAAGAGAACCTGCCAGGAAACAGACTGAGTCAGCATGGGGAGGGGAGTCATCGTCCCTAGAGCCTGGAGTGGGTCCAGCGCTCGCCGAGTTATGACGATAACAAGAGAGATGAGAGCTGCTGGGAATCCCTTCAGGTGATTGTATAACAGAACTAGAAAGATACATGTAATCGTGAAATGTGCGGTCTTAGTGGAGAGTTTATATATTCAGATGATTTCTGATTGTTTTGCGTAAGACTTGAAGGAGTGTTGAAGGAGTCACATTGCACCAAACGAACATAATTAGTGTGGCAAATGGATATTTTTTTCTGATGTATAAGATCGATGTAAAAGCCTGAAGAGAAAAAATTCAATTCAATATGTTTTTATAATGGCAAATTGTCATTACAAAGCAGTATTAATGCTCAGTGAGCAGGTCAGGTGTAAGTCTAACAGTGGCCAGGAAAAACAATTGAATACATGCTATTATAAATATAAGTGAGCAATTTGAGAATGCATGCAGCCTAATGTTTTGTGTTGGTTACTGTTATAATAATTCTTAAAATTTTCTTCTGTAATGATTTCAGGCCTGAAGTCGTTATATCTTACGTTGCTCCACTGAGGTCTGTTAACCCCAGTTTGAAAACCATTGGTCATGTGTATTTTTTTATTTTTGGCATGCAGACACAGTCTGAACTTTAAATAGCAACTTTTATTTAGATGGACACAATGTGCATCAGCTATGGGAGAATTAAGGCCAGTGGAAAAATCAATGCAAAATATGTCTGCTGCCATCTCACACTGGCATGTATTGATCATTTTATAGGTGAATAGAATTTCTGTCTCACTCATAAATGATAGAAACAAACCCAGCGATCTCTGTGAGCTTCAAAAGCGTAAAGTCAACATGATACGTTCACAACCCATTTAATTAAGCCAGGTGATTGGAGGGGATGAAAAAGTAATAGGGACTGCCGACATTAGCTAAAAAAAAAGTATTTTCAGTAGAGGACCAAGTTATTTTGCTAAAAGATTATGATTTCATGCTGGCTTTGAACAATTTGTTGCCATGTGCTCACCAAGCATGTCACACAAATCCTGAAAAGTGAAGCCAAAGCGTCTTGATCGCCCCCAGTTGGCTGGATGCAGTATAGGTCATAAACCCCGCCCTCTCTATGTAATGTAATGTGACGTGAGACAAACTAATAAATAAAATTACACGTCAATTTTTTTTTTTTTTTTTCCAAAGATGTGGTTTCTGTCATTTTTGGCAGTTTTTATCACGCTGATGTTAGTTCAAGTGTTTGTTCTTTTAAATGAGTTTGGTTTTAGTTAGTTATTGATGCTATAAAAATGCGGGTTTTGACATCATGATTGACAGCTGAGATTGACAGCTTCTCTGAGCGAAGTAGTCACTGAAGCACCAACTGGATCTTCGGGAGGAGATTGGAGCTTTAACTTTAATTTCAACATTTCCATAATTGTTTTTTTCACACAGACAAAATGAGTTGTTCTGCGGGATTCTGCGGGAGTGTGGGCGGGACCTTGATATTGCGGCTCCATTCACGCTCACTACTGCCCAGACTCGAGACTCAAGATGTTAGCGCCATATTGGCACACTGGCAGCTTCACTTAGTACAATGGAAGAGAGTGAAGGTGCGTCATCCATCTTTTTTACAGTCTATGGTGCTTACATTCACACACACATACAAGACAAGACTGACAGAAGAGCACAAACAAACACTGTCATCCGCCATGTACCCAAACAGAAAATAAGACACAAGACAGACAGAAGTGTACAGAGCATGGATGTCAGGACCGCAACACCAAAACAGAACCAAGACTAGACCGAAGAGTCAGGATCCAGACACCATGCCCCAAATATGCAAGACAAAGTCATAAGAGTGCACGGCCCAGAGAACAACCCCAAAGCTGTATGGTCACCATGATTTTGCCAAGTAAGACATGTTACTGGATCAGCTTATTTTGTTTACTAAATTCCTGTCCAAAACTTTTGTCCTAACCCTATCCCTACCCCTAAACCTAACCCTACCCATAACTTTTCCCTAAAATGATAGGTGAATAACACTGATGTAGAAGCACCCAACCCTGGTTGTCCCTTAAATCTGGTTGTTTAATTGAAATGTTGTTGTACATGTTGTACTTGATGAAATCACATTCACCAAATCGGTCTGCTCACACAAACACATCAGGATCTGGATCCTGTCACCGAACTAAGAACAAGACCAATCAAGGTCTTGCATACGAAATAATAGTTTTCCAGCCGTCATCACCACTTTTTTTCAAGCAATCTTCTCAAACATTGAGAAACACGTGTATTATCTAACACCTCAGAAAACCATGTTCTTAATATTATTTAATGTCTATGATCATTCTGTACTAATCTCAGGTAACTGTGATGATGCTGAATGCATACAGTTCCTACCTTTAGACGTCATTTGCATGCAGAACCTTTTTACGCTGTTTTCTAGGGTTTTCCCTCAGCACCATCAAAAATGAATATCCTAAGCCTGAATGACCTAGAAAGAAACTGTGAGACCCTTTTACAGTCTGCTGTCGTGAACACCACCCCTTTAAGTTCAAATTGCAGTGCTGTCTCAATAAAAGAAATGCAGCATAAATTGATTTGCATGCCTTATGCCTCGGAGGAAGAAGTCTTTCATTTTGGGTATGGGGAAATTCAGAACATTCTATATCCAAGTAGTGGAGAAAGAAAAAAGGAACTCATTTAAAGTCTGTGTTCAAAAGGTTTTCACTCCCTGTTGTGGGTTTATCATTGTGCTTCTCTTTTCTAATTGCCCCTGAGATATATGGTAACTTCTATACCATTTTGCTCTGATTTAATATTTAAGTCTTATTAGCAACTGATCAGGTTACAATCAATTTGCCTTCCTCTCAAATATATTGAGTACTTGGCTTAATGCATCAAGTACAGTGATTCTTTGATTGATTAAATAATCTAAAGAGCTATAAAGCACAATATGAAAATTCAATATGCGCTCAAATAAGTTCGCTTCATTGCACAAAGCTGTTATATAATGGTGAGGGTGCTAAGGCCAAAACGTTGAGCTGGTAGAAATCACACTATCTCAGCTGCTCTTTTTAATTGTAAAAAGAGATTTATTTATCCCTAACCTAGATTAAGAGGACCTACACATTTTGTTCAGCAGTTCCACTTCAAGGCACTGGCTAAGCCTGTGGGAACCAAGCATATGCTGGATTTCTGTCTCAGGCTGCTGTAAATTTATAATGAGGATGGCATCACATAAATCTCAAGGGTTGCTTGCAATCACATCCACATTTAACAATATTGAACATTAGAATCCCTTATTATTCAATATGCAGTGCTTAATCAATGCACACTCAAATTTTATTAAAATAAGTTTCTCAGCACTATTTTTTTCAAAACTCTTCATACAGTTCTCCTAACCAACTTTCAACTTGGTACAGCAGTGAATTTACCATTCAAAATGCACTAAAACTACCAAAAAACTTCATACATGTCTCAAATCAACTCTTCCATTCTTCCATAACACTAGCAAAGGTTGTGAACCAACAGACACACTTTGTCACTGATAAAACAATGACCTAAAACACAAACATGCAATGTTTTCCACTTTTGGATCGATGGTAAGTGAAATGGAAAGGCTAATACCTGTGTAGGTGTTCAGCTACATTTTTAGATTCAGAATATTTCAATATGGTATTACAGTTTTTTTTACAATTGCTAGGACCCATTTCTCAATACTAAGGTCACTTTTTCAAAATGTGGTGGAGGGTGATGACCTGCAAGTCTTCTTAAGTGTCGAGTCACTGAATGAATCATTGGCTGCATCCGAAATCACATACTTTCTTGAGTAGGTACTTATTTTGAATAAGTACTTACTTTGCAGCTAAAAAAGTGTTCTATACAGTATGAATGCAATCCGTACGTACTAGATTCACCATGTTGTCATTCCCTGTTGAAAAAAACAGCATATCCTGGTTAGGTATGTTTTGAAACAGCTGGTTTGAGCTGGTTTATGCTGGTCCTTAGTTGGTTTAAACTGGTCCCGAGCTGATTATAAGATGGTCCTGAGCTGGAGCTAGTTGCTTAGGACCAGCTTAGGACCAGCTTAAACCAGCTCATGGCCAGCTAAGGACCAACTAAGGACTAGCCAAAACAAGTTCAAACCAGCTGCCATGCTTCAAAACATCCCTAACCAGCATATGCTGTTTTTTTCAACATGGTTATCACTTGACCTACCAGCGTCAGTTGCGTCGCATCACTGCCATTCATAAATTCTCTGTGGCCTTGTCCATTGTATGCACACACGGATGAACACTTTACATATTTCAAGGCTTTACTGAGTGTCTTATCCTTGCGCATGTCTACTAGACACTCAAGAAATAAGCATGACAACAAAGTAGACCTTTTCATTTTTCAACCATTTTGTCAGCTGGTCTTTATCAAGCTATAGAAAAAAGACAATGATAGCCTAAATTAGGTTTCAATAACATCCTTATGTAATTTCAGTTGTGTATAGCTTAATTTATCTTTGTTGAGATTAAACACAAAATCTTGAACAATTTGCATAGAAATGTAACTCTATCAAGCAACTGAAATCTTCTGTTCAGTCCGTCAAGGTCAGACATCTGTGAGTGAAAACATGAACACACTGGAAAGCCGCTTTATAGTAGACAATGAGGTTGTAATTCTGATGAAATGAGACACTGGCACTGTTTTTTTTATGTTTAATACTGTAAAGCTGCTTTCTTTTAAGCAATCTATTGTATAAAGAGCTATATAAATAAACCCGACATGACGTGACTTTACTAGAGTGCCAAATTGCAGAGCTTGTGCAAACATATCCACGTTGCTATCAGATACTTATGCTTTATTTAAAAAAAAAAAAAAAAAATGGCGGGATGTTCACTATCAGTATACCTCTGCTCACGTATTTTCGAACTTACTCCTAAGCGAAGAACGAAAAAGAACTTCGCTGTGAGTATACTGAGGCCTTTAATCTATTTAGAGTTTTAATAATGGCAGATTTCAACTCAATATTTCAGTCAAGGCATATTCAAAACAAACTAAAAAAAGCCATGCAAACTGTTGCTTTTTTAATGTTGTATGAACACCTAATATTTTACAGTGTAGACATTAAGATTTTTATATTACAGGTTTTGTTCTTAAATTTACAGTCTCACAGTGTTGTTTGCAGTATAAATATAAACAGTATAACACAGTATAAATGCAGCAAAGACAGAAATGCATTGTCCAATCCAGAGGTGGAACAGATCGTATCTGCTTGCCCTTATTTTCCCCCTTCTCTGACGTTCTCTTATGTCAGAAGAGAAGATATTAACTCATTCACAGACACTACCTTGCGTCGGTGATATTCCAGATAAAATGACAGAAGGGTTGTTGAAGACTATACAATTAACACACTAATGTTACTTAACCAAACCAATCAGCAATCCCAAATCTGCCTTGTGGTGGGAATAGAACTCATCAACAACTCACAGCCTACATTAAAAACCATTTAAACAGCCTTTATGAGTCATTTAGTCCACATTATAGTCTCTGAGAGATAAGACACTTGCAGGACTTGAGGTTTGGCATCAATTCATCCAAACACAACACAATGTAGAAATATAAACCCTCTTGATGGAAGAAACTATCTCAACACCAATTTAAATGGACAGGAAACTCTTCTTGAGGTAAACTGAACTGTTTGTTGAGAACTGTTTATAGGCTGCAGATCTTCATGGAGCACATCCACATGCTGAGAACAATTTCCAGTTTCACTTGTTGCCATAGTATTCACATCTATTCCTCTATATCACCGCCCGACCTCTGTTTACCATTCGACCCAATTAGAGTAAAGGGTGAAAGGTGAGCATGTGTGGTTGTGCTGCTACGGTGCTCATATTTTATCCTTTTCCATCTATTTTTTTTTTCTACGCCAGTGGCATCCCATTGGAAATCCATGTAGTAGTTCTCTCCCTGGCATTCGCTCTATTGATTATGTGTCCAGATAGCTAGTGAGCAGGTCTGTGTGAAGTGGTGCAGAAAGAGAGGATGGAGAGAGGAGAATGAGAATGAGATGGGAGGAGCAGGATGAGAGGGGAAGCCATTTGAAATTTGTTTGGATTCAAGAGGAAAGGCTGTAACCCTAAACTCGCTATTTTACAGAACGGTGTTTAAACTAAATATCGACTACTGTGCTGCTCTTGTGTTCCTAGTTCCCCTGAGAAACCCAGATCAGAAAATTCCCAGTTTCAGTGCTAAGCTGCCAATCAGAGCTCACTGCTAGATGCAGTAGGGATGTAGCCTAGCTGTGGTCAAGTTCTTCTGGGAAGTTCCTTACGAGTTCAGAAATCGTTATTACGAGGTGATGTGCATTCAAGTGATTTTGGCCGAAATAAAATAGACTGAGTAATTTTATACTTTGGTCGTTCTTTTACATTTCCTGACAATGACAGAAAGCATTTTAGCGCTAATGCTAATACAACAAAATAAGCAAATGATGCAAATTAGGTGTTTAATTTGATGTTTATGTATGGATTTACTTGTTTTCATGTTTAGCTACTGTAGTTAGTTAACTTTAATGGCAAAAAGCATTATTATCCATTGACAGACATTCAAAAGAAGCCATGTACAGCATTTCAACAAAATACACACTATCATTCAAAAAGTTTGGGATTGGTAAGATTTTTGAATGTTTTTGTCTGTTATGCTCACCAAGGCTCGATTTATTTGTTCAAAAATGCACTTAAAAAAATGAATTGTTGGATTTACTTAAAAAAAGAAGTGTCAAGTGGTTCCATGCAACTATATTGAGTAATTTGTACAAATAATAATTTAGTTGTATGAACAAAAGAAATTCAAGTAAAGCTGACAAAGTTTCTTTGAGTAAATACAACTTATTTGAATTTGTCATTGAACAAACTCAATTGAATTGAGAGCAGGAATTCCATTCTAAACATGAGTGCACACAGCCTAAACACAGGTGACACTCTTCTGCATAATGGTAACCACAAAATTCACAAACATTACAAACAAACAAACTCCTTTAAATGTCCAACATAACTGAACATTAAACACTAACATAAACTAACAACATCTTTCCCTTTACTGAAAAACACATAAAATAACACTTTAATCCCTAAATTTACTCTCCTAATACAGTCCCTTGCAAAGCATGCTGGGAACTACGGATCCACTGCCTAGTTAGTTATGTCAACATTAATTTGTGCGTTTCACTCAGCAATGTTAAGTTGACTGAACAAACACTTATTAAGTAAAGCTGACAATACTCATTTTTAGTAGAAACAACGCAGTTAAATTAAGTTCATATAGTTACATGAGTTTTTTAAGTAATGTGAACAAGGGTAGTTTGAGTGAAACTAACAACAGTGAAAGTTCATTTTATTGTGAAATAATATTACAATTTAAAATAACTGTTTTCTATTTTAATATATTTTAGAATGTAATTTATTTTTGTGATGGCAAAGATGAATTTTCAGCATCATCATCCATTCCTCAGTGTCACACGGGCCTTCAGAAATCCTAATATGCAGATTTGGTTGTCATGTTACAATGAATGAAGATTAGGATGCAGAGAGGTGTAGCGAATCTACAGTAATTGCAGCATAACTTTAATAAATCAAACAAAAGAACAAAATCCAAAATGAAAATAAAACCAAAAGGCATTATATACAAAAGATAACTGAACTGAATATGAAACAGGTGTGGACTAATCAATGAAACAATGAATCACCATGACAACAAAATTAATACAGGAAAAAAAACACAGGAAATAATAACTAACTAAGGGTATGTTTACACGACAACAATATGCTTAAAACGGAGAAGTTTTTCCTTTGAGTTTTCCGCGTACAGACGACACCATTGTCAAAAAGATCCCCATTCATACGAATGCGTGAAAACGACTGAAAACGCTGTATTCTGCTGGCAGGCCATTAGATGGCGAAGAAACACTATAGACTGAACATGTAATACGCTTGTGCATGGTGTTGTTTACACAAAAACTTGCACTTTGAAACCCCTTTTCAAAAGTTTGCGTTTTCAGGCCACCAAAACGCCATTGTTGTGTAAATGAACAGCCAAAACGCATAAAAAGTATTCCGTTAAACAGCCCCTAAAGTCCTTGAAAATAAAACCAAAACATCAGCATATCGTGACATCTGTGCTCAAGAAAAAATTCTGATTATTATTAATGTTGAAAGCTGTTATGTTGCTTAATATTTTTTTCTAAGTTTTTGCATTTTTGTAACAATGTAATGTAAGTTAGTTTACATACTAGACTAAATTAAACCAACACACACTCACAACTACAGCATATAATGATCAGTTCTTCTGCCTTAATTATTTATTGACATGGCCTTAAATTGGAATGTCTGGGCTTAAGGAAAATCCCCAGTTTCCCATTGGTAATTATATCTTTATGGTGGCATTTATGTGCACTTAACTAGTAAAGACATTAATTCCAACATGGATGCAACATATCATGCAAGTGAGGATCCCGTGGGTAGGATTTCAGGTTTAGGAAGGCTCAGCCTTTACTTGAAAAAAAATGAGCTGTTGTGGCTCAGAGGAATATTTTTTGCTTTAAGAGCTAGAGACCCCAAGTTCTTGCATGACTGACTTTTTTTTCTTTTCTTTTTTTTTTCTGAATTACTGGAGTATTTGATTGCACTTTTTTGTAATTTCAGCATCTGTTTTAATAGGGTCTGTCTACAAACCCTGGCATGCATTAGTTATTCTAAAAGAGCAAAAACAGAATAACATTATTCTTTATTTATTACCGAGAGGAAAATATCACTCTGTTGAAGATGTGTGCATTAGTTTTAAAAAACGATAAACAAGGAAGAGGGAGGTGGAAAAAAAACAGCGGAAAGACAGGCAAGAAAAGAAGCAGAACGTAACTGATGACATTTGTGAAAATGCCAATGTAGCTGATGGATGGAGGTTCTCACTGGCAGGCGGGAAGGCTCCTCACGGCAGGTGCTGAGCGACACCAAAGAGGATACGGTCAAAGAGAATCGGCAACCTCGTTAATTATCACCACAACTGAATATCATTAGGCGTTCCGTAGGAATGTTTATCCATAATTAACTCACTACATATTAATAATAAATGCACTTTGATAAATTTTTAACATCTACATACTGCTGGAACTTCGCCAAACAAATATATGGTGAGCCAGACAAAATGGTGGATCCCACACAGAGCGAATGTAATGGAAACAGCCTGTTAAGGTATCAAAGCAGTATAATTCATTTGACTTAAATAATGTACCTTTTATGGAACTGAAGAAAATGTGAGCACAAAAGGCTCACTGATCAAGAAGTAAAATGTAGCTTGTGACCTGATGAAACAGGGTCTTTCTTCATTAAGAGCAATGGTATGTGACAAGGAAAGAGTGCATAAATCAGTTCCTCCATTTTCTGCTTGATTGCTTAACATACTGCTCTCATTGACTCTTTTTTTCCCTCCTGTCACCATTTTTCTAATCCTTAATTCTTTTTTTGTGCCCCTTAAGTTCATTTTCATACTTCCCCACATCTCTCTCTCAATAAATGCAGGGCTCTGGATCCTCACAGTCATTTTTGACATTATATTGGGTTTTGAATGCAAAGGTCAAAACCATAGTATAGGTAGACTTTCTTCTTCGGCAGTGAGACAGTGGCAGTGAGACAGTGTCTGAAATTAGTACAGATTTAAAGGGTCCTTTATTGGTTTGTGTGTGTGTGTGTGTATATATATATATATATATATATATATAACATCACAACATTTATTTCCATCGAGAGGTGCATCATTTTTTGGTCAAGATCTTGTATTGACAATGCAAGAGGTGAGCACTCTGTAAAGTGTACTCCAGCACATCCCAAAGACTTTCAATGAAATTAAGGTCTTGACTCAGAGGTGCCAATTCACGTGTGAAAATGATTCTTCATGCTCTCTGAACCATTCTTTCACAATTTTAACCCTGGTGAATCTTGACATTGTCATCCAGGAATATAGCCATGATGTGTCTTCCTACATGGTTGTTTAAGAAATGAAAAGCTACACACTCCATCTTTAAGGGTTAAAAGAACCGTTGCCAAACATATAACATGCTAGAAACATAATAATCACTGTAATAATGATCCATTCATAGATTCTTAAGTATTTGCCTATTAAAATCCAAACAGCGATTTTTTTTTTTTTTTCTCTTCCGGGCAGTGTATATATCATTGTTGCATTTTATTCCAAATAAAAATGCAATATTATTCAATAATAAATATTACAATATTAAACTTAATATACAGTATATTCCCAATGTTTTACCAAATTCAAAACTGATCATATTTAGAACACATTATTAAGCACTGTTTTTTTTTTTGTTGCACCTTATGCCAAATAAAAATGTCTATATTATTAAATAATAAATATTATAATATTAAATGTTACATAATAAATATTTCCAATATTTTACCAAAATCAAAATTGACCATTTAAAACATTTAAAACATTATTGAACATTGTTCGTTGTTGCACCTTATTTCCAATAAAAATGCAATGTAATAAATATTATGATATTAAATGTTATATAATAAATAAATGTAATAACTTGCTGTGCCTCTGAAACATCTTTCTTCTTCCAATGACATCAGCAATCCCGACTACTATTTCATCCCCTCCCTTCCTACTTTTCACAACCTGTCAAATTCCAATAAAATGAAGTTCCGCCCTACAATTTTTCCTGTTTTACTTGGTAATCCATCAGATTACAGAAGTAAAATGCTATAAGTGCATTTCATAGTGTATTTACTGTAATGTGTATTTGTTGTCTTACAGATGTTTACTTGCCCATATCTGTGAAGACTGTATCATTTGTCATTTTATGATTCTCAAGTGTAAGTGCTACAGTACAACCTCATAACTTTTTTTACGACGCCACAGCGACCCAAAAGTTTATGCAGCGTTACATCACAAAGCATAATGCATTAGAGCAGGACCCATGTTACTTTTAAAAAGCATGCAGTGTTTCTTCATAAACATTTCTGAATTTTGCTCAGATTCTTGCAGTATTTTTGACAAGTTTCTTTAGCTGTAAAGCTCCATGGTTCAAATACTGCTCTCAGCAGTGCAATGTCAAAATAACAAAGCTGTGTTGCTTTCCAAATTAAAGTAGGGAGAGGTGATAAGGACAGAGTAGCAGCACTAACAGATGGGGCGATCAACCTTCCATTTATATCTAAATTGAATCTATTCACCACCATCTAAAGAGCACCACAGTGTGTCTTTTGAGAAAGCACAAACATTGTAAGACACCACCTTCTGCACCTAACGCAGTAAATGTCTCCAGAGATATATGATTTGGATTCAGCACATGGTCCTCTCATGACCATAATGAGATATTGTTTTCATTTTCTCATGATAAGTTATTCTCCCTCTCTCTTACTTGCTTTCGGGGATTTTGTTTGCTGTGGTGAGGAGCAGTGAGCTTCTGCTTGATGAGAGCTTCTGTGTTTGCTGGCTTTGTACCCTCCTACTATGAATAAAACACCAGAGGCTCACAAACTAAACAAATACTAGGAACGAGTGCACTACTCACAATATGTTAGTATCCACACAAACACACACAAGCACATGACATGTACATACACAGACAAGGAAAACACTTTATCTTAACAGTTTGACACATACTTTGAAAAAGGACAGTCTTTATCTTCTGTAAGCTGTGGTTGTTATTAGCACTGTTCCAAAACCTAGTGAGCTGCCTGGCTGTGCTCTGCCTACATAGACAGCTGGCTTATGGCAGCATGGAAACCCATAAGCCATTGATTTGGAACAACAAATTCAGAATGTATGAACTGTCTCCTTCTAATTAAAGAAATTAATTTGAATTAAATTGGCCACTACCCTCAGGAATTGACAGAAAGAGGAATTTATTGTCTACAGTATCTATATCTAAATCAAACCCATAGTAGCTTGTGAACAGTTTTAAAGTAGCTGTGTGCAAGTTATGCTCTTTCACAAGCCGAGTGAGAGTTATACTCGCAAATGTAATGTTAATTATTAAACCAAACAAAATACAAAACTTTCAAAAACACTCAGCTATGTGATTATTTTATTGAGTGATAGGCAGTGGGTTTAATCAGTGACATTATTAGATTTGCTACGGCGTCTTCCCGTCACCTCCTCAACCTGCTTCCCTTAGTGTTTTTACACGTAGAAAAGGCGAAAAATGTATTACACCATCCATTTTTTTTCCCTGAACGATGATGTGAGTTGCAATTCTCGATTCAGCATGAATGACCTACAATGGCAACATTTTTCCACAATCACGAAAGAAAATCAAAATACTGCCCTAAACTCACTAGCAGAAAGGCAGCGCAATATAAACAATCCAGACTAGAACTGAACACGGAGTGACGGGAGCTTCGCATTCTCTATATCTACCACCTCGATGGCAGGCAAATCTTTCAATTCAGTAGAAAAATCGCTCCTCTTCATAACATAAGGATAATGTCCAACATATGTTGTGCACAGACTTTTCTTGTCCATTCTAATTTTCACTTCCTGCCCTCCTTTTGTATCCTGTATGCTACATTAATTCACTTTCAGAAATTTAAATGCAATTTAAAAGACAATTTTTAATTCAGCTATGAATTCGCAGGAGATATGAGAGGAACAGTGATACTCCAAAAAACAGAACACATTTTGGGTAATATGATTGCATTTTAATTCTTTCAAAATCTTTTCAATACTGACTGAATTATAAATATATTTACAGTATGATATCTGTCCCTCTATGCCATTTTGGATTAATTTGTTGTGATGCATTACGAGAATACTTTCTCTATGAATATGTGATGCTGGCATAGAATTTGGCAAAAACAAGTTTTTTTTTTTTTAATATGCATATTTAAGGTACCATTTGTGTAGAAATAGTGCCTATGATGTCTTAAAATGCTGCCTAGAGACAGCTCAGTAGGTTTTAGAACAGAGTGACCATCTCCAGCTGTTTGTGATCAAAGTCTGTTAAGGAACAGAGCCGTTACCCTATACATTACAGTAGTGAAAGCTGCGGCCTTTAAAACTGTCTGATTTTTCTATTTTAGTACACGATGGGGAACTATGGATAAATATAGCACCCAAGTGAAAAACAAAAAATATTTGCTAAATATAAAAAGTGCAGAGAAATCTATTAGCTGAGCCATTGCTTGCATAGTGAACTAATGAGTAGTTGACATGTGCTGGTTTCTGCTCATTTTTGATGGAAGCCTGGTCTTGAGATGAAGGATTGGGAATTACAAAAGCCTCTCCATAATCTCCTCCAACACCACAGCAGATATAAATCCTTCCATGGGCTCTTAGGACGAGATGCTTCCGCTGGTGAGGGGCAAAGTCTGATGGACAATCTAGCCTGCTCTTGTTGATGACATCCCCAGATTAACGGCTCATGTGCAGTCATACTTCAGACTAGGGGACCACAACTCAATGTGTCATCTTGTCCGCCAGCAGCAGCTGGTATGTATATGACTGTGTACAAAGCTCTCCCAACTGTTTCTTTCATAGTAAAAACCCTCATATGCAAGTCCACACTGCAGTATGATTTAATATAAGGAGGTATATAAAACGAGGAGAAAGCTATTCGTTAGCATTCCCATTCATCTCAATGGCAGTTGCTCAATAAGAGCATTACCCATTTCACACTTCACACTTTTAAGAGCCCTCAAAAATGGCACTGGTAAAACACTATGTTTATGTATATATGTATATATGTGTATGTGTATATATATATATATATATATATATATATATATATATATATATATATATATATATATATATATACATTTTGCACAGTCGAAAATAAAGTCAATCAATCAATCAATCAAATCAACAAACTGCTTTTTCCCCACAAGAAAAAAAAAGGCTTTTGTCTTTTTGAACTGAGACGACATCACTGTTTTCTGAAGAGCTGTTTTATAGCTGAACTGAACTCATTTCAAAATTGATGAACTTTACAAACCCACCTGAATCAACAATGAACTAATTTCAGCTGAAAAAGACACTATTTTCTTTTTAGAGCTGCTTTACAGCAGAATTGAATCATTATTTTCCTGTTTATCACAGTAGCAATATTGAAGCAATCTGTATTGTATAAAGCGCTATATAAATAAAGGTGTCAACTGGACCTAAGATGTATTAACAGCATCTACCAGCAGTGGCTAATTGGCCCGTGCTAAACAGACAAACATTGACTCCTGGGTTTAACATCATGGCGCTCATTTAAAATACCATTTCCTGAGGTGTCAACAAAAGTTTGAAGTTTACGTCTCTGCAGAGTTCACACAGTCATCGGTCTGACACCTGATTCCACCCTCAGGACAAACCGATAGTACCAAAACAATGAAAAGTGCTCACTCTAGCATTCTGGGCATTTTCTCTAGGATTTCCCCCTGGCTTTTGTTTTTGTTTGGAGTTATTCATTGGGCACAAGCACAAATGTGCAGTGTGTGAAGTAAAAATTTTCCCACAATGTTCCTAAAATGAAGCCATCTACTGCATATTTTCTCAGCCTGCTTTTAAGTCGCTAGATATCCCCCCCTCAAAGCCCCCACCATGTTGTAGTTCAAATTGAGAGAGTGAATTAATATGGGATATGTTGGTGTAGTTTGTAGTTAGTATGATTAAAATTATATCACATTTCACACACTCAGACACAAGCTTGCACGCAAATCACATAAATAGAACATGTTAGTGAGAAGGGGCGGGGTGAGAGGAGGCTGTACAGTTACTGTACATTCTAACACTGACTGCAGCAAAACGAGAGAGGGAGAGGGAGACAGACAGAAGGAGAGACAGGGGGTGAGATAAAGGAGAGTGAGAACAACAAGAAGCAGGGAGAGAGGATGCGAGATATGGGCTCATATGTGCAAGAGCTCAGAGACGGGAAAAATTTAGACGATTTAAAGGGATAGATCACCCTAAAATGACAATTCTGTCATCATTTAGGCTACTCACCCATGCCGTTCCGTATGCTTTTATATGTAAAGAATTGTATAGGAGACTAGGGCCTAAAAATGACAAAAATGCATCATAAAAATTATTCTAGGGTTATATATTTTTGGTGCGCCAAAAACAAAACAAAATAACGACTTACATAGTGATGGCCGATTTCAAAACACTGCTTCAGGAAGCTTCGGAGTATAATGAATCAGTGTGTCGAATCAGCGGTTCGGAGCGCCAAAGTCACGTGATTTCAGCAGTTTGGCAGTTTGGCAGTTTGACACATGATCCGAATCATGATTCGATACGCTGATTCATTATTACTCTGAAGCAGTGTTTTGAAATCACAAAAAAAAGTCAGAATTGCAAGATATAAACTCTCAATTCTCAGAAAAAAAAATCCAAATTAAAAGATATAAACTCGCAATTGCGAGGAAAAAAAGAGATAAAAAGTTGCAATTATCTTTTTTTTTTTTTTTTAATTCCATGGTGGAAACAAGCTCCCATAAGTGTTCTCTGTTAGATGGAACAAATCCCTTTGTGGGAGACTGAGCTTTGTAACTTTGCATATCTTATACATGCACAAACCGATACATTACACACTAAAGGAAAAGAAAAACATTAAAAAGCATCATATGACCCCTTTAATCCAGATTTCTCATTTGGTATTACCTTAAAAAAAGACAGTTATTACAGAATTTTAATTTTTGGGTAAACTATTTCTTTACTTTCTCCTCCATGCTGTTTTGAAGATGAATAATCTCTTTATTTTATTCCCTTCTGTTCTGTCTGTATCACCCCCCCTTTCTACGCGCAAAGCTAATGAGGGCTGGTCACACTCCGGGCCCTATAAGCATGCATGCTCTGTTCTCCATCCGTCCTCAGTGGCATTGAGGTGCACAGTAGGAACTAACACAATTATCCGCTATGACCTTTCAGCAACTCCCCTGGTATCGTATGCCTATCCTGAGAGACTCCGGCCAGCCCTGAGAGAGTACGTACGTATGTGCATATGTGTGTCTGTGCCTCCAGAAGGACAGCAGAGCTGGCGAGGACACATCGGTCCCGCCCTATGATTATTTTGTGCTAGTGAGCACACCAGGCAATCCGTGAGTCGCTCCAATCAATGTGTGGCTTTTCGCATTTTGTAACAGGTGGAACATCCGTGGGGATGACAACCTAACATTATGATCTAATAAAACGCTTCACATACTCTCAGAAGTCTTTGGAAGTCTTGATATTATCACTTCTGAAAAAGTGCACTGCGTCTTTCAGAAAAATTAATTTAGTTATACTAACAAACGTTTGGAGAAAAATAGTAGTGAATGCATTTACACTACAAAAAAAAAAAAAAAAAAAAAAGATTCTTAAAATCCCAAGATTGATCTTTAACACTGGCTATTTTTAGTTGCTTTTTTTGTACAGCGTTTTCCGTCCTGCAGGTGTCACTATGTTTTGCGGACTAACCAGTTTGGGCCCTGTGGGGTTTTTTTTTTTTGAATGAATGAATGTTTTTTTACTATAAACCAAATTAGAAGGTTCCTTCTGTATCAGTGTTTTTCTGCACCACTTTTCAAGAAATGTAAAATCTTCAGTGCCAATGCGAAATAATTTATTTTTCACAACATATAACATTAAGAATGTGGGTTTGCAGTTTGTATTGAATGTGATGGAATAAAAAAAGATTGTGTATTGCGAAATGATGGCAAGAAATGTCTTTATACTGAGTTGTCCTCATGGGCTGCACAGAAAAAACAAACATAGTTTGCGACTAATATATTCCTATTTTTGAAAGAATGACTCCTAAGAGCCAATCATTTTTATTGAATTAAAAAATACATAGCACGACTTCGATTCATAAACAGATGACTCTGAAACCTACAGCGAGATCTGATTCACAAGAAATCATTTTGGAAATCATTTAACTCTCATAAGCCTTCAAAACATGTAGCACTAATGTATTATGATTTCCAAAATGAATGACTCTTATAAGCCAGTGCTTTTTACTAAGTCAAAACCGCACAATTTGGAAACAAATTTCTCTTATAAGTTGGTTCTTTTAATACAGTACAGAGTTGAATGCATGTCAGTTTGCATTAGCAGACAGAGAGAACTTCATATGCAAGCAAAATGAAATACGGCCTACCCAAATGAATAAAAATTGAATCAAAATCAGAATCAAATCATCTGTAGGCTTATTAAAACAACAATAGTGGTGTTATTTTTACTTAAATTTAAAAAAAAAAATATGTAGTGCTTTTTTTTTGTTATAGTACTTTGCATAGTTTATAAATATAAATGGCAACACTGTAATAGAAGGAATTATTAATTATATGCATTAGAAATGTAATTTTAATGTATGCTACTGTCATAGGCATTTGACCTGAGAATCCCCACACTGTAGGAAAAAAAAAATTTCTACCATGACATTATCCGTTAAGTTTGCAGACTTAACCCTAAAACACAACAAAATGCAATGGGTAATTCAAAATACGGGTGAAACATCAATATGGAAAACTCCTTTATATAATAACACAGTACATTGTGCCTTATTTTTATGGACTTTTCTTAGAGTGCACTCCAACCGCCATCATCCTAGATGCCTTTACTCCTGCAGCAGCATTAAACACTGTGTGCCATTAAATAGAAGAAAAAAAATCGGGCAATGCAATTTCTATGTAAATGCACAACAGAGCCAGGCAAGTGACTAGAATAGAAAACACTGTGGACATTATTACACTGACAGAGAGCAGCCACAAATCAAGTTGGGATAAGAAAATCTACTCAACTACAGCCTATTTGGCTTCTCTCTGACCCTCTGAGCAAAGCTGTCATTTAGAAAATGATATTTGCCATTTACCCCTTACAAGAGTGACCTTTTTCTTTTTTGACATAAAGACACACATTATAAAACACACATATACCTGTACAAAACAGAGTACCGCCTGCATCCCTATCCCACTGGCAATTTTGTTGGGCTGCTTTAGCAAACTGTGGACAGCCTATAAAAGTGTAATTGATGGTTGCTTGTGAATGGACATCCCCCCCCTTCTTTAAGAGTAGCTGAGGAAAATGAAAGCGCACACAAGGGCCTGGCTCATTTTATGGCACCATGGAATTCTTTCTTTTCAAGGTAGAGAACATGGTCTCCATGGGAACCAAAGGGTCTGAACTTTCATGTTCTGTCCAGTAGACCTTTCTGCCCTAATGAACATATGCTGTCATGTTGGAATTCTCACAAAACACTGCACTATGATCAAATGCAAAAGAAGACAATGGGGAAAAATGGAATCACTCTTCCATCAAGGTCTGGATGACTGCCATATAGATATTAAACAGCTCCCCATAAAATAGGAAATAGCACATGGCAGAATTACATCCCCTTGATGTTGTAAAAAGTGAGTCTGATGTGTAGTTTAATGTCCGTTGGCTGTTGAATGGTCCAAGTGGACAGAGGGAAGGGTTTATTCATTGTGCTTTGATGTCCTTCACAGAATGGAGTATGCGTTTACCTTTGTGGAGTTTCCTCCTTAACTTTGTTTGGGAAGTTTAATCCTACCATCGCTTCCACACATTTCTGAAATTCCTCTAGTAATGGAAATGAGGGGTTTGCATGACAATCATTGAAAAATATAAATATGTAATAGGCTTGCTCAGATGATCACTTGGGATTGCAGATTCCATTCAGTCTGTCAGTTGTAGTTCAGTTACCTGAAAGCAGAACAAGGGTGCATCCTGAAAAATATCCTTCGATAAGTAGTCTGTATCTAGACTGAATTCTCTCCCTCTCTCTCTCTCTCTCTCTCTCTCTTATAATGATAATGGTAATTTACCCGTAGCAGATCTATACAGGTGGAGCTGGGGAAGGTGGAGGGTTTCAGGAACTTTGAAAGCATGCTGCAAACTGCTGTAGTGAATGCTAACCAGCTATTTAAATGCTGAGCAGCAAGCTCATTGGCTGCTGATACGACATGCCCCAATCAGCTTGTGCCATGTAGTTAATGATGTGAAAATCATCAGTTGCGTTAAGGACCCATTAGTCTGGGTATAAAGAGAGAGAGAGAGAGAATCCAGACTAGATACAGACTACTTAAATCGAAGGACATTTTTCAGGATGCAGAAAGGTACTAAAGACATCGTTAAAACAGTTGACGTGACTGCAGTGGTTCAACCTTAATTTTATGAAGTGACGAGAATGCTTTTTGTGCGCAAAAACAAAACAAAAATAATGACTTTATTCAATCTCTTCTCTTTCCTGTCATTATTCTCGCAGTAAGCACAGTGAAGGCTTCCGTGTTTAAGTTCGAATGCCGGCTCAGTATTGGCCAAAGCTGGTCATGTGAGCAGCACGACGCATGCATGTGATGCTGACGCAGGAGCTGGCCAATAATAAGTCAGCCTACTAACGTAGAACCTGGAAGTGCTGGACGTAAACAACGTATGAGAATGACACAGAAGAGAAGATCTTGTTGAATAAAGTCATTATTTTTGTTTTGTTTTTGCACACAAAAAGTATTCTCGTCGCTTTCTAAAATTAAGGTTGAACCACTGCAGTCACGTTGACTGTTTTAACAATGTCTTTAGTACCTTTCTGGACCTTGAAAGTGGTGATTAGCCTATATTGCTGTCTGTGGAGGAGTCACAAATTTTCATTTTTGTCTGAACTAACCCTTTAAGCAGGATGGCATTTTTCAGCATTGATAAAATTAAGAAATGTTTCAAATCAGCACCAAATCAGCATAAAAAAATTATTTCTGAAGGTTTTCATGACTGTAATGACCCTGTTGTAATTCACCTTTCACAACATTCTCAACTTTTCTCCATTCAAAGGCCCAATATTGACTATTCAACTACTTGCCATTTTGGAAAGGTCAAACAGTTGTAAAACATTACAAGTACAAAACGGATTAAACTGACCCATTTCAACAAACATAAGATAATACGTTAAAAAGTTTACTGCAACATTACTTAAGCCCAAACACCTTTTTCAGTTACTGTTTGACAATAAGTGATATATTATCTATATTATTTGTGGACTCTTTGCCAGTGAATCTTAACACTTTTCTGAGAGCTGAGAATAGCTGTAGATAGAGATCACAGGTCAGAGAAGGGTCTGTCCGTATAGCCTCCATGCTGACCTTTGCATAACCAGCCCAGAGAGCAGATCAATGAATGAACGCTGTCGCTATAATGAGATCAAGCAGGAACTAATGTGCTGGGGAAAAGGTGTGAGTAGAGAAGACATTTGTGAAGTGTCTGAAATAAATAAGGTCTGTGAAATGGGAGGAAATGGAAAGATGAAGGTGAGTATTGAGTGGTTTTAATCAACACACCCAGGGTCCATCAGCACTGACATGTTTCACACGCTTTGTTGGATATGGGCACACCGCCACACACACATAGATTATCAGCACCATAGGAAGCCTAGTGAGTCTGAAGGGCACATGACTCAAAGGCCAAAATGATATTACTCATTTTTCCCCCCCAAATGATGATGCTTTGCTTTTTAAAGAGTCCACTCCATTAGGCTCTAGTTCACTTCTAGGCTTTCCCAGCCAGGCTGGATTGGCTGGAGTGCTGTAAATGATTTCCCATTGATAGCAGTGTGTGTATGATGAGGGGTATGAGAGTGTGAGAGAGAGAGAAATCCATTTTTAGGCATTGTAAGGTGTGTGTGTGTGTGTGTGTGTGTGAGAGAGAGAAAGAGAGAGACTGGACTGGGGAATATATTTAGATTATTATTAGATTAAAGCACTCAAAAGAGAAATAAGAGAAATCAAATTTGTATGTAATGGATGAATACTAAAAAAAAGAAAATGTTACATTTAAAGAACAATTTTTTACCTGATCTTGCCTTTAAAAATAATGTTGGTGTAAACCTATGAGTAAATATAATAACTTATTTAATTCAAACTGGTTATTTTAGACATTATTTTTTTTACTTGACAGTTTTACAGTGATGCTTTGTCATTTTAAGAATCAAATCTGAATCAAACATGTCTGTTTTTCTCACACAACCTCAGTAAAAATTTTAGAACAAATTACCTACTGGTTTAAACTGCTTCCTGGAATACTCGATTCTGATTGGCTTAGTAGCACACATACATTGTGATGTCAAGTTAATGTGCACGTTTTCATCTGTAAGATGTATTTTGATCATGAGTGTTTGATCATCTGTAATACATTTCTGAATGACAGACCAACTGTAATATTGGTGGCTTGTTGATATGAGGCAGATTATTTTGTACATTGTTAAAGTTTTAAGATTATATACAAGTAAAATTTACAGTGAAAAGCAAACCAGATGACCCACACATTATTCCTTGCTTGCAGTATGTATTTTTCTTTGTCTAATACTATAACTAAAGCTACATTTATCTTTGTGCTGCCTGGTACACCTTTATTATGGATTTATATATATTTTTTGGCCACTTAAAAAACAATTGTGGTTCAAGTTGTCCTACTGCTGGCATCTCATTTGACATAAAAATAAATTAAATCAACCAGGAGAGTTAGTTGATGAAGTACTTGTAGCTCTAGTTGCAGCATCAAGCATGATCCTCAAATTAATTAATTCCTTCCTTAATGATGTAGGGTGAATTCAGGGTGATTGGGAGACTTTTTGCCATTGAGATGACTTGGAAAAAGTGTCCCAATCAACCTGAATTCACCCTACATAATATTATAATTAATCACATAAACACATGCATTTAGAGTACATGACTTTCCATAACAGCCACATCCAGACAACACCTTTATACTGTATTCATTATCTACATTCCTATTCTGACCAAATCTGCAATTGAATTGACGTCAGATGTCATTTAGAACACTAATCCTGTCCGGGTAGCGCTTAAGAAAGACAATGATTTGTGCATGTGTAGTGGTGCAGTGCCGTAAATGTCACGTTAATGTATTCATTAGACGTAACTGCTGTGGTATGAAGCCAGAGCTGACTGTGGAACCTGTCAGGCTAGTTTGTCACTTTGTATCTCTTTGTCTCACTCAGCATTCAGGAGTCAGGCCTGTAGGAAGGGCCTCATGTGTGACCGCTTTCCAGACACCATGTCAGTTTTACTCCAGGGGGACGTGGCCAGACAGCCCCGACAGCCAATGCTCCACTCTCAGCGGATTGCTTATTTACGAAACACCCTGTTAGAATGTTGATGAACAACACGCTCTCACTTCTGCTCACTACTGACCCCTGTTGCCCAGTGAGGTTAGTAGTAAAGTGGGGGGAAGATGTTTCTGATGATTGACATGAAAATTGCTATAAATGCATTTAAAAAAACATAGAAAAATTAGAGATTTAAATTCTGTTATCATTTATTCACCTTCATGTTGTTCTAAAAGAAGACCTTTTGAGTATTATGGATGAAAGAAAGTCATTCGGGTTTGTAATGACGTGGGTGAGTAAATGATAACAGAATTTTCATTTTTGGATGATATTTCCCTTTATTTTTCAAAATAATGCACCTTTATAAATGTACTACTCTTAAAAAGAAAGATTCTGTGCATGTGGCGACATCTAATCAAACACATATGCTTTGAAACAACAAAGATGTTTATTTCCCCTGAGGATTTACAGAAAAAGAGTCAGTTTGGATTAAGCGCTTTTACCTCTTAAAGATGTGAAAGAATTTAATGTTCGAAGAAAAACAAAACACAGAGGCCACTAACATATTGCATATTAAATACGGTTGTCAGTCCTCTTCTAAATGCTTATGCCATTATGTAAATGCATAGTTTGATCATTTAGAGCACAACTCTTGTGTAGTGACAACCAAATGACCAATAAATCTGCTTATAGAATCTCCATCTACATTAAGAAGCACAAGACAAGTGTACACTGTAAGAAAAATGGAAAAAGTATTGGTAATTTTATATACATTAAAATATGGACATGTCCTTTAACCCTAAAACATAACACAATGCAATGTGTAATTAGAAATATGGGTAAAACACCTGTGAAAAATCAATACAAAAAATTCCTTAATATTAACAATACTTTATGCCTCTTTTCTTGGAGTGTATTTTCATGCTAACAGAATGGCAGACAGAAGGATGTTGTGGAGACAAAACTGTTGATTACAATAGATTGTAAAAAGAATTCAGAAAAAAATGGTCTATACCAAATGGATCCAAGTGAATTTTGAGATAACAGTCCAAATGCCACTTTCATTTGGAGATTGAAAGGTCATCTGATGTCTTGTCGCTACGTTTAGATAGCTATTTTCTAACATTTCAGAGAGACTTTTGCTTTTGCAACTCTGGACAAAAGGTTCAGAAAGTACTCAGTTTGCGACAGTAGTGTCAGTGAGATGATGTAAGCAACTTTAGCACAGTTACTGGGAAACTTGCTGCTCAAATGCCAGGGGAGTACTGGGTCAGAAAACCATGAACTATGTGATTTGCCATTTTATCACTCTTGGGCTGACAGGTGTATATGGCTCTCAGGAGAATATCTGAAACTGTAGTGGTAAAAAGAGAGACTAAGCATGTTGGGGCGACTGTTATCCTAATGTTCAGCATGATTGCTAGTGTATTTTGCATGGACATTTCCATTAGCATGGAATGCAGAGTTATTTTACTGGCTAGAATCTAATTCCAAAGTCAATAGAACTCACCCTATCCTTTAACGTGACTTGGTGGACCATTAAGCAATTTTCCTTTGCTTCAGAAGCCCCAAGGACATTGGGTGGAGAATCCCCGGTCTTTTTTGTGGCTTTGGGGAGTAGAATGGATTGGTCAGATCAGTTAAGAGGCTGAGTGATGGCCTTGTCAGGTCCTCTGATTGTAATTATTGGATTACAGGCCAGCCACTGCTGCGCTAATAAACCAATGGCACCATCCCATTAATGATTACGGTTAAAAGGGCCGTACAGTGTCTTCATCTTGTTGTGTGCTCTGAAGGCTGAGAATTTATATAGACATGCTAATACAAAAGCATCTGCATGTTTAAAATGACTTTAGAATAAAAACCAATAAATTGCAACAAATGACATTTGGCAGATGTAAACTAGTTTTAAGAACTATTATTTATATAATTTTATGTTTTTTTTTTTTTTTTACCATATTTAAAAGGGTGTGAATGCTAGTAACTAAACCACTGACTTCCATAGTATTTTTTTTATTTTATTTTTTTCAATACTGAAGTCAATAGGGCCAATCAACTGTTTGGTTACCGACATTCTTTTAGTAGAATATAGAATATATTTTAAAAATTTGCTTAGGCTTTAATGCAGTGACAATACAAATTTTTTTATTTTGTTGTCTTTAAATGGTCATGCTTAATATTTCTCGGACACAGTATTTATAAATAGGAAAATATATAGCTTCTTCTATATTTTAGAAAGAGGAATCATCATATTTGAGCTTAAAACCTGCTTTAGGAGCCTGGAAATTTTGAGCTGCAGGAAATGCAAATTTTTCTACTTGTTTAAACTGGGATTATTGAATGATGTACGTTGGATAAAATTTGAAACCACATGCTTGGAGTATTTGATTAAACACTGAATCATGGAACACAGAAATGCAGCCACAATGATTAACATCATTATCAGACATTCATGTTAAACCTAGTGCAGGCACACCTATTACTAAAAACCCCAGCCTTTTTCCACTTTACATCAGTATGCTGATGGTGTGACTGAAAAACAGTGCATTAGAAGTGATCGTCTCTCCACTACACTTCCTGTCCCTCCTGGGCAGCCTTCCAGAAGTCATATCTGTTGGATTGCCTGTTCTGTCACCACAACAGCCGCTTTAGCATCTAGCAGCCCTCCATCTGCAGTTTTTTTATTCAGTGACCATCTCTTCAGTGGTCATGCTGTAGGATAGATGAATTCAATTAAATGCATCTCACAGAGGAGAAGTGCTGGGCTATGCTGACTACTAAAAGATAAAAGTGTTCCAAGCTCACAGCGCAGGGAAGATTCATAATGATTGCTTTAATATTCTGCAGAGAAAGGATTGAGATGTGCACGTTTTATGTTTGACTACCCTTGATAAAAGAAAATTCATAAAGTCTTTTTGCAATCTTATGAGACAGAGCATCTTAGGTCTGCTCAAAAGGAGCAAATTAAGAATTTAACCACATTGCATTTTTCACTGAATGAAGGATTCTACATAATTAGGTAATTAGTAAGCATGAATATATCTGTAAGTGTTAGCGTCTCTTTCAGTTGTCTCTGTTGAGCTGTTGGTGAAAGTTCATAAACAAACCAGACTTGGCTAATAGAGATCAAAACCAGTTCTAAAGAAATCTGTTTTGATCACAATCTCTCATCTCTCATGCACCCACTGGGAAACCATTCTACGCCATGGATGCTCACACACACATCAAGCTTTAAGCAGCAACTTTTACTGTTCAATAACTGTCAAACACAACGCCTGTCAACCTCTGGCCAACACAAACCAAATTCTTGACCAGTTATTGATGCACAGAGCATGCTTTTGATCTTGCAGCAAATATGCACACACAGATACATCAAGCTTTAAACCTTACCTTTAGCTATTTAGTAGGCCTAGCTGTCAAGCACATCTGTCAACCTTAATTTTACTATGTAACAGTTCTTGTTCTCCAATTTGATTGGCTGAACGGCTCTCCAACTTTTAAAGGTTATCACATAGAATGTGTTTTTGTGCTTAAAAAGAGGCTAGAGAGGCTTTTTTTAAAGCTGAACTACTTTTAAACGTTGTGTCATGTGCGAATCTGCAAATGATGCTAGACACGAGCACAGCAACGAAACATCCAGCACAGCAACCAAACACATCCAACACAGCATGTTTACATAGAAAAACAGCATATCGGAATGCATTTATGATGAGTAATTTTCTGTGACTTTAGTAATTTTCTGAAATTTACATCAGTATTCATCAGTATTTCATCAGTATTAAATTAATTATTCAAGTTTTGAACTAATCGATTGATTCAATGAGGGAGACATTGAGTTATTCACTCACTAATTTCTTAAAAAAAAAAAAAAGGGACATGTAACAGTACTGCTTTGGTTTCGTTTAAAAAAAAATTTTGGGGTGGAGAAAAAAAAGACATTAACTGTGAATGTTGTGTTTAAAATGTAAATTGCACAATATTAAATTACTGTTTATTCAACTTTTGTACAAAATCAAAATCAAACTTGTAGTCATTTGGTTGGTCTGAGCATCAACACGTCTATTATTTGTCTGTGATATTCAGTATGTGTGATATTGATTAACTGATTAACAAGCATGCTGCTGATTGTACCTTATGTGGATTCAACTGTGTAGTAGTGGCGAGGCCAGAAATTTTAAAGTGAGGGGACCTTGGTGAAATAGGTTGGTCTAGGGCTGCTGGTCTAGGATCAGTTTTATAATAATAAAATAGCATAATAATAACATATTGGTGATTTGGCAAACAATCCTGTGAGTATCTGGGTTTGCGCTCTGGAGAACATCAAAGGTTTCTATTTATAACGTGTTTTCAATCACAGACATATCTGTTGATTTCTTGAATGCAATGGCCAATCAGAGATGTTTTAGTTAGAATCCACTCACCGCTCAAAGCCGGAGTTTTTGTCCAGTGCTGAGTTCTGCATGCTTGTGAATCCTCTCATTATAACAAAATGTAGACATAATGTAAATAAGAGATTCATTGTACAGTGTAGACAGCTTCATTGATTATAACAGAACTTTGTGAGATTGCGTCATCGTGATGAACTAAGACGAGTGAAAGCTTTTTAGTGATTATAAAGGGACCACCCTTTTTGCGCTTTCTAGGAAATATATAATCCATTCTGAATTTGAATAAAACTTTTGTTTTTCATGCTTAACCAGCGGCCAGTGTCTCATTTGATTGGGTGGTCCAGACGTCAATCTGAGTGGACCAGTGCCACCCTGGCCCCTAGCCTCGTCCATTGCTGTGTAGTATTTGTTACTCAGCAGGTGAAACATGGCGCTTAGCATGTCAAAGTCTTGAATGCACTTTGCATAAAGGGTCTGCTAAATGCATGCATGCAAACATGTCAATCATTCGGAATCCAATTGCATTAATCAGCACACTCAAATAAATTATCTCCATGTCTATGCTGACTGACCAATGCGTTACACAGCTCTGATATCTAATTCCGATAGTGTTACCTAGGCATGTTTAATGTTCTTTTGATCAGAAAACTTGTTAATAATGTCCAATTACCTGATTTCCTTTTGTTGTTCTTTTTGTATGAGAAGAAACAAAAGAGAGAGGAAAAGATGAAGGAGCAAGAGAGAGACACTTCCCAATAGTACCAAATTGATCTTTTTGTTCCAGCCACAGACTGGATAAGATCTCTGGCTGGAGTCGATGAACGATAAACCTTTTCTTTCTGAAGGTAAGACAGTTTAAAGAGGATCATGTCATTCTCTGAGAAACTCACATTAAAGCAGCTAGGGAGAGGTGGTGGGGAGGAGGCAGTAACAGCTTGCTGAAAACCTTTATGTCATCATGATGTCTGATGATGATTGGCCCACAGTACATAAAACATTATGCTTTCAAAGAAATCTTTTTGATTGCATGCATAGACATGTATAAGCCAGACACCTTGGCGGATCTTTCAAGATTTATTGAAGCCCTACTGAAAATAATATGTAACTTAAATCTCATACTTCCACAGAGCACAAAGAAATTTGATTTGCAATGCTGTATGAAAGGGTTTGGCTATTACATTTATTCAGCATAAATTTAACTTGCATATACATCACATTTGCATGTACAGCATTTTCCGATCAAGCCTTTGTGAAAAGGACGTTTATACGCTCCACAGCTACTTGAATATTTCTGTATACAAGTAATCAGAATAAACATTGATTTTCTTTTCTTGCTATTCTGGAAATACATGCTCTTTCCATTAGTAATTTTGTACAGCAATTTAAATGGATCAATTCTCATTTATGTCTTTATTAACACAATGGAACAATAAATTGTAAAATTAACTAAATGTAACATCCAATAATGAGTTTCTTCAATAATTTGACTTTTCACAATCTTCTGTATATCAGCCAGAATTACCTTAGTTTTGTACATACTCTGATATAATTGTCCTGTTATGGTGGATATTCTGAATACAGTGTTTATATGACCCAAAATTCAGCATCTGGAATTTTGGCCAATTGGAATATGACCAAATTCCGATTAATATTGGAATATTCTTGTGCACGCACATGCAGTCACTTTTTAGATGCTGTCAGGTTTCAGGTTGGGATCATTGTTAATCATCTAAGTAAAGTATAATGGTAAGCAGCTCTTCCTGTGGCTATATGCTGGGTAAAACCTTCCCTTAAAAGGCCAAGCAACATTACTCCAGTCCAAACAACTATCAGTGTGGCTTTGAAAACAGATGTCTCCTCAGAAGGAGGAGAATGGCTAGTTGCCATACTTGGCTATGAAGGGGTGAGGGGGCAGCATGTTTTTAGATTTGGCTCCCTCTATCTCTATCTCCCTTCATTTCTCTACTCTTGCCGTCCCGTTACTCTCTGGGGGAGTGAGTATCTTTTCAAAGGTTGGCCTCTGCTCACTGCATACCTCTACCACAAAAGGAAGAGCGAGTTGCAGGATCCTGCATTCGTTCGTATGTTTCCATACTTCTGAGACAGCTGTCTCCACACAAATGCGGTTTGTATTTGTCGCCCCAGACTTGACCCTTTTTTGTCAGTGAAATTTGATGCTGTTTGTGTTTGGGCAGGGTGGTGGGCAGTATTTTATTTTCATAGGAACGTGAGGCATTATACCAGTTTGAATTTATGCAAACCAAATCAGATCAAGTGTCTACCCATTTTGGCTCAGATTCAGATTCATAATGGATGTACAGTGACACAGGGACAAATGATGAGTGTTTTCATTTACTGCAGTGCTCTCATAAAATGCAGAGTTGTGTAAAGAAAATGGCCTCAGAATTTATTTCCTTCCCTATCTCTGTGCCACATTAAAGTGAACTACTATAGTGTGCTTTAATTCACTTGTCTTTCTTTCTTTCTTTCTTTCTTTCCTCTAACTCTCTCTGTGTCGGCAGAACATTTAGTTATTGATCGCACGCCCACTCCAGCCCCCCAGTGTTCTTGCCTGCCGTACAGCTATTTCTCTCTGTTCTCTCTCTTTCTCTTTTAATATTCCTTATACTTCTACTTTTCATCTGTTTCTTTCTCCTCCTCTCCCCATTCTGCTACAGTGCAACCGTCACTCTACCCTGCAGTAGAAACAATGCTTTGAAGTTTCAATGGCTTCTCCTCTCTTTTGTCTTTACACTGATTAGGACCCAGCTGTCTATTGTTCAGACATTTTGAATTTGAGTTTGAGGGATGGCGTGTGCATCTATGATTTGATCATTCAGAAGTAGGGAGAATGGGGTAATTCTAAAATCTTTCATGCCCAGCAAACTCAGAACGTTCCTCTAATGTTATTGTATTCCTGTTTAAATATTATTTGTGGGCAAATTCCTAACGTTTGAGGAATATTCTTATTAGGTTTTCATTTTATATCCAAAAACTAACATTTCCAGAACATTCTGGAAACCAAGATTGTTAGCTGTATACAAATGCATATGCAGTTTTATTCAGGTCTAAAAATATATCATACATGTTGGTGAATTTCAAGTGTGTAAAAACATGTAAATTATTTGTCATTAATTATTAAATGAAGTAGTGTGGGGTATAGCATGTCTTTGAGGTAAGCTGTGCAATGCATTAGTGATCTTAAATAATGAATATGAGTTCACTATATTGAAGTATTCTGAATATTAAACCTTTTGCTAGCTGGTTTATGAAAATGCCAATAATGTGAATCCATTAAGATTAAAGCAATTGTTATTTAGCAATTTACATTAATAAACTGTTTTACCCCCACATTTACAGTATGTTCATATATTTAATTAAAATGTAAAAAGTTGGAATATTCCCATATGATTCAGCTTACCCCTAACAATTTACAAATCTTTTGTTTTGAATCAGTGGTTCGAAGCATGTATCAAATTGCCAAAGTCACGTGTACCATTGAAATTTCGAAACACTTATGATGTAACGTAATGTTCGTTTGCTGAAATCACGACTTTGGCGCTCCGAACCACTGATTCGAAGCAAAAGATTCGTAAAGCTTTGAAACTTCATGAAGCAGTGTTTTGAAATTGGACATCACTAGATATTGTTGAATAAAGTCGTTATTTATTTTTTTTTTTTGGCGCACAAAAAGTATTCTCGTCGCTTCATTAAGGTTGAACCACTGTAGTCACATGAACTGTTTTAAATATGTCTTTAGTACCTTTCCGAGTGTTTAAAAGTGTAAATTAACTTGCTGTCAATAGAGGCCTCACTGAGCCATCGGATTTGATCAAAAATATCTTCATTTGTGTTCTGAAGCAGAAAGAAGGTCTTACGGGTGTGGAACGACATGAGGGTGAGTAATTAATGACAGATTTTTCATTTTGGGGTGAACTAACCCTTTAATTATTAATTGAAGAATTTGTACTAAAATGAGCTGTGGGATAAAGTATATACAGTACTTTGGGGTAAACTGTGCCATAGACTTGTAAGGTTATGTTTCTGTGATGTTATGAATGCTGTGTTTTCAATTTGGTTTGACAGCAAACATCCTGAAATATAAGTAGTTTATCTCTATATGTGTCTCATTTCGCAAAGAAGTAGCAAATCTTACTCCACTCTCCCTTATATTTAGGAGCGACCCTGCTTAACAGAACGCTAACTAGTCCTTCCTAAGATTCACATATCTCAGCAATTGATTGAGTTTTGCATGTGGGAGGCTGGAGAGATCCTTTGTATGTTTGTTTGTGTGTGTGTGTTGTTCAGGCGGGGGCTCAACTCAATTATTCGATGGCTCTGGGCGGTTGAAAGGAGGATGGATGTGTGTTTTAAACATTCCTCTTGCCTTAGCCCCTCTCCTCACCTACTACCTACACACACACGCACGCACACGCATGCACACACACACACTGACTGCTGAAATACACCCCCACAGCATATGCACCTATCTACGGCCCCTCCCTCCCCTGATTCATGTGGGAGGGAAGCCTGCAGGTCCTTTCAGTTATGAGATCAATGGATGAGCTCAGGCAGAATGCAAGGTCACCTTCATGGACCCAGCGCAGAGAGGGAAAGAAACAGAGACGGGAATGTAAAATCCGTGACATTAACGCAAGTGCATGCATAGCCTTCGTTGCTGCAACGCGACGTGTTTTCAAAATCATTGTTTACAAAAGCACTTTATTTCTTTGTTTTCTCATCTCAGACACTCCTCCTTTTTATGTACCAATTAGCCGCTGGTAGTGTTTGGGCTTCAAACACCCCTTCCCTCCCTCACTGTAAACGCTCCTGCAGCTGCAGGGAAAGGGATCGGGTTTTCTCTCGTCTTTATTCATCAAGTGAGTCACTGGCAGTGGCTGCCTGGGAGAGGTTAAAAAAGAGTCATATGCGATGGAGGAGAGGAGGGATGATATAAGCCCTTGTGAAAGCAAATAACAATGGGAGGATCATTTGGGCGAGGAGAATGGAGCCCAAAGAAAAAGAGAGGAGGAGGAGGAGGAATGGTACCGATCATAAAGCTTGACCATACTGGGAGATTAGCAGCGCTTAGCCTCGCTCTCTATCTCTTCTGTTCATTGATGGTGCGCAGACCAGCGGTTCTCAACTGGTGGGTTGTGAGCCAAAAATGGGTCATGGGTTTGTTCTGACAGAGTTGTGAATAGCATTCCCTGCTATTCACAACTCTGTCAGAACAAACCCACGACCTATTTTGCAAATGAAATGCAATGGAAACGGTTTCCATATCTTCTGTTGTTGACATAAAAGGCAGCGAGTCAAATTTATGCACATGTTCATCTCTCACTTGGTAGAAGTTACCCAAATTAGGTAGATACTAAGATGAACAGGTTTTGTGACATCTCTTCATCCTTAAACCATGAACAAAATTACATTTTAAAAAAGATATAAAGATAGTTGTTCAGTTTTTTTAAAAGAAAACTATTGGGCCTGAACACTGCAATCTTTTAATAATTGCAGTTATTAAAGGGTTAGCTCACCCAAAAATGAAAATTCTGTCATTAATTACTCACCTCATTTCGTTTCACACTTGTAAGACCTTCATTCCTCTTCGGAAGACAAATGAAGATATTTTTCATAAAATCCGATGGCTTGGTGAGGCCTCCATTGCCAGCAAGACAATTAACACTTTCAGTGCCCAGAAAGCTACTAAAGATGTATTTAAAACAGTTCATGTGACAGTTCAATAACAACTTTATGACAGTATCTAGTGATGGGCGATTTAAAAACATTGCGTCATGAAGCTAAAAGTCACGTGATTTCAGTAAACAAGGCTTCGTTATGTGATAAGTGTTTCAAAATTTCGAAGGTTCACCACTGGGGGCGTGACTTTGACAGTTTGATACGCGCTCCAAAACACTGAATCGAAATAAAAGATTCGTAAATCTTCAAAGCTTCATGAAGCAGTGTTTTTAAATCACCCATCACTAGAAATTGTCATAAAGTCGTTATTTACTATTTTCACAAAAAGTATTCTCATCGCTTCATAACATTAAGGTTGAACCACTGTAGTCACATAAACTGTTTAAAATATGTCTTTAGTAGCTTTTTGGGCATTGAAAGTGTTAATTGTCTTGCTGGCAATGCAGACCTCTCTGAGCCATCAGATTTTATGAAAAATATCTTAATTTGTAATCTGAAGATGAACGGGTCTTACAGGTGTGGAACGACATGAGGGTGAGTAATAAATGACAGAATTTTCATTTTTGGGTAAACTAACTCTTTAATATTGCAAAAATTCATTAATATGTACAAAATTTTGAATTTAAAGGGACAGTTCACCCAAAATTTAAATACCCTCATGTTGTTCCAAACCTATTTGACTTTCTTTTTTAGAACATAAAAGAAGATATTTTCAAAATGTTGGTAACCATTTCATTGGGGAAACCTACAGGTCTTGGTAATATTAAAGGAATATTTTGGGTTCAATACAAGTTGCTCTCAGTCGACAGCATTTGTGGCATAATTTTGATTATCACAATAATTTTGACTCAAACATTGAGGATACAGTGAGCACTTACAATGGAAGTGAATGGGGCCATTTTAGCAAAAAAGCAGAAATGCAAAGCTTATAATTTGATAAAATCACAATAATTCTTCTTTTAAAACGTATCAAATCTATGTTTGGTGGTTCAGAGCGTGTATCAAACTGCCAAAGTCACGTGATTTCAGTAAATGAGGCCTCGTTACATAATTCGAAATGTCAGTGGTTCACATGATTTTGGCAGTTTGATACACGCTTTGAACCACTGATTCGAAACAAAAGATTCATAAAGCTTCGAAGCTTCATGAAGCAGTGTTTTGAAATCACCCATCACTAGATATTGTTTAATTAAGTCGTTATTTAGGGGGTTTTTTGGCGCACAAAAAGTATTCTCGTCGCTTCATAACATTAAGGTTGAACCACTGTAGTCACATGAACTGCTTTAAATATGTCTTTAGTACCTTTCTGGTGTCAATGTCAGTGTCAATGGAGGCCTCACTGAGCCATCAGATTTTATCACAAATATATTAATTTGTGTTCTGAAGATGAACAAAGGTCTTACCGGTGTGGAACATGAGGGTGAGTTATTGACATAATTTTCATTTTAGGGTGAACTAACCCTTTAATAACTAAAAATCATGTAAACACACATTGTTTACATCTTGTGGCTATACTTTTTTGAAACATGGTTGGGTCCTAATCGCTTTATTCTAAGTGCCAACCTTTTTTAACCTTTTTTTTTTTTTTTTTAAGAAAATGAGGGACACGTCCTTTTTTTGGGTGGTTATCAAAATAATGTCAATTGAGCTTAACTTGTATTGAACCTGGAATATACCTGAAATGAATTTCAATGTTTGATGTTAAGGACATTTTTTTTTTTTTACTTATTTGTACAATAAATAATTTTGTTATTGTGCCGAGTTGCCGCTATAAAATATAAAAATATCTGTATCCTGAAACAAAACCAATCAAAAACCACTGCTGTTGATCTCAGCCACAGTAAAAGAGAGCCAAACTTTAATTTTCTGCTGCTGTGTTTAATTTATTGTTTAGACAGAATTCTGGCTTCATTCAAAATGCGCTGTTAAATGGATCTGTGTGGGATGTTTGCAGTGCAGACCTGTGTCCAGGCACTTTGTCCAATTGGACATCGCGCATATGGCATAGCTTCAAAGCCATGAAAGAATGAGCACACACGATTTGGTGTGAGAAAACCTGTTCATGCTCATGGGATTACATTTGTTGTGTCTTTACAGGTGCTTAACATCCAGTGCAAATAATCTAGGAGTATCTTTACATTGTGCACACAGGTAAATGTCAAACTATAAATATTTGACAGTTGCTAAGTAACCTCAGAAACCACCTGCAGTGGTACATGAACGAATTGATTTAAAAATAGATGCAGCTGAGTTGTCACTGTGTATACGTCATGAAAACTGTTGAATGGGAAACAGATAAATCAAACAAACGCAAGTATCATTAATAAAGAACAGTGCATCCTCAAAGACCGTTAGCATCAATCTGATGCTACAAATGACACAAACACCTGACAGATGGAGCTGAGTGTCTATAGAAATGCAGAAGTATGTTACAGCAGACAGAAAGTACTGGAGAAGGGCGCCACATTGTGGTGAAAAGGGGCACTACAACTATTCAAGTGTAGTTGTATATGCTCTTGCTCTAACTTCTTCTGCAAATGTGATCAATGTCTCTAGCTCTGTTCCAAACAGGTGAGATATTGCAACAGAGTCATTTTTTAGATCGAGTGCAACGTCACTGAGTGCATATCTTCATGGCTAAATGAGAACAAAGTTTGGAACAAAAAACTTTCTCCTAGATATTGATTACATGACATTTTAAAGTATTTGATTTTCTTGCTTCATATTATTTTGCTGTGGTCACAGAGGAGTTAGAAAATACACACATATACACACAAACTTTGGAAAAAAAGAGGGACATTGTCCTAGACTGGAGTTCCTACAGGTAGTCGTGGTAAGCAGATATAAGCCTGAGGGTAGAGATTGATGTCCACTGGGTTGCCATCAAGCCTGATGTCCTCCAGGGCTTTCCGTATGTAGCTTTTGTCATGCGTGTTGCAGAAAGTATCTTGGCTTAAGCTCTGTATATTGTTATTCTGGAGGAAATGTAGAGGAGAGGGAGAGAAATTGCATTAATTCTGAGGACATTATTGGCTACTAGTGAGGAGAGTAGCAGGAGCTGTTTTTACCTGCAGGTGGAGCACTCGTAGGCTGTCCGGTAGGGGTATGGGGATGTAGTCTAACTTGTTGTTTGACAGGTAAAGAAACTGAAGCTCTTTCATCTCCTACTCATGAGAGAAAATGAACACAAACAAGATGATAAGATGATGATAAGAACATTATCATGCTCAATTTATTATTTGTCTGTGGAAAAGTAATCATTTCCCTGCTGAAATCCCCACCCCCACCCCCCAGCTAAAACACTAACCTGGTTGGCTGGTTTTAGCTGGTCTCCCAGGCTGGTTTTAGAAGGTTTTGGCCACTTTTATTAGCTGGCCAGGCTTGTCTTGGCTTATTCCAGCTAAAACTAGCTGTTCACCAGATTGGCCAGCCAGGGGGATCAGCTTAAACCAGCTACTTCTAGCTTAAAACGGCTAAATCTGGCCTAGGCTGGTTTTAGCCTTTTTTTCAGCAGTGTTGGTGAGAATACATTGCTTCTCAAGTAAATGCATCTTATTTTAAGGTCCGTCCATCCATCCCATATTTATTTAGAGCACCAAATCAGCATATTAGAGTCATGTGACACTGAAGACTGGTGCAATGTCTGCTGAAAATTCAGCTTTGCCATCACAGGAATAAATTACATTTGAAAATATATTAAAATAGAAAACAGTTATTTTAAATTGTAATAATATTTCACAATATTACTGTTTTTACTGTATTTTTTGATAAAAATATATAGCCTGGGTAAGCATAAGAAACTACTTTCAGAAACATTTAAAAAAATCCTAAAGACCCCAAACTTTTGAATGGTTTTCTAAGTACCTTAAAGGCCTCTGCGTGCATGCCTGAACTCCTTAGCTGGTTATTGCGAACATCGATGTGCTTGAGGGAAGCTGGGAGTTCTGGGAGTGCCTGGATGTTGTTGTCGGCCAACATGAGATCCTGAAGCTGAAGCAGTGAACGAAAAGCATCCTCGTTCACTTTACCTATCTGGTTTCCGCTCAGGTCGATCCGTTTCAGCTGACCTGAGAACACCGTTAAAGGGTTAGTTCACCCAAAAGTGAAAATTCTGTTATTAATTACTCGCCCTCATGTCATTCCACACCCGTAAGACCTTCGTTCATCTTCAGAACACAAATTATTATTATTATTATTATTATTACAGTGGTTCAACCTTAATTTTACAAAGCGACGAGAATACTTTTCGTGTGCCAAAAAAAAAACAAAATAACGACATTATTTAACAATATCTAGTGATGGGGGGTTTCAAAACACTGCTTCATGAAGCTTCGAAGATTTATGAAACTTTTGTTTCGAATCAGTGGTTCGGAGCGTGTATCAAACTGCCAAAGTCACGTGATTTCAGTAAACGAGGCTTCGTTATGTCATAAGTGTTTTGAAGTGTAAATAGCAATTTCAATTTCAATGGTTCACCACTGGGGGGCGTGACTTTGGCAGTTTGATACATGCTCCAAACCACTGGTTCGAAACAAAAGATTTGTAAAGCTTTGAAGCTTCATGAAGCAGTGTTTTGAAATCGCCCATCACTAGATATTGTTGAATGGAGGCCTCACTGAGCCATCTGATTTTATCAAAAATATCTTAATTTGTGTTCCGAAGATGATCAAATGTCTTACAAAGACATGAGGGTGAGTAATTAATGACAGAATTTTCATTTTTGGGTCAACTAACCCTTTAAGTACAGCTTTCATAAACATCATTCAGTTTGATTTATAATTCAATTTATAAAGTGTTAAAACTCATCTTAGACTTTTCAATAACTAACTATTTATGTATTTCAGGCCTTGTGTAAACTGTGTAACACAGTATATGTTTGGAAAACCACATTTGTATCTTCAAGAAAGAGGGAAGTCTGTTCAAGTCTTACTGAGATTGATGAAGTCTGTGGCCTTGACCTCAGTGATCTTGTTGAAGCGAGCGTAGAAGTGTGTGGTTTCTTTGGGAAGAGGGGGAATCTGAGTCAGTTCTGAGTCATCACAGTAAACACTGCCGCTGATACACACACACAGAAGGCAGGAGGGCATCCCTACAGTAGAGAGGGAGAGAGGACTGTGCTATGACGCTTCATACCACTAGAGGCCGCAAGATTCATGACTGAAATAGAAAACAAAACATTTTTATCACTTTCAAGCCATTTATCCATCTACCTAAGCCTGTGTCAGGCCCAAACAGACCCGGACCACGGAAGTCTAGAGTGGATAGGACAGGTGACTTTGTTGGACGGGGCGGCAGTGTCACTTCCTCCACATAGTCCTCAGGAGGAACTATAGCCAGTGGCTGAGTGACTGCTGGAGGAGGAGCCAGTGTTCCAATCTCAGTCAGTAAGAAAAAGAGGTTAGACAAATTACTTCACCTGACCATAACAATATACATAAACACATTCATAGTGACTCTATTTCGAAAAAAATAAAAATCTGTCATCATTTTTTCAACCTCATATCATTCCAAACCTGCATGGCTTTCTTTCTTCTGCAGAACACAAGATATTTTTTGATAAATGTCTGCTTTATTTGTCCATACAATGGAAATCAGTGGGCTCAAATGTAATGTGGTTCACAACCTTCTTCAAAAAATGTATGCTTTATTGAATACGTCAAAAAAGGTGTCTATTGAAGTTAATTCATAAAATTTTAACAATGTAATTGATCTTTTAAAAATGTAATAGCATGTAATAGCTGAATAGCACTTATCCCCCTTCACTTTGATTATATAGAAATGTATATAGCTTGATGTCCTGCCTAACATCCAAACTTTTTTATTTTGTGTTTCATGGAAGAAAAAAAAAGTCATACAGGTTTGGAACAACACAATCATAATTAAATGATGACAGAACTGTCAAACTTAATCAGCTCTTGAAGCCTCCTCTCACCTCCTCATCCAGGTCATCATAATCTTCGGTCATTTCGTATAGGTTTAGATCCCAATTGTTTAAATCTTCGTCATTCGTGCCAAATGCATCAGGGTCCAGATCAATTGGAGGGGCACTGAGACTGAAGCCCAAAAGGGTCCAAACAAGATAAAGCGCCATCTATAGTAGACAAAGTTAATTATCTGTGTATATAGTACTTTGTCATTGTGGATTTGCGAAATGCATTGGGGACTTGTTATGAATTTAACATCACAGAGTGTTACGGTAATCCACATTATGCAAGTTACAATCTATCTTTCTTATAAGCTGAAAAATTGTGCATTCATTTTGGGCTTTTGGAAATGGTCTCTTTTTTTCAAAGGGATTTTATAACTGTCTGCAGGAGTTCTTTGTTTATAGCCCCGGATGCCTGTCACACCAGTATTTGTTTAACCTTTAAGGGCATTTCTTTCCGGCTGCCCAGACGCGTAAACTCTTAATAGCCAGAAACATCATACATAATGACAGTGTGCAAGTTCATACACTTTAGACCCTCCACACATTTGAAAGCATAAATAAAGTAGTTGAATGGTTTGCAACAGTAATCTATCTACCTGAATTGTTTTGTGAAGAAGGGGGTGTGTGATCTAAAGTATGGTTTTCCATATATAATAATCCTCTGGAGTAGCAAAAAGTACCAAAATAACCTACCAAATATAACATAATAAATCCAAATCACGCGTCTTCCTCCACACTAAATCAACACAGATGGAGTCCATAATGCGCATTTACATGGTCATCATGTAGTTTCTCAATGCTGTGCAATCAGAGGACCACACCATCCTTGCCTTCCCATAAACTCCTAACAGCTCCAGCCTGACACATCAGTATTCAGAGCTCTCCTGGGCCTATTTAATTATTCACATAACCCTGTTCTGAAAGTATTCGGAATATGACTAATTACCAAGGAGTCCTCATACAGCAGGAAGGGGGAAAAAGAGACCTACCTTTGATGTTTGTCTGTTAACAGCCATGGCCTGAGAGCAGATCTTAAGGGAACAGTGGTATGGACGCTGGCCTGTGTTCTCCTGGAGTTTGAGCAATGAATAGCTGACCCAGGATTGAGGACAATAGCAGGTTAGGTTAGGGGGAGAGGTGGGAGCTCAGCTGGGGGATGGCCAGGTCAGTTTGCTCAGCTGTCACTAATTTTACAGCGCTGTCATTGCCGTAGTCTCAGACCCGGCCTGGTTTGGTAATTTACCACTCCCTACCGGCAGGTTGTTAACTTCATGTGGTTTTAAGACGCGTGTCTCAGTGAGATGCAAGACTTCATTTTTTTCATTACATTTTATGTTGTTTTGGTGTTCCAGAAGACCATTTTTGATTTCCAGGAAGAATCTTGGATTGTTTTGGGAGCGGTCAGTTCACCCCTTGTGGTTTCCAGTCCATTCAAGCATTGTACTTCTTGTAACATAGTGAGAAGTAAATCCATGTCATAATTGTTTGACTCAATTTGCTGAAGCCTCAGAACTGTTTCTGACTGAACACCCTGTAAAGTCTGAATTAAACTAATGGACTTAATGTTATTTCATGGTGTATTAAGCAGGTCAGTGAGGTCAGCTGTTTGTGATTTGACTCAGACTGACGTCCAATAGCAAACCTAGTGGTCGACCTTTGACATCCTCTGATTTTTTTTTACTGGCGTCTGCCTGACGAGACGCAAACAGACACTCCTGCATAATTCCTTTTCTGTAAGAGATCTTGCGTCACTTCTCAATTAGCAACCATGTTTCACATATCAAAATTCCATCGCAAAATACTTTGTACAGCTCAAAAGGAAGCACTAATTAACCAGAGAGGAGGTATATGAAAACTTTTCCTCTCTCCTAATGAAGACAAGTCAAATAAATCATGGACAAATATTTATTTTTATTTTCACAATGACCTATGCTTTTGAAAGAAGTCTTTTATGCTCACCAAGGCTGTTTATTTGATGCAAAAATACAATAAAAACAGCAAAATTATGAAATATAATTACTATCTATTTTAATATATTTTAAAATGTAATTTATTCCTGTGATGGCAAAGCTGAATTTTCAGCAGCCATTAGTCCAATTTTGAGTGTGATATGATTCTTCAAAAATAATTCTAACATGCTGATTTGGTGCTCAAGTGACATTTTGTTATTATTATCAATGTTGCAGACAGTCGTGCTGCTTAATGTTTTTGTGGAAACTGTGATTCATTTTTTTGATGCAAGTATTAATTTCTTTCAAAAATCTTACTGTCCCAAACGTTTAAATGGTAGTGTATAAAATCTGTCAGCTACACTGTGAAAAATTTCAAGGAATTTACAGGAATAAAGAGTATTATTTTGCAATAAATTACTGTAGTCAGAAATTTACAGTGAAATGAATGCACGCGGAGTCATTTTCTTACTATTAATCAAATTACTATTAAAAATTACTATTAATCAAAAAGCAAAATGATACTTAAATCACAGTAATTTACTGCTCTTGTTTTACTGTGAATTCACATTATAAAGTTGTCTTTAACCATGGCACTGTAAGAAATTATATCGTTTGCACTGTAATTGTTTTGGAGTCACCGTAATTGTGATCAGTGTTCCATTTGCTTATTCTTGGACCTTGTATATTCATATTCAAATTTCTAATCTAGCCAAGTCAGAAGTGTGACAAATGAAAACATTTGTCACACTTCTGGTGACAAATTATAATAATATAAAAGATAAACTCTGAAGATTACAAAATAAACAAAGAACACAAACTGCTAAAACCAAAAATAAGTTCAGCAGTTAGATAAAACCAACAAGTATCAAAAAAGCATAACCTATTCATGCTGCATTGCATGCGGGGTACCTTCATGGTACAAATGCACTGTAGAAATACAATATGATATTGTTTGTTTATAGTAATTTTTGTTTTCAAGAACTGTAAAACCAAGCTTTTTTTTTACAGTACAATTGTAAAAAATTAAACTGAAATTGGCAGTAAAGTACTGTAGATTTTACAATACATTTCTGAGAGTGCAATATACAAGAGAAGTCCTACTATGAGATTACTGTGAAAGTAATGCAATTATTAACCTGGGATATACTGTAATTTCAGGCTAAAATTTGTAACAGTGTATATCAGTGTATATCAACACGATGTTGATGTGCTAGCATGCAGCTAAAAAGCACAATTTTGTGGTGCCTGTTTTTTTTTTTTCTTCTTACTGAAATGTTAAAATGTTCTTAGTTCTCATGTCTAATAATGAAATGCACATTGCTGTACGAGAAAGATGTGCAGTAAGAGTTTCAAAGGTGCTTTTCAATGAATAACATTTGTTCTAAGATACAATGCCTAAAGGAAAACAAAGTCTGAATTTTATTTAGCCACTTATTTAGCCACATGAATGTGCGTGTGTTTTATGAAGCTTGGAAAGCTGTAAAAACTTTTTTATTAACATATTCAAAAACTCTTCAATAATTATAAAATTAATCATTTTCATAAGTCAGAATTACTCATAGTACAATTATGGGGATGCAGTTATATTTGTTGCCACAATACAGTCAACATCATTGTATAGTAATTGAAATCTTATATAAAAATATTGGAAAATATAGTTATATGAGATGTGATAGTTATGAAAAACATGTTTAGGTATGGTAATTGATCAATTCTAACAGAACAGTGTTCTTGCTTGTTAAGCTGACTAATTTCATCTATAATGACAGTTGTTATGTTTTGATATCCACCTGCTGGGGGAGCAAGAGTTCTGAGCTGTTTGTCAGACTGTAAAAGCATTTCAGGAAATGGTTTCCATCAGCCACCTGAATAACATTAGTCAAGCCATGGAGGATGTATAAAATTACAAAAAGCTCACTTTTCTAAGACTTCTTTAAGAAGCATTTAGGAAGCTGAGATTTTGGGCTTTTTGTAATGTGTTATTTCAGACTATTGGAAAGAAAACTTTTATTTTTATTTTATTGCACTTTAGATTTCAAATCTTTTTTTTCAAAAACGAGTGTTTTCTCATGCACTCAGCCAGAAACCTTCCTTTTCGTAGCACTTTCATACATCAAACTTTACAGTTTTATTCCTATATTCTGAAGGTTTTTACGGAGGGGTTTGTTCATTTAGCATTCACTTTTATACAATATTTTATTTTTAAAAATATGGTGAAAATTATTATTATTATTTTTTTTTTCTGCATGCTTACAATATTTTCTAATATATCCCCTATCTCCTCTGGACTTCTAATACAATGAAACAAGAATTCAAATCTGTCTTTATCCAGTGCTAGGGTTTTTGTTCTGGAAATGTATTTAAATGCATGCATATTTAATTAGATAATTGCATATTGAAGCATAACATTTACAAAATTAAATAAAACATTGCTCACCCTTATGTTGTTTCAAACCTGTATTACATTCTTCTATGGAACAAATATTAAACTTTTTTTTCCCATACAATGAAAGTCCATGTGTTCTTTGGTCCCAATGACTTATTATATGGACAAAAAACAGTTGCAACATTCTTCAAAATATTTTCTTGTGTTCCAAAGAAGAAAGAATGGTTTGGAATGACATGGTGTTGAGTACTGTAAATGATTCATTTAAATTTTCATTTTTGGATGAACTATTCCTTTAAGACTAACAAAACATAATAACTGTTAAAGGACAAGACATGACAAAGAGCAAAGCAAATAAGAGAGCTATTTTCACTGGCTAATAGGAAAACAAGAATAATTGACAAGATACAACTGGGAACATGAGACTGAACAGAAAAATATTAAAAAATAGACGCCCAAACACTCCACACCCATTATATAGTAAAAATTTGGTATTAAGTTGTTACTTAACTATCAAACAAAAGCACTAAAACCAAATTCAAGTGGTGTGATTGTGATTCCGGACTCAAATCATTTGGTTGTTCAGTAAAAGGATTGTTTGATTCTTTATGGTTTCTCTCATTTACACTAGTTGATGGTGATCAGTGAGTGTTTTTTGCAGTGATTCGTTCACTCAACAAATTAATTTGAAAACTGTATTTGTTCACGGGGTCCAACTAATCATGTACTGACCAGGCTAAGACTACGTTCTTTCCTTTCAAAAGTGGAAGTTTGCCAATTATCAGTAAAAGCAACCTCTGAGAAACAATGTGCAGTTTGTTAGTAGGTAGGCTTACTAAATTACCAGAGTTTTTGAGAGCATGACTAATCGCTCTCTTCTACTTAATTGTTTTTGTGATGCAGATAGTGATGATAAAATCAAGCTGCCCTTGAACCCGGTGGGCTGAATGGCTGTGCGTCCAGAACACAAGTTTAGAGAAAAAGCATGGACACTTTCTAACCTGTTCAGTGGTGATAAACAGCAAAGAATGGGCAGCCTCAAAATGAACCATGTATACTGTTACCACAGTATGGGCTTTTGCAAACACAATGTCATATCTACTTAGATTTTTTTTCTTGACTGACCTGCATATGTTTATTTTCATAAGCACACAATATGGTGTCTGGTGTTCTTTACACAGCATGACAATGTTAACTGTTCACTTGATTTTCATACACATATAGCTTATGAGAATGGTTTCTCTGTCTCTAAACTCTGACTCTAAATTAACAGGAAGTCTGCGGATAATTCATCAATTGTGATATACATCAGACATAACATTATGACCACCTTCCTAATATTGTGTTGGTCCCGCTTTTGCTGCCAAAACAGCCCTGACCTGTCGAGGCATGGACTCCCCTGAAGGTGTGCTGTGGAATCTGGTACCAAGATGTTAGCAGCAGATTCTTTAAGTCCTGTAAGTTGCGAGGTTGGGCCTCAATGGATCGGACTTGTTTGTTCAGCATATCCCACAGATGCTCGATTGGATTGAGATCTGGAGAATTTGGAGGCCAAGTCAACACATCAAACTCATGCTCCTCAAACCATTCCTGACCCATTTTTGCTTTGTGGCAGGGCGCATTATCCTGCTGAAAGAGGCCACAGCCACCAGGGAATACCGTTTCCATAAAAGGATGTACATGGTCTGCAACAATGCTTAGGTAGGTGGTACGTGTCAAAGTAACAATTACATGAATGGCAGGACCCAAGGTTTCCCAGCAGAACATTGCCAAAGCATCACACTGCCTCCGCCGGCTTGCCTTCTTCCTATAGTGCATCCTGGTGCCATGTGTTCCCCAGGTAAGTGACGCACACGCACCTGGCCATCAACGTGATGTAGAAGAAAATGTGATTCATCAGACCAGGCCTCCATGGTCCAGTTCTGATGCTCACATGCCCACTGTTGGCACTTTCGGAAGTGGACAGGGGTCAGCATGGGCACCCTGACTGGTCTGCGGCTATGCAGCCCCATACGCAACAAACTGTGATGCACTGTGTATTCTGACACCTTTCTATCAGAACCAGCATTAACTTCTTGAGCAATTTAAGCTACAGTAGCTCGTCTGTTGGATCGGACCACACGGTCTAGCCTTCGCTCCCCACGTGCATCAATGAGCCTTGGCCGCCCGTGACCCTGGACACAGGTTCACCACTGTTCCTTCCTTGGACCACTTTTTGATAGATACTGACCACTGCAGACCGGGAACACCCCACAAGAGCTGCAGTTTTGGAGATGCTCTGACCTAGTCGTCTAGCCATCACAATTTGGCTCTTGTCAAACTCGTTCAAATCCTTATGCGTGCCTATTTTTCCTGTTTCTAACACATCAACTTTGAGGACAAAATGTTCACTTGCTGCCTAATATATCCCACCCACTAACAGGTGTCGTGATGAAGAGATAATCCGTGTTATTCACTTCACCTGTCAGTGGTCATAATGTTATGCCTGAACGGTGTGTGTGTGTGTGTGTGTGTGTGTGTGTGTATATATATATATATATATATATATACACACACACGCTACCAGTCAAAAGTTTGGACACGGTAAGATTTTTAATGTTTTTAAAAGAAGTTTTGTCTGCTCACCAAGGCTGCATTTATTTAATTAAAAATACAGTAAAAACAGTAATATTGTGAAATATTATTACAATTTAAAATAACTGTTTTCTGTTTGAATATATTTTATAAAGCAATTTATTCCTGTGATCAAAGCTGAATTTTCAGCATCATTACTCCAGTCTTCAGTGTCACATGATCCTTCAGAAATCATTCTAATATGCTGATCTGCTGCTCAAGAAACATTTATTGTGTACAATTGTACAAAATATTTGTGGGCAATATTTTTTTTTCAGGATTCTTTGATGAATAGAAAGTTCAAAAGAACAGCATTTATTTGAAATATAATCTTTTGTTACATTATAAATGTCTTTACTGTCACTTTTGATCGATTTAATGCATCCTTGCTGAATAAAAGTAATTTCTTTCATTTCTTTTCAAAAAAATAAAAATAAAAATTCTTACTGACCCCAAACTTTTGAACGGTAGTGTATAATGTTACAAAAGCTTTGTATTTCAGATAAATGCTGTTCTTTTGAACTTTCTATTCATCAAGGAATCCTGACAAAAAAAAAAAAAGTACACAACTGTTTTCAACATTGATAATAATCATAATTTTTTTTTGAGCTGCAGATCAGCATATTAGAATGATTTCTGAAAGATCATGTGACACTGAAGACTGGAGTAATTATGCTGAAAATTCAGCTTTGATCACAGGAATAAATTACTTTATAAAATATATTCAAACAGAAAACAGTTATTTTAAATTGTAATAATATTTCACAATATTACTGTTTTTACTGTATTTTTAATTGAATAAATGCAGCCTTGGTGAGCAGATGAAACTTCTTTTAAAAACATTAAAAATCTTACCGTGTCCAAACTTTTGACTGGTAGTGTGTGTGTGTGTGTGTGTGTGTGTGTGTGTGTGTGTATATATATATATATATATATTATATACACACACACACACACAGGACATTTCATCTGTTTTGCAGTCACACGACTATTGTTTAGTTCTAGACAGAATAATTTGATTGGTTGCAGGTGGAAAATGACAAATATTTGAATCCTCACAGATATCCTCATATTTATCCACATTTGTCATCATAAACATTGTTCAGATGTCCTCAAAGGTTGGTTTGACATGTTTCACTGTTTTTTTTTTTTTGTTTGTTTGTTTGTTTGTTTGTTTACTTAGACTTTTATACTTTAGTAGTATTTATTAATATTTTTAATTAGCTTTTGTTTTTTTTATTTTCAGTTTCAATTTTAGATGTAGTAATTTTGTATTTGTTTTATTAATGTTTATTTAGTTTTTATTTCAAGTCTAGTTTTTGGAATTTTAGTCCTTCCACTTATTTTATTTCATACAGTTGCCAAAGCAACATTTCTTTTAAGTTCAGGTTTTGCATCTAAAATTATTTTTTTTATTTCAGTTTTATTTTAATCCATTTGCAATAGTTTTAGTTTTAGTTAACTGACATCACTGCATTTCAAGTGCTTTTTACTACTTGAAATGACATACATTCTGTAAATCAGTCAAATAATCCTTTAAATCTACTGATATAAACAGGTTTGTATGAAGGTTCAGGGTTTAGACATTCCAAATATCATCCCCTCTGTATGTAAAAAAACATTATGAGATGTCTTCAATAAAACACAGTGCTAGGGGTAACGCATTACAAGTTACACAAGTTGTGTAATAAGATTACTATTTTTACCGCATTACTTTTACAACATTTACATTGACAACAAAATATCTAAGTTACTTTTTTTTTCAAATAAGTAATGCAAGTTAAGCTGGGTGCACACTGTGCGATTTATAATAGTCCTTTATGATTGTTGCTTGTCAGACTGTACGAACATGATCCTCATGTCACACTGTGGGATCTCAGTTGTCATTTATGTCAGACTATACAACAGTCAAGACGCGTTAAAAAACGGACGCACGCTTGAAAACTTGTCCGGAGTTTTACAACATCAACCCACACACATTCGGTGACTGTGAGCTGCATTACACACGGGACTGAAATGGTGGCTAACAAAGAAATCTCTAGCGTTAATTTTGATCACGGCTTATCTTGAAAAACAAAGATAATTTGACGTTTGTCGTAGGAGAAGTCACACTGCAGGACTGTGCGCCAAATCTTCTGACACTGCCAGAGTTTCGTCGGAGGTAAAATTTGATCGCAACAGTTATTAATCGGCTGTCTGTGAACATGTCAAACTAGCGATCAAAGACTACAGATTTTTGCCTAGGATTATAGGAATCTTTTAGGATTCTCAAAATTTGTCTCAGACGACCAAATTGTGGCCAAAATCGCAGAGTGTGCACCCGCCATTACTTTGTTTTCCCATTTATTGACTGACATTTATTAACCCCATGTTGAGAGAAATTGGGAGTAAGTGCAGAGGTGTTGTGTGCAGTTAGCCAATTTCATTCATCATTACTGCAAATAGGTAATTCTGATAAATGCAATGACTATCCATTATGACATGTAGGCATTTTATCTTTATGTACACAATAATAATCTTTTACATTGTAATCCTTTTATTTTTAATATTTGTCATTTGTGTGCTGCCCTGTGTGTAACAAGCAGAGTGTACGCGAGTTGTGCACCCTCCTATAGGCGCATATTACTAATGCACCCTTTAAATAACAAAAAAAAAAAAAAAAAATACTGTGCCATTGACAACACGCCAACAATGCGCCTGAACACACCTCGTTTTCAGACCAGCACGCCAATAGGCAAACAGATGGCCATGAGTGCATTTGCTATTTAAATAACGTGGGCGCTGGACATGAAAATGATAACTGCGTTGGGCTGAAACTAGCAAAAAACACTTTTGTCGCGCAACTGGCGACTGGCATATGATAGGGCCCTGAGACATTCATTTCACTTTTGGTGTTACAGGGCCATTACATTTACCAAAATTATAATTATTTGTTATTATAAAACAAACATGCAAGCCCAGCCCAGGTGAGAAAAAGTAACATTGTAACAGTTTTCCTGTTACTAATACATACCAGTAGTTTTCTCGAGTTGATTTACTGTCATTACTCACCTGAGCATTAGGGGGCACTCTAATTGAGATGTATGAGTTGACCTATTTAAGAAAACAAAGAAGGAAAAATGGCAGGAAGTTTATTCTCTACTTTCAAAGAGAGGCTTGCCTCATGGTGGTTGTGGCCCTTTTACCCTGTTTGAGGAACTTGAGTTCTAAGCTCATCTGTAAGTAATTGTGATTGTTTTTTCGGTTTGTTAACAATTCATGTTTATAGCACATGGTTATGGTTTGTTTGTTTGAATTTTGTTTACAGAGGGTTTGTGTTTTGAGTGTATATGGAATACTTGGGGGCTTGAATAACTGAGAAGATTGGAACTAAGAGTTGATTTCCATTTACTACTTGACTGTTACCTGTTGCTAAACAACGTTTTACTTCAAACATTGACAAAGCTCTCTGCTGGTTGAACTCTGCTGTGGATCATCTTGCCATTTAAGTACTGTTTTCTCTATTCAGTTTAAACCAAAGACTGCTATATGTGATGGACTGCATTTTTTTTTTTTTTTTTTTTTTTTTTTTTTTTAAATCCTCTGGTTTCAACTGTTTGACCGTCAGATATTAGTGTCTGGTTGAATTTTGAATGTTCTGTGTAACTATGTTTAATACACTTGACTCATGAGTAAGATTGGTCTGGTTGGTCCCTTATTTTATGTAGCACTTAAATAAAAGTTAATGGGATAGGTGTTCCATACAAAATCCAAAACCAGATTGTAAGACTTGAATGAATTTAATCTGGTTTTAAACAGACCAATTTTTCTTTTTGAGTCATTATGTTGAATGTGTAGAAGGTTAATTGAACTTAATGGTTGAGCAAGTGCATTAAACTACATTTAATGAGTTAATTTGTGAAAGTTACACAAAATGGCAGACCTGTGTGATGAGACAGAGGGTGATGGCATTACAGAACCAGACTATTCCACTGCACCATTCACCATCAGACGAGAACCAGTTCAAGACCTAATTCAATCTCTCAGTCATTTGTATTTGGAGAATGAGGTAGAGCATGAAGACCGTTCGCAATACTTGCTTTTACCACCGCCTCCACCACCTCCTCAAGTGGAAGTGGTTGGAATCAACAGTGAGCAAGATAGAATCTAAAATGGATGAACTGGAGAAATCTTTTGGTGTGTTTTCTAATGGTGTGCACAGGTTGACTGTTATGGAAGAGCAGATGCTGAACCTTTTAGCCCAGCAAAAGGACTATCATAAACGGATCCAGCAACTGGAGCAGATGCTGCCCACTGAGCTCAAGTCTGAATGCCAGCAGGTAAAAGAAACCTTAGAAAAGAGTATACAGCAAGTGATGATGGACTGTATGGCACGAAGGGATGTTCAGCTGAAATCTTTAATCCAGTCTACCCACACTGTTACAACATAACAAATTACTTTCTATAAAAAGTAAGTGATGCAGTTAGTTATTTTTTTTTTTTTTTAGGGGATAATGCAGTATAATTCATTACTTTTAAAAGTAGCTTTCTCCAACACTGCTTATACAGTGAAGTGTGTGTGAGTGTGAGAGATTGTTTTGAGGTTTTCTCATGAACTGCTGCTGAGAGCCAGAGCAAACATGCTGACTACTGTGCTATTGTTGAACTGCCTCCAAAACACACTGCTCCTGAGACATGGAGGATTCGCTTACCTCAGTTTATCAAACACTTCTTGAGAAGTGTTACTTAACAACTTTCATAATCTATGAATTTCTTAATAAACATTTGAAGAGTTTGCTATAAATACGCTATAAATCCATTTTGATTATTTTGAGTAAACACATTTTTTTCCTTACCAAGAAAGTGGCAAGATGAAAACCACTATTTTCTGTTTCAAACTTTCACATAACATCTTTTGGTTATGAAAACATTAAAAAGTAAAATCTAGATTTTGATTTTCAAAGGTTTATTATAAAAACGGATTATTTTTTCCCCAAAAATTCAATAAATCCATGACACTTTTTTTTTTTTTTTTTTTTTCCCCTTCTCAAAATGCAATTAATCCATCAATATAAGTTATTTTTCATATTGAAAATACACAACAAAGTTGATTCACATCTATGACAGCCTCTGAAGTGAACTTTGTCAATACTAATCTTATATACAGGCATTTGAGTAAAAATGCATTGTCGTCGCTCCCAAAATGAATTCAACGAGTCATCTTGTTAATGTTATAAATTATGTCTCTGTTTGTCATTACCGATTAAAGAGTATCTGGCGCCACCGCACGGTTAAAATAAACACATTTGCCGAGTAAATTGGTATTAAAAACGGCTTTTAAAAGCTGTTCATGATTCAGTTTTGGGGACCGTGACAGAAGTTAGATGCTTGTCGTGGAGCCAGCAACAGCCGGCATTTTTCCTCCTCCTGACTCGAGTGCCTCATCTTCTTAATCTCCTCACATTTCAATGACTTGCGTTTCTTCCCCACCGCAGAAACCACCACAGGTTCATCAATGCCATCAAAATTATTCATTTTTCTGTTTTTTGTTGATCACAAAGTACAAAGCAGATAAGGAAAACTAGGATACCGGGTGTATTCAGAGCGCCGCCATTACTGTTTACAGTACGTGGAATGGTGCACTGTGATTGGTTGAGCGGATATATCGCATTCTGCAGAGAAGGGAGACTGGCGTTTGTCGCGTTTTGGAAAGAAGGGGAGAAAACATGACAGAATAACACGACGGATATCGCATTTTGTGCAAAATTAATAAATGACTTTTCAATACCGACCAGATACAATACTGATTTTGGCGGAAACTCAATTTTTAAAAAAATGGCATTTATCACGTTTTGGAACCAAACTCAATTTTCTTCTCCCATTCAAAACACAGTTTGTATGTGCCGGACTTTCAGTGTAAGTGCATTACTGTGAACTTGCACAAAACACAAAATTATTTTCTGTGGTACTCAACAGCAGTGTGGTATACCACAGATGTCATCCATAGATGTTTAGTTATAAATAACCAGCATAGTACTTTAACTATGAATTCATCAGTACACAGAAATAAACTTTACACAGTTCCTTCTTTTTGTAAATTAAACAAAAATTGGCTCACTCTGCTGTACATCATGTGGCTTTGTTATACGTTATATACGTTATATTGTTATATGATTCTGGTTGACATATGTTCCAAGGATGTTGATTCATTTTGCATAACTAAAGCTCCACATTTATTGGCAGCATGTTCTTCCAAATTAGGGACAAGTGTTGTGCGATAACCTCCTGCAGAACCTCATCTTTAGCCATTAGGCTGATGAAAACCATCTATCATTATTGTCCATCATTTAGGAAAATCCTGTTATACATAAAACCCTGATTGCATCAAATTAGAGTATGCTGGCAGGTTCATCATTGCTATGCTAAGGTTGTTTTTCAGCTGATTGTCAGTTGTAAGCTTTATTTATAATCATTCATGAATCTGCAGAAGTAGATGTTTGCGGCCACATCTTTCAGTGGCTTCACTCCACAGTGACTTAACTCTCTGCAGAGTAAATTGTTGTGTTAACTCAGTGTGCAATATTATCACTGACAGTCACTGGAACGGCCGTAATTCTGCTCAGAACTGAACACTTTCCTTAACCACATATCGTGAACGCAGATTGTTATCCATGGTGATTATATAACCAAGCTTTTTTCTGAGGTTTGTCAGCAATTAAATTACATTCACACGTTTAAAAATTATATTCCATGAATTACATTCCAATTGTAGTATTTTACTGTGTGTGTGTGTGTGTGTGTGTGTGTTTGTATTTATATTATATATAATGCGCTATTTCAATGAGTAAAGTGTGAGGCATAAACCTTATAATATTTAATTTAATTTTTATAACCCTAGCTCAGAAATTTTAATTAGGTGACATAATATTCAGCCACTTGGCTATTCATAACTGCTTTAATATTCACTTTTTTTATTGGAGATGTCTGTATGCTATAATTACAAATACTATGGTAAAGGCTTTTGTCTTGAATATTAATTATGTTATGCTGGCTCGATTTATTGCCAGAAATATGAAAATAATAACAATTTGGCTGGCAGATTCATTCCTATACTGGCTTGCTTGACCAAATTAAAAAGTATTTTCTTACACCATTTTACATACGTTTTCTGTCATTTATAATCAGACACTGAATTGTGAACCTACAAAAAATGAGTTGTTTTTAAGCAAGGGAATGTAGGAAAATAGTTCTACAAAATATTTTAGGAATGAAAACTTAAAAAAATGTGTTGTGAAACACCCATGTACAATACATGTTGCATAATATGGAGAATAATTGGCTCTGGGACACTGAATTATTGAAAATTTAATGCACACCTGCATCATGGTTGCATTAAATTAACTGTCTGTCATCAATTATTCCTAGTCAACAAAACCAAGTTGATCTAATCATGAAGGATTTCCGAAGGATTAGAGTAATCCCAAAACATATGGTGATAGTTTTTTATGTCTTTCTTTTACTGTCTCATCCATAAATCTCTGAAAAAAAGGAAATGCATGAAAAGATTATTTTATTTGTCTCCCTGTCTTCAGGTAAATCAATTCAAAATTCCATTCTTCACACAGTCTCACACAGAGGGACATTATAAAAAAGGTCATTCTCAGACGATTTTGTTTCAGCATTTCGTCCTTGCACAGTGGGAAGAAAACTGGGATCATCTGAAACCTAATACTGTTTCAATGATATTCCATTCACCCCTACAGATGCTTTGTGGTCAGAGCATAATCAGTTATGTGAGAACAGTCCTGGTTATTTAATCATGTCCAATTGACTTAACCTTTTATCTGTTTTATTACAACACAAATTCCTTCCATTCCATCATTATTATATGAATCATCATTTGTTCATATGTGACACAAAAATAAGGCCGTTTATTGGAAAAACATGGACTTTCAAAAGTTTACACCCCCTGGCTTTTAATGCATTGTGTTGCCTTCTTGAGCATTAGTGAATGTTTTCACCTTTTGTAAATATCCTGTTGGAAATGGTTCAGATATGCAGAAGATACTAGAAAAAAAAAAATGTGGAGCTGGACGTGGAAGATTTTTTTTGAAGAACAGTGGGTGGTTTAACTGCTAAAGGACTCATTAAAAACTATCACAAAACATAAAAACAGTTGCCGATCATCCAGGTAGCAACACACAGTGTGTAACTGTATGTATGTATACTGTACATAACAGTATAACTGGTTGACTTTAGTCAATTCAGTTATTATAAGTCTTGTGAAGTATATGCAAGTATATGTTTCACATAACATATAGCATAGTCTGCTAAGAGGGAAAGTAAACTTCCGAATAGAACTGTACCCAGAAAAAGTCATTCAGTGTTCACTGCATGTTAATTTGGCACACTATGCACGAACTATATCATATCATAAATATGTTATATTTTTATTTAACCTGTTGATGATGTTAATTATTTAATGTATCTTTCAGTAAATCTCTGACTGTGTCAAAAAATAGTTTGGAATCATTAGAGACCGCTTTGTCAGTTGTTGTTTTTTTTTTTTGTTTTTTGTTTTTGTTTTTTTATGACAACCACCATTTAAATGATTATATCTTGACAAATGTTTGGAATAGAAACATAATAATGTAATTAAAAAGCAGACACTTTTCTTTTTTCATTTAGTGTTAAAAATGTGTTTCAGGGTCAGAATGACCAAAGGTGATGGAGCATATTTGTAATGCAAGACTTGAAGAATCCTCACACAAAATCATGAGAGAAACATGAGTAGGATTTCCTTTTTCGTCCTTCACAAAAAGGACCTTTACTCTGTGGCTGAGCTTCTGCTTTCAAGTACATTCAGGTGTGAAGAAAAAGCTGAGAAATCTTTAGACTAGGGGTGTACCTTTCAAAGGAAGAGACAGGAAAGATAGATGACCAGATGTAGCAGAGCTGCTGCCAGGTTGGAGTGTAGCTTGCTTGATTTTGGGGGCCCCAGGACAAAATATTTATGAGTTCTCCCAAATTCACGGAGCCCCAGAGAAAATTATAAGGGTAGGCCCCAGATCCCATTCTCTCAGCAGTGTAAAGGTACGTTTAATAGGCTCCCTGTGTCACAGGAACAACGTCAGACCTGGTTCCCCCCCTCAACAGTGGCCCTGAGTGGGGGTCTCGCACACAAAGGTTGAATGGATCTAATTGCAGCATTAAATTCAAGCTGTGATCCAAAAAAGCTGAACACACCAAACATTACAATCCTGTAAAAGCAAAACCTGATGGCTGATTAAGGAAACTGGAAAGTGTATGTACTGTACACTAAATCATGATCAAACAACACCTGGGTAAAATTACATGAGGTGTTAGACGCAGCTGAAATCGCTCCCTATTCCCTATATAGTGCACTAAATCGGGTGCTGGCCATTCTATAATGTATAATTATATAATTCACTCTGATTTATTTATAGTATAAAGCTTTCCTGTATTATGTATTTTCTCTATTTATGGCTTTATTTATTGTTTTTGTGTGTGTGTGTGTATGTATATATATATATATATATATATTATAAGTTATTTTTGTATTATTATTCTATTATAATGAATGAACTATTTATTAAATATCCTCCTCAGTACCAGGAAAAAAAGTTGTGAATTTAGTATTTTTTTTTCCATGTCTTTTTTCATTGTTTAGAGCATAAGAAAAAAATGGGAAAATTACATTTTTGAAAAGTGATATTTTATTCATATATTATGCTATGTCCTCTGTAGAGGACACCAGGACTTTTTAAAAAATAAAATAAGACATGAATAGACATGAAAAGGCAAAAACAATGGGATTTTTTTTTAAATCGCCAATAAATTTTTAGGTTTCAGGATTTTTTATACCAAACTTTGTATAAAGATGATTCTCAACTATATTATAAAAGATAACAACAGAATGATTTGATATACCATTTTGCTTTGCAATATGTGTAAAATGCATAAACATGTTTTCCCATTATATACAATGTATCTATACACTGTATCTAATTTGCATATTCATGTGTTTTTGGCGCAAAATGTAATGGAAAAAAGAAGTGTAATAACTGGAAAAGTAATTGGCAAGATTTTCATAATAATGTATTTCATAGGAATATTGATATATCATTTCTTTCCCTATTCACTTGTTGTGTCTCTCAAACTACGTAATAAACACTGCTTTAAGTCCTGTTGTCCTCTACAGTAGACATGTATGAAATCAATGTCCTGTTTCATAACAGAAAGTCATATTTTGATTTGAAAGCCCATAACATTTTCCTGAGATGTTGATTTATGACAAACAATTTGAAAATTAGTCAGATTTAAATATATTTCCATAAGGGTGTTAAATTTGATCACTAAATTAATGTCAGCCATTTTTAAAGACCAAGGAGAAGGAATGGTCATGGTGAAACCTCAGAACATTTGGTATCTCTGAAAAGCCCTGAATGTGCTCTTTACAAGACATGCAGGCTTAAAACTGTGACTCGCTAAAATATACAGTAATGTCCTCTACAGAGGACCAAACTCCATAGCTGGGTGTCAAGAGGATATGACATGAATATTGGAACATGTAAACAAGTTAATTTATTTGCATCATACCTTATATTACTATATGTGTGTGTGTATTATTATTATTATTTTTCATAAAGTTAATTTTTTCAAATTTATTTCATAAAGTGCATTATGTGACATTCACTATATAGGAAATAATGAATGAGTGAACTAGTGACTGATTCCAGATGCATCTCAGAAAAATTCCAAAGTAAATGACAAATTATGACACACAGACAAAACTTCATTATAAAAGCCAGACAAAAACAATAGCTGAAAACCAAAAGAGCCAGAACTAGACTATGGGCAGACAATATTTTTATGGGCTGGCCCGACTCTCATGGGACCAATGAATGCTGCTATTCGATAGAAGACTGTAGTGGGCCACACGTGGTGCCGCTACTACATACAATGTGGCGGAAAAAGGTTTGAGTTTAGAGAAAATGTTTTTGGACACATAGTCCCAAATGCCTTGGGCTGCTGAGAGGGGGGCGTAAAACTTGCGGCTAGCTGCCCAAACCATTAATCTGGGAAGTTACCACAACGACCACGCCATGAGCTCATATTGGTCAGTGTAGTAATTAAGAAAATCCCTGAAAACGGCTTAATAAGTTTGACAAATTTCCAAGATCAATGAAACATTTGTTGAAACAATTATAGAGCCAAAACAGGACATGCTGTGCTCCAAAGGACATTAATGTGCTACAGTATAGTCTTTAAAACATCCACTGTTGGGAAGTCATGTGACACAATGTGCCTCTGCTTCAGAAATTTAATAAGGCAAAAGAATATCAGATGGTATAAGGTTAGAGGGGCACGAGTGTGTTTAGAGAGTCGGAATGACTGAACCCAGCTAACAAAAATGTTCTGAATGTTCAAAATTTCCAACGTTTAAAAACTTTTAGAGAACATTATTAAAGACCAGATAACTTCGAATGAATGTTAATTAACATTACTGGAAAATATTTTGTTCATTAACTTGACAGAACCTTGCCAGTACATTAGCTAAACAATCCATATTAACTGGGAAAGCATTGAAATCACTAAGTTAGATGTAATTTTGAAAGCCATGTGAAACGTCTACAGTTTAATAGAGTAAAATAATGAATCCTTCCAAGCCTCCAAAGGGAAAACAACATCCAACTATTAGATAAATGAGGATGGTGGTGCCTGGAAAGATCTTTTTCCAAATACATTTCACGGTGCTGTTCATTGCGCAAGACCGTCCAGTAGCTAAACATGTACGTTGTGATGTTTCAGATTCCCGTACTTAGACAAAACTCATTTTAAAATTCATTTTAAAGTTAGCTGTTCCTTAAATACGTTTGAGTTGTAATGTTGAATAGTTACTACTAAGGCAGCTTGAAAATATTTAAATCCACATGTTAATTATGTGCACAGCTTAAGGCTTTTGTTTTGTGTTAACATTCTGCTTCATGTAATGACAAATAATGTTTTATCATAAAGATCACATAAAGAGTAATCTCAAAATGTCAGAACTATAGAGAAAGTGACATGTTAACATCTGCAACATGTTAATGTACAAGCATTAAAAAGTTTGATTACATTGCCAATGCTTGTCCACAAAAATGCATTTAGGTTTTGTCAGAATTGTTACTTTCCATTATCTGAGTCATTACATTTTAAAAGCATGTGCTTTACATTGTCTACTTAGAGCTGTTATTTGCCTGTGTGAAATAACCAGGCTCACCTTAAGTTAAAACAACAACAACAACAAAAAATAATAGCTGATCCAGTTTTAAGAGTAAATATCCCTACTCAGTGCCCCAAAGGAAGAACAGAACAATGATCTACTGACAGCACACATGCTTTGGGCCTGTAATGGATTCGCCCTCTGCTTTTTGAAAGAGACAGCACATGTGTGACCCATGTGCATATGGTTACCGGGGTGTGAAGATATTCATGTGGGAGATATGCATATTTTACTCTCCCACAGAATTTGACTTATAATTCTGCTTTGACTCCAGGTTGAAGCTGGTAGAAGACAAGGTAAAGATAGATTAGATGCTACGGATGTTATCGTGACATGTTGGCCTTTGAACATAAAATTGTTTAGTCTTTCTCATCCTAACTTTCTTTAGACATTTGAATGTAATATTGAATAATAATTCATATTAAATGTTATTGTATCTGGTTTACCGTAAAGTAATCTATCTATCAGAAATAAAAATGATGAAAATGACAAATTCTTACACAAGAATAGTTGGCTTGTACAAGAAAGTTGGTCGCTTTAGATTTATGTGTTTATATAAGGCTGATTTTTTTTTTTAAACATGTTTCTTTGTTAAATAGTTTTAAATTTGTGGCTGTAATGACTAATATAATTCTTTTTTTTTTTCCACGACCCAGATCTCAATGACAGGCAGTTAAATATTAAATAGAAAACATAAAAATGCAAACTACTCCAATCTTAATTTGTACCAGGATTTCAGCTTGTTTATATCACCACACACTTTCCCATCCTTCATGCATTTGTGTGTGCTTCAGACTGGATGTCTGAACAGAACAAAGTGTCATTGATCACCTAATTGATATATAATTGGCATGAATCAGCTTATTTCATGACCAATGACACCAATTTCTAGCAGAGACAGAATTGATGTTTAGAAGCAATTTAATTAGATAAGTAAAAGTCTTGGCTATTTAAGATATTTTCGTCTGAAAGAAAGAGTTAAAGGTCATCCTTCCTCTCTGTAAAGCTTGGGTTACAATGGCTAATGACAGTGTATTGTGCATGATCAGAATTTAAGTGAACTTTTATTTTTATTTTTTATTTTTAGTTTTTGGACAATAATTCAATGTATTGTGTAATGAATAAAAATCTTTTTTTTTTTTCTAAACACAAAAATCTTGGACAAATATGTGTTTAGTTCTCACAGACATAAACAACATGGGAGAATGTTGTTTAAACATTGTAGCAAACATCTCCCTTCCCTTTCAGAGGGAGTGAAGACAGTCCAATAAAGAATTTCTTTGAATTTCTTTCCTCCTTGGAACACAAGATAACATTTTTGAATAATATCCACGCAGTCATAATACATAAAATTGTCCAACATAGCTCTTTAAAGTGTTTTTTTGTGCTTTTGCATATCCACAATTGGTCATGATCTGTCATGAGACCAGTGTTGGGGGTAACGTGAGTTATGTAATCAGATTACTTTTTTCAAGTAACGAGTAAAGTAATGCATTTGCACTTTTTCTCATTTATTGACTGACACCTCTCGTCCCCATGTTGACAGAAATCATGAGTAAAGGTGAAGAGATGTTGTTTGCGCTGTGTAAACACGATGGTTATTGTAGTTCAAGACTAAGGGTGTTTTCACACTTGGTCCTTTTCAGGGGCCTGATTGCGGTTTGTGGGATTTTTGACCCATATGTGAACACTCCAAACGATCTCATACCCCTTAAAAACGAACCGAACTGAGACTTATTGCGTTTAAATTGTCAAAACACTCTAGGTTCACATAAACAGGCTTTGTCTTAAGTGAATGTATCTGGGAAAGAAATTATGTATGTTTATTAGTACTGTATATTGGATCCATGCATTACTGTACTTCTTAAAGTGACAGCCTAATAAAACAATCATTAGAATCAGTATATTATGGATGTGTCATATAGTGCAAGAATACGGATTAAATATTGCAACAAAATTTATATTTTTGTTCAAAATATAAACAACTTAAGCTCATTCAAAAGCATTTGTAGCAATGTCGTTTTACAAAATAATAATTAATAATAATAATAATCTTTACAAGCAAATTTCTTGTTTAGTGAGGCACATACAATGTAAGTTAATGGGATCAAATTTTGAAGGCCATATGGTCAGCCATCAAACACTGAACTGGGCTGGTCCCGAAAAGCAACAGTGTGAACACAAAGAGGTCTGAGACCACATTCCTACTTAAGTGGACCAAAAAAGGATCTGAGTCCTCTTTTAGGGACAGGGACAGTGTGAACGTAAAGAGAAATGGGTCTTTTTTCACATGTTCACCTTTTGGTCCACTTAAAGGGGTCTGAGTTCAGTTCAGGACTCAAGTGTGAAAACACCCTAAATGTGAACAGGCATTTACTCATTGCACTTGCACAAAAACAGATTCAGTATTCCTTAAAATGAATAAAAACAGTGAAATGCAAACTCAGAATATTACGCAAACCTGCAATGAAATAGGTTAACACAAATATACTTTATGTATTTAATCTCACTTTATTAACCAGTGTCTTTGCTGCTGATCTTCAATGATCCAGTTCAACCATACTAATAAGCAAAAATTACTTTATATAGACATTGTCTGTTTTTTTCTTCTTCTTTTTTTATTGCTGAATAGTGTTTAACTTTCTTCTCCTGTCCTATTATTCTGCGATTTATTTTAAATGATTTATCTGTGCACATCATTATTGTTATTATTATTTTGTAAATTATGTATCCTCGTAATTACAAATAGCTTCCTTTCCTTCTTTCAAACATCTCTTCTCTTCTCTGATGATGCGTCTACTGGCGTGAGGGCGGGACAACCTGTCACACACATGAGATCACAGCAATAGCAAACAACAACAATCCAATCAGTTCCCGATGGACAAAATCAAGTCCCGCCCTACATTTTTTTTCTTGATCGAGAAGCTGTTTCACTCACAATAAGAAAGAAAAGGCTACCTTAACTTCCATTTCATGCCGACTTTAAGACAAGATTATAGACCAGCAGGTTTCTCTCAATGGAAACTTAGATTTAAACATCATCACATCTTGTAGAATGATCAGATAATTCAAGCATATCGGTGAGATTTTAAACTCATTCACAAATAACTTTTGAGAGGTAAAAACCCATGTATGTTATATATTGGTCTGGAGGGAGCTAAAACTTCCCTCATCAATAAAATGGAAGGAAGTTGGAATGGTCTAAATGCAGAGAAAGTGAGAGAGGTCTTTTCATAAGCTCAACAGTGGGAGAAAAAGAGGAGGAGGAGGTCTTTACTAAAGCTCCCTTTATTTGTCCACCATAGTCCTCAGACAGAAACATTCACCCTCTCAAGGTGGCACGTCGCAACTGTTTCACACGAAGATCTGTTTCAAGACAGCCATCAATATCTGGATGCTTGAAGACTACAGAGATCTTCAGAGGGGAAGACACTATCTTCATTAGGATCAAACGCAAAACAAAAATACTAATCCAATGAATCTACATGTGAACTTTATTGCTTTCTACTTGCTCAGGTCAGCCAGATGAACACACACATAACAGCCCACAAAGCCAAGGTAAGTCTGCTGCTCTCCTCTGCTTGTTGCTCAAGGAAAGCATGGAGTTGAAGTATGATAATTGAAGTTCAATTGATGTTTGTGTGCAAATCAGCTTTCAGTTAGATTGATGTGTATAAATGAGGTCTGTTTAATGTCGGATACGATCTCTGAGGATCCTTGATTGGATCTCCTTCTTGTGAAATTTTAGAACACTGTTTTCCTTTCTTGTTGAACCTTTTCCCATAGACTTTTATTTCTTATGGCCATCAAGCTATTTCAGTGTAAGAATGCCAAACCATTAAACAACTGGGGGCAAATTTCGTGAGCCATGGAGCATGCAGAAGAAAACTGTGGTCTGTGAAATTTCATTGCCTCAGTTGGCTGTCCTTTTAGGCAACTGCGGAGTAAAAAAAAAAAAAATCAATGGCATTTCTTCTGGCTATATGATTTTGTTTATTGTTGGGTTGCTATGTCCACCTTTATTCCTTGTTATTTTTTTATTTGATCACATATACAGCCATTTACGATCGGGTAGCTAAAACCTGTACTTTATGGGGTCTCAGTGCTTCTTAGACCTGTTATCACTGCGTGCTTTATTGGCGAAATACCCCAGGACTTCACAGACACATGGCAGGAGGCACTATTTCTGAGGATTTTAAATACAGCTGTATTATTAAAGCTGTTTTATTGCTTTGTTGGATTACATATAGTTTTGTTTGATACGTTTTCTTATTATGAACTTTAAACACATTTATAAGGATATTTATTTATTATGAACGGAAGAATATATTCATTTGTAAATGTATTTATTTTAAACACCCCGAATGTTATTCATTCATATTCATGCTATGTTTATTCATTTTCAATACCCTGACTGGTGTATTTATTAGTATATTTATTTATTATAAACTTTCAACGCCCTGAAGAATAAATTTTTTGTTTATTTATTTATTTTCTATATATATATATATATATATATATATATATATAATAAACTATATATTGAGTTCATTGAAATTAAAAATTTGAGTTAATACAATGAAGGCGATTGGTTTAATGAACAGAAACTCACAATATTATGTTATCTGAACCACATTAATTATTGAAGTTGATTTGACAAAAGAAATAATGTTGTGATAACAAATCATGAAAATATTTTTTTTACAGTGTATTTATTTATCTATTATATATTTATCTATATTTAGATCATTTATCTATTAGTTCAACATGAATTTTATTTTCTACATGTCAGATTTGTCCAAATTTGAAAAGCATGAAATGGTGACAGTATGTCTGAACTGCTTCTTAAATTTCTTTGGTGATTTTTGCATTTCATTGCTAGTTAAACTACATTTGTCACACTGACATCTATATATAATTAAATTAATCTGACACATAATTGCACTTAATTCCCATAAGTGTGCCTTGTTAAGCAGTCTTTCTGTCTCTGATGTGGCAGTGCTGACGAAGCTTGTAAGATTTTGTCAAGATGTTGCTAACATGCTGTCTGGCTTTTATCATACTCTAAGAGGATGTGAAGCATCACATCTGCCACACACACGACTATGAGTCTATTCAGATCTCCTGTGGAGATAGGCTTGGATGAAGATGAGCAAAGATCTAGTCATCTTGGTTTACTGTACACTTGGCATACTGATCGGGCCAACATCATAAACACTTTCCTTACACAGTTTTATAATTTCAATGTGTTTGCACTCCAGAGATTTGTGGAATTTTCTTTTGTGTTTTGAGAGGTTGAGAAGTACATACGTATCCCCTCTTGTTATACAATTGTACAATACAACATATTGTACTATATAACATTATGTGATACATGATGTTGTATAAGCGGCTACATTCAGAGAATATATGAATATGAATTATAAACATAAGGTTTTCAGACTTAAGGATTGGGGAGGTACTGAGGTTACATTCCTTTTCCATCAACATCATCTCCCTTCTCAAGACTTTCAACACCAGGTGGCTCCAGGAAATTCTCACTGTTGTTAACATCATATTAAGTAGCTTTGGATGTGTTTGAAGTTGCATGTAAGCCGGAAAAATATGTATGTTATATTTTGTTATAAGATATACAGCGCACCATGTACAGTGTGTATTTGTTCAACAACATTACATATGACCAGTCGCGTTGGCTCATAATTAGCTCATGTGTAAAGAGTTAAATAATGCTTTGTTAACAACGTATTAACTGTAAATAGTTATCACTTTAGATTAGGTCATGGAAAATGGGAAAAATGACATTAATTAAGTGCTTTAAACCAACCTTTATTGGACATTAATACCATAAAAATAAAACTACATAAAATATTCATTTTATGATTACAGGTAAGGCATCAGTGCTTCTTCCTTATCCTGTGCTTTCATTTGGTCTGTGCTGGTGTGCCAGGTCCATGTAAGCACTCTGTCACACAGGACCATCTCCTGAATTTAAAACGTCTGGTAAGATCAGTTACTTTTACTGGCAGTAAAGCACCCTGTGGTCTGACCAAAATGTACTTATATTATTTAATTACATGGAAAATGATTTATTATAGTTCATTTGTTATAAAATCCCATAGCTGTCTGTAATGATCATGCATACATGATTTTGATTGTTTAAGTGCTATAGTGAAAGTTAATACTATATTTGGCATTCAGTCTTTCCGATTGAATGGCAGGTTACTAAATAGTCCTGATAATTTAAATGAGAAACGTTAATGAGGAACAAAAAGGTTGTGCATGAAACTGTGTCTGGCCTCATTGGAAACCCCAATAAAATGTATAATGATGTTGATTAAAATGTGCTAAATATATGATAAACTACATTTTTTTTTCTCCCTCAATGTTTTCCTTTGCAGATTAAGAACCAGCTGCAAAATGGTTGTTCAATAACTTACACTTTCACTGAACGCCAGAACCTGGTAGGCATATTTCCACTTCTTTCATATAATGGCAGATATGGATTACCCAACCTATGGGTATTTCAACATTATATGAACAGTATATGAAAGAGCCTGACATTCTGGTATAATAGATCAGATCTTCCTTCCCACAAAATCAGAAATTGATCTGAAACAGATGTCACACAAGATCATGTTTTAAGCCAGAAAGGCAGCAGAACCATGTGGCACAAACCTCAGTTTACTAAAATAATATGTTTAGGCAATTTAACAGTCATAATAACTATAGATTAGCAGCTATATAACTCATGTATTATTGTTGATTAGTTGCTATAGGTTATATATAGATACATTAAATGGGTATGGCTATGTTTTTTATAACGCAGCAAATGTAGTTACACTGGAACTCCCTGAATTTTTGGAACATGACTGTACAGTCTGCACGAGCAGAAGCTTAATTCATCCACAGGGAAATGATCCTGGAGGTCACTATTATGTGGTTGTGTCTCTCAGCAGCTCAACAGCAGTACGGGGGATTGAGATTACTACTACATCCTCCTGAGTGAAATAAATAAATGCTTTGAGGGCCTGTTTAAAAGAGACTTTTATTTCTGAATCCACAGTCCCCTGGAGTTAGAACTCTGTACTGCCTCTCCTTGGTGATCACCAACTTTTTCTAAAATGACTTTCATTCTGAGTTATTTTACTTTACATGATTAACATAAGGCAGTTGAGGCCTAATGGTTAGAGAGTCGGACTTGTATTCAAGGTACCTAACCCCCAATCACTTCCTGGGTGGCGCAGCAAAAAATGGCTACCCACTGCTCCGGGTGTGTATTCAATACTCACTACTGTGTCTGATGGGTGAAATGCAGAGCATGAATTCTGAGTATGGGACACCATACTTGGCTACATGTCACGTCACTTTCACTTATATATTTTAATAATGTGATGTTGCTCAAGTGAGTGTCACTTTTAGAGATTTGATTTTGCAGTGCAAATTTTTACACTCTTCCAAGTGCTTAGGGAATTTCACGAGTGTATGTTTAACATGAAGTGGAACACAGCCAGTACTAACCAACATTTCCAATAGTATTTTGTTTATCACTGGTCATTTCATCCAAATTTTGTATTTGTATTTTTGTATTTTGTGTTCTGAGCAAATAAGCACTGTGACACTGAAGACTGTCGTAATGATGCTGAAAATCAAATAAATGCAGCCTTGGTGGTTGTAAGAGACACCAAATTTTTAGTGTATGTAAAAATGTTATTATATTAAATTTTATATTTGTGGTAGCTGGGGTTTGTTTTGGAGCGTGGCATCTGTGACTGAGGTCTAGCCGTTTGTTCTCACTCAAATGTGGGTCCTGTAGGTCATCGCGGTTTGTTTCATTGCTTCAACAGTGACTGCTTGTTTGGATTTTTTTCCCCTTATACTCATTTGGGTTGTACTGACGGATTGCACACATGCTGTGACTATAGTGTTGACATTATATTGTGTCCGTGATATGTATATTGTGTTTGTTGTTATATTATTTCGTTGGCTTGTTTTGTGGGTCTGGATAAGTCTTACTGGGTGCCTCAAGTGAAGATGTTGCTGTCTTCTGCAAGTTTGTTGTTGTTTAACAGTAGAAGTAAAGATGTTTTGTTCCTGTCATTTAGCTTCCAAGTATTTTTCACAGTGAGCCTTGAACAAAGGAATTCTGGTCATTTTCATTGTTCAGGCAAAATGGTTCAGATTTATTAAATTAGCTTTGGAAGTGGACAAGATTTTTTTTTAGCTTGTCAGGTAGCAATTATAATTAACCGAATACTTTTCGGTTACACAAAACCTTAAAATTAACACATGCAAAAGTATCACCTCTCACATCAGAGTGAATTTGTCATGCCATAATTACACTGCCAGTATTTTCACATGATGAAGTTTGAAGTTCATCACATTCTTCAGCACCAGGCATTAAACCTAATCAAATTAAGCTATTTTTACTGATTGTTGAGCTCAAAGAGAGTCTGTTTTTAAAGGTTTTCAAAATGTCAGCATGGTGCGTGTGAAATGTGAAGAGGAAGCGTTTACTGAAGGCAGGGCTGGACTGGGGCTAAAATTCGGCCCTCGACAAACCCAGCCCATGCGGCCCATGAATTCCCCTGTGTTTTTGCTGGGGTTAGGGCCTTAAATTGGAGTAAATAAATGAATAAATAAAACTAGGACAGAAACAAATAATGATGGATATTATTGAAATTACAACTAATGCAGTTAACAAATTTAATATTGCCCTTTTGTCACATAGCAATGATATACACTTTGGCAGTAAAGCACTGATTTTGATGCCTTTAAGTAAATTTATTGCTATTAAATTCTGTCATCATTTACTCACTCTCATGTCGTTCCAAACCTGTATGACTTTATCTCTTCTGTAAGACACAAAAGAAGATATTCTGAAGAATGTTGGCAACCAAACCATTTTGGTTAGGCTACCCTTGACTTCTATTGTATAGAAAAAAAACAGACTCCAATTACTTTCTTTTTTATGTTACACAGAAAGAAAGTAATTCATGTTTGTAATGACATTAAGGTGAGTAAATGATGACATTTTGGGTTCAACTACCCCTTTAAAACAATAACGAGTTATCACCTAATTTATGTAAGACACTGATATCTATCTTTCATGATGCTCTCATTGAAATAACATTTTACCTCAATTAAAATTCATTAGAACTATTAAACAGATCATAAAACATATTTAAAGAAAAAGAAAAAGCTTTGTCCTTATTTCATGGGATCTAGTCTTTAAAGCTGTTTTGTTAATTGCCCTAATGAAATTTACCATGGTTTAACTGTAAGATCATGGTCGACAGAGCACAGGTAAAACCATGCTCCTCATTACCATGGGTATATGGTTTCTAAAATAAATAATAAACTATAGATTTTGTAATAAAAATGTAAACGTAGAAAATACGAAAACAGCCTTTATGAAAGAAAGTGATTTATATTAATAAATACATTTTTGCCAAAACACCATATTTCTTCACTGTTAGTAGCTGCAAGGTAAATTACTATAAAGGTGGTGGTGTTGGATTGACAAGCTTGTAGTAGTGTGTATTGGCGTTTTCCAATTTACCTTGTCATACAGCCTATTTACATGGTTGCAGCTGTTTTCAGCTAGATTCACCACAGAACCTGTAATGTTCCCATATCACACGACTGTATTAAACAAAATTCTGATACAAATCTGAATGGATCAAGCAATTTGCACTCTTTATCACTTCATAGGGCGGCAGAAACGCAGTGCATGTTCGTCAGCAGCAGCGGTGAGCGGGTATTTTGCCTTTTGCAGTTTCCCATGCGCTCCAATTAAAACAAAAAACAGCACGGGAGGGGGAGGTCTCTCTCACTTTGGCCTGTCAATTCAGAAGACAAACCAATGGGCCGCTGTCCCTGCGTGATGGGACAGTCTATGGCAAAAATCAATCAATCAATAAATAAATAACCTTGTATCGGCCCCAAAGTGCGTCGGCCCACTGGGAAAATGCCCAGTATGCCCGATTACCAGTCCAGCCCTGACTGAAGGAGACCACTGCCAGAACAAAAATAGTAAAAAACGTTCTTTTGGAAATCATGTTAAGAGTTTGAAAGATCACAGCTTGAAGACTGCTCTGGACACAGATGTGTTTTGGGATCCCTGCAATTGAGAGGAATTGTTCATAAATGGCCAGATGTCCTTCATATTTAAAGAATGCATCTTGAATGACCGACTGCAACGGTTAACAATTCAAAGATTTCAGACTCCCAAACTAGGCAACCCAGAAATCATTTTGCTGTAATTTTGTGCTTGACCAAGTCACACTATTTGTGTGAAATCACTGTAAATTTCTATGGATACAAAGATGGGTAAGCCTTAGCAGAAAATGCCAGTGACAAAACAGGGAAAATTAAATGAATTGAGTTGATTGGTCTTAGAATAGAATTAAAATAGAACGCAGTGAACATTTCCTCTCTCATTTGTGAGAAAGAGGAAGTCCTGATGGCCACATTTACCCTTCTGTAGAGATTTGAGATGCCCCATAAGCATTCAAAAGGAGCGCAAGCTCTACAAAAGAGCGCGTTTGATATGAAGCATTGTTATTTGGAAAGCTTGTGTATTGTATTACAAAACACATAAAATGCTGTCTTATAGAAATTTGGTGTATAATAACACATTAATAGCCTTGTGTGTTTTGTGACTCAGGTCTGAATGATATAAAATCAAAATCAGTGTGTGTGATATCAAATGTTCACTGTGGTTGTCATATGTTTGTGTGTTTCAGAGTGTTGTGTGTTATGTTAAAGCAGCATTCCCTCACATTCTGGAGCTACTCAACACCCAATTCAGCTATGCTAAGGATTCCGACAATTATCGTTACACTAATTCACTGAAGAACTTGATCTACAACATTTACTCCCAGAGATGCATCCCTCCAATCAATGAGGAGATTGAGGTAACAAAGTCTGTGGTGCAATTATCTGTTATAAATAGGATTATGGAAGAAGATTTTTGACTTTTACTATGTTTCATACTTTATTGTGTTTAACAGCCCCTAAATGTCTACAAATGAAACACAAGTAAACAAATGAAATAATGGAAATGAAAGTATAATTATTTTGTGGAGCTGCTTAGACATACCGCAAACAAATGATAAAATGATATAAAGTCTTTCCAATGACAAATGTTCCAAAACAGTTGAGGTCAAAAAGCACTAGAAACAAGCAAGAGAAAACATTAGGCATTGTTTTGTATGTACATAAACTGAATTGTTTGAAGTTTCAAGGGGAAAAAGTCAAGAAAACAAGAGTCTTGGACAGTAGCTAGTGGTTTGGTAACAGTGGTCTTTATTAAAATAGTTTTTCTTGCAGTAGTACATACGAAAATGTTGAGTGCTTCACTTTTTTTTTTTTCCAGAGTATTGAGTAATGCCTAAAGTTAAGTTAACGTCTACCCACATTATTAGGCCACATTCTTATAAGGTGATGTGTATCAGCCACATAAATATTTTCTACTACAGAATGTCTTCAGAGGAAGCTTTTCCAGTTGCAGTCTTTATTGAATCACAGATGAATGCCACAGTGCATCATATGTCTTTGTCTACACTATTTTAAAAACCAGGTCAGGCAGTTCATTGTCTTTGGCAGGATGCACATGGGGAAAACCACTAACCCCCACCAAATACATTAAAAAAATAAAATCGTAAAATTGATTTAACCTCAAAAGGCATGTTATTGAATGGGTTGCTTAAATTAAAATTGTTGCATTAAAATAATTTCACAATGACCCGTGTATCCCACCACCTATATTCCCCAATCGCTGGGGTTCAATACACTGCGGAGCGTAATACCTAAATTCTGCTGGAAAACATGTTTTTCACCCTACAGGATAGCCCAACAAAGTTCATAAGAATCCACATGACTTTGCCCAGGGCAGCTTTGGAGAAAGCTGAGGAAGTGATTCGCATGTATATGGGTCTAATGACTCAGCGCGACAAGCCTGTGAACTGGAACTGTGAGAAGGAGTACACAGAGGATTACCCAGAATCCACCACTGAATCTCTCAGCCAAACAGCAGGTAGCACAACTGCAAAGTCCAGTAAAATCATCTAGAATTAAGCAATTTTAAAAGATTGATAGGACTTTTATGCAACAGTTCAACAAGAAAGGGCAAGTTTACTGAATTTTCAACCAGCTTTGTATTGCTACAATGTCAGTGGTATATATGTAAATGAATAATGTGTACTATTTCTCCATGTTACCTTCACCTGGATCTACCCATTTATTTTAAAATCAGCTAACAGACTATTGATGGCGCATTGCTTTTGTTAAAGCTACAGGTTGTACTTCCCACTCACTGACCCCAGACAGCAACATAGTGTAGCCCAGATCTGGCCCACATCTTGTACATGTGGATTACACGCGGACCAGATGTGGGCCGGATCTGGGCCGACACTATGTTGCTGTAAGGGACAAGTGGGACTGACAGAGGAATGGTGGCCAGTGCATAATGGATATTGAAGTTTCCCTACCTTTCTGGCAAAGGGGAACTCAATGGCCCATTTTCTCTTGTCATGTACTGTAGCATTGATTTTAAAAAAGCATAGACAGGCAAGTTTTAATAAAAGCCTATTTTGCCAGCAGAGAATAACCCCTTTAATACTGAGTAACTTACATTTTAGACATAATATTGGCAGTTACATTGTCTACTTTTGAACACTGCCAACATAAATAGTTCTGAACAAAGCTGAAGTAGAATTGTTGAGTAGTGGTTGCTTAGAACTTTTGAACGTTTTGTTTGAGTAAATGATTCAAGACTGATTCATAAACAGTCATTTTTTAATTAATCATTGTTTTTGAATGAATTGTTTGAATCAAAATGACTTACTCATAAAGACACTTGTTGCCACCTACTGGTATAACAATGTAACATGTAGAAAGAGTCACAAATCCCCATCTGTAATACACAAAACACAGAAAACGCAAACGAAATTGAAATAGAAGCTGAAATAGAGCAAAACAGGCTCTCAAAATGTATTTAATTAGCCAAGGATTAGCAAAATGCCAGCTAGTCTCACTTTAGTTGCTTTTATCATAATTTACATTATATTTCCACTATATTTCCTCTAGGTGCCTCCAAATGCCCCTGCATTTGTCCAACAGTGAGCAGTGGACCATCTAGGACATCTACATCCACAAGCCATTGGAATATTTATTTGAAATCAACTCCATCTCCACAAAGATCATCTTTTTCACCTGTGGTAACTTTGCAGGGTGGTAATAAGAGAACTGAACAATTCAAGTCTGCCGTTTCAGTAGCCAAACACCAAACACTAGCTCCAGGGACACCTACCACATGGAGATCAATGCAAGGAGATTTACCCAACTTCCTCTTTGGTAGCACTCCAGCTTTACCTGAAGAAACTTCAAATTCAGTGATGCAAAATATGCCATCATCGGATCATTTCCCTTCATTTACAAATTCTAAGGATGTATTTCTGAGCAGAACTGACTCAACTGTTCAGTCAACTGCATCTGGCCCCTATCAGAAAAACACAAGAGATAACACACAGGATGGTGTGGAGAGGAGCACGCCGCTTTTACTCGCCAAGAGGTCTTTAGATTCTAAAAGCCAGGAAGGACCACCCAGTTCCTATGTGAAATTATCCCAGAACGGGGTTACTGCAACATCTGATCCAACATATAAAGATATAAAGAGCACAGAGATAAAAGGCAAATCTTTCCAGATAAGTAAACACATTGTACCAGTCACAACCACAGTTATGTCTTCTTTGAAAGCAGCTGCACATTCATCAGAAGGTCTGAGCATCCTTGTTGAACAGCCAGGTCATCTAAACAGCCCTCCTGAAAATTTCCAAACACACACGCAAAGTCTGGTGAGGATGCCAAGGAATTTCATGGGAACCATCCATGAGGCAAAGTTCAGCAAGGGTGAGGAAGTTAGATAATATTTTGAATTAGCTTTTATTTTTATATTTTCAGTTTTCATTTTCATTTTAGTAATTTTGTTATGCTTTTGTCATTTTTATCAGGATTATGTACACTGAACAAAATTATAAACACAACACTTTTGTTTTTGCCCCCATTTTTCATGAGCTGAACTCAAAGATCTAAGACTTTTTCTGTGTACACAAAAGGCCTATTTCTCTCAAATATTGTTCACAAATCTGTCTAAATCTGTGTTAGTGAGCACTTCTCCTTTGCCGAGATAATCCATCCACCTCACAGGTGTGGGGTATCAAGATGCTGATTAGACAGCATGACTATTGCACAGGTGTGCCTTAGGCTGGCCACAATAAAAGGACACTCTAAAATGTGCAGTTTTACTATATTGGGGGGGTCCGAAAACCAGTCATTTTCTGGTGTGACCATTATTTGCCTCACGCAGTGCAACACATCTCCTTCACATAGAGCTGATCAGGTTGTTGATTGTGGCCTGGAATGTTGGTCCACTCCTCTTCAATGGGTGTGCGAAGTTGCTGGATATTGGCAGGAACTGGAACACACTGTCGTACCTGACAGTTACTGAAATTCTTTGGTTATGCAAACCGAATGTTGCAGCAGCTGTCTAGGTGGCTTATCTCAGACGATCTTGGAGGTGAAGATGCTGGATGTGGAGGTCCTGGGCTGGTGTGGTTACACGTGGTCTGCGGTTGTGAGGCCGGTTGGATGTACTGCCAAATTCTCTGAAACGCCTTTGGAGACGGCTTATGGTAGAGAAATGAACATTCAATTTACGGGCAACAGCTCTGGTGGACATTCCTGCAGTCAGCATGCCAATTGCACACTCCCTCAAAACTTGCAACATCTGTGGCATTGTGCTGCACATTTTAGAGTGGCCTTTTATTGTGGCCAGCCTAAGGCACACCTGTGCAGTAATCATGCTGTCTAATCAGCATCTTGATACGCCACACCTGTGAGGTGGATGGATTATCTCGGCAAAGGAGAAGTGCTCACTAACACAGATTAAGACAGATTTGTGAACAATATTTGAGAGAAATAGGCCTTTTGTGTACATAGAAAAAGTCTTAGATCTTTGAGTTCAGCTCATGAAAAATGGGTGCAAAAACAAAAGTGTTGCGTTTATAATTTTGTTCAGTGTATAATATATATATATATATATATATATATATATATATATACACACACACACACACAATACGTACTGTATGTATGTTTATTTTAGGTTTTATATAGGTTATTTTAGTTTTAGTTTTTTTTATTTCCAATTACTAATTTTACTGCTACCTAAACATATATTTTTTTGTAGTATTATTTATTTATTTATAGTATTACTTACACACTATTATATTTTTTATTGATATTTAGCTTGAATGAATTAGCTTTTATCATTTTATCAGTTATTATATATCAACCTGCTTTTAGAAATTATTTAAAAACTATTTAGGTTTCGTTTATTTTAGTTTTAGTTTTTATTTATTTCCAGTTAGTAATTTTTAAAAAAATCTAACATTTCTAAATTTGTTCTAAATTAGGTTTTTCATCTAATATTTGTATTTTACTTTACATCAACTTCATTTCAATTAACAAAAATAGTTTTTGTTTTAGTTAAAGGGTTAGTTCACCCAAAAATGAAAATTCTGTCTCATCCTCAAATTACTCACCCTCATGTCGTTTCACACCCGTAAGACCTTTGTTCATTTTCGGAACACAAATTAAGATAATATTGATGAAATCCGAGAGGTATATGACTCATCCATAAACAGCAATTTAACCACTACTTTCAAGGTCCAGAATGGTACTACATAGTTACATAGTTAAAACAGTCGACGTGACTGCAGTGGTTCAACCTTAAATTTATGATGTGACGAGAATGTACTTTTTGTGCTCAAAAACAAAACAAAAATAACGACTTCATATATACCTCTTTCATCAAAAATATCTTAATTTGTGTTCCGAAGATGAACGAAGGTCTTACGGGTTTGGAATTTACATTTACATTCACATTTATTCATTTGGCAGACGCTTTTATCCAAAGTGACTTACAAGTGAGGAATACAGTAAGCGAGTCGTCATGACGAGGCAAATAGGGACAAGAAGTGCTCACAATACAAGTTTTAGGCAGTGCTCAGAGTATCATAAGCTACAATAGAGAGGGATTAAAGGAAGTGAAGGGATAGGTATAGAAATTTTTTTTTTTTTTAGGATGAGGAATGACATGAGGGTGAGTAATTAATGACATAATTTTCATTTTTGAGGGAACTAACCCTTTAACAACATTAACCGTGAATAGTAGACGTCAACGTGCGTCTCAGGCAGAAGAATGCATTCAAAGTTGCTTGAGTCATGTGTTACCAATTCTGTGGTGATTCACTAAAATTACTATGGCTTTTAATAGACAGCAGATCCCAGGAGGACAGGAAGGGGATGAGAGACCAGACTCATCCAGACAGAGAAACACAGAGGAACGCTGCCACAGAAGAATCATCCAGCAGTTCAATCATCTCTTTTGACACCGTGCTCATAATTACACTAGGGTGCGGTGGACTTCTGCTCATAACTGTCCTATTTTACAGACAGCAAAAAGTAAGTGACTCACAATGGATTTTCGCCCTGCTGAAAAGACCCGGTTAGACTGGCCTCCTCGTCAGTGCTGGTGTGGTGTTGGTCTAGCCTAAGAAGCCTGCTGGGACCAGTAGACAAACATATACTGGTGACTAGCTGGTGGTCTTTTCAGCAGGGTGTCCCGAGCAGAAAAATCAACATTCTTTAAAGATTCCAACATGAAGGAAAGACACATCAAAAAGAACAGAAATCCAGAAGTGATGGAGTTAATTATTTATTCAAAACAAACCATAAATTGAGAGACAAAATATCAGCAGGTTGCATTTTCTCATTCTGTAGCCTGTATGGATTTATAATATGTTTTAAACGCCAAAAGGTGTCTACAACCAGGATGTAGTACTGGAACAGGAAATTAATGATCTGACAGGTGGTCCATTGACATGATATATGAAATATGAAAATATTTTTAAGCATTCTTGCACAAACTAAACCTGACACATTCATCTTGTTCTCTTTGCACATTTTGCCCTGGCAAACTATTCATGACATCTTGAACGGAAATTATCGATAATTCTTAGAAAAAGAAAAGAGAGCTAATTTTTCTTTCATGTCAGGTCAAGATTATACTTGTCTTGATATTCAGACACAAATATAAATTGAGTGTATATAAATAAATATATATACTGTATATACAGGACAGGTGGGATGAAGCCACATTCTTCATTCAAATAACATTCATGAAGCCATACTCATTATTCAAATAATTATTCTAATGATTTGCTTGGCTCACATTGATAAAAGGAAACTAACAACAATATATTTTATGCACTACCTAAGAACAAATGAGTAAAACAAATCAAAGAACCCGTTGATGCTGGTGCTTTGTGGAACATGGAACAGTCAGCATTAGCAGTGTGTTTGTCCTTAAAACTACCCATTTACAATAAAGCAATCTTATGTTAGTTGGTTTCATTTTTTGTCCATGTCTCTGTGTTGTCACAGATGTGCATTACTGTATTGTTTTCGAGTTATGTGCTTCTTCTAACATATGACTTTAATACAATAGTAATAGATGTCAGGGCAGAAGTATGTGCAAAGAATTATTTGACCCAAAATGAAAATACTGTCATTATTTACACACCATCATGTCTCCAATCCCATTTGACTTTGAACTAATTTAATGATACTATTATGTTGCTCTTGCAACTCCATGTGAAATAATTGTGTGGAAAAGAGCAACTGGAACAAATTCTCCTTCTGTGTTTCACAGAAGAAAGTAAGTCATATGGGTTTTGAACAACATGAGAGTGTCATACTTTTAGGCATCAAGACTGATATTTCAAAAGATATGTCATGCTGGGAAAGGAAATGGTAAATAACTGACACATGTAGGAAACTCAGAAGCGAAGACCAGGAGACTTGGCGTGTCTTCAGCAGGATTCTTTATCGCCGTTTGGTGCTGCAGACATCAAGAGCGACTAGGGCTTTACTAGGACTAGGGCTACAATCTGTACATTGCAGTTTTATATATATTTTAGGGGGCAGTGCGCTTAGAGGTGGATACAAAGCGCTTGGTGATGACCTTGAACAAAGGAAGTAGAGTTTCACCAGTCCTTATCCAATCAGTATAACTATACAACTTCATAATTATAGAGACAAAAGGTGATAGCCTCAGTTACCAGGCTTGTTTGACTCACAATATGGAGAACAGGAAATGGTAGAAACCTCCTACTAGAAACGTTGCTTAAAGCTGCAGTCCGTAACTTTTTTTGGTTAAAAATGATCCAAAATGAATTTTTGAGCAAGTACATAACCAGCCAGTGTTCAAAACTATCTTCTTACCTTAGCCGATTCACAACGGTAAGCTTGTAATAATGTTTTATAATTAGAGTGGTACTGGTAGGTTTCCGCTGGAAATTCGATCATGCAACCGTTCGTCTTTGCATCATTACATCACGTCTGTTTACATAAAGAACGAGTCCCCGCTAGTAGGCTATATGGCATGTGAGGATGCTGCAGGTGGCGGATCATATATATTATTTTGATGGCGGATTGTAATCCAGAAAGGTCCAAATGACAATCATCAGTGACAACTGGAGATTCACCCGTAGTCAAAAGCAAAAGATTTCAGACTGCGGAGTGGCTACAGAAATTGAAATCTACAGGCAACGCTAATACACACTAAATACACATAGTCACGCAATACTGATGTTGTTGACATTAACAATCTGAGAAAAAAGTATAACAATAATAATAATTTGCATTGTTTGACATGTCCGAGCCAAGCGATTGTTAGATTAAATCACCATAGGTAGCACTATTTATTGTAATGTTTTTTTTTTCTCAGTTAGTCAGAACAAAAGTGGCAGACATCTTACTCACTTGTTCAGATGACATTTTCCGGTGAAAATTCTTATTTTAGTCATACTTCCAATAAGTAGAATCAGTGATTCCAAAGTAGGCCTACATTATCCGGTGCAGTGAGTGACGGCAAACGTTAGATTGCTGAGGAGCCGTGCCGATGCACAACCCATGTAAAGATGATAATTCTGCAAATAACTGCAATTGCAGGTTTCAAACAGAGATGGCGACAAAGAGGCAAAACTTATGGACTGCAGCTTTAATAGAATTATTTATCTGTTGTCATCGTCTTTACCTTAAATGCTAAAAACAATGTACTTCACCTTAGTTTTCATGTGATATAATGTCAAGACAGGATCAGAAGATCTTAAAGAGATTCTTAAATTTGTAATCCCACACACATTTGTTATTAAATTTCATGAGACTAATTGGGTGCGTCTGTCAATGAGACATCAATTTGACATTAGTTTCTTTTTAATTCACAGTTACTATACAAATGAGTAAGAGCTGTTAGCATCACCAAGACAAAGATAAAAACAACAGATCTTACAGGAGAGAGTTGGCCGAAAATAGAAATGGTATAACCAAAAAAAATAGCATACAAATTATATAAAATGTTTTTGGTCTAACTTACCATAAGACAAATCAATATGGAAATATGCATTTTAGCTATAACAAAACTATAACAATAGGATTGTTTGGAAGATATAATTCACACACAAAAAGTACTAATTCAAGAGTGTTTGAAACCATTAATTAATGAGGCTGGACATTTGAGGCAAAACCCTAGTAATGTCCTGCTCTCCCTACATATGCAGACAAAAAAAAAAACAAAAAAAAACAGAAAAACTGACTGAAAACACGCTGTCATTAAGATCCACTGTAGCATGTTAAAAAAACAGAAAATGTAATCCACTCCTCCAGCCCTAAATATTTTAAATGTAATTCGGTGTAGCAATAAAGCTAGAGAAGTTTATTAATGTGAGGTTTTGGTGGTCAAACTTTCATTGCACACAAGGAATTAACAACATACCAGCAGGTTTTATTGAATTAGATCATGAAGCCATTGTGATACTGTTGACACGCTGAAGCCTTTAGCATGAAACATTAGAGCTATTAAGACATTTTAATGACATCTTATAACATTTGGTATATCTCAGCGGTCTTTGTTTTTCCTTTTCTTTCATCGATTGTTTATACTGCATGTTTTCCAACTTAATTCCATGACACTGGCTTATTAGCAATGCATTGATGACCACAGAGTTTCAGCTTCTTTGTGCAAAGCTGTTGTTTAGTGCAAAATGTCAGAACTGGAATTAACCATTTGTATGGTTTATATTAAAGGGATAGTTCACCCAAAAATGAAAATTTGATGTTTATCTGCTTACCCCCAGGGCATCCAAGATGTAGGTGACTTTGTTTCCTCAGTAGAACACAAATGATGATTTTTAACTCCAATCGTTGCAGTCTGTCAGTCTTATAATGCATGTCAATGATAACAAAATCTATGAGAGTAAAAAAAACATGCACAGACAAATCCAAATTAAACCCTGCGGCTCGTGACGACACATTTTTTTACTCTCATAGATTTTGTTACCATTGGCATGCATTATACGACTGACAGACTGCAACGATTGAAGTTAAAAATCATCATTTGTGTTCTACTGAAGAAACAAAGTCACCTACATCTTGGATGCCCTCGGGGTAAGCAGATAAACATCAAATTTTAATTTTTTGGGTGAACTATCCCTTTAAAAGAAAAAAGTCACAATGAAAAAAAAATGAAAGAATAAAGGTTTAGGGCCACACCAACTCAATAAGGCTGTTTTTGACTACAACACAGATCTTGCATGTGCTGGTGGAGATTTTTGAAAACGGAGCACTGTTTAACAAACCACCAAATTTCACACGCTAAACCTCTGTGGATGTGCCAAAAATGCTCAGAATCCTTCTTGTATTGGTTTACGCTGCACAACAGTCAATCCCTTTTTACTCCCTGTGGAAAAGCACTTTTTGTAATTAAATGTTTGATTATGTGACAATGACATTTTTTATAAAGAAAAAAAAAATTGTTTTTATTAAAAATCTATTAAGAACAATCTATCTTGGACTACAAACATGATGTGCAGCTGAGTACCTAATAAAGCAAACAGATCAAAGTCCTTTATCAGTCGGATGTTAGCAATGTAATGGCGTTTCTTTGTTGCCTTGCCACTAAAGATGGAAACCCCTTCAACTTCAGCATCTGTTATGAAATGAACTGTATTTATTTCAATCCCTAAACAGAACCACATGCAGGCAGTGTGTTTATAAATGTCTGTAGCAAAGCTTCTATGACACAGAGTTTAACGCGCTGCAGCAAAATTCATAAAGACATGTACTTTAAGTTCATTGAGCTACAATTGTTGCTGCTGAATTTAAAGCAGTTGCACAAAAGGCTGACTCTGTGCAGTACCTGAAAGGAGTGCCGCAATACAAAACTAATTTTGTAATGAATTCAATTCAAATGCGAACTCAAAATAGAAGCGTTTCTAGGAAGCTGGACATCTACTCTAATTATTTAAACATCTGTGTCTTATCAGAATAAAGAGGGTGACTTTTTAAAGGTTCTTTTGAGGGTTTGTGTTTATCATATGTGTGGTCAGAGTTGTTTAAATCACTGAAAAATTTTTTGGAAGGATGATTCTATAATAATGCTCCTGGCATTCTTTCACGCACAGATAGTTATTGTATTCAAAATAACATCACAGCTTTACACAAAGTTCAGATTCAAATAGGCTTTCATAGCGACTACTTCATCACCATATAGCAACACATGCAGAGCCATTGATACCACCAAGTGGTTGGACGCTGTCAGTGCAAACTGATGCGATCCACCACATTAACATTGACATTTTGATGTGTGGCATATCAAATATTAAAACCTGTAAATATCAATTACAAATTTCAGCAAACATGTGGTGGTATTGGGAAAAATCATTGTTACACTTAAAAATGATCCTTTTATAACAGTGTTCACGAGAGATGTGCTCCTGGTGCATCGTGAGATTTTTATGGTTTCCCTCAGGCCCTAAATGAAAAATGATGCTTTGACGGTAGAAAAACAAGTGTCAATAGTGAAGAAGGGGCATGTTTGTTATTATGTTACAGCATTTGATGTCTGCACATTTAAACTAGTTATTTATTACTGTAAGACTTTCACAGATGCATGTCTGGTTCCTTCCTGTCAGGATGTGGTGTTTTACGATCTGAAAAATGCACTAAAAGCACGCCTGAAAATTCACTGGAAAAATGAAATGCCTCCCATCCATTATGTTTACGTAACCATGTTTAAAATTGTATGTTTTCTTGATGAAAATATGAACATTTGTAACTTTATACATGCACATCTTTTTACACAGTGTTAAAGGGACAATTAAACTGTAACATGAAAATTGTCATAATTTACTCACCCTCATGCTGTTCCAAACCTGTGTTGACTTAATTTCTTCTGTGAAACACAAAAGAAGATTTTTGTTTCCTTGTCCATAAATTGAAATGTCAATCCAATTTTACTTGGGACCACATTGACTTTTTATTCTTATGGGCAAAAACTACTGAAACTACTTTATATACAGTCAAACCAAAAATTATTCAGATATTTTTGGTATATTTTTACTAGTGGGTGCAGGACACTATAGTTCATTTATGTAAGTGAGGATAGCAAAATAAAGTAAACTGTGACATACTATACCCAAAAATTCTTCATAGAGTAAAATTGATAAAAATCTGGAACCAAAAATTATTCAGACACTTTGACCTGACCATGTTTTACTCAAGTGTTATCTGACATAAAAAATTTTTCTTTTTTTTTTTTCTTACACAGTTTAACTTTGAGATCTTGTCATATTTTATCATCATTTTTTTTAAACCATAGTGAATAAACTGTATTAATGAATGAAATATTCAAGGTGTCAGAATAAATTTTGGTTTGACTGTGCTATGTATAGTTCTGCAGAAGAAAGTCGTAGATTTGGAACAACATGAGGGTGAGTAGCCTAAATGATAACAGAATTTTCATTTCTGGGTGAGTGAATCATTTAAGCCTTTTTTTTTTTTTTTTTTTCAAAAGCTAATCCTATCTTTTACTTATCTGATTTAGTAAAGACAACCATGGAGTAATTCACAGCAGACGCATTGCTCGAATCGCTGCTAACACTTGTAGTACCGTCATCACAGCTCGCTTGGCCTTTTCTGTTGATCTTTTTCCGTTGGGACTTTTTAACATTCACATAGTCTACAGCCATTATTTTATTATTAAAGTCCACTTGTCCAGGTGAAACACTCTCTGAAACATTTATGTAGTCCGAAGTCTTGGAACGCTCTTGAAGGCTTGCATACCGCTGAGAGATACAGGAAAGATCTGCCAGCTGACATACAAACAAAAACAAAATCCCATGTAAAACAAAAACGTTAATAAAAAATTGTAACCCCCTTTGAAATGGCACGTAATGCATCTGGAATACGTAACGGATGGCATTCAGCTGCGTGAGGAAGAAGTTAATGGCTTTCAAATGACTTACCGAGCCTTCAGGTGTCCCAGAACTTGTAGTAGAGGATGAATCATCTCCACCTAAATGTTGACAAGGCCAAAGTTTAGCGCGAAATCCTCAGTGGACGAACAGTAAGACTAATTGTAAAACATGTTTTTACCGTCGCCTGAAAGAGGAGAAACACTTAATACATTATTCGGACTCAAAGCGGTTGATTCTCCCGTCTCGCTGGTCATGTGGTCTCTTCTATGGCCTGAATTCAAACAAAAATCACACGCATACTAAATAAAGCTACATATTATTAATTAAAAAAAGACGTAATCATAATAATATCAAGCATTTGTCATTTTCTATGTTAAGAAATAAATACACAATTAAAAGTAGTATTGTAATGCACTCACCACTTTGCATCGAGATGATTATTTTAAAGAGAAGAATCAGGAGAATGACAACCAACAAAACGAGGAAGCAGATGATACCGTACAACAACGGAGGAAGAACCTTACTAAAACAACGCATAAATAAATGTTGATAACTGGAATCATAACAAGATTTAATTATGTAGTTAGGACAAGGACAGTTTCAAGTCATTTAGCCGATTTGTACGGCAACTTAGGCCTATCACTTCTCACAGAAGTCAAAATACAAATAAGCCTACTGTTGCCTACATCTCAAAGGCTAAAAGTAAAAATAATGTGTTACATTGTAAATCTACCAAAACATTTGTTATGTTTGTAGACAGGGTATATTCAGTAAAAAGATTTCATGTTGAGAATTACAGAATTACCAAATGGTTTCTTGAGTCGATGTCGTATTGTGGGAATATTGATCTGTGGGAATCAATACATTTAATTTGCATTAAAACAAATTGATAGGTGATCAAGAAAATGTGTGCTGTTTTTGTATTATTCTACATTCTGTTTCAGATAATATGTTACAAAGTTACAAATTGCATATCACATTCATTTCAAAATAATTTACATCAATATCTTGTATATATTTGTTGTTTTATATTAAGCTATAGTCTTCAGGTTTTGAGCAATCATCCTACTGAGCATAATGTATTACAAAATATATCAGAAAAATAAAATAAAGTTTGTGCCATGTGTCTTACCTGCCGGCACAGTGAAGAAAAACATGCAGAGTGTAATAATAAATACAGGATGTATAATCCACATCATGACTTCAGATACACACACTAATTTAGTTTTTCAGATGGCTTCTTATGATCTTTAATATTTGTATCAGTGCTGATCAAGTTCCCTCTCAAAGGCACAACCACGGAAATGCTCAATGATTTCATCTAGACACAGTGGAAAGTTGTGGTCTAGGCGTCACCAGTTTTAAATAAGGTAAAACACTCAAGATATAGTACCAAAACATCTTGCTCATTCAAAGAGATGCTTTGATTGTTGAAATTTGTACTTAAAAAATTAAATAAAAAATTAAATGAATTTTTACAGATTATTACCAATTGTTTTATTACTAATATACAATTCTAGTATAGAACAGAGAAGAAATAGAAATTTGAGTCCAGTCTTTGAGGATAATCAAGCTTTGTGCCATTTTGATGATCAAAAACAAAATTAATATACAGTTTGTTTGTTTTTTATGGTGAGCAGCTCATTTTGGTTGTAAGCGCAACGGTTTAACATGCTCCAAAAATATAGGCCTAAATACGGAAAAAATGAGAGCGCCTGACCTGATGGGATTTTTAAGATTTAAATTAGACTAAATGGATATAGCCTATATATATTACAACATCCAGATTTTGCTTGATGTAGCAACATGAAGTATTTATTTGTAATTAAAAAGGCTAAGCCTGAGAACAATTTAAAACATTGTTAGGTTTGTGATCACCAGAGTGTGAACAGGAAGTACAGCACATGCACGCACACGCACACACACTTTCACAGGTTTAACCTAATGCATTAAGTTCAGTCATTTTAAACATTTATACCTTTTATTTTAAATGTCACCAAATAAAGTAATTTTCTTCAGGTTGTTTTGTTCATTTTTGTTATCATTACACCTCTTTATACCGAAGATTATTAACTATTCCACTAATGGGTAACATTTTAGAATAAAGGAATTAATGCAGGAAAAATAAGCAGCTACTACATGAACACTTCAGCTAATAAGATTGATTAATCCATATAAGTCATAACAAATTTAGGACTGAGATATTAGGTAATCAATATTTACTGAATCACATTAAGAACTAATAACTATGACAAATTATAAAGAATTACCAATTAATTACAAATCACAACATTACCGTGTCTGAGACGTGAGCAATTGTCTTTTTTTTTTTTTTTTTTACTCTGAACATAGTCATAAAATGCATTACTAATTATTCAGTTGTTACCTAGTCACTCTAGAATTACTAGAGATCTGGACCATTATTTCAGAGTAAAAAACATTCACATATGGCAATCAGATGATTAAATTACGACAAGGAATACATGGAAAGAACAATAAAGGCCCACTGGACCTCACTTCACAGATATCTTCTTTTTAAATCCTGCAAGCATGTCCTGTTCTCTCTTCCCATAGCGGAGACCAAAAGAATTGAGATTGTAGTATGCAACATTCTGCCTTCTCTTTGTGTAAGGCCTTTCTGGAGACCACCACCATGTGCTCCGCTGAGGATCTGCACCCATGGAGAAGTGCATTGAGAGCTTGGGAGAAGGAGATCCAGCTGTGGGATGAGCATCAGTTCCCCTGAGAACCCGGAGTGATGTTTCATCAGGAGTTTCATCTAGAAATACAACAAAAGCTGGGATATGAGACATAAGCCTATACTTCAAACAAATGAAACTGTATGCTTTATAGTTATTATATTTTTATCTCATGTCCAATACAAGCTTAGGTTACACTTTATTTTGATGGTCTACTTTAGACATTCTATTAACTATTAAGTAGCTTTGCAACTACATGTCAACTTATCGTACTAACCCTAACCTATAACAGTCTACTGAACTCTATCAATATTAGTTGACAATAACATGTAGTTGCAAAGTTACTTATAGTACAGTAGAGTGTCTAAATTGACCATCGAATAAAGTGTAATCCAAGCTCATGATATATCTTATAATTTAATTTTTTTTTATTGACATTATGACATTTTTCCATAAGAACATGTTACAACAATAGTCTAAGTTGTAAGACACACAGGTTTGAAAACCTATACAATGAATCGAGAATCTTAGATATCAATTTTCTTTTAGTTGCATTTTCATTTGTTGCCTTTAGACTGTTTAATAACACAGTTTAATATTTAGTATATTGTTAATTAGAAGTTATTATAGCACAACATTGAACTTACCTTCTAAGTAATATTGAAAATGCCCTGAAGGGTATGTGTCTCCAATCGCCACGGACAGCATCAAAATGATGGTAAATAGCATCATTTTAATGTGTTCTGAACCTAAATTAGTTTCTGCAAGAAATAAATGCAGTTAGAAACCAGTACACGTGGATGTTTTCTGAATCATGGGTACTAAAAGACTCATTTATTTAGACTCATGGGTATTAAAAGACTCATTTATTTAGATCACACGTTTCAGTGACATTTATCTGTATGTTTTCATACTCATAAGCTCTCGCTCTCTCTCTTACACACAGACAAATGTTGGATTTTCATGTTTTATGGGGACTTTCCATAGACATGATTTTTATACTGTACAATCTGTATCCCCTAACCTAAACCCTAGCCCTAAAAACAACCCTCACAGAAAACATTCTGCATTTTTACATCTTTAAAAAACATAATTTAGTATGATTATGCCGTTTCCCTCACGAGGACCACACACACACACCCACACCCACACACTTCAAAGAGAATTTAGGTTATCAAAAGCTTCAGAAATCATCATTTCACCCCTACTCCTGTTATGTTCAAAGATGTAAAAAACTAAGTAAAAAAATATATAATACAATAATATTATAATATAACAAAAATATACAACAAATAAATATCAACTAATCAGGCATTCTGTATCCAAAATGCTGCTGATTGCTCTAAAGAACAATGATAAAATAGCAATGTAAAAGGTACATAAGAAAAATGAAAATCATTCTTCATAAGTGCACAGGCTTAAATTGAACATGGAATTGGCAGGATCAAAATGTGCATTTCTTTACATTTTGAAAAGCATAGACAATACAAAAAAAGTGGATTTTTTTTTTTTTTTTTTTTTTTAATGACTTTCAGATTCAGACCCTCTTGGGTTGTTTTGCATGGCTAACCAAAGTACTGGGTAGACTGCTCAAATGCAATTCCAGTGAATAAATGTACTGATTAAAGAAGAAAAAAACTTCAATAAACTGTCAATCACTTTGAAAAATGATCTGTCTAATGCATAAATGTAAATACGAACCATCCAAACCCTATAGACTTCAAATAGACCATCACACAGAATATGTATACAGTATGTGCACTTTACACGGATGCAACTCAAGGCAAACATGAACAGTGGGAGAACTATGAAGTAAATGGCTTACCTTTACACTTGCAAGTATGGAGGTTGCGTTTGGTTCATACAACCTTCAGACACAATTTATCTTTCTCATACAACATTACCTGCGTCATAGCCTCCCTGGTGGGTCGCAGACCTCCATAACCCTCCCCTCTTCCCTCTGATCTTGTCTTTTTGCCCCGGGGTGGGTCCACCACCCATCCCTTTCACTGGAACATTCCGGAACCACAAAGCCTTTATATATTTGAACTCAATATCATTCATTTGATTTTCTATTTGAGGGTATTCATTGAAGTTGGGGGGAGCAGACAGATGGAATAGAAATGAGATGATTGGAAAAGCACTCCTCTAAAATATGTATTCATAACTTGTAGTGTTGAAAGCAGGTCAACAAGCTTTGAAATATCACCGGACATTTTATTTTTGCTTGTGTTCATCACAAGAGGCAAATATTCAAAGTACAGACATACGTCTTGTACTCATCAAATCCTGGTATTGTATAGTATATTATATATATATATATATATATATATATATATATATATATAACATATGTATTTAAAATAAATGAACACAAAAATAGCATTCTTAAGTTATTATATAGTAGGGCATGTTATTATAAAGTTTAAACAATGGCTAAAATATTAAAATAAAATAAACCAAACAAATTTTACACCATTGAAGAACTACTTCCAGATAACCTGTTTAAAATCTGAAAGAGAACAAAGACACAATGAGGAATGTTTAGTCATTCTGTGAATGTTTAATTGTATTGTGCATTGAAGAAAGAAATAATTTAGTTGTGTTTAAATCTAATTGTTAGCTCGATTTAAGTTTTGATCCAAGCATCATAAAATAGCTTTTGTTCCATACCGTAGTTAAAAAGGGAATGTTCAAGACTTTTGCAAGAAATCCAAAGGCCATTGGAAAGAAAGACCTAAAAACAACGCAGAGTATTGCTATTTGTTAGTTTAAAAGAGGAACAATCTAAGAACAATGCCAATTGCCTAGCTAATAAATAGAATGTATTTAGGCTATATGAACAGTAAAAAAAAAAAGGTTTCAAAATTAGTTTGGGCAAAATGCATTTTGGTTGGTTTGAAGTAGGAACATCTTAAAATGGAGGCGCCTCCCTCACACACAAGGACAGGGTATGATTCAACTGTTGTTTACTCACTTAAATAGGAGCACAAAGCCATAGGTCTCCACTAGCATGCCAATGCGAGGCCATCTTAATAGGACTAAAGCCACGCCTCCTAGAAAGAAGGCGGAGCTTCTGAGCTTCTGTCTCTGGAAAAAGAAGTGGGCTGTCCTCCTTAAACCAATGATGAAGGCCAGACCAGACAGAAACAGAATCTGATATAAGAGAAAGAAAATGTTTGGAAAGTACACAAAATAAATAAATAATATATGATGGTTTTGGAAGAAAACTGTATGCTCACCAAGGCTGCATTTATTACAATACAGTAAAAACTGTAATATTATGAAACATTATTACTATTTAAATAACTGTTTTCTATTTTAATTTAAAATATATATATATATTATTCAGTCATTACTTCAATCCTCAGTATCACATGATCCTTCATAAATTATTCTAATATGCTGATTTCTGATTATTATCAATGTTGAAAACAGTTGCTGCTCAATATTTCAGTTTGAAATATAGCTTTTATTTGAAATACAGATTTTTTTGTAACAATGTTAAAAGTCTTTACTGTGACTTTTTATCAATTTAATGCATTCTTGCAGAATAAAAGTTAATTTCTTTTTTAAAAAGTGCTTACCTAAACCTCTTATAGGGATTGTTCGCCTAAAATTAAAGTGTTTAATGAAAATTATGTATTTCGTCCTCGTTTCTCATCTTATTAACATTTCTGGATTTATAATTTGTATGAATTGAGCAGATTATAGAAGGTTTCCTATGACCAAAGATCTAGCTTGTGTCATGTCTAAACAGCTCATTATAGCACTTACATTACCAAACGCCAACAGGACCGAGTCAAAGTACAGCAGTATTCCAAACAGCACAAAGAACACGCCGAATCCTGACAAACCCACACCGATTTCTAGAATCCAGTTAAAACAGATTGTTTATATAGCTATATTTATATATTTAATCAAGCAATTATTACTGTGGTCATTTAAAAGGGAGAACACTGCATGGAAATCTTATAGCTATTGCAAACAAAAATGTCTAAAATATTCTCTAAATGTACTCATTTACATTCTGTTTATTCACAATTACTTGAACAATTTACATTAAAAGTCAGAATGAACAAAACAGTGTCTCAGTTGTAACTGTAACTAATACAGCGGTTCATTTATATTCAGTGAAAGAAAGACACTCACTCTGAAACTCAGTGACTGTGATCATGGTTTCCCCTCTGTTGTCTTTCTTGGCTCAGATCTCCTGGTTTGAGTTCCTTGGTTTTTACTGGTTTGTCTGTTTCACATAAATACTTGACTTTTGAACCCTACCGTAAGGTGAACATTAACCAAACGTATTATGACGGGAGAGAGAGCGCTCTGCCTGATGATCACTTTATCTCTTTTATCACAGTCCATTCATTCTTCCATGTGTCCACACACCCTCTGCCCTTACCTCACATTTCCTTACCTCACATCCCACTAATCTCTATTATGACAGCTGATGCTGCCACAAGTACACCCTAACACCTTTTCACAATTTGTCAATATAACCTGCCCTCCAAAAAAAAAATTATGTAATGTGCTTTATTGGCATGACAAATTATTGTACATTCATATTAGCTGTGTTCAGAAGAAAATTGTGCATTTCATCAGAAACCCTTTTGGTAACTAGATAAACAAAATTATTATATAACTTTCTGGAATAGGCCTACTTGATTCTGACTTGTCAAGAGTGGCATTCAAAGGTCAGATATTTTACTAATATTCCCCGTTCATTGTACTCTTCTGAGCGTCTATGCTCCTGAGGGTGTCCTAAAACATGGTGCCAACTACCCAGAATGCAATGCGTAATTTCATAGTTTCTCCATTAATTTTCTCAATAGGGAAATAGATTTTGAACAATAACTTATAAACCTTTAAAGACAGGCCTACAGTGAGCTATGAGGTTGTTAATCCATGGTATTTGCTTCTGTTGAAGCAGTCAGCCCACGTTATTTCAGCTTATTTTTAAAATAACTGTATTTAACATCAGAATTCCTAGTGAAAAACTACATTACCCATGATGCTGTACAGGAAATTACACCAATCGGTGAGTCAAAAAAGCAACAAGTGCCAAAAAAAAAAAAAAAACTCTTTGGCTCCGCCCCCTCATAATCGAGTCGATCTCTCTAAGCTCTCAAAATACTTAAATATTTGTATATATATGCATATTTTGCAATAATCTTAAAATAAATGTTCCTTTAGGTCAGTCCTATGTTCATAATAAAAAAATCTGTTTAAATGTCTGATGTATTATCTTGTCCTTTTAACAGTTAAGGGGTTTTCCCGTGACTGACAGCACTAGTCAAAGCATTTGTCAGTTGCATCTTGTTCCGTGTTCACAACAGTTCAGTCTTTTAAATATAAAAAGTCTTCACCACTGACTGACACACTCATAAAGACAGTCTTTGTCGCCATCTAATGGTGTGAAAATGTACCTTCTGTTGCTGTTCACTGTCAGGGACTATTTTTTTCTGGAGGAAGGAAGGCTTTTAGAAAAAGTTTACTTCATGAAAGTTGCATTGATACATATTTCTGGCTTTAATATATGTATTGTGTGGTAACCGTTTTATAAAAGCAATAAGGTATATGTATATGTGTGTGTTATGAAAAATCAACATTTGTACAATGGAAAAAATACTTTCGGTACCGGCGCTGCTGAACCAGGGGGCAGGAAATGTTGCACTCAATAAAGTCTGGGAAACTATGTCATTGCACTTTGCATTCTGCATACGATGATATAAAAAAAAGTTTCATTGTACCAGCTTGGAAACAACACAGTGTTGAAAGTGAAAGTAAAACTCAATGAAAAACTGTGCTTCAGTTGAGATGCGTTTTCCACGCCGGTCTTTAGAGCGGCTATGGCAGTTCATAACTCAGCAAGCATTCACCATTCTAATGTGTTTTTAACTGTATACATTTTAACGTCTACCTACACAGTTTCTACTGTAGCGTCTGTGTCCTAAAGTCCCAGAATGCACTGCGTTGCTGACATCACTTACCCATTCTTTATTGTGGAAGTGGACCACCGAAGATTCACAATGAGCTTTTAAAGCATTTATTAATTTCTCACATATTAAGTTGTTCATTGTTTCTCTTGCTAGTTAACAGTGCACAAACTTATGCTAAAAAATACAACTTTTGTTTTTTAAAAATGTTTTTGTAAATGTTGAAATTAACATTAATAAATGCTGTAGAAGTATTGTTCAATATTAACAAACAAAACCTTATATTGTAAAGTGTTACCAAGATCTTGGTAGCAAAATTATATCCCTAAAATCTACACGTGCACCTCTTTCTTCCCCTTCTTTCCTCTTTCAGTCCTGACAACAGTATTACATAAACAGCAACATGCCTGCCATTAACATCTTTTTCTGTTTAACCTCAACCATAACCCATTCCTCTCCTGGTATCTATTAAAGCAATTTCCAACAATTAACTATTTTCCATTACACAAATACCTTCTCAGTCTGTGCACTCATTTGTCCTATCCTCTGTTTAACAAATGCAACAAAGTGAAACTATAACCATCTGATCTTCACACCATATTACTACAAAGCCTTAAAGGGTTAGTTCACCCAAAAATGAAAATAATGTCATTTATTACTCACCCTCATGCCGTTCCATACCCATAAGACCTTAATCGTTAATCTTCGGAACGCATCAGTGGTTCGGAGCGCCAAAGTCACGTGATTTCAGCAGTTTGGCGGTTTGACACGCGATCTGAATCATGATTTGACACAAAAGATTCATAACGCTCCGAAGCTTCCTGAAGCAGTGTTTTGAAATCGGCCATCACTATATAAGTCATTATTTTGTTTTTTTGGCGCACCAAAAATATTCTCGTCGCTTTATAATATTAATATTGAACCACTGTACTCACATGAACTGATTTAAATATGTTTTTAGTACATTAATGGATCTTGAGAGAGGAAGTGTCATTGCTGGCTATGCAGGCCTCACAGAGCCATCGGATTTCAACAAAAATATCTTGTGTTCCGAAGATGAACGAAGGTCTTACGGGTGTGGAACAGCATAAGGGTGAGTAATAAATGACATTATTTTTGGGTGAACTAACCCTTTAATACTTTCCATTAGAGTGTGTATCATAAAAATACTATGTCATAAACATACTGTTTTTTTAGAGCTGCTTTACAGCAGAATTTGCCAAGCAGAAGAAGCTGCTTTGAAACAATCTGTACTGTATAAAGCGCTATATAAATAAAGGTGACTTGACTTGTTATTTACTGGCATTATATTCCCCACTTTTCTTGGCTTTCACTTTGTACTTGTGTTGTTATTGTCAAAATACACTAAATTTATAGTTGCTTTCTCATCCTCAAATTAAAACCAAATGTAAAATTAATAAAGCAAAGCTTTATTTGCAATACAAGTGGCCCAGGAATGATTGTGATCATAAATAATTGGTTGGGAGATTTCTGTGAAAAAAACATGTTGGAATGTTGCATTGACTGACATCTGGCTCATCACTATGGGTTTCGTTGCGGATTATTCCATTTCCAACTGCCAAAACATGACTAAGACTGTAATAAATAGGCTTTATCTATTTTGCTGAAACTAATTTAGTTCTAACTATTCATTTACCTCAAGTTGCAGCAAAAAACTTCTGTTGTAACTTCTTTTGTAATAAAGTGTAAATTTATCAACCTGTAGAAAGATTTGAATGTTGTGAATGAATGAAATCTTTGTCTGTTTTAGGAGTAAAGTGTCTCATGTTTAAAGCATGGTTGTTTTCTGTTTAAGGTTCAAAAAGTGATATGAACAAATAAAGAGTTTTAATTACAAATGAAGGTTTTAAATACATTCACTTTATTGCATGAGGGTACTTCTAAAGCAAGCACATGAAGTATTATTTAGTTCGATTTGCATAGCTCAAGCAGTCTTGTTTTTTTTCCTTAAAATAGCATTAATTACGGTAAATATGAAGACGTACAGTGTTTTGATTTAAAAATATTTACACAGACCAATGTGCTTATTTTGAATGAGTTATTCCCACTTTATATGCTACATATTTTATCAAATATTAGACATCTCTGCTTTGACTGTCCAACTGCAACTTTGACCATTTTTTCCAATTACATACAAAATAACACTTTAAACAAGGCCTTCAAAAGGATGCTGTAAAGGTCAATAAATTAAAAATATATCAGCCTCGATTCCCCATAATATATCAGATCAAAACTCTCTTTAATCATTTTATAAATGTAACCAATCAAACCCTTATTTTATACATCATAGAAAAATATGCAACGCATTGATCTTGGTTTTCTCTTTCTGAAAAATGATAAAAATAGATCTCTGTCTTCCCCTTCAGGGCTGTTTTTGCTTCAAAGTGATAATGAGTAATCTGCTTCTCTGAAACTTGACTTTCTTTTCCAGATTTCATACTGTGTTTTTAGCTTGATTCAGGGTCTTTTTTTTTTCTTTTTTCTTTTTGGAATAAGATCAATACAATATCCATGAATTTTCCCAATGGGAGAAATAAAAATGACACAAAATATCTCATACACAAGCGGAGGCTAGTGTTTAGTCAAGAGTTAAACCAAAGACACGTTTAAAAAAAAAAAAAAAAAAAGACAAGCAGAAAGCACAGTATGGGCTAACAACTTGCATGGCATTTCAGAAGTTTCGATATGGTGAAAGATCGAAGTACAAAACAGGAGATTTATATTGTTTGGCAAATTGTTCTTTACTTTACGATACATTATAATCAAACTGCTTGATTACAGAGGTAATTACCAGTGATAGAAAAATAATCCAAAATATTGTTCCATTTAATTCCATGTCAATCTATATTTACACAAAAACTGTGCCACAGCAGAAAAGAAAGCCAAATGAATCTCCAAATGGCATAATGATCCACAAATAAGGGCTTTGATATTCTGTTGGGGCAACAGGTTACATAATTTAACGTCATTATATACAGGCTGTAATGCAAGTTGCTGGCCCCGCATGAACACGCATTGTTTCAACAAGCAGACTTACAACTCTAAGGACACTTCCAATGTTTCGGCTTCTTTTCTCAATAATCTAACACACACGCTCACAAGTATTTAGGTACCATTATTTGGTAACTACTGTCCTAGCAGTAAAAGCACTATGATGAGTCCACATGGCTTTGATGCAAAGATTAGAGTAATAGTCATATCAATATATATGCTTTCTTTATAGATACACACGGTACTTAAAGGCCTGACAATGGTTTGAGAGACTGCAATGCTGATGGGAAGAGGGTTCTCAAGCCCTATAGAGAAACCGGAGAGGATTGTGGGAAAGACGGAGGCCAGGAGGAGTCACAGTGAGTCTGGCCTTAAAATTGATGGAGGGGAAGTGCCCAATGCCAAGTCTTCTTGTATTAACAACATCTTTCAGATCAAAACATCAACGGATTCACCACAGTCTGCAACTGTTCCAAGTCTCTACTGAGTTGCGTTCATAAATCCTCGGTGGTCAATCGAAGCTAGTGTTTTGAACACAAATAATTCTCATACCAGTGGTTCTGAATCTCTCTCATGATGACTTACAGATAAACTTAGCTGACAACTTTGCTGTAGTCCTTGGTCTGGTTTTACAACTTCCTCAAGCATGGCTATTTTCCTCTGGTCGCATCTCGGTCTCCGTCGCGCTCTTTCCTATCACGAACGTGCTTGTGTCTGCAGAATCCGTCCTGAGCATGTAGCATGAATTTGCTGTGATCTCCAATCACTGTAATGTGACCGAGAGCAGATATGAATCTGTAAACATCGTCCACTTCCTGGCTAGTTTGTAGCTTTTGTATTATGAATGCCTTCCTCCAAAACCAAGTCAAAACAGTTGATTAATTCAATTACGTAGTTCTGCCGTGGGTTACACACTCTGACTGAGGAGTGCGCGGAGATGTGGAGGCAGATAACCGCGTGAACAGCCCTCCACAGACATCCAAACATTTCGAAATATTTCTCTGCGTGATGTTGTGTAAGTAATCAAAAGAAAAACAATGTTTGAGAAAGGCAAAACATATGTTCTTGGTGTTCAGTGGTTTTTTTTTCCATTTTTTCTTTATCTGCTGGACACTCAGAAGGGCTCACCGTCAAATTTGACAGCTGCAAGAGCTTGAGCTGGGAAAATGTGAAATGAGAGAGAGAAAAAAGAGAAAAGAAGAACATATGTATCATCAGAGACTGTCATATTTCTTTGGTTTTCACACACAAACACACAAAAAATATATTAAGGTCAGAAACACACTCTATGGAAGTATGTGAATGGATCTAGCTACATTTACAGGGATAGTTCAACAAAAAAATTCATTTACTAGTTGGTCCAAACCTAGACGGCTTTGGCTACGTTCACACTGTCAGTCCAAATCCAATTATTTGTCTCTTCGATTGGAATCTGATCTAAAATTATCTCCACCGATTTCAAAACATGTCTCCATTATAGTCATTTTCTGCTCGTCTGGCACTTGGCAAAAACACAGCCTTGTTTCTGCAGTGACTTTCAGCATGTTTCCTATAACAACATCTGATGTTTTACATGCCTTGAGAAAGTCACATAAACCACACAAAATCTGATCAGAGCAGTCAGACTGAAAAAGATTTCCAGAAATGCGATTTCAAACCACATATGAACGTGGGTTTTTTTTTTCGCCGTTCACACTTGCTAAATCTGATTGGATTTCAATCGGATATGCATAAAAATTGGATTTGGACCAACAGTCTGAATGAGGCTTTACTTTCTTCTGCAGAACACAAAAGATATTTTGAAGAATGTTTCAACTGTTTTGTCCATACAATGAAAGTCAAAAGGGTCCAAAATCATACTAAACCCCGTTGGCTTTCATTGTATGGACAATTTTGTGTTACGCTGAGAGTCATACAGGGTGTCAATGAGAGTAAATGATGATAGAATTTTCATTTTTTGGTAAGAAATCTGCCAAAATGTATCAGGCAGCAATTTAAAGTGCAATACAAATATATGCTGCCACTAGGGGGAACATTAGTGTACATGAGTGTAAACTTTCTTCTAATATGGACAAGTTTTCAAGTCATTTACTGTCATGCCGGAGGAACAATTTAAAAAGAATGAGTCTGTCCTAAATGGTAACTTCAGCCAATGCTATCTACACTTGGCCACACAGTGCACTTTTGGGAAAAGCATATTGACGACGCATAGTGGTCATTGCGGCATTAGCGACAAGAATACTTTTTGTGCGCAAAAGCAAAACAAAAATAACAACTTTATTTAACAATTTTTTCTCTTCCTTGTCATTCTCTTATGCTGTTTACGTTGTAGACACAGTGCAGAGCTTCCAGGCTCTACGTCAGAACGCCGACTCGGTATTGGCCGACGCTGTACACGTGCCTGTGATGCTGACATGGGAGCCAGCCAATAATGAGTCGGGCGTTCTGACGTAGAACCTGGAAGCTCTGCACTGTGTCTACAATGTAAACAGCGTAGGAGAATGACAGGGAAGAGAAGAAAGTGGTTGAACCACTGCAGTCACATGGACTATTTTAACAATGTCTTTAATACCTTTCTGGGGCTTGAAACTGGTAATTAAGTTGCTGTCTATGGAGGGGTCAGAGAGCTCTCGGATTTCATCAAAAATATCTTAATTTGTTTTCTGATGACAAATGAAGGTCTTAGGGGTTTGGAACGACATGAGGGTAAGTAATTAATGAGGTAAATTTCATTTTTGGGTAAACAAACAATTTAAAATAAGAAATATCTTATATTTTCAGTTGTTTTGGCTTATTTTAATACTTGTTTTTGTCTTATTTCAAATCACTTTTAGTCATCTTGAAGTTTGCTGATGCCCTCTAGTTGGCCCCAGACCCTTGGTTGAGAACCACTGAGTTACATTAAACACACCATTTGTGGCAGGGCCTATATAGTTAAACTTAATTTATGTTTATGTTAATAGATAGCTACCCAAATAATAAGGTCTGGCTTAATGGCACTCTTTATTGCCTGTGTGAGTCTATTGAGCTATGAGGTTTGCTACCATCACAGAAACGCACGTTAAATACATTTAATAGGATTGCACTTTTGCATTCTGGTTAAACATTCGCATCTGTATTCGCATACTTGTGTTGAGTATGTTTCTGGCCTAGCAGTTAATAAAATTTCACAACAGTTGTAGCTAAAATCTCTGGATCTGGTTTCTATGTGATTATAGCAGGTGAAAATGCTCCTTAATGAACTGTTAACGAACCAACTGAGAAATTTAGTGTTTGCGAAAGCAAAATTCTTGTCACATGGTTTTTATTATCAAAGACTATTAATGTCATGAGCTGACTGCAGCTTTTACTGTAGGTTTACTCTTGGCTGTCAAAACTTGTTAATTGGAAAAGATGCAAAATATACAGAATGAAAGCCAGTAAACACAATTGCAGGAGGTGTTTGTGGAGTAGCCACAAATCCTGGAATAATTATGCAGTTAATCAAGATCTAGAATTGAATTTCTTTTAGAAAAACGGAAATATTTTTCTACCAAAACAGGGTGGTGTAAATGCCCCAATATTCAGCACTTTTTTCTAGCTCTACTGAAAGTAAAAGAAAGCAAAGACAGTAATGAGTAAGACCAGGAAGAGAGTTTGTGTGAGGAACTGGAAGTGAAAGGAAGGGGCGGGGATTGTTGTGCAGTGGGCGGGACTCACCTTCACACCTTCATGATGTGGGAGGAGTCAGAGTAGTCAGCAGAAGGGGGAGGGACCAGGCTGGTTGGGGAGGCAGGGGGACTGGGGACGCACTGGGCTGCAATGCAGTGGAATCATGGGGGGGAAAATATAAAAAAAAAAACGTATGCCATGAAGCAACTGAAAAAGGAATTGTGGGACAGAGAGGTGATCATATACTCTCCTCTCACAGAGCCACAACACAGAAGGTAAAATGAATCCATGCTAATTGTAATTTCGACTTAAAAAAATATGGAATAAAATGAAAGAAAACGTCCAATGCATGATCCTAAAATTAGCATGAATTTTTTTGCATTTTGGCTGTTTTTAAAAATCTTAATCTAGCAATTGAGATCAAAGGCATGTTAAATTGAATATATACAGTATATAATTTTTTAAATGATGTTTGTCCTCCGCCTTTGTCAATTCATACATGTTCTGATGTTTAATGGTTTAGTGAAGATAATAAACCTGAATATATTCATAGTCATTAAACTCTAGAGCAGTTTCCCAGTGAATATAAATGGAAATAGACAGTGTGCTTCAGTACAGAGGTCACACATCTAAAAGCTTCATTAATATGTTGTAAATGCAGATTTTGATAATAAAAATAAATCATATTATCATTTCCTTTTGCAAAATATCACATCTAATAGATCACAAAAATAACTATAATTAAAGTGCAACCTCAGCACTGAAGTGTGGTGAAGTGTGCATTGAGGACATTGAGGAGCATGTGACATTAGAAGGGCATGAGGGTCAGACAGTGATCAGACAGTTGGGGTCACAGTTCGCCCAGGCTCCTCAGGGCAGCAGGCTTCCTCACCGGAGAGCAGGCGGCTACGGCGGGAGGCCTCGGCGGCCAGCGCGCAGGAAATCTCGATGCGTTTCTCCTGCTCATGAAGCTGCTGCTCCGGGTTACTGGGTCCCTCTACTGGCCCGTCCAAAACTGGCACCACATTTTGCAGGCTGGAACAAAGACAGATCAGACATTTATATTCAATAAAGAAGACTGAATTGAACTAATTTTCAAGATAAAAGAGAAAATTCTATCATAATTTACTCAGTGTTGTTCCAAACCTGTTACCAGTTATATTTTCCAAAGAACACTAGAGTAAAAAATGTTCTTTTTTGGTGTTTTTGTACTTTTACTTTCACCGCTTGACCTTTCATTAAAAGTTTGTTTATGGCATAACGACAAATGGGTTTGGACCAGACAGAACAAAAGCAAAACGAAGGTTGCCTGGTGTGCAGTGGATGAGGGCATGACGTGCATCATACTTTGATTTGGCAATCAGTGTCTTGATTCTTTCAACTTTCTTCTGTTTTTCCCGCAGCTCTTCTGGGCTGAGAGGTGTATTGGGCTCGATGTCCAAGTATCGCTCAGGGATCAGGACTTTATCCGGCATGGACAACTGGAGAAACAATGACACAAATGTCAGCCATTATTAAACAACTGTTAAATTGCTGGACGATGTAACAATAATTTGCAATGCAGTGCAGCCATGTGACCTCTAACCTCTTTGTTGAGATCCAGGTCATAGTGTTCAGGCTCCACCTGTCGTCGCAGGCGAGCAATTTCCTGCCTAGGTGACTCCACACCTTCTCCCCTCACAGCCGCCTCAAGATCCTTAATATCCACCTCATCAGCTGTTACTCTCCTCCGCACCTGGATAACAGGAAGAACAAGTGGCTCAATGCTTAGCATGACTTAAAGTACATTGCAAAAACTGAATTGTTTTCATATCTTGAATTCATTTTATTTGTCTTACACCAGTGGCAAATCATCTCATGTTTTAAGCATACATGTAATAGAACCCAATTAATGTAGTAATTATTATTAGATGTATAATATATCAATAATATATTTTGCAATTTACCTTATTTACTACACTTTTAAAAGTAAAGGTTCTTTGGCATCTATGGTTCCATTAAGAACCTTTAATATCTATGTAACCTTTCTAATGCACAAAAGGTTCTTAATAGTGCAAAAAAATTCTTTCGATATTTAAAATGTTTTTCACATTAAGAAAAAAATTGGTTCTTTTAACAACTGTTCCAAACCAACAACCAAAAATGCTATGTCATTGCTGCAAAACCCTAATTTTGGAACCTTTATTTTTAAGAGTGTAGTAAATTCATTTTATTTCAAGTTGTAAAGTGCCTAAATGATTAAAACAGTCGTTCCAAACCCGTAAGACCTTCGTTCATCTTCGGAACACAAATGAAGTTATTTTTGATGAAATCCAAGAGCTTTCAGTGCCTCCACTGGGAGCAATGCAAGTTACACATTCAGAACGATAGTAAAGACATAATTAAAGTACTCCATGTGGTTTAACCTCAATTTTATGAAGCGGCGCAAGTGCTTTGCTTGCGCAAAAAACAAACAAAAACAAACTGTTGTTTACAAAATAATATTACACAAAAGCGTTCACGGAACAACGTCTTACAAGTGTGAACACTGACATAAGGGTGTCATGTCATGATGTTTAAGAGTATGACACTAACCACTCTGTAATTAGTTGAGGTTTTGAAGCCATCAATGTGCTGGTTGCTGGAGAGATTGAGGCTGCGCCTCTTGTCTCTGACGGAGCTGCTCTGGTTTCTTCGTATCCTCTCATTCTGTTCCTCCACACTCATTTTCGACTTCACTTCTGCGGGGAACACTGCACTCTTTGGCCTTTCCTGGAACGCACATCCAACACCATTAAAGGCTGCATTTATATAAGACTTCATGTAATGCCACCTAGTCCTATTCATACTGAATCTAAACACATATTTTGGATCTGTACCTCATTTATGTTTATAAAACTAATAGGACCTGATATATTTTATAGTTCATTACACTTTTTCATAAAATTTATATCTATTTTTGAAGATTTTTTACATTTAACATAAACAATTTACTTGCACAGATTTAACCTACTCTGGAAATGTGACCGTTGGACACCTTCCCATTTCTCCGTTGGACGGCATCACAATTGTTCTTTTCTTCTGAAGGCGACTTGGTCCTGGGTGGAACAATTCCAACTGCGAGGAAAAAGGAAATTATAAACTATAATGTAGAAAGGCGCCATTATAAGGCAATACATTTTTGTTGGTTTCTAGTTTTTTCAGTTGGCCATACTATAAGCATTTCTAGAATTTTTGGATTTTAGACTTTAGCTTTGTAGTATGAGATGTTCGATTAGCAATTTGTATATTTTAAATATAATCAATAAGATGATTAATATCATTTATCCCCAACTTCACATGCACTAGAAAGGTTAATATTAAAAATGACAGACATTCTTCATACCTTTATTCTGGTTGGACAGCCGGTCTTGCTCTGTCTCATAGTCGCTGGTCTTTTCTCCCTGTGAGTTGTAGTTGTGCTGGAACAGAACACAGCAAATATAAACCCTAGTAAAAATATCCTAAAGGAATGTACAGGATTTCTAATGGAATTTGTTGAATAATTGAAAAAAAAAAAAAAAAAATTGAAAAAAAAAAAAAGAATCCTCTAAGAATCAAATTGAGAATCTAGTTGAATCTCATTTGATTCTAAGCAGATTCTTAATCTGATCCATTCAGATTGGATTCATATTATGATTAAAAATGCCCTTAGCAATCCCATACCTACATTTACCTATCAGAGAACCATTTCCCACAAAACCACCCTCATTTAGCACAACTATTAGCAATTCATTATGCTAACGATTTTCTTAGCATACAGGAAATAAAAGTATGAAATTAAAGAAACAGCGGCATGGGGCACAGTGTGGAGTTCTACAGGTTGCTCAATAGCGTGATAAACAGCAGCCTGTAAATGCATGAGGCTGTTTGGGTGAATGTGGCTAAAAGCAACTGGAAGCATTTTTACAAACCACATAACTGATAAACACAACACTAGCACTGACACAAGCAAGAACAAATAAAATGGGTACTAAGGACAGAAATGATGCAATTACACAAGTGTGTTTATGAGGAAACTTGAGCTTTCTGCCACACACACACATTGGAGGGAAAATGGGAACTGTTACGGAAGACAAGCTACTCTATCTGATTTATTTATTCCATTATTTTCTATATCTTACAACAGATGTTATATTGTGATGGCGTTTGGTTTGAGATAAAGTAATAAACGACAAAATTATATGTAAAGCAAACAGAGATGATATAAAGTGAAATAGTGAAATGGAAAGAAAGAGAAGTGTTCAAGTTAATGAATGAGAGTAAAAGGGAGATGTTGTTGACGTTGCAATAACGATGATAAAAAATGAAAACAGTGGAAGTATGATTCCTTGTTCTCATAATGCTGCCGCCTTCCCGAGGTACCTTTCTGCTGCGAAATTCTTCGTTGTCCTTGTAGCCTTCCTGGTGGATGCCTGAATGGGGGCCCATACTGCGCAGCCAGGCATTGCTGTCTAAGGGCAGGGGAGGGACGGAGGGGGGAAAGGACTGGGAGGACTCCAGGGGCTGGTAAGATTTAGGAAGTGGAGGTCTCGGAGGACCAACCTCCTGTGGTAGAATGTCAGGAGAGTAAAAAACAAAACAAAAAAACAAAGGAAGTTGGGAAAAGAACGTAAAGGATACGGATAGAAAAGGTATTAAGCAGAAGGAAAAGAAAGGCAGGGAGGAGGAAAGAAGGGAAGGAATGGAGAAAGAGAGAGCTGTGCATCAGGAGCGACTAAGCCAGGTGGAGGGCGCAGAGAATCATGGGAAGCATATAGGCATGGATCCCTCACCACAAACGCTAAGCAACACTGACCTGCACACGGCCCACACATGTACTTTGTGATTTCGACAAATCACTGCTAGCAAAGGCAACTGTGAGTGAGTTAAAAAGGCTTAGGCCATTTATTTTAACATGGAAATCCTTTGTGATCTAAAATTTGAAGTCTGAAAATGTGCAGTTCAGTCAGGGGCTGATGTTTCTGAATAAACAGTACATACTAGAAGCCAGAAAAGGCATTCAACTCTGGGCATATTTTGGTAGAGTTTCACTGTAGGAGTGGGTCGCCTATGAATACTAGCAAACACGCACAATCAAGCGTTTAAGAGTGACTACAGCTAAGTAACAACAAAAAACAGAATCATACAGCCAGAAAACAGGTATTAGACACAGAAATAGTTTTTGAATCCCATTTCAGGCCATTCAATTACATGATTAAGCTCATTGTGCTTTATCTTATGCTAACAAGCTAATAGAGTGCAACAGTGCCTGTGTACATTTTTAGCAGCCTTGGTTCCAGAAGTATTTTTCAAATTTGTTTTTCATTTAGGAGTTACAAGCCATAGACCAAACCAACCAGATAACAGCAATCCCATGAAGCACCGCAAATTACACAACTCAACTGAAAAAACATGGAGATTTTTCAATATAGTTTTTCACTAGGAATTCTGCTATTGAGCATGATTATTTAAAAAAAATAAAACTTATGGACAAAATAAATTGAATTTTTACTTCCGTAAAAATACACCGTTGCACTCTATTATGGAATATTTTCAAAATAAAAGTCTTTTCAAATTATTACCATGACTCCATGGCACTGGACTATGGTTAGGGGTTTTCTTTAAATGAGCCTAGTACAGCAAATATTAATTATTGAGAATAAAGAACAAATCATGCTGTCTTGAATAAACTAAAATAGCGACTCCTTCAAATTCAAAAGCTAAGTCCTATGATCAGACTTGATTTAATTAGGGGAAACAGAATAATTGAACATCCCCTTCTTCATTTAAATGAAATGATTCGGTACTACAGAATATGCTACTGTATTGTTTTCTGTAAAGTGTAATGAGTAATAGTGTCTTTCATTGAAGAATAATGGTGTGTGAAATACCTCCGTGGCCAGCTGCTTCGTGGGAGAGGCCTGAGAGCCAGGGACAGGAGAAAAGGGGCTGAGAGGACTCGTCAGACTCACTGAACTCAAGGGACTTGCAGGACTGTTTGTGCTGAAGGAGCCGGATGCTCCACTGGCTACTGGAGACAGAGACAGATAACAGAGTTAAGGACCTATGTCAGGACGTCAAAACTAACCTAATATTCTTCCCTGTAATATGCTCTACTTTGCTGCTACTGTATTCCATAATCAAATTATAAAACTAATGACGTTGCTCTCTGTTTCCCAATTACTAAGCCTGTTTCACAATACATGCATGAAAGTGCCACAGAATAACTGAATAAGTTCTCAAAATATTCCTGATACATAAAAATAAATTGCAGCTCTATACAGAAAATTAAGTGATTTCTGATTTATTGTATTATTTGCTTTAAAGTCGACATAAAATGGAAGTAGCGATAGTTTTTTCTTTTGTGACGTATATCCGAGTGAATCGGCTTCTCGAACAAGAAAAAATGTAGGACGGGACTTGATTTTGTCCATCAGGAATTGATTGAATCTTGATTGAACGTTCGCTTTGTAAACACTGGATCGGTACGTCACGCATGACCTATGCAACGTGACGACGTCATGCGTGGCGGACATAGGGGTGAATAAATTATCAGGAAATTTTCAGTGCAGAAATAAATAGCAGAGTTTATGTGTGACGCCACGAAGTAAGGAGATCATCAGACCTCTGTGTTTGGCCGTGTCCGTTCCCCGAGACGGGTTGTTTTTGTGCAGCCCCTCCAAGACATCCTGAACCCTCCAGAACTCTTTCTGAATGTGCCTGTGTACCAGCTCACTCTGGGAGAAGAGGAGATTCTGTTAGACAAGCTATTCATTTAAACAGAAAAGACGCATGCATTATTGAATAGTACTGCCAGGATAATTATAAAAATGCATTTTTGTTCTCATTAACAATTAATGAGAGAATCACAAGCCATTCAATTATTGATTGCATAATTCATTTCCATTCAAATGAATGTGAGCAGTCCTTGCATTTGCATTACCAGCAAATAAATAGATAATTGCTATGGATCTTAATTTGGTATTCTAATTAATTCTGTATCATCAAGGTCACCGTTTTCACCGTTTTTTTTAATGCCCACATCACACCACCCATTGTGGATAAAGATAAATCAATCATGTGAAAATGATCATGCTGAATGTATGATGCAAATGGATAATTGCATGTGCCCATGAATAAATGATTTCTCTAAATGGAGAGACAGCAGAAGTCATTAAGGGCTTGTAGTTTAAGAGTTAACTAGTAACTAATCATGGTGTTGACAACATGAACGCCGCTGATGATGATGACAAACGTGGAAAGCAACATACCTGCCCTCCAGCGTTCAGCTGCTCCCACAGGTCACCATGGATGGCGTTCACATCATCCTCTAGTGCCTCAAACTCCATTCGTGTGGTGGTCAGGGCCTGTAAAGAAGCATGCAAAGAATTTTCAAAAATAAAATAAATTTTCATATTCATACAATTAAACATTTATTTAATCAACAACACTAGCTTTGATTATGTGCTGATGTGTTTTCATAAAACTTAAATTGTCTGGTTTCTTACACTGGAGGCCTGAGACAGCTCTCCTCTGATGTTAATCAGCTTGTTTTGTAGACTCTCCTTCTTCAGCTGAAGTTTCTCCATGGCCAGCGGCTGGTTCCTGTACAGCTCCATCTCCTGATGTGTGGCCACCAGCACCCCCTCTAGACTATCCTGGAAATTGCAGAAGACATTCAAGTAATGTTTGGCTTAATATTTATAATTTGATGGTTTAAGTACATAATTTAATCTTAAATATATAATGTAATATCTCTCTCTCTCTCTCTCTCTCTCTCTCTATATATATATATATATATGTATACTACCAGTCAAAAGTTTGGAATCGGTAAGATTTTTAATGTTTTTAAAAGTTTTGTCTGCTCACCAAGGCTGCATTTATTTAATTAAAAATACAGTACAAACAGTAATATTGTGAAATATTATTACAATTTAAAATAACTGTTTTCTGTTTGAATATATTTTATAAAGTAACATGATCCTTCAGAAATCATTCTAATATGCTGATTTGCTGCTCAAGAAACATTTATGATTATTATCAAATATTGAAAACAGTTGTGTACTTTTTTTTTTTCAGGATTCCTTGATGAATAGAAAGTTCAAAAGAACAGCATTTATCTGAAATACAAATCTTTTGTAACATTATACACTACCGTTCAAAAGTTTGGGGTCAGTACGAATTTTTATTTTTATTTTTTTGAAAAGAAATTAAAGAAATTAATACTTTTATTCAGCAAGGATGCATTAAATCGATCAAAAGTGACAGTAAAGACATTTATAATATTACAAAAGATTATATTTCAAATAAATGCTGTTCTTTTGAACTTTCTATTCATCAAAGAATCCTGAAAAAAAAAATATTCTACACAAATATTTTGTACAATTGTACACAATAAATGTTTCTTGAGCAGCAGATCAGCATATTAGAATGATTTCTGAAGGATCATGTGACACTGAAGACTGGAGTAATGATGCTGAAAATTCAGCTTTGATCACAGGAATAAATTACTTTATAAAATATATTCAAACAGAAAACAGTTATTTTAAATTGTAATAATATTTCACAATATTACTGTTTTTACTGTATTTTTAATTAAATAAATGCAGCCTTGGTGAGCAGATGAAACTTCTTTTAAAAACATTAAAAATCGTACAGATTCCAAACTTTGACTGGTAGTGTATATATATATATATATATATATATATATATGCTACTGATACGGCAGGAACCCTATAGATAACGATTATTAGCCTGCACCATCTAGAGTTTCATGACAGAACTTTGTATATACATATATATATATATATTTATATAATATTTACTTTTTTTTTTACCATTTCTATTTTTTGGTAGGCTCTTAAAAGCAATATATGTACCTTTTCCATCCGCAAATGATGAACTACAGTCTCCTGCTCTTTCACAAGACGATGCTGCTCACACAAGCGGCCCAGTAGTTTCTGTACAGAGACAAAATTAAAATTCTTGGGTCTGTTATGTGAATGACAATGATTTATAAAGTTATAAATGTATGCACTAAAAAGGATGTCTTTGATCATACAAATTGACTTACACTGGTTTCAATCTCATTAAGCTTCAATGTGGGATGTAGGTCACCGTACACATCATGGAATGGAGGCACCTTTAACCAGAGAGAATAAAATGAAAAATTAGTGAAAATGAGTCTTCTGGTTCACAACCCAGCAGTTTATAAATATAAAAAATTAAACATTTTATATATTTGAAAAAATAAAAATAAAAAAATAAAATAAATATATATATATATATAGAGTTTATACAGTATATATATATAAAGATCTAATAATAAAAAACTAAATAAAACAAACTAAAAAAAAACATAATATTAATAATCATTTTAAATAATTACCAACACTTATAAATGAAATAAATATTTATTAGCCAATGCAACGTGCTGTTTATTGTGTATTATTCAGCAAAAAAAAAAAAAAAAAACATCCCAAATGCTGTGTCAATGATAAGCCCCATTGTGTGAAGGCTATACACTGAACAATGGCTTTCTTGCTGGATGATGTGGGTGGATAAGACATACACAGAGGACAACAGCAAGACAACACAATACACAATGACCACACAATGGAGGGTATGATATTGGGCAAACAAGCACTGCAAATGGTGGGATTCTGATACATAAATAAAGCAAAAAAGTCTGAAAACCAACCGAAAACCAAAGAGAAACTGAAGATTGCGACTGAACTTTTATAGCTGAACTATCAAGTAAACCTAAAGCACTATCAAAACATCCAACATGCCACATCGACCAGGAAGCACAGAGAGAGGCAGGCTCCATCACAGCCTCAGAACAGCCTCGTTTGAGCCTAACTTTGCCGGAAAGAGACTGAAGTGAGGTTTGGTGATGCAGGAATACCAAGTAGATCAGCAGCCTGCCTCTCTACTCTCGGCTCTCGACTCTCTTACTTGTGAGAATAGCTTTGCTCGAGGAGAGGAACGTTCAACCATTCTGGTTACCATGCCGATTAGGTGATCACCATCTGTCATCTAGGGCAGAACAAACCATCATTCATCTGGCTATATGTCTGACCTTGAATATGGCCGACTTTGATGGAACCTAACTTATACTTCACAGCAGGTAGATGAGATAGGAGAGACTGGGGCTAGTTGTCATATTTTTTGTACTCCAGTGAATATTTTTTAAGGTGGGAATATATTTTTTAAAGTCATTTTCTATATTTGTCTAACATTAGCAACACATTATTAGTTGTTTGATAAAGTAGTCAAGAAAAAGGCTAAGCATATTGATTACAGTTATGTGTCTGGTGTTGTAAAAAGCGATACCATTGTGCATTGTTTACCTCAGTAAGTTGACCGAGTGGATCTCTTGAGCTCGTGCGAGTGAGTGGAGGCGGGGCTAATTAGCATATTCATATATCCACGTATAATAAATGAGGCAAGGGTGTAGAGTTACATTCAAGCTATTTTAAGGCATTAAGAAAATTTTTTTTCACAGGAATTTTTTTTTTTAAATGTGTCATTTTGGTTATCAAAGATGAGTTTTAAGGGATAAAATTATTGACTACAGGGGGACTTAAGAAACATTTCGTATTATTATCAATGTTGAAAACAGTAGGTATGACAACACGTCTCAAAAAAGGTGGCATCTTTCCCCAACCTGACATTAAAAATAATAATTTCCAGAATTGACAAAAAATAACAATTAAATACTTTGTATTGATCAAGATTTTCCAAAACAAAAATATAATAAAAAAAACACTGCTAGAGTAAACATATATTTGTATAGTTGAACTCTCAAAACCTTACAGTTCTTCTATAACCTCGTGACAGCTTCCCCATGTGAAAACTGCAAAGAAGCTATATATAGCAGCTGCTGTTGTTAACTTAACATGCAATTGTTATAAAATTAGAAAACACTTTCAGATCAGTGTGAGAACTAACACAGAGAGGAGATAGGGAGGAACTGGAGGTGGTGCTTTACAAAATGTTTGAGAGGACTATGACTACATTTATGACATGGTTGTTTAAGTGGGCATCCAAACATCAGTCAGTCTGTTCTTTATCAGAACACTCCTTAATGTGAAGCCAACAATTAAAAGCTCTGTTTGAAAACATAGTGAGCTGCCTTTGTTTACTGTCTACATATGCAGCTGCCTTCTAACGCAGCATCCAAACTAAAATTCAAATTCATGAAAGCGCTGTACATAAGCAGCGACTCTGTGAGCAGTCACTGTATTCGCATAAATAATGATCGGCATGAAGCACGCAAGAATGCGTGAAAATCCTAAAACTTTTAGTTTATGCCTAGCAATTTTTTTTTTCTAACGTGGTCAAAATGTTTATTTTAATTTAAAGTCGGCATGAAACAGAAGTTGCGATAGTCTTTTCGTCCCTATTGTGATGTATATCAAAATCTGAAACAGCCTTTCGAACAAGCAAAAATGTAGGGTGGGACTTGATTTTGTCCATCGGGAATTGATTGGATGGTTGCGGTTTGCTATTGGTGTGATCTCATGTGAGTGACAGGTTGCCCCGCCCTCTTGCCAGTAAACACATCATCAGAGGAGAAGTTGTTTGAAAGAGGGAGAAATTACGAGGGCACATGAATATATAAAAAAAAGATGTGCAAGGATAAATCATTTGCAATAAATACTGCAATATTGCTTTAAAAAAAAAAGTTGTCTAGGTAGGTAGCTCCCTCGGTTTTGGAACAGAGCTTACATGTTTTGTCAGCATTGAAACTCAGTTGTGGCTGTTGGATCAAGCCTCCTACCTGCTGATCTAGGTACTCCAGGTTCCTTTGAAGCTGCACGTCTAAAATGTCCTCCTGATGTGTGCAGTGAAGCAGCAGCAAAGCCCAGTGTGTCAAACCCAGCAGCAGCGTGCAGCACGCAAAAGCATCGGATGGAGAGATGGAGACGGAGACAGGAGAATACACACACATGCTGATCACGGCATCGCTAATCACAGCGTAGTGCATCACGCTCATACTCATAAGAACAGACAATTACATGCCCTCAATTACAAGCTATTGCACATACAAATTATCAGTCACATGATCGCATGATTTGGCTGTTATAATTGGCTGTAATTGGCTTGTATCATGCTAAATACATTCATAAATGCTTGAAAGTGTTGACTTACCATTTTATTGTGAAGCGAAGGGGATGCTGGGTAGTTATAGTGGTACATTCCTTGGCTGTAGGAGCGACGATCTCCAGGGAAATCATACTAAAACAAGAATTAATAATGGTAATTTAGTGTATATATACACTTAATATACACTTTTTTAAAAAGAAAGAAATACTTTTATTCAGCAAGGATGCATTAAACTGATCAAAAGTGAGTTTTTATAAATGTTTCAAATGATTTCAGTTTTAAACATTGATCATTTCTGAAGGATCATGTGACACTGAAAACAGGAGTAACAGGAGTTGAATTTTGACTGCAGGATTTTATTTTAACATATGAAAATATAAAAAAAAATGTATTTTAGAATATTACTGTTTTTACTGTATTTTTGATCATTTTTTGGAGAATATATTATATTAAATAATATATTTTGTAGTGCAAGTGGGCAGCTCTTGGCCAGAATAAGCTGCAAAGTATGGCTTTGGAAAACTAACAGTAGTTTGATAGCACACTCACATTAAGAATTAAAAAGTTTAAGAAAGTTAGCAGTCAAAATCTGAAATAATTTGTAAATAATCCTTCAATTGAGCTGCTCTGGTTATTGCTGTCACTGTATTGATGCTTAGTTGATTGACAGGTGCTTTACCTTAGGTGAGCTCAGTGACCTGCGGAGTCCATAGACTGAGGGGTCAGCATAAATACCCTCCTCTCTTAGTCGGCCGGGTCCCCGATCAAACCTGGTGCTGGGCGATCGGGCAGGTGAGGCGAAGCTGTGCGGAGAATAGGGTCCTCCCGATGAGGAGGAAGGTGAGCGAGGGACTGACCGTGAACGTGGCTGTATGGAAAGCCGTCTCATAGAGTTTTGTGCTGAGTCCAGCTGGGGGTAATAGGAAGGACCCTGGGGTCCCATCATCCACTGGGGGTCTCGAGGTTGACCGTATATGGGTCCATCTCGCAATGACCGCCTTCTATCTTCCACGGTATAGCGAGGAGATGGTCGGTTGTACGCAGCCGACATGGAGCAGATGCTCTCGGGTCGGACACCGGGTGGGTAGAGGGAATATTCATCCATATACGGAGGTCCGCCGTACACGCTGTAATAGTCTGGTGACATACCACGGTTCACTGTGTAGTACCTGGATGGACTGAGAAGCAGAGTTTATTAACAAATGAATGAAAATCTACATAAAAATAGATTATAGTTCTGAAGTTTGGTGTCAAAGTCTATTAAAAATAACTGTTTGTTACTGGTTACTGCAGTCTTCAGTGTCACATGATCCTTCAGGAATCATTCTAATATGCTGATTTGGTGCTCAACAAACATTTGTTGTTATTATTATCAATGTTGAAAATAGTTGTGCTGCTTAATATTTTTTATTATGGAAACCATTATACATTTTTTAAGGATTTTATGATGAATATAAAGTTCAAAATAACAGCATTTATTAAAAATATGAATATTTTATAACATTATGAAAGTATTTACTGTCACTTTTGATCAATTTAATGCATCTTTGCTGAATAAAAGTATTAATTTCTTCTTCAAAAAACAAACAAACAAACTTTTGAACGGTAGTGTATATACTAACATTACTTGAAAAAGATGAAACTAAAGTAAAATACATTTTTATAACAAAAAAAGTACATTCCCACAAATTTTAGTTTTAGCAGTCTACTTGCATTATAAACAAAAATGTCACTTGATAGCAATAATTAAAATTAAATGATTAAATTAAATAAGTTTAGTAATTGTTTCAGTGTGATTTAGTTAAGTTTAACACATTAATATTAAGTATTAGTATTAAATAGAACAATTTAAAATATTATAAAAACTAAACTTTAAACTTTAAATTTCATGCTTTAAAAACACTAAAAATTAAATAAAAAACTTAGAAAATACTGAAAATATTAAAACCTAAGTAGATCTAACAAAGATAGATGGAAAGGAAACCAACCAAAACAAAATCAATACATTTACTGTAAAATAAAATAAAAACTCACTTAAAATCCCAAACTATAATATCCCTGCTGAGAAGAAAATTATGAGGGTTTGATGCCATTCTAGACCTCACCTGCGGCCGTCATCCTGAGGCACCATGGCCCGGCGCTGGTTGACCCACTGCTGCAGCTGCGTCATGGAGCTTTTCCTCTGGGCGAGTCTCTCTGGTGCCGTCCTGGGCACAAAGCCCCTCCGCATCACCACATTCTCCTCGTGCGGCTCCCGCATGTCCCTCACGTTCTCTTGGGACTGGTATCTTGAACCGTTAGGAGGACCATAGTTACCCCAGCCGTTGGGGTGATGGGGTGCCAGGCCTCCTTTCTCCCCCATCCTGCCCTCTATATTAGGGGTCACTGGGGTGCTGGGTGTTGTGTCTCTGGTCTCTACTCCATTTGGCTCATGTTTGACAGGCTCGTGAAAGTCTGGCCTCTGCCCGTTGTTCTCCGCATGAGAGTTGGGCTCCAGTCGTTTTGCTACCATGTCAATTTGGTCTGCTGCAGGGATGGGCTCAGATTTATTTCTGCAGAACAGCAGGAGAGAGAAAGACAAAACATCTGTGAGACACTGTCATAAAACAGAGTAATGCCTTTGATCTTCTTTATGAAATGTTGTTTTATAAGGAGTGCACATGACTGTTTGTTCCAGAGTATCAGGGTAGCAGTACTAAGGACGCACTTTTGCATTCCATGTCTGCTATTTTTTAGTTGTTGCTCTATGTACACTTTCATCAGATGTGTCTTTGGCTATTGCAATCTGCTGTTCTTGCTCCACAAGAATCATGTTTTTAAGACGCTGTCCAAACCCACAAGACTTTTTTTCTTCTGTGAAACCCAAAAAGTTGAAATCTTGAAGAATGTACTCTTTGTACTCTATGAATAAGATCCAGAAAAGTTTCATAAATGTAGTCTACCTATATGTACTTTATAAAATATCAGCCAATATATTGGTAGACCACTACTTGAAATATTTTTTAGTCATCACATCGGCCAATAAGTTCTATTGTTTGGTCGATAAATGTCGTACGTGGGACTTTTATTTTGAAAGTGCATTTTTAGTGATGTTTTTATTTTTTAAAAGAATGAACTAGTGTGATATCATATATATCTCCTTTATATTGGCCACTCTGCTCTCTAAGATATTGGCATCAGCCATCAAAAAACCTTTAACGCTTGACTACTAATTTCAAGTATTCTAAAGCCATACCATTACAATGCCTGATGAACACACCAAAATGTTATATTCTTCCCCTTTACAGTAGCTCTCATATCTCCTTTGCACTCTTATATTTGTTTATTCATATTTGTTGCATCAAAACTGGTCATGTGACATTCAATTGTTGATGACTGGTCCACTATCACTGACATCAAGCCTGACTAAAGGTGCTATATTTGAATCAATGCAGATGCAGACAGCAGAGGATAAGAACTTAAAGGGAGAGTTCACCCAAAAATGAGAACTCTCATCATTTACTCACCCCCAAGTTGTTCCAAAACTGTATGAATTTCTTTCTTCTGCTGAACACAAAAGAAGATATTTTGAAGAATGTCTGCAACCGAACAGTTGATGGACCCCATTGACTTTTTTTTTTTCTTCATATATGGAACATTGGTTACCCAAATTCTTTAAAATATATTTTTTGAGTTTAGCAGAAGAAATACATTCATACAGGTTTGGAACAACTTGAGGGTGAGTAAATGATGACAGAATTTTCATTTTTGGGTGAACTATCCCTTTAATTAAAGGTATTTTCATCATACAGAGGTGGCATAACAGTGCATATAGATTCATATAGATCACTTTATGATACTTCGATGGTATGGAAAAAGTACATTTTTTTCAGCATTTCTCCTTTTGTGTTACACAGAAGAAAGAGAGTCATACATGTTTGTAATGACAAGAGGGTGAGTAAATGATGACAGAATTTAGATTTTTGGGTGATTTAATTATTTTGAACAAGTTTTTCTCTCTGTCAAGCTGTTTTTGAATGCAGGGCCAAATTCTGTGTGAATCAGTGTGTATTATACTGTAGATGTGTGTGTATGTGTACCTGGGTGTGGCTGGTATATGGACCCTGGCAGCCTCACTCATGGCTTGGATCCACTCCTCTTGCTCTTTCTGGCTATCTGCACTGAAGTAGTATGTACGAGTTCCTGCGTGCTCAACCTGCAAACAGAATGCAATACTGCCCTTTAAATCCTCACTTTCCTCATCCTCCTCCACTTCTTCCTCTGTTTCGCACCACACCTGCAACAGAAAGAGAGAGAAAGAGAGAGTATTATTGCACTGTCCTACAGCTACTCCCATTGTGCAGGAACTTAACTGTAAACCTGATGCCTCAGAAACAACAGAGCATGCAAAAAAGACCCAACACAGCTCATGCAAAATAGTGCATTCAAATACTCATATGTTCCTGAGCAGGTAAATAACAGCTTGCAAATGAAAGACATGCTTAAAGTTATACGCATAAATGCGGCACTATTATTTGGAGTAATATTTGGCCTTTCAGAGCTGGACAGATGTGGGTAGGTGAGGTTGCAGTGCATGCAAACAAACAAATCAGTCATGCAATGACTTAAAGGGATAGTTTACCCAAAAATGAAAATTCTGTCATCATTTACTCACCCTCAAGTTGTTCCAAACCTGTATACATTTCTTTGTTTTGCTGAACACAAAGGAAGATATTTGGAAGAATGTCAATAACCAAACAGATCTTGCCCCCCATCTACTACCATAGTAGGAAAAATAAATACTATGGTAGTCAATGGGGGGCGAGATATGTTTGGTTATTGACATTCTTCCAAATATCTTCCTTTGTGTACAGCAGAACAAAGAAACTTGTACAGGTTTGGAACAACTTGAGGGTGAGTAAATGATCACAGAGTTTTCATTTTTGGGTGAACTGTCCCTTTAATTTTCATGTACAGTCATATACTCGAATCTAAGTGGGGCCATATTTGTTGATATTTAATATTCAGCAGAACTGTCAGCTCATGTTAGGAACGTAAGCAGGTGAGTCGGATCTTATCACTTGTCATGCAGTTATAAGATCAAAAAGGTGTTCTGAAATACCTACTAAATGGGGCTCATCGACATTGGAGAAAACTCACTCAAGGGTCCTCAGAGATGGGGGGAGGGGTATTGGGAACAGAGGAGAAAAGACTACATAAGGATGACTAGATCAAGTATAAAACGTTAGATGTGGGCTAGATGTGGTCAAGTTTATCATAATGGAGGGATCATAGTGTGCATTAATATCCTGAAAGAGATTAGTTAGTAGAAATATGGCTTTATGATGTTATTTCAAACACATCAGCACTATGAAGCACATATAGACACCTGACAATGTAAAACATTTGTGTGAATGTGGCTAGATAGAATATATAAATTAGGTTACATTAAAAAAGCAAAACACTAGTTTAACTTGTCCAAAACACTGCAGTAGACAACTTCACCACATGGGGGCAATACAGAGTTAATTGTGGACAATGCATTCTGTAGTCATTCAAGTGGTAAACAAATTTTTTTCAAAACAATATTTTTCTAACCATACAAATACACAGTGTAAGTCCATTTATGCCAAACACTTCATTCAAGTCAATTGAAAAAAAAAAAAAAGATAAATTATAGCTGTTGTAACTTAAAATCAAACAAATATCATAACTGTAAAATGTACTGGATATAATGACACAATATATGCAAGGAGTTACTATAGAGACTATTTTTTTTTTTGGTCCACACATTTTAGATATCTTGGGTGTTTTTGTTACTTTCAGTGGCATTTTTGGTCAATTTATGATGCAAAAAGCCTGTGACACAACCTCAGATTTCTATAACAGACATGTCAGTTTGAGGAAACACAACAGGTTCTGAATGGAGAGAGTGTTTTACCACTGATGAAACCTGACAATCACTGGAAGCTACAATAATCTGACCATAAAAATATAATGATGTAATGAAGCATCTCTACTATTGCCAATCTCTCGATTAGTCTTGCTTAAATCAATGACCTAAACTTTTAGTCATCCGAGGTTGTGTTAACATCCGTTTCATACAAACTAATAGTTAACTGCTCTACAGGACAGTTAGCTAATTGACACTAGAGATCATTAGGGAATAAAATGTATTTTTGAATAGACAAAACCTGATGAACAGGATTTGTTCTATGTATACAAAAAACATAGTCATATACTAGATAAAAATGTTCATATGTGAAATGTCATATGTGAAAAACCTGGGGAGCTTAATTGACTTAAATTAACCAGAATAACAAACCTGGACTAAACTAAAGTAATCATTTATTTCCTGTTCATTCACTCAATAAGCTGCATGTTGTTTGCATGCTTAAAATTCTCCTGAAACTGAGATAATCATTTGTGTCACAGGAAGTAGAGTATCAAAACAAAAGTTTGCCTTAAGTACTGCTGTTTGCATTGCGGAGGTTGCTCAACTTTAGAAATCTGGCACAGAAACCAGCCACACTGTCCCAAGTTCTTCATTTACCTTTGTACCTGTCAAAAGAATGCCTCATTTTCTTTGATTGAACCTCTCCCTGAGGAAACCGTCAAAAACTCCCACTCTATTGATTCATTTCAGGGCTTGGCAAATTCTGTGCTTACTGTTTGCATTTGATTTTACAGAGAAGCCATTGTCCTTGTGTGTAGCTGGCCTTCATTGAAACCTTTATTATAGTATAACCAAACTTCTAGCACATCTTTATGTAAGGAAATCAAGTGCAGGAGTAAGAGGTGTTTGGCAGTTTGTAAATATGTAAAAGGTATGTGACATTGCTTTGTGAGGACGCATTACAAATGAACCATGTTAAACTGAAGTGACATGATTTATCTGGTACTAATTTGTCAAGTTGTCGCTAATATAATGATTCAAAGTGTTGTATTATAATGTGAAGAGGTAACGTGAAGTTCATTGGTTTCCCAGATGAGCAGTTAGTTACAATATGGTGTTGAATAGTATGGCATTGGACCCCATTGACTTTCATTGTATGTACAAAAATATGTTCTTAATAAAATGATTAAAATAAAATAATAAAAATGTCTACTTTTGTGCTCCACAGAAGAAAAAGAAAAGTAATACAGGTTTGGAATGACACGAGGGTGAGTAAATAATAAGTTTTTTTTATATTTGAGTGAACTATCGCTTTAAATAAACCTGCAGTTTTAGAAACCTAAACCGGTTTTTAGTGATGCTTCATTGCTTGTAAATCACTTCCTCAAAGGTGGGTTGAAATTGAGTCTTAGTGCATCCTGGAGACATATTTATGTTCTAGAGGAGACATTTGAGTTTACAGTGGCGTCACATGTCAGACTGATCTATCTTTACAGACCTCCTCTTAACTACCAGGCACTCTTTTACCCAAACAATCACAGGTGCTTCCTTTTCTTCTTCACAAATCAGAAAGAAGAACTTCCCATCACATAGTATGTCAGTGCAAGACTATATTTAGTCAAAGCTTAATTATGTCCTAATTGAAAATGTTTGTCATCATTGGTCTGCGAAGAGAAATATAGTTCTCACATAGTTCTCTCAGGAACGAGAGAGCTCAATATCTTCCTGAGGAATTCCACAGGCTCAGTCAGACCTCAGACAAGAACTAGCACAATATCAATTTTTATTATAGTTAGCCTTAGGAAATAAGCCTACGCATGTGAAAATCTGAAAGTATGTATTAGTATCCTGCTCTGTGTAGGATTTCATATTATAATGACGCCCTCTTTTTGTGCATTTGCTGATGCAAGTAAAGGCAATACACCAGACTAGCAGATGTTCTGATAAAACTGACATTCATTTGACCCTTTTACTGCAAATGAAACAAGGTCAAGCTACATAGTCTTGTTGTAATCGGAGTGTGCTTTGTTGTCTTTCTCTGTGCCAAGAGAGTCTCCTATGGCACTGGCAACAGAGGTGCGGCCCGGGCCGCATCAGCTACTATGATCCATCACACAGTTGTGGAAGAGAACCGTAGACTTAATCGAATGTCCAAGAGAGCCAATTTATTGGTAATGCCAGATCACTATTTCAACTGGCCACAATGAAAGTCACTGCAGGTTATTTCCTTTGAGTATAATTCACTAAATATACTTTCCCATCTCGGCCTTGATTCACAGCTGAGCCATCACATCGTGGCTTTTTACACCACAACACAATCTGTTGCTGAGTTTTAGATAGGATTTCTTTACCATTTTGTTCTGGTAAATCCCTCAATGGCCTCAGAAATCCTCTGGTAAATTAGATATTCTGTAACTGTATTCTTCTATCTGTATCTTACAATCATATGAATAGTGATTCTATAGCATCTTGAAGAGAATAGAATAGAATAAAATAAAACAGAATAGAATAGAATAATAGAATAAAATAGAATAAAATAAAACAGAATAGAATAAAATAGATTCATACAGAATAGAATAGAATAGAATAAAGAATAGAATAAAATAAAATAGGTTAACACAAATTAATAAAGAATAGAATAAAACAGAATAAAAAAGAATGGAATAAAATAAAATAAATAAAATAAAACAGATTAACATAAAATTAGAATAAAGAATGGAATAAAATAGAATAGAATAAAATAAATTAACATAAAATTAAATAGAATAAAAAAGTAAAATAAAATAACAGAATAAAATAACACAAAACAAAACAAAGCAAAACAAAGCAAAATAAAAAATAAATAAAAATAAAATGAAATACAATAAAATAATAAAATAAAATAGGTTAACATAAATTAATAAAGAATAGAATAAAATAGAATAAAAAAGAATGGAATAAAATAAAATAAATAAAATAAAACAGATTAACATAAAATTAGAATAAAGAATGTAATAAAATAAAATACAATAAAATAAAATAAAATAGAAAAAATTAAATTACAGAATAAAATAAAACAACACAAAACAAAATATTAACATAAAAAATAAATACAAATAAAATGAAATAGAAAAAATAAAATGAAAGAATAAAAAATAAAATAGAAAAAATAAAATAACAGAATAAAATAAAACAACACAAAACAAAATAAAATTAAAATACAATAAAATAGATTAACATAATAAAATAAAATAGAATAAAAATAAACAGAATAAAACAAAACAATATATATATATATATATATATATATATATATATATAAATAAAATAAAAATAAAATAAATTAACAAAATAAAACAGAATAAAGAATGTAATAAAATAGAATAGAATAAAATGAAATACAATAAAATAAAATAAAATAGAAAAAATAAAATACCAGAATAAAATAAAACAACACAAAACAAAAAAATAATAAATAATAAAATAAATCAAAATAAAAATATGATCTGGGAAAAAAAGCTCAGAGAATGAGCAGTTCACCTGTCTACACAAATTACAGCAGGTGCCGATGCCCAGAGCAGCTCAATGTAAAAACAAAGGAACAAGGGCAGTTCTCTTCCTTATTTTTTGGAGTGCCAGATGGAAATGACAGCCCTCTGCTTTCCTGTCTCCCTGCTTCTGTCATTCTGCCTGTCTCTCTCTTTTTCTGAGCCTCTGACACAAGTAGTAGTATACTCTCAGTCATGCGGAGCTAGACTCACTTGTTTTTGATCCTTATGTTTGCTGATCCTGGAGTCCAGGGGGCAGGGACATGTAGACATGCTAGTGTAGACAAACATGCTTTCAGAAAACTATGATACCAAATAGGGCTGTCAAAATACCAATGTCAGTAGACATGTTGACAAAGCAGTTAAGAGCACGAGCTCTAACAACAGCAAAAAAGGGGTGGGACTGCAAAATGAATGACTGCAGCTACCTTTAATAACTAGGCATCACACAGGGCTGGACGGCTCCTTCTGTGTGTTATGTCTACCACCATACTTCACAAACACGCACACACTCTCTGGATGGCGTGTGTCTGCTCTGATGTGTACTTCATACACGGCAAACAGACAGAGTCCACATGTCTGATAAGAGAGAGACACCTCAGCCCCGCACGCTAGGACAAGGTAACCAGCCGAGGGCTGCTGGGAAGAACAAAGTGAACTCAGGAGGACAGACAACAACGACTGCAGAGACAGGCGAGAACAGGAGGTCTGATCCAAATTGCCATCAACAGCTCTTCCAGATTGGCTCAAACTCTGTTTTCATGGCCCGCCCTACCATAGAGAAATATGTCTATCGTGAATACATTACAAACAATATGAAAGCCGTCTGGCTGTATCTGTGCATCCCACATGCAGGTTCAGCCAGCGGTTCAGCCGCTGAGCACTTTTCCCTCCAGAAAAGATTTCTCAGCTCTGATGGCGTGAGTCGGTAGACTCACCTCCTGATCTTTCATGTTTCTGCCGTTTATCCCTCAGAGAAAAGATGAATCTTAGGCTAAAAATGTCCCAACCACACAGCAGTTACACAACCAGCACTCATTAATATTGCAGCAGCTCTATACTAGGACATAAGAATGAGACAGAGGGAGTGAAAGAAAAATAACCAAAGAGAACATAGAAACAAACACACATACACATTTGCCTAGCTATATATCTAAAGGCGTTTTCACACCAATGGATCATTTGTTTTGTTCCGAAACAGCCTTTCTTTCACACGGCAACATTTCAAAGCATACCAAAATGTGTTTATGCAAGTCACATGCGAGTACAACTATCCTCTTATTGGACAGTTTTCTCAGTAGCCACGTTTGCATGTACATTTTTTTGTCATTCCGATTAAAATCATTCCGATTGAAAGATTCAGTGGACTGTTTACATGAGACGTTATCTAATCCGATATGGTGTTTACATGTGCCGGCACTTTCAATCGGAATGACACGAGCACATTAGCTTATAGCCTGTTTGCCGCCTTGTATTCCTGTCAACATGGAGTTTCATTATTTCTTATGCGCGCTATTTTGATGCTCTTAATCAAGCAACAGCGTGGATTTGTAGCATATTACTGCTGGATGGTATGAGGAAAAGACGGGAACAGGAAGCTGACCTGTTTGGTGGCTGTGCATCTCTAAGGAGCATCTCAATACTACCCCTCCCTCCGACAAAAAGCAGAAGCGTGTGGATGAAGGTCCGTAGTAATGATACACTGAGTTCCTTCAGTGTATTTAATAAATGTGTTGTTTCAGTTTTACTCCAGTTTGATTTTGCCGCCGCCATTGTGCATTCTGACGACTCCTGGCTTCTTGACGTGATGACGTAGACGCAAAGTAATCAGTTTAAAGCGTTAAAAGTTTTTATTTTCTTCGGTTTAAAGGTTTATCCCACCCCTCTCAAACCGATTACAATTTCATTCGGTTTGGGCATTTTTATTCCGAATGAGGTGTTTATATGGAGCAATTTCATTCGGATTGGACTTTTAAACCGATTACAGTGCTCCATGTAAACGCACCTAGTATCATCCAACAAAATGATTGACAAGTTAGCTCCATGAGCTTATTTTGGCTTCATTTGTAACTGTCGAGACACACGCAAACACTATACAAATGTAGCCATCATTCCCACTGTTAAATTATACATTACATTTGTATTAATACTGCAGCAAATTCAAACGCGCACTCTCTGGATCTCCCAGCAAGACACATGCAAACACTATACGAATGTTATAATGCAGCCAGAGTGGAAATCAAGGCTTCGTCGGGACAGCGTTCTTGCACGGAGAAGCGCAATTACACAACATTTTAAGATGAAGAGGCGCTTTTTGGTTTTCAACTAAGGTAACTAATGTGCTCACTCACAGAATCAGACACTACTGCACTGCTGCAACACATTTCCCTTTATGAATCATGATATCGTTTGGTCCGTTGGGTCGGATTGCTTTCACATCTCAAGCGAACCGCTCCAGAGTTAGTTTGAAAGCGTACTGAGACCACCTCTTCAAGGAGGTCTCGGTACACTTGTTTGGTCCGCTTTTGGTGCACACCCCAATGGCATTTCTGCATTCACACCTGCTCAAACAAACCGCACTAAGGGGGACAACAAACTCTAGTGCGATTCAACAAAACTTAATGAGGCAGGTGAGAAAGCACCCTAAAATAAATTGGGCTGAGAAAGAAATTATATTACTGTCCATTGGTGTGGATGCTAATATAGTTATAGTTATTGTTCTTAGTGTGAACGGGCCTTAACTCCAAATTTAAATTTAAAAGAGAGTCTCCCAAAGGGAGGTATTGTCACATTTAGTGTACTTCTGGGGACAGTTTTGTCCACAAAATGTATTCAAGTGTTCACACACATACTGTACACATACCTGTGTGTGTGTGTGTCTGTGTGTAAGGCCTGAAGCAATGCAGAGTAAGAAAGCATTAGACTCCCTTATGTGAACATCCCGTGCCCAGAAGCCAAAAACCAGTTTTGATCCTTGCACACAGAAGAATTTCATAAAAGAATTGGCAACACTTCCAGGAGAAGAGTCTGAATGAAAAGACCCAGGGCAAGATGCACTGCATCAGATGTGTTTCAGGTTCTTTTGTGAAGGCAACATGATACATGTAACCGTTCACTGTCACAGAGCACGATGAAGAATGGTTGACTAAATACACCTTCCTTTCTTTCTCTCTCTCTCACACACACACACACACACGACAAACACATTTCAATATTTCCTGGTTAATTGTTAACACCAAGCTAGGTTGTAAGTTCAAAACATCCACACAGGTATTTTTAGAGATATAGTGTGACATATATGATGGTGTCATGATTTTTATTATGGCTGCCATAAAAATGACCCTGCGCTGACGTGGCTCCACACCGAAACTAGGGGTCTCTGTGATATGAAAAAGAAACAGCACACCTTTTGCCTCAGGGTGCAGATGCAAGAGGCTACTGGATCCTTGTGACTGACTGTTTGCTTTGTTCTGCAAATATATCTCTGGAGTATAAAATAGTCTCTCTTTTGTAGGAGAGTGAACAGCTTTGGATATGTTTTCAAAAACACGTGGATAGGCAGACATGGGTTTTAGTAAAGCTGTAATGGTGGTGTGTCTAAACCCGCCATTTCCACAGGCGATGAACATTAGAAGTGTGATGCATAAACCAAAGTAAAATACAAAAATAGACCTTTGAGAACTATATACACATAAAGAATGCTTTAAAGTAAATATGATCTTACAGTCAAATGAATGTTGAACCACCTGCTTCTTAAACAATATTATTTAATGGACAACAATTTTATACAATAGACATGTCACATGCTACACAATACATCAGACAGGAGTTGTATAGTATTATATAATTTAATCCAAATAGTAGGGGAAAATATAAAATATGTCTAAATAAATCATAAATCAAGTACTATTCAACTACTATTCACAAGTTGGTGGTCAGTACGATTTTATTTTTTAAATTACTGGTAATACTTTTATTAATCAAGGATGCATTAAAATGATCAAAAGTGACAGTAAAGACTCTCACGATGCTATAAAATATTTCTATGCTGTTCTTTTGAATTTTCTGTTTATCAAAGAATCCTGAAAAAAATGTTAAGCAGCACAACTATTTACAACATTGATAATAATGATAAATGTTTCGTGCAGCAAATCAGCATATTAGAATGATTTCTGAAGGATCATGTGACACTGAACACAAGCAGCACAACTATTTACAACATTGATAATAATAATGTTTCTTGCAGCAAATCAGCATATTAGAATGATTTCTGAACGATCATGTGACACTGAACACTGGAGTAATGATGCTGAAAATTCAGCTTTGCCACCAAGAATAAATTACATTTTAAAATATATTCAAATAGAAAACATTTATATTACATTGTAATAATATTTTACTGTTTTTACTCTATATTTTTTTTTCAAATAAATGCAGCCTTTCTGAGCATAAAATGCTTCTTTCTTTTTATCGACCATAAACTTTTGAATGGTAGTGTATATAAATTAAATAATATTTTTATTCGAGTCAAATAAGCACAAAATAAAATATGTTTAAAATATAAAGCATTTATCAAATACAAAATATTAACTTAAATGTATATATACATGAGTACAACTGAATAATAAAAAATAAAATATTCCTAAAAATAACCTAATTTTCCAAGAAGTTAATTCTAAATAAGTCAAATAAATATTTTTGCATAAAGCATCATTCAAATATAACTAAATGTTCAAAAAGCTTAAATCAGAAATTAATCTTAATACAGCTCTGACAGAAGCAAAGCTTATTCCTCCTTCCTGTTTCTTTTAAAAGTATTGCCAAAGGTCATCAACGCCTCAGCTGTGCCTCGTCTGTTGCGTACTTATTTCCTATTGGTCAGTTTAAAAGCCAGGTGCTATATATATAAAAAAAGCAGTTTTACTAGAAATCTAACAAGACCTGCAGAGACACGACATCAGATTCTTGAGCCTCTCTAGCCCAACCCTTAGGGGCCCCGTGGAGCCAGAGGCAAGAGACATAAACACAGTTACCCAACGACATAACGGTCTCACATTCTCCACCATTGGAACGAGCACACCTACAATCGTATGCTCAAAACACATCTTCACATGCTACCCAGCATGCACCCTGTCTAATCTAATAGAGCTTCACAAACAGGCTAACCATAATCTTATTTACTAAATTATGATAACTCACCACAACACCGTCCTCTCACAGAGCAACCGGGGCGTATACGCTCCGAAATACTGTGATCCGTCATATATGCATGCTCTAAAGGTCTGTGTACTCAAACCCAGTCGCCTGGGATCATGATGAAAATATAATCTGACATTATGTTTGTCCTTCTGGCACATAGTATGCAAACACATTTGGGAACGCATGCAAAGATGCAAAGTCCACTGCATGTGTGGGTGTGCAATCAGAGTAAATATAGAGTCAGTGGTTTTGACTAAAAACAGATACATGGTCATTGAATCATGATTAATTCAGAAAAAGTTTCCTATCATCATATGACCTACACTGACACCGAATACCATGTTTACATGTCACCCCTCCCAGCCCTTGTCCTGAAAGCATTCAAAACATTTATTAAAAATGCACAGAGATCACCAACCTTAAAGGCAAACTTGCGGCTGATGTTGTCCGATGCCTGGACTGGTCCAATCTTGAAGCTGAGAAGAGGAAGGCTGCCTAAGACTCCTTCTTCTTTATCGTCTGGATGGAATAAACATTAAAAAAGGGGGAAAAAACAAACAAACATTAATGCTAAAGAACAACACAATGAAAAATAAAAACAAAACATCAGTATTATATCATTCCAACCTGGATTTTAAAAAAGCTGATTATCCAATTAGGTGAGAAACAACTCCGTACTAAATCAGAAAAGTCCAACTTTCTGTTGTGTGCCGCTACATTGGTGATGGTAGGCAGCGGTAATAGAAAAGCAGGTAAACTGCAGGTGAATCCCATAATAGATATCCATTTTTATCCCAGCGCAAAGCAACGCTAATGACACTGAAGCAAGCAGCGGCGCACAGCCTGGGAGAGAAGCGCTCAGGCTAGTTAAATAATGGAGCACATCGTTAAATTTTCATCACGAGGCGGGCAACGGAGATCCAGTGTTCTTGCTCTTGATCTCCCGTACTGAGAGCTGCTGCCGGGGAAATGCAGTGAACCCACCCGTGCGCGCGCGCGCGTGTGTGTGTGTGTTCTGACAGCACTGTGTGTGCGTGTTTGTGTGTGAATGAGAGACACAGGGAGGGACGGAGGGAAAGGAGGGGTTTAGCAGGTTGTGTTTGTGCTGTATAGAAGTGAGAGAGAGAGAGAGAGAGAGAGAGCAAGCAAAAGATAGCTATCATCCCTCAGTGACTCAGTGCTGCAGGAATTCTGGCTCTCGACCAGCTGTACCTGCACTGAACAACCAATCAGAGACTATTATTCTGTCAACAAAAAAGCTGGGCAAAACAATTCTGAATCAGAAATGTATACTGATATGGAAAAACATGATCTCCACAACAAACTTAAAACTACAATGATATGCATGAACATTGTATAAAGGAGGGTTGTAAAACAACAACAGCCACAACAACAACAAAACCCAATCTAAACCTGTCTGTCAAGGTTGTAATCACTACAGACATTGACAAGGAATGTCACTTCCAATTTTTTTTAGATTTGTGGTTATGAGTTCAGACATGAGTTTTTTTGAGTGGTTGAATCTTTAATTTATTAGTCCTCTCCAATCCTTAAAGCGCTGTATGTATAAAATCTAACCTTACTATGCTTATTCGCCTCCTACATGTAGCATTTTTGTCCTATTTTCCAGTAGAAAATGTCTAAATATATTTAAAACAAGATAAATCTACCTGAGAAGTCAAACTGCATAAGATAATAAGACATGGTTTCAGAAAATAAATCTTAAAATCACTTTATTTTATTTTTTCTTAACCTGTTGGCATATTGTTATATGTTGTGTTAAAGGCACAATATGTAAGATTTTTATTAAAATAACCAAAAACCACTAGAACAATGTTATACATTTTGTTGTATCCCAAATGTTTCCAAGAATGTTTAAATCCAGAGAAATAAGCAATTTTAACCAGGACACGGACCGTGCCTGTGAGTCGCCTATCGATGACATCATATCCGCTTTACCCTTGGTTTTATTTTGTAGAAACCATGGAAACACCAAGGACACCTTAATATATCATGTGTTTTATTAGACAGGTGAGCAACTATTTGGATGGATACATTCATCAACAGAAAACTAATCATGTTATATAGCTCAACACAATAAATGACCGGAAAAAACAGAAGCGGTGACTGCGCCATAATAAAAGTTCTGCTGCTCTCGATGTTTCTGCTCGCACAGCACTCACCCTGTTCTGCTTCATACTACAGTGAAGTTAATAATCTCATCCGTAATCTCAACATGTCCCGATTCTTTTCCACCGCTTGTAGATGTGAAGACAACACCTTCCATTATTCCGTGAAATCAAGGCGTCATCAAGCTACGTCTTTGTTTTGAATAAGCGACCTCTAGTGGTGAAAGTTTACATAGTGTGCCTTTAAGTATAAATCTAAGAAAAATTAAGTTTAAAACAAGAAAATTATACAATAATAATAATAATGATGATGAATAAGTGAGCAACATTAAGATAAATTCAAGTCTTGATGTCTCACAATGCCTTTTTAGTTATTTTTTAGATCACTGTAAAACAAGATGAAAACCAAGATCAAGATTTTTTTGGCAGTCACTTATTTTTATCTGAATCTGCGTCCAAGTGCTTTGACATAGTTTTGTATACTTTGATAGGTAATTTTACAGAAGAACACACACAAAATTAGTCACTACATAATGGCAGGTACATGTCAATACAAAAGCTGAGGCAATAATTACACTGGGCTGAGTCTTGATTCCTGTTATGTAATAATTCTAATTCACAAATTCTCTCTGAATCTGTTGTTTGTCTTTTCAAATGATTCTTGATATCACAGGCTCAAAAACATACGTACTTCTCATTTCAAACAGTTTGTGGTAAAAGCCTTGAGAAAAGGTGTAGTCAAATTTACTGTTGTAAAATTCCAGTCATTTTATTAGGAATTGCTGCATTGGGAATTTTACCTGAGGGCAAGAGATTCTCACATGCAGATTTCATAACAGGTAGAAGTTGTTCATGCAAATTTGCCATGTTGGCCAACAGAAAACTGCAATGTTATATATTTTGTTGTGTACTTACATTTTCCCAAATGTTTCCAAGAATGTTTAAATCCAGAGAAATAAGCAATTTTAACCAGGACACGGACCGTTTTACCCGCTTTACCCTTGGTTTTATTTTGTAGAAACCATGGAAACACCAAAGACGCTTTAATATATTATGTGTTTTATTAGACAGGTGAGCAACTGTTTGGATGGATACATTCATCAACAGAAAACTAATCATGTTATATAGCTCAACACAGTAAGTCTTATGGTTTAAATCTTGTTTTCTTGATTTACCACGAGTACCATGTTTTTCCATGCCTAATATCGATCTAGCTTACTGCAGTGTGCAACAAGTGTCTCATAGTAGCCTCCGAGCGAACGCAGAGTAGCACTATAACAACTTTCAACACACAAATGTATCTAATATGATAAAACAGCGCTGCTTTACCCCACATACGCTTGACCGGAAAAAACAGAAGCGGTGACTGCGCCATAATAAAAGTTCTGCTGCTCTCTATGTTTCTGCTCGCACAGCACTCACCCTGCTCTGCTTCATACTACAGTGAAGTTAATAATCTCATCCATAATCTCAACATGTCCCGATTCTTTTCCACCGGTTGTAGATGTAAAGACAACACCTTCCATTATTCCACGAAATCAAGGCGTCATCAAGCTACGTCTTTGTTTTGAATAAGCGACCTCTAGTGGCGAAAATGTACATAGTGTGCCTTTAAGTATAAATCTAAGAAAAATTAAGTTTAAAACAAGAAAATTATACAATAATAATAATAATAATGATAAATAAGTGAGAAACATTGAGATAAATTCAAGTCTTAATGTCTTACAATGCCTTTTTAGTGATTAACACTGTAAAACAAGATGAAAACCGAGATCAAGATGTTTTTGGCAGTCACTTATTTTTATCTGAATCTGCGTCCAAGTGCTTTGATATAGTTTTGTATACTTTGATAGGTAATTTTACAGAAGAACACACAAAATTAGTCACTACATAATGGCAGGTACATGTCAATACAAAAGCTGAGGCAATAATTACACTGGGCTGAGTCTTGATTCCTGTTACGTAATAATTCTAATTCACAAATTCTCTCCGAATCTGTTGTTTGTCTTTTCAAATGATTCTTGATAGCACAGGCTCAAAAACATACGTACTTCTCATTTCAAACAGTTTGTGGTAAAAGCCTTGAGAAAAGGTGCAGTCAAATTTACTGTTGTAAAATTCCAGTCATTTTATTAGGAATTGCTGCATTGGGAATTTTGCCTGAGGGCAAGAGATTCTCACATGCAGATTTCATAACAGGTAGAAGTTGTTCATGCAAATTTGCCATGTTGGCCAACAGAAAACTGCTTGGTTTGAAAGTGACTTCTGTATGAGCTGTGCTTCATACATCCCTACACTATTGACAATTGATAATGGACATTTTTTGCTCCCAAAATTTGCTAACATGACCACACCTATAAGTCGGCATGAAACCGAAGTTGCAATAGTATTGTCTTCCCTATTGTGACGTACTGAAACGGCTGAAACGGCTTCTCGAACAAGAAAAAATGTAGGGCGGGACTTGATTTTTTTTCCATCAGGAATTGATTGTGGTTTGATATTGCTGTGATTTCATGTGAGTGACAGGTTGTCCCAGCCCCACGCCAAAAAACATTAAGACTAGTGTAAGTACATGGTGACCACACTGCTACACTGCTAATCGTCACCCAGAATCTATTTTCACGTTTAACAATCATTTCATCCAAGTTTATTTTTCTCTGTTACTGTCTCTTCTTCTTATTTGGCATACAGCTCTGATATCTGCAGTGACAACAACAGCGAGCCATTTTTCAGCATCTCCCCACGTTCAGAATACCAATTGAGGCATTAAATTGCTCTGTCGCACATTCTCCAACTCTTTAAAACAGCTCAGTTGGGTAGATGGATGCGGGGTGATAAGAGGACGTAGGGTGTTGTGCCTCCAAACACAGTGCCGTCTCTAAGATATTAAGGGCAGCCGTGGAGACGTATGGGACACAGCCAGCTACTGAGTGTTGCTGATTGTGATTTTTAAATAAATGACCCTCTCATCCCAGTGAGCCAGTCAAGAATAGAAAGAAACTTCCTGGTGTTCCTGGAGTGTGTTTGTTATGCCACTGACAGTGACTTTTATTAATATTGTTATATTGTTATGCGCTACATTTTTGAATATACAATGATCTTTGTGTAAAGTAGTTGCAAAATTTATTACAATGCAAATGGGATGACTATGTTTGTTGGCATACTGAAACACAAATATGTGTATATGCTATATATGCACAGTATATCTAATATGTTTCTGATTTCCACAGACATTGAGGTCAAAAGTAGGAATAGTTCTATTCCAAAAATTAAAACGAATGCACTTCCTTGCTCACTACATAGGCAAGGAGACTTTTAGCACGTTGCTAAGCTAACACACACTAATAATTATAATATACAATAATAATTAAAATTCACAAACCTTACAAACAGTGGGTAAAATAATCCATAAATTACATTTAAATTAAATTACACTGAACTATTTGTCACAGTCTGTTTAGTTTCAGTTTCAGTTTATGGACTTTCTGTTTCCATGGTCACATGTTCTGTTTCCCGCCTTCATTATTAGTTCATCTGTATCACCTGTGTCTCATTAATCAACCTTGTTATGTTTCTTATTTAGTTTCCCCCCTGTTCACTCAGTCTTTGTCCGTTCACCGTTTGAGTAAGTTGTGTTGTGTTTCCATGCCTGTTACCCTGTGACTAACGTCATTAAACCAGTATTTGGATTTATTCTCTTCGTCTGTGCTCCTTCCTGCAACCAACCGTAACAGATGAACGGACCGCCCAACTTTGATGAACGGGCTAAGTTCATCAACGTGGCCCGGGAAAGCCACGATTTTTTCCATTTTGCCACGAACTTTTGTTTTTTGGCTAGACAGTCTTCATTGGAGGATGAACACCTCAAGGACCTGTTCTGGATCGGGGCCAACCTCTACCATGCCACCCACCTTCCAGACACCACCGGACTTAGTTGGAGGGAAGCCGTATTTTGGTGTCTGGAAAGCGTGCGGTCCCGATTCAGAACACGGCCAGACCCAGAGCCCAGCCTGTCACCACCGCGATTGATGACGCCTGAGCCCCCCGCAGACTGGAAGCTTCCGCCTGCCGCGACGCAAGAGCCAACACCCGAGGAAGAAGAGGTGGAGCTCAACATCGCCCCGGAGCCGAAGCACCGCCATGAGTCTGACCAGGGGTGTGAGCTGACGTCATCGTCCATCGCCGTGGGAGTCCTAGTGGAGTTCGAGGGGATGGATGCGAGCCCCGCCCAAACCCCCGCCACTGAGAGCGAGCAACAGTTGGACTTATTGGACAGTTTTATAGAGAGTGGTGAGAGAAATACTTTGTGTCCCTGCATTTCTAATGATTCTGATTCTTCGACCGTTCTATCATCCCCACCCAACCTCCCTCTCCCACCACCTCATATTACTACCAGTAAGGACACTTCATCTTTGGGTTCCTGTGCCACTCCTCATTTCCAGAGCATCGCCAAGCCTGTCATCCAGCCATCGTCACCTCCCATCATTCCCTTTGACTCACCTCATCCTCCTCTCAGTGGCGAGGCTTCATCGTGGTCCTGCTGGGAGCCTTCTCTTCCTGGGTGTCAGGAATCCGTGGCTTCGCCTCCTGCCTCGTCATGCTCTGTCCTGCCTCGACCCGTCAACCTGGCTCCTGCGCCTACACTCCTCCTCCCCTCGACTCCGGCTCCGACCATCGAGCATTCAGACTCGCCGGGCTCCCTCGGAACGTCGGCTCCCCCTGGGTCGGACGTCACCAAGCCTCCGCTGCGGACTTGCGGGCCGCACGCTGCTCTCGGCCCTCCACCCTTCAGCCGCAAGCTCCGCCCTCCCTCAGGCTCCACCTCCGCCCTCGGGTGCACCAGCTCGTCCTCTGCCCTCCGGATCTCCACCTCCACCTCGAAGAGTCGTCGTTGCGGCTTCGTCGCGGTCGCCTAGGTCATCGGCATCCCATCACCGCCTCGGACTTCCGTCTGCGCGGTGGACTCCACCTTGGATCATCGCCTTGGCTGAGCTCTGGGTCACATCCACCTGGCCACTCCTACCTCCTCCAATCCCTCCCTGGTCGTCGTCCTCCATCCATCTGCCTGCCTCTGGTTTTTACCCCTGGCCACACCCTCGTCCTCCTCCCAAGCCACCTCCATTCTCCTTCCATGGCGTGAGGACACGCCTTTTCGGAGGGGGGCGTAATGTCACAGTCTGTTTAGTTTCAGTTTCAGTTTATGGACTTTCTGTTTCCATGGTCACATGTTCTGTTTCCCGCCTTCATTATTAGTTCATCTGTATCACCTGTGTCTCATTAATCAACCTTGTTATGTTTCTTATTTAGTTTCCCCCCTGTTCACTCAGTCTTTGTCCGTTCACCGTTTGAGTAAGTTGTGTTGTGTTTCCATGCCTGTTACCCTGTGACTAACGTCATTAAACCAGTATTTGGATTTATTCTCTTCGTCTGTGCTCCTTCCTGCAACCAACCGTAACACTATTGTTATTTATATTTTCCAATAATGATTATTCATAATCTACACATTTATTCATTTATCTCAGCTCATCTGCCATCTTGGATTATTATTATTATTTTTATTTATTTTTTTTTCAGGAAATTGATGGGAGTTAGAGTTTGACAACCTAACACCGCAATTCCCAGAATGGTATAAAATGACAAAAAAATAAAAACAAAAATTGGGTAAAAATAAATAAATAAATAAATAAAAATGCTGTTCTAAAGTTTGGGGTCATTTTTCTTAATGTTTTTTAAATAATTATTTTATGATCACAAAGGCTGCATTTATTTGATCAAAAATACAGTAAAAACAGTAATTTAGTGAAATATTTATTTAATATATTTTAAAATGTAATTTATTCATGTGATAGAAAAGCTGAACTTTCTTTTTTGATGAATAAAAAAGTTTAAAAGAACAGCATTTATTTATTTATTACAAAAAAATCTTATTGACCCCCAAACTTTTGAACAGTAGTGTATAATAAATCATTTTATATAATAAACTCACTGAAAATTTTTATTGATATTTTTCAGTACTTGAAGTTAGTTCATAATCAATTTCTCTTGCTTCCTCCACCTCGTCTCACACCTTAGATATTTTTTTCATTGAGCTGCTGTAATGCATTCTGGGATCATCTTCTCTACGAAGGATGTCAAGAGTGTTCATATAATGCCTTAAAACACTCCCTCCACAGGCAGCTCACTAGGTTTTGGAACAGAGCATGTGTTTTGATGTTGCCTTCAGTATATGAGGGGTAATGGAGAGGCAGTGTGAAGTAATTAGCTAGAGAGACGTAGGCAAAGTCAACAGGGTTGAATCATGCAGCCGTAGCCCCACAGGCCATGCTGCACTCACCGATATAATTAAACCTACTGCACGCAGAAAGCTTGATCCAGCCAAGAACCATTACTGTAGACCTCCTCCTCAGGGTAGACGCATGCACAGATGTTCCTCAAGTTTATGATTAAATTGCAGCCTGAGCTGGGAACATTTTATGATCTAATGTGATAGGGTAATGGAGCTTTAATGGGTCTCAAATTTACACAACAAATAGGCATTAAAGAGACCAGTGAGAATTTGCTCATATGATCAGCAGGGCTAAATCAATCACCAAACACTGTTTCTGATCAGAATGCACATGTGTGAATGTGTATCCACATACAAAGCTCGATGACATTGGATGTTGGAGTGTGGACAGCTTTATCCTCCATAGGCTTTGTGTAAGAAGACAACAGCCTTTACAGCTTTTTTTTATTCTAGCCCAAACAAACCCCATGACATGCGTATCTGAGCAGAACCGGGAGGCCGTCTAGTGTCTACACTCCCTGAGATCAAATGCATGGGAGGCCTGCCAAAGGTAGATGCTTGCATTAAGATAGTAAGGTAGTAGTACAAAGAAGGAAGCACCACAGCCCATAAACAAAGGCCTGGAAGACTCACTGCAATTCCCACATGGGAATGAGGAAGCCTTCAAGGAGAGGAATGATCTTCAGAGCATGTTTTAAAAGTGTAAGATGTGTTGGTCTAGTGGTACGGTTTTTGTTTGGCATGGAATTGGTTCAAATCCCTACTTAAAGAGAAGTACATCCAAAAATGAAAATTCTGTCATCATTTACTCAGCCTCGTCTGGTTCTAAACCTGTATGACTTACTTTCTTCTGGACCACAAAGGAGATTTTGAAGAACGTTTCAATTATTTTCATCCGTACAATGAAAGTCTTGTATTGTTTGGATGAAAAAACATTAAAACATTTATGAAAATATCTTCTTTTGTGTTCAACATGACATTTTCAACTATACTTTAATATGATATTTTATATAAACTACATAAAAATGCACAAAACATGACAGCCAATCATTTTCATTGTATGTTAAATATGAAAAAAAAAAAAAAAAACTATTTTTACATTCCCTGGAAAACAAACACTTTCGCCAAAAACAGTCATGCAACATAAAGTAATATAGTAATGAGAAATTAAAATATTTTTTCAAAGTTGAATTTAAAATCCATTTTGGCTCAACCTCTGAAGTGGCACATGCCCTATCACTTTTAATTGCCATGATTCTTCTGAGCAAACACACAGTGCTCAAAAACCAAGATAACCTCTCTGTTTTTACACAGATGATTGGTAGTTAAAATCCCACAGAACAAGTTTGTTTCAGATACACAGGAACAAGAAGCCAATGTCTGAAAACTGAGAACACACTAAGAACACCACTGACAGCAAGTGAAGAGGGAATTTTAAAGGAAATCTGACATGTTTGGAGACGTTGAGAGACTCATATTTGCATTACCTCAGACAGTATCACTGTTAACTATGGTCAGGTGCACACACATAAACACACAAATGGATCTAAAATCAAAACTACATGACTGAATAGTAGCACCATCAATGTTGTTTGCTTTTAAAACAATGTACAATGAATCACTGACAAGAGTATTGCCATAAGATTACGTAATAAGATGAAAAAAAAACCTCTGTGATTACATAACCTAATATGTTTTGATTTATATTTTTCTAAATGATGCACTAGCTACACCTTCTTTAGCAAATATGAAGACAAATCACTGACTGATATTCCCAGACAGTAAAGTATGTGGATTTTCAATCACTTTAGAAAATACAGCACAGAAAACACAAAGATAAAGTACAGTGTTCCTCTCAGTAATGAGGGACACAGAGGAAAATATGCAGATAAAAAGGAGTGCACTGAAACATTTTTCTTCAGTATTTTTGTCCTGTTTTCAAATAAAATTGTCTAAACTTTATGAAGATAAATTTACTACACAAATTCCATTAAGACCTTGAAGGAATAATTCACTCAAAAATTTCAATTCTGTCATTTAATCATCCTCATTCCTTTCAGAAGACCCTTTTTTTTTTTTTTTTTTTTTTTTTACCTAACTCAAAATATATTATCTGAAGTGAATAAGCAAATTATCTACTTTTAAGAATGTAAAAAAAAAAGCAAATTAAGGCTTTTAGTGAGGAAGGCAAAAATTCATGCTAAACAAGATTGATTGAAGGAGGGTGGAAAGCCAGTTAACTAGTGTGTTGCTGTTGACATGATATTGACTGCGGCTGGTCAGCTGATGCACATCATCCACACCTGCGGGCAACCTCTCATATGCTGACATGTCCAATGCAAACTCACTCATTTTAGAGAACATGCTATCTGCCTATGGAGTCTAAATTTAACCATTAGAGCATGGGAGGGGCTTTGGTGACAGAGAGGTTTGAAGTGTTCCAGTATCTTCCAAAACGAAAATAGAATATTTGACATTCTTGTCAAGGAATTCCTCTTCTTCCTCTGAAATTAGTAGGTTGATATTTCACAATAACATTCTGAACGCAACAATTAATTCTTTAATATGCTGACCATTTTTAACTTCCCACATGGCTTTAACCCTTTCATGCGCATTATGTTCATGCTATATATGAGCAATATCACACTCGTAGCCGTGCGATATGGCTGTGTATCAGCATGGCTGTGATTCGGCCATATAGGTAATCACAGCGTGCTGATATACAGCCATATCGCATGGCTACGAGTGTGATATTGCATTTATACAACAGTTCGACGACACGAGTGTGTAAATAAATAAGAAACAACAACGGATTGTCTTTAAAACCCTCTTTTGTGAGGAACTATTTCCTTCTGCCACGGATTTAAATCTCAAGTTGACAATTTAACAGTTGAGCCCAAGCCTCCATTACTAATTCTAAACGTCACTTTAGAACTAGTAATGAAGGAACGTTGAGTCACTTCATTGAAACTCACTGTAATATGTAGAGTATTATGAGAGAGATATCGCCTGTGCGAGTGTATTACCTGCAGGGAACGGCGCGAGGCCGGTGGCGAGAGTGTTAACGAGCGTCAGCTGCGCGTTGCACCGGTCTCGAATCTCTCACAGAGGAGCTCCAGAAGCATTAAAGGGGAGTGACGACAGTGAAGGATGAGAGAGGACCAGGCCTGGATTTTGTGTTATGTTTAATTATGTTTGTGCGGCCGGCAGACGTCCTTGAGGGTCTGCCGGCATTTACTTTCGTTTTGTATTTGTTTATTTTATATATTAAATCTGTTTGAACGTTCGCCAGTTCCCGCCTCCTTCTTCCCGTATCTACGAACTGTGTTACATTGGTGCCGAAACCCGGGAGGAAGGAGGGACATGCTGTCGGAGAGCCCTCGCTGCTGAGGGGGATCGCAGTGCTGAGGTCAGGCAGCGCGGGAGTGTGAAGACCGCGAGTGGCTGCCCGAGGCGGTGGTGCTGGAGCGAGCATACAGCAGGCGGGACGGAGAGCTCGCAGCCGTGCTCCTGGGTCGAGGTGGGATGGCTGCCTTCCGAGAGGGAGCGGAGGAGTCGCCGCCTGCTGCTGTCCGCCATGAAGGGGAGGAGCAGGGAACGGGGGACTCGCTGCCGGCTGCCCTCAGCCGGAGGAGCCATCGCTGGCCGCCAGGGGGCGGAGGAGGATCGACCGTCCACAGAGCGTCCAGTACCATCGCATGGCTCCGCGAGGAAGAGCCTCTCGACTGGCTGAGGACCGAGCGGCAGTGTGTCCGGGAACCGGACCAAGAATTTTTTTTCTCCTCTCTTCCCTCTCTTGTCTGTCTCTCCCTGTGCTTCCGTCTCCTTTTCTCTCGTCTCGTCTGTCTTTACCCCCAGGTGCTGCAGTCGCCGAGACTGGCCCCGGGGGGAGTAGAGCGCAGTCTCGTGGGTACCCCTCGGCCTGCGAGGGGCGATGGGGGTATGTGACGAGCAGGGCAGGCGAGAGCCGTGAAGGAATGGCGTGAGGCTGGTGGCGAGAGTGTTAACGAGTGTCAGCTGTGTGTTGCACTGGTCTCGAATCTCTCATGGAGGAGCTCCGGAAGCATAAAAGGGGAGCGACGACAGTGAAGGACAAAGAGGACCAGGCCTAGATTTTATGTTATGTTTTATTATGTTTGTGTGGCCGGCAGACGTCCGTGAGGGTCTGCTGGCATTTACTTTCGTTTTGTATTTGTTTATTTTATATATTAAATCTTTTTGAACGTTCGCCGGTTCCCGCCTCCTTCTCGTATCTACGAACTGTGTTACACTGATATTCTTCAGGTCAATCATAATCACAAAATAAGTTTGAATGTCCGCTGAGGAAAACGATATCTTTGTCTTTGTCCTTTTAACATTTAAGACATTCCCATGCCAGCGCTAATCAGTGCATTTGTCAGTTGCGTCTCATAAGATGTTGTTTAAAGTAAAAACAACGTCCTTGTTTCAGTCCATTTCAATATAAAAGTCTTTGCGACTGACTGACTCACTCATAAAGACATCTAATGGCATATCATTATAACACTCTCAATACCAAAAAATATGGCATGTTATTTATATAAAGTATTATTTATGTAAATTATTATTTATAAAGGAAATAAACACAAGCAAACAGTTCAGTCAAACATACAAAAGCAGTACTCTAGTTAGTGCATGATTTAATTTCAATGTAAATAAAGTTATGAAAATTAATATAGCCCTTAAGCCAAATCTATTAGCTCTGGAACAAGTAATAGATTAATAAGACTAAAGATTGCCTGTTTGATATACCCAAAACGAATTATACCTCATGTTTAAACACTATCTAGACAAGAGCCAGAGGCAAATTCTCGAAGGACTGGCCAAGATGAAGCTGTTCTCTGCGGGTACATGAGCACTAAACGGTCGGCATGGAGCTCACATCTCCGAAAGAGTCTAAACAAATTTTCAAATAGGCGCTATTTTTTTTGCATATAAATCACATATCTGAGGTCAAAATAACAGTAGTATCTATAAAAATATAGTGGATTTGCTTGTCCGCCATGACACTCGCTGTGAGAATGCTGACAGCGAAGTGATTCAAACGATGAAACGGTTCTCGTGGTGAAACTAGTATTGCATGGCTGGAAAGACCTCTCAGCCAATCAGATTCGAGAACCAGAACAAACTGTTGTATAAATATATATATACACATACACACAAGCATGGACATAATGGTTCTGAAAGGGTTAAAGCCATCAGGAAACCACATGGGTCTGAAAGGGTTAAAACCCCAGATGTGACCAGAGTCTAAAGAGCTGAGCAAAACAGAACTCTATAATTGAAATGAGAGAAGATCATCATGAAGGAACATCTGGGCAAAGCTGCATACCAAATATCTTAACACCCTCCTCTATCCCACAATGCCTCTGGATGATGTTGATTCTCCACGCATGAGCTGTGACTGACCTTCACGGCTGATCTAAAGGAGTCATACATTCTCGTCACACAGATCACAGACGCCGCTTTCTGAGAGTGTGAGATTGATGTGTGTAGATTGTGTGGGAACAACTCACTACAAATTTGCTTCACACTTAAATTTGTCATTCTTGCACCAAACTGAATTGCAAAAATGTCAATTAAGGTTATGTTATTTTAACTAATACTGTATCTCAAACACATTTTATGCATGTATGCAAACATTTTAAATACCTTAGCCTTCATATAACCCATTTCCTTAATCTCCAACATTACACACTCTATCCAGCTACACTTCATTCATTTCTTTCCAATGTGGGAAATGATCATTTTAAAGATAATTACCAATGCCTTGTCTATGCCTCGGTTGGAAGGCAACCACAAGTTGAATGCTTCAGGTTTATGTAAAACTCTACCATGACAACATCAGCCTGCATGGCTGTCAACACAACATCACAAAAAAGTTCATGAGAAATAACACAACAAAACAAACATGTCTAAACATGAAATCCTCTATTTTCAGCACTGCATATAAACAAACAACTGATGTGCAGCGTAACTCTAAAAAAATACAATCGTTCAAAAGTTTGGCTTCGGTAAGACTTTTTAATGTCTCTTATGCTCACAAAAGCTGCATTTATTTGATTAAAAATACAGTAAAATATAATTGTGAAATATTATTACAATTTTAATTAATGCATCCTTGCAGAATAAAAGTGTTCATTTCATAAAAAAAAACATAGTATTGACCCCAAACCTTTGAACTGTACTGTAGTATTTATATAGTATGTTGTGGATCTTCCATTGATTTATAGTGCTTCAAAATACCACTGTACTTTTTCCGTTGACACAACACAGATAATACAGTTTCTTAAGGCCATCATTGAGGATGTGTGCTTGTGCTAGACTGTCATTATAGATCTACTTTTGTACTTCTCTTCTTCGCTACTGGCAGCACACAGCCTGTGTGCTGAAATAATGCCATGGGATAAATTCAAATATTGCTTTATAAAACTGGTTTGTAAAAAATACATTCAAATCATACAACTTACTGAACTCACTGAAACCAAACCAAATTCACAAGGCCTGAACATATGCATAAACCAGCATTTACATACACAACCTACCTTTATAGTAGAAAAGACATCGATCTGTCAGCACGAACCAGCGCTTGTTCCACTGTTTCACACCACTGCTTGCCTACATTACAGAAAATGAGAAAAAAAAAAAAATAAAAGAAATGAAGGCCTTGAAACTACATCTAAGTGCATAGACGTTTTTTGAAAGAGAGTGGCTTAGGTATGGATTATAGAGTTATGGCTTTGGGCTGTGAGAGCATGTTTGTTTGGGTGTGTGTCTGTGTGGATGATGGTGAGGTTGAGCAACAGTACCTGTTTGTGAAGCCAACCCTGCCGGGCCACCTCAGCATTGGGGTTGCGCCGCATAGAGTTGGACCGCTTCCCAAACGTGGCGGCTCTCTTGGGTGTGCGTGTGCCCTGGTGGAAGAGTCATGAAGGAGTGTTTACACAATAACACCAACAGTAGACGCACACAATCTGAGTAATGAATGACAGTGGGAATGAATTACAGAGGAAAGGTGTCCACCATAGCCAGACCATTGTTAACAAAAACTAAAACCATTAAAAATAGTTTTCATTTATTGAAATAAAACTGAAATAAAATATAATAAATATCAGACTTATTTTATTTCTTATTTCTAAGTTTTTTAAGTTCAAGAACTAAAATGTCTAAATCTAAAATTTAAATAAAAAAAAAAGAATTAAAGCTAAACTAATAAAAATTATAAAAGAACATGAAAAAACATAAAAAAATATAAAAATAAAAGCTCATTAAAAATATTAATACTTTCTATAATGGTATATAAATAATATTAAAATAAAACTGACAAGACTTGTTTGTAATATCAAGTTTAAATAACATTGTATCTTACGCTGTATCTTATAACAAAATATAATATAACATAATATAATATAATATATAATATTTTTAAACAGAAATGTGTATTAAAACTTAATATAATATTTTTAAACATAAATATTTGTATTAAATATAATTAATATATTGTATTAATATAATATAACATAAAATAATATAATATAACATTTTTAAACAGAAATATGTATATTAAAACTTTAATAAATATAATATAAAAAGCATATTTTTAAACAAAAATATTTATATTAAAACTTATAAAATATAATATAATAATATTTTTAAACAGAAATATTTGTATTAAAACTTTAATATAATATAAAATAAAATATAACATTTTTAAACAGAAATAAGTGTATTAAAACAAACTTTAATATAATGTAATATAATATAATATATTATAATATAATATAAAAAGCATATTTTAAAACAAAAATCATTTTATTAAAATGTATAATATAATATAATATAATATAATATAAATAACGTAAAATATAAAGTAAAATAATAATAAAAATATAAAAAGCATTTTTAAAACAAAAATGTTTTAAAACTCATATTTGATAATAATAACAACAACAATAAAATATTATTAATATAAAAACGGAAATTAATATTAATACAAATAATAATAATAATCATCATCATCACCATCATTGAATAATAATTCTATTTCTAGAAACTAGTTAATCTACAGCAGCTGTACTAACCCGTGCGTGGTTCTGGGAGTCCGGGGGCATCTCAGAAACCATGCTGAGATTGTTGGCGTTGCTATTTGCTTCGCTGGCTTTGTTCACGGGCCCCCTGCCACCCGCTTTGCCGTTCATTTCCGAATCAGAGCTCCTGCGAGCACACACACAAAGCCATTGAGCCATCCCAGCTTTTGATCCAGTAACAAACTTCTCATCTGCCTGCGTTCAACGCACCAATGCAGAGAAATCATTTTAACAAACCAATACACTAAACTCGAACTGGTGGAAAACTGAGGGATTATGGGAAGGAAGCACACAGGCATTCGGGGAGCAGCTATTTTTATTCCCCACTGGCAGCGTCGTAAGGCCGCACCCCTGAGGTTGCAGTTTAAAAACAGGCGATGGTTCACAAAGAATGCGATTGGAGTGGTGAGTAGAGGAAAGAAAGAGAGAAAGGGCTGGTGGATGCAGGCCTGCAGTCCCAGGTCAATCGTATTGATCTCCTTACTGGGCCGCCCAGGCCCTCTCCAACAGCCTTCGATCCACCGACCAGCAAGATGAATTTACAATCCCCTAGAGCCGCCCGGTGGCTGAAGCTTCCATCTTGGAAAGCTCACTGTACTGCACACTACCATCCGCAGTCAGTTTATAGCCATACGCAAGTCATTATGAGTCTCTGAAGCAAAGAACATCAGCACATACGGAACAGAGCATGCACATACAGATCAAATGAGGACATAAAAACACACACAATCATTAGTGCAAAGTGGGAACACGCACACGACAGTAACAATTACTACATTAGGGTACAATACCAACACAACACCAGAAACATCTCTGTGCTAATTATCAAGGCTTTATTTAGCTATCGCTGCAAACAGAGGTTATGTTCCAGCGGCTTCCTGCGTCTTAACAGGAAATTAATAAAATTAAATCCTGGATGGATCTCGGCTTTAATGGCATTGCCCCTTAACATTAATGTGTTATTGCCTCTTGACTCAATATTATATTGATCCGGAAGAGAGCAAGATCTTGAGAGAGGTAAGTGCATTCTCTTTGTCCAGGCAGAACGATTTACTAAATTTATAGAGGAAATCAAGGAAATTCTGACATGTTTATCCTCCACCTGTTATCTGATGAATCACCTGTTATCTGATTAAAACTAATTAACAAAATGTTCTCAGTGTAATTTATCCTGACACTGCCGTTTGTATGTATATATTTATGTTTCTGCAAGTGTATAATTATTGTGTAGTGGCTATTATACAAAAAGCCAGATAAAACAGGGCTGGTCTGACAAGTAACTGCTTTTCTGTCTCCTCATCTCCTTAGAGGCGTTCACACTGACATTTACAGCAACAACGAGCCGGAAGTCATTCATTTTCATTGAGAGATGATGATTTCAACCGACATGAGTGACAGTGACCGCTGGGAACACCGTGTTTTTAGCAGCAAGTAAACTGACTCCTTCTCAAAGTAAAAATATATTTTATTTTTACTTACAATACAGCTAATCTGAATTTTTGACAAATTAAGATTCAAATTAAGTATATTTTATAATATTTTTATACAAATTGGTATGTCTTATCCTTTTAAATACATTTTAATACACTATAACTAACAATGCAGCTTTGACATTTCCTTTCCTTTTGTGTTCAACTGAAAAAAAGTCAATATGTGAAAAGCGTGAGTAATCAAAATTACATGTGCGATTTATGCCGCAGAGTTTTAGAAAAACACTTTTTTACATAATTGTGCAGCTTATATATCAAAATATACCCTATCAAAATATACAATTATCAAAATATATACTTGGGTTTTACATTTGGATTTATTTGATCAAAAATACAATATAAACAGTAATATTATGATATATTTTTACAATTTAAAATAACTGTTTTCTATTTTAATATATTTTAAATGTATTTTATTGCTGTGATGGCAAGGCTGAATTTTCAGCATCATTACTCCAAATATGATTTGGTGCTTAAGAAATATTCCTTTTTATTATCAATGTTGAAAACAGTTCTGCTGCCTAATATCTTTGTGGAAAGTATCTATCATGGGAATGGTATCACTGTGCATTACGTAAAAAAAAAATAAAATAAAATAAAAATCACATAGCCAGACTAAAATGATTACCTTTGGACTGAAGGAATAGTTTCAGTCTCTTTTGAAAGAAGACACTTGGTGAGCTTGTTGTCAGAAATACATAGATATGTATCCTATGATTTCACAATATTTACTAGCTCTTATTCAACATGTCACAGATTTAATGAAGGCAGTATAAAACTAGCAGCATATTTACAAAAGAATAAACAAAAGATCACTCACAGCAAGGGTTTCAAAGGTCCGTTATCTTCCAGGTGCGTCTGGATCACTTGCTGGTGTCCAACTGTTCCATTAGGGTCATTTTGACTGAAAAGATAAAAAAAAAGACACTTAGGATTTCAGACTGATTGACAAACGCATTATAAACTAGCCAAAACAATATTTCAAAAACTCTGTCTGGAAGAATATCAAGCCAAAAGCAGCTGGAACTGATTTTCCGTTTGTTTAAGATGTTCCACAACGTTCTTGTGGTCTCAAACCTTTTTCACAGCAGGCACATCCCTTCTTTATTAATAATTCAGCATTACAACATCAGGTCCGATCAATACAAGGCCACTTTCTTTGTAAGTCCACATGAGACAACTGCTGTGGAAATTAATGGCTGTCAGCGCTTGTGAAAGAGCGTGTTAAGTGTGGACAGGTTTGTGCTCAATGCCAAAATATCAACAAGAGCAGTTCTTTAAGAATAACATGTCAGAGTTCATGCACACCTATTATATTCAGTCAATATTCAGAAAAGACATGTCTTTTGTCCATATAATATAACCCTAAAATCTAGAGTTCAACTTACTGTCACACTTTCTCTGACCTCGGCTTGTGTGTACTCCCTGTGGATGTGCACTTGAAACTCGTCTCTCGGGTGTAAATCCTACAAGTGTTTTCATTGCTGCGTATCACTTTTCTGGCTATTGATTTTACAACTGCTAAAGAGAGAGCAAACAAATACATTTTCTCTGGGTTTGGTTAACCTGTTTCTCTCAGAGAGCCATGGATACAGAGACATCAAAACAAAACTAGCATTTAGAAAAGATCCAGGCCATAAGATATAATTTTAGTCATGCTACAGTCAGGGTGAAATTTAGACTTGTTTTGCTTCAAGAACCAGATTTTACATTGGACAAGTGCAGTGTTGTTACTGGTAACTAAAAATAAAAATAAAGCTAAAATACTAAAATAACACTGATTAACAGGTGACCCAACACAGTACTAAAACCTAGTTATGCTGGCATCCGTCTAATTTAGCTAGCTAAATTAGCTAAAGCTAAGAGTATTGGTTACGCAGCCTTTGACACCAACAGTAAAGTATATAGAAATGTGTTTTCTTCTCCCTTTTCAAAAGATTATAAACCTATTTATTTTGCTACCCTATCTATGCTTAATCACAATATATGGCTAATTGCACTTCATTATTTGCATGTAGCATTGATTTTACCTGTCTGCAAGTCATGGTAAATGTAAATAAGTTAAGACAATACATTAAATGCATTTATTGTTTTGGTTGTGAAATGTAGTGAGTTTCACAGGAAGATAACAATCAACTAGCTAGAGTTAAATCCATATTTAAACCAGATATGATTGCTAAGCTAACATGAACCGACCTCTACAAGGCTTTTCACAGTATGCTTAACCCGGGGTTAAGTTAACCTGGGGTTAAAAATAAGTTAAGTATATTTTTAACCTTGAGTTAATACCAAAGTCCCTTTAAGACAACTCATTTCATTCGGCGGCCATCTTTGAAACACCTCTCGGGCATGCAAGTGCAGCTTTCTTTGAATGGGGAAACGTCAAATTCTCCAAAGCTGTTTGCCAAGATTTCGATTCATATTTGAAATCACCAATGAAATCTGACAACAACTGTCTCATAAATTTTGTTTCTAAACGCTCGAATCATGACAAAAAAACAGCATTTTTCAGGCTGGATCAAGCTAATGTGCATGTGCAGACCTAAGTGCCCGTCTCTATAGGAAGCACGCTTCTGACTGTTTATATTAGGAACCAGCAGTGACGCAATGACTTTACCAATCAGCGATTGGCTCTTATTTAGAAGGCGGGACTTATTCCGCCATATTGTGCGTTCTCCCATTCATAATAATACGAGTGCACTGTCTTTCTATATATAAAGTCTTTGTTAATACTTCACACTCTGAAAGAGGGGTTAGCATTGCTTTTAACCTTTTAAGCCCTGCTAAATGTTGTGCTAACTTGATTCAAAGTGCTAAATGTCTACATTTACGCAAATGGGAGATGTTTTTGTCCATGACAACTTACACTTACATCAGTTCTTGCAGATGCTAGCTACTGTTTGAGCTACAGACTATATTGTGAAGGTGCTAACATGTTACGTCATGTTAGCAACCGACAACTAATTAAACTAACTGCAAATTTATGTGGTGACATTTCCATAATCATATGTTTTACTTGTCCAATGATATAAACCTTGTAAATATGCAAACAAGAAATTTAACCCCAAAGTTTACGCATTTACAATGAGGAATACGAAAACTTGACTGCCCAGGATCAATTCATGCATTAAGATGGCACAAGATAACCCAGCATAACCCAGTGCTTAAATCAACTTTATTTAACGATTTCAAGAGTGAAAAGCCTGTTTCTTGGATCTACTGTAAAAACACTAGACTTAAGGCCCTTATATTCATCTTGCTCTTGTCCCATCTCTTCAGTTTGATGTTATTCCTACATACAGCAGACTCACCTCTTCAGTGTTGTTTAAGTGCACTCGAACAACATGCCAAACTCACCCACTTAAGGATAACACAAGCAGAACTCAAAGTCTGTGCAGCCTCTGTATACACTGACACACAACACACACGGCCTGATAGGTCGGAGATGAGAAGCACAAGCCAAGAATACACTCATGCTGAAGGCATTTACCTCTTGACACCAAAAAGGTACATACACCAGAGCTCTGCGCTCCATATAACACCAGAGGACAAACGTTTAAACAAATCTAGCACAACAGCCTAGCCACTGAAATCAGGTTGAGGTGTGTGAGTGCACGTGTACGCGCTCCGATGTGGTCTTGCCACTGAGCACGCTCGCTCGTGTGTAACCTATAAACCTACATAGAGGCACAAGACATATATCTACTCATAAATGCTCTAATATGACCACTAATCAATAATTGAGTCGTTAGCAAACAAGAAATGATTTAGCAGCATCGGAACGGAGAACGTAAACGGAACCACACTGGAATCCAGTAAGGACACAAATGAGGTGCCAACGCACACACCGGGAACAAAACACGCAAACTTTACACGAATAAGCTTCAATATCTCGTAAAGATGGTCCACGAGAAAGCCAGCACTGCATTGCAGTCCTGCCTGACCTCCAGCTCAGAGTTTCCTCTCATACTGCTGTCTGCCGCTATAAACTCTCTCCCAGGATGCCTTACCTACCTCACTCGCCGGTCCGCGCGGAACTTCAGCATTTTCCCCCGGATCAATCATATAAGTCAGTGGGATGAGGCCAGGTGGAGAGAATAGCAGGTTCGTGATGCCGACAACAGCGAGCCTTTATTGCAGGAGCTGTAGGGTGTTGGATACAATAATTGCTGTCCTCTTTTCTCTCCTTGAGCATGTGTGCTGTTGCCAGCCAGCTTCTCTCTCTCTCTCTCTCTCTCTCTCTCTCTCTCTCACTTGCTCAACCCCTATATCTCATTCTGGCTCTCTTGCCTTCTAGATCTGCTCAGCTCAGCTTATTTGGTTACTGGTTTTGTCGGGCTCTCTCTCTCCCTCACACACGTGGGGCCTCCTATCACAGATCGGATTGAGATGTAGATGCTACCCCCAAGCCTACCCGAGGAGGAGTCATGACCAGAACTCCCCTGGGACGCCCATGACAGCCTTGGATGTGGTGAAGGGGAGTGGCTGAGGCAAAAAATAAAAGACGTTACCCACTCAGGTAGACGTCTAACATCTGCAGCCACCCCCTGTCGAACCTTACCCAGAGACACACACATCACTCCCATACCAAAATAATTAGATCTCTATCTTACACTGAGACAAGCTCAACATTAAAAGCACTAAAGCCATATTAAAATGTCACTTTGTCATATATATTCATGTCAGATCAACTTTAATTGTGTCTACGGATATATACCCGGCCATTTCCCCCACATTAATGACTTAATAATTCATCTCTGAGTAAAGCAGGATCCCTGGGTAACTGCAGAAAAGAGATTTAATTGGAAATAAGGCAAGCACCACTATCACTATTACAAGACCCTTACCCAAAGTATTGAACTTTGGCTTGTATCTCATCAAGAATGACACTTTGCTTTCCTAAGTGATCAGATGTTTTTCATATGGTCTGTGATTACAAAAAATCCCATAGATTTACAGTGAAGGTGGGACTCCAGAGACCAGAATAATCCCACCATTTTTGACTTGGCCTAGTAAGCAATAATCTAACAACCACACAGAACACCCTAGCAATCACCTACAACCATCTAAATCTCCCTAGCAGCCACCTAGAAACCCCCTGGAGACCCTAGCAATCATCCAGAACACCCTAGTAACCACTCAGCAACCCAAGAACATCTTAGCATCCCCCTAGAGACATAAGAGTCACCCAGAACATGCTAGCAATAACCTAACAACCCTAGAAACCCCCTGGAGACCCTAGCAATTAGCCAGAACACCCAAGCAATTGCTCTGAACACCCAACAACCACCTAGCAACCATCCAAAACACCCTAGCAATCACATAGAACACCCTAGCAGCCACCTACCCCATGGCAACTACGTAGAAACCCCCTAGAACACAATAGCAACCCTCTGAAGAACCTAGATATCACTCAGAACCCTCTATCGACTACTAATCATTCATGTAGCATTCACTAACAACCACTTTGCAATGCCCTGGCAGCCATTCACAACACTCTAGCATTGTGGCAGTAATTTTTATACAGGCAAGCATCACTCACATTTCCTTCAAAAAATGTAAAAGTCTAGTTATATCTGTTTCGAAGTTAACTATTAGTCTGTTTAGCTTTGTTAAAAAACCTTAGTGACCGTGAAAAGATTAGTAATTAATATCTATCACATAGTGTACATAAAAAAAATGTAAAATAGAACAATAATTGCATCCGCCCATGTACTGTACTACTGTATATAAAAGAAGCCTGATGCATCTGCTGAGGTCAGTCTTACGCTTTGTCTCACCGAGGTGTGTCAGAGCTGTCATGTCCGCTGAAAACACATGGCGGTCATCCCAGTTCTTCTATCTGTGGGCTTTTATTATATGTGGTCTCACCAGATGGTCTCCGTACCACGTCCCCCACAGTGTACAGATATGACAGGGACACAAACAAATGGAAGGCGGCATACCTGCCCCTCTGAGGGGATTACCTACATATTGACACCCCACCTCAACCTGGATTTCAAACCCAATCTTCATCTTTTGCTTTCTCTAAATTTAAGTTATAAATGTTTTAATTGAACTCTTGAATATTTCAACTAAGCCTACAAGACCTTATTTGCATTCCTGCTAATCCATATTGTGTTTTGAAAGACGTCAACATTCGTTCCTCCGCCATTATCCCTCCTTAAACCATGGATATACAGAGCAAGCATTCATTTAACATTAAGACACAGAGCTGGTATGGAATGTACCATACAAGCCTGTAATGTGTCTGGTTTTTGCTGTACAGGATGAAACGTGGCATGCTGAGTCTAAACAGCACATCCATTTGCTAACAATTTACCTGCTGTGTTTGTGCTGTAAAAAAATGTCCTTCAGTGCTGTGCTTAGTATTGAGAGCTACACACTCAAATTAAAAGCGTCCTTGCGGTGAAAGAGTGAAGGTCAGCCAGAGAGCCAGTTTGTCATCTGCGCTTGCGGGACCCAAATGGTTCGTATGACGCTGTCTCCACGAACAGCACCCACTCAGAGATCATCTGGGAACACCGCAGACAATGTGGCTTGTTTTGTGCAGGGGTGGAATTATGATTACAGTTAAGAATTATAATGTCTACTCACTTCCAGATCAACAAGATGGAAATCTGACTGAGTGTTATTTTTGTCAATTATGAGTCATAGCATAATCTTCACTGTCAACACCAAGGTTTGAAAATTAAATAAATAAATTAAATAAATAAATAAATAAATAAAAATACTGTGGATGAAAAGTTTAAAATCCAATTTAAAATTTAAAATAAAGAAATAAGACTTTAAAGAGTCATTAGTAAATTAAATAATGAATAAAAAATATTTAAATCTTATTATTATTATTTAAAATACTCGAAATATGGGATTTAAAATCTAATTTAAAAATGCAAAATGATAAAAAAAGAAAAAGGTTTGAAAAATCTAAAGCAAAGAATCATTAAAACACCTAAATACTGAATTTAAAATATTTAAATATTACTATTTTTAATTTAAAAAAAATCAAATAATATTTAAAATACTCAAAATATGGGATTTAAAATTTAATTATATATATATATATAATTCTCTAAAAATCTAAAAAAAATTAAAAGTATTTTTTAAAACAATATAATTAATAATAATTAAGATTTTATTCTATTTCTAGGTCACTAACCAATTTTGTGACATTGATCATTGATAATCAAATGTTCTTGGTTCCACTGAAGCACAAAAAGTTTTTTTGGAACATCTCAAACCATGCAGATTTTACACATCATTAAAGCAAATGAGGGACGATCCAAATACTAAAAAAATTAGACAGAGGGCCGTGACGAATGGGATGTGCATGTACGTGCCTGTGCATATAAATGTGTGCACGTGCGTTTTCATTCTTTCTGTCATTGGTATGAGATGATGCAATCACAAGCCAAACCTCTGACCTCAGCACCACCAAGATGGTGGCGGCGAGCAACATCACAATTGCCACATCACAGCGACCACAACCTAACCGCCAGTCCGCTTGCCAGAGGATGAGTGGGAAGAAAGACGAGAGGGGGTTGGAGGGACAATGGGAGGAAAGGAGGGAGGGATGGGGGATGAATAATTACACTTGAGTGCTGCCTCCAATGAGCTTGCAGCGGCAGTATCGCACAGCGAACCACAAAGCGATGCGTCGAAACTTGATCACTGGCTGTTTTTTGAAGCTCACAACAGCAACATTTCCGCTGAGTCTATTTCAACGATAAAAATGGAGCGAATGGCATCCTAATGTTGTCTGTAGACAGATGTACATACATAGAAACAGAATGACATCATAGACAAAATGAATAGATAATGATATGACACTGTCAATCACTGCTTTAAATCACTCATGGTCACTTTAAACTCTATTTGTCTTCTTGGAGATGTGAGAAAGAGCAGACGTGGTGTTTCAGCTGTTTTCCTAGCAACAGCAATCCTGAGACTGCACACACATGTTCACACTCACATGCAATGACTCATCCCGCACTGAGGATGTCAGAGACAGAGCCATTAATGGAGGCACCACATACTCTCACATAAACATACACCATCTGTGATGTATGTATGATTTTTTTTTTATTTATTCTTTTTGCAGAACGTGTGGCACAGAATGAACTAGGGTTGGAAAAAGTGCAAAAAAACTAACTTTTAAATTTTGCTATTTTATTTCTTTTATATATATGTAAAAGAAATAAAATAGCAAAATTTAAAAAGTATATATATATTTAGATAATTTTACTTGAAGCAAAACTATTTCATATTCTTACTCTACTGGCAATCGTTTCTTATAAACATACACTACTGCTCAAAAATTTAGGGTCAGTAAGATTTTTAAATATTTTTGAAAGTCTCTTATGCTTACCAAAACTGCATTTATTTTAATAAATAATATTGTGAAATGTTATTAAAATTAAATATAACCTTTTTTCTCTATGTTAATATATTATACTAAAATGTAATTTATCCCTGTGATGATAAAGCTGAATTTTCAGCATCATTACTCCAGTCTTCAGTGTCACATGATCCTTCAGAAATCATTCTAATATGCTGATTTGGTGCTTAAGAAATATTCCTTTTTATTATCACTATTGAAAACTATGGAAGCTTGTTTCTGCCATGAAAAAAAATATAAAAGGTAATTGCGACTTTTTATCTCACAATTCTGACTTTTTTTCTTGCAATTGCGAGTTTATATCTCACAATTCTGACTGTTTTTCTCAGAATTGTGATATAAAGTCAGAATTGTGTCATATAAAGTCAGAATTGCAAGCTATAAAGTCAGAATTGCATGATATAAAGTCAGAATTGTGTGATATAAAGTCAGAATTGCAAGTTATAAAGTCAGAATTGTGTGATATAAAGTCAGAATTGTGAGTTATAAAGTCAATTGCGTGTTATAATGTCCAATTGTGAGGGAAAAAAGACTGACCTTTTTTCTCAGAATTGCAATTCTAAGTTATAACTGAGTTATAAAGTCATAATTGCGTGATATAAAGTCATAATTGTGTGTGATTAAAACTCTAACTTTATAGAAAAGTTTCAGAATTTTAAGATAAAAAGTCACAATTATCTTCTTTTTTTAATTTTATTTAGTGGTGGAAACGAGCTTCCATAGAAAACAGTTCAACATTGCTGCTTAATATTTTTGTGGAGATTGTGATGCATTTTTCAAAAGAACAGCATCTATTTGACATAGAAATCATTTGAAACATTATAAATGTCTTTAATGTCAGTTTAGAACAATTTAATGTGTCCTTGCTGAATTATAGTATTACTTCACTTTAAAAAAAAAAAAAAATACTGACACCAAATTTTTGAACAGTAGTGTACACCTAACAAAATTAAGTGAGGATAATGTTTAAAACAAGAAAAACAACTTTAATTCAAAACACATTCTATGAATAAAGCTCTTATATAAGTTGAAAGGAACATGTTTCCTCTAAAGGTTGGAATATTAAAGCCTGGGGCTGTTGGGTACAAAAGAAGAAAAAAAAAAAGGATGGGAAACATGCTTCTCAAGTAAATTTCAGAATAATTTAGATGTTTACAAAGGAAAAGAAAACAAAATACTGTTTTTGTTTAGTTTTTTTTTGCAGTGAACAATGTGTGGGTGATTCTAGAGAAGCTTATTAATATGCTCTCGCTGGGCTGTCCTCAGGGGGAGGCATCATGGGAACTGATACAGGGAGTTTCCCACTACTTTCTTTCATGTTCTTCAAAGCTAAGGTTACATTTTCGGATTGCCAAGAGCTGCCCAGGGCTCCCTGCCCTCAACGAATGTAATCCCATAGTAGAGAGAAAAAGAAAAAAAGACAGTGAGAGAAAGAGGAGAGAGAGAGAGAGAGAGAGAGAGGGAGGAAAGTAGCAGTAATATAAAAAAAGGGCAGAGGTGGGGAAATTTACCTGCGTCTAATTAATGATGGGGCTGCGGTGAGTATCGATTGTTAAGACTCACCCAAATGGATCAATGCACAATGTGGAAAAGGGCTGCTGACAAAGCTTTCTCTCAGGACTATCCCGTTGAGCATTGCGCTCAGTGTGGCATGAAGCCATCCATTAAACTGCTTTCACATAATGTAACGGCATTTAATACCCGAATAGTTCACCTGAAAATCATTATTTACTTACTCACCCTCATGTCGTGACAAACCCATATGCAGTTTGTTTTCTGTGGAATACAACAGTCTGACGGATCTTTATGCAACTCTTTCCATACTGACCATATGTGTCAAATTTCAAAAAACAGTGAATAAGATTACAATTTTGCCTTGTTTCTCACACAAAACTATCACTTAGCGCACAAATAATTTTTTTCTTTCTTCCTTTTTTAAATACTTGCATACATGTTTGGAATGACATGAGGGCAAATAAATGACCAAATTTTCATTTTTAGGTGAAACGTCTCTTTAACGCTCAGGTAGCCCCGTTGCAATGAAAAGGTTCACCCTGCAAGCTATAATAAAGTAATAAAATCTTAAAGCTATAAAATTTCCAATAAGCTCATCATTCAGGCTTCATCAGAACTGTCTATTTTGTTTATTAGTTTAATTGTTAGTTATTTCACACAGCCTGTCACAAACTCAATAAATCATATTAAACGTGCACCCAAACGAGAAATAAATCACATGGGTAAAACTGGCTCCAGGCCATGAAAACACAAAGCTTACATGACAATTTGGTAAAATGATTCACAGATTGGTTTTCCAGGACGGTACGAATATCCCTCTAGCTGTCCAGCAGACAGTAAATCTGTCAGACACGCCCAGATGACATCACAGCAGTAGAGAGTGATTAGTGCCCACTGTCAGGTTTTCTGGCCGAAGCTCAAATCCATCTCCCCCTCTGTTTCTTACTCCCTCTCTCTATTTCTATTGGAGATACACACACAGACGGGCACTGTGCTCTCCCTGACCAAGTCAAACAATACCTTCCAGAACATTGCTGAGCTGTGCTTTCTTTCATAACTGTGAGATTCATTGCTCAACAGTGCTTACGATATTTCTGTAGCTTCAGGCGAAACTGTGTATGTTTACTTACGAAGAGACTTGGCAAATTATCAGACTCTACACTGAAATATGCACATTTATGATTCCAATAAAACACGCTGCTTTATGATAACACTCATCATTGTGTCATTTATGATTTTAGCCAGATAACTGTGCCACATCCAGGTGCTTCATTTAAACAAACAATAGGAGTTTCATTACAAAAGGAGGATCATAGACACACAGGTTCACAATCACACACACACCTCAAAAAGGTCTGTGATTAAATAGAATTGACAGAATGAATAAAGTTGGCCTTCGCTGCCCTGACTGAAGCAGAAATCAGTCAGGTGTTGATAGACATGCAGGTGCTACAGTAAAATCAGATCACAGGGAGATATGGGTAATTTAATCCCTCTGTTGGCAAAAAGTCAACTCCGCATTTATAACTGCTATAAAAGAAAATACTATCATGTGTAGACTTACTATGCCCATAGGTTTTTCCATTTGTAATATATATTACCATTTAAATGTTTTGGGATCTGTAAGATTTTTTAAATGTTTCTCTTATGCTCACCAAGGCTGCATGTATTTGATCAAAAATACAGTAAAACAGTAATATTGTGAAATATTTTCTATTTTAATAATGTAATTTATTCATGTGATGGCAAAGCTGAATTTTCAGCAGCCATTACTCCAGTCTTCAGTGTCACATGATCCTTCAGAAATCATTTCAATATGCTGATTTGGTGCTCAAAAAGAGATTATTGCTATGAATGTTGAAAACATTTGTCAAGTTGTAATTTTTTTCCAGGATTATTTAATGAATAGAAAGTACAAAATAACAGCATTTATTTGAAATCTTTTGTAACATTATAAATGTCTTTACTGTTGCTGAATAATAGCATACCTGAACAACACTGTGGCGTGCATTAGGCCAAAACAATGATGGTGTTGAAGACAAAACAAGATGTATTTCAGATACCTTTTTAAAAATTAAACTCGCTAAAGTGGCTAGTAGGAGTGACTGCGTTACACGCCACTGCTGAAATAATTTACAGTATTATCCCATTAAATCATTGCAAGTTTAACATTATTGTTTGTAATTCAACTAAACATCAAACACAAGTAACATTTTAACACCATATTGTTAAATAAAGTATTATTTTGAGAGTAATGTCCAATGGGCATTTTATGAAACAAAGAGTCAAAATAAAATTGTAACATTACAATTCATAATATTGTAAGAGTAAAATTAATCAAAACGAATAGCATAAGAATAGAGGAAATAGCAGGACATGGGGTTAAGCTATAACAGATTTGTTTTGGTAAAATGTTCTCATTAGTCCTCTCGTAACCTCTTATGAGTTGCAGGATCCTTCAACTTAACCAGGGTCCACCAAGGACCTTGTATACTCTTGAGACAAGAGATTAAGAATAAGGCAATATCCTTTTAGGAACACAAGGGAGTTAGCAAATCCCCAACCGCAAGACATGGCTTAAGACTGAGACTGGGGTTAAGGCAAAGAATGTAAGTATACACACACCACCACAACTTCATATGAAGAATGTGTCCTTTGACCTGCATCTCAGACAGACAAACACAATTACAACTTCAGACAAATCCAGATTTTAAAATCACAATTTTTCTATCTGCAAAACCACAGTGACACTACATAGGGAGTCCAAAGTGAACATACAGAGCTCAACAAGATAGTTAATAGCAGGTTTAAATTAGAGTTGTAAACCCAAAAAAAATTACTGCCACAAAGGCAGGTGATCAATAAAAAACAATTCAGTTCAATCAAATAATATTGTTGGAAAGTGTATGGTTCCTGTTCCCCAACGTGACAGCTATGTGGTTGAGTGCAGTTTTTAAAATGCATTTGGGACCAAATGTAGTAAAGCAACGGTTTATTAGGTTTACAAAATGTCCCTTTCCTTCCAAACACTGATTGCAAGTAACTGCCCACTGTTGCTTTAAGAAAAACCTTTTTCATCTGTTGGTGTGATACATGCAGTCAGTCCAAAATCGTAATATATATAATATTAAACTATTCTAAATGCATAAGATGTTATAGAGTTCAAAAAGTTACACAAATGGCCTGTAGAAAGTGTTTTGAATGATTATGCACTTGGCATGACGCCATGCCTTACAATATAGCTATTTAACAATAAAATAATCTCACTGCTAATGAATACTAGAGAAATGATAGTTACACTTAGTTTATTCAGATCCAAATTTGCACATATGCTTTAATCTAAATCACATACACTCAAAATGTTTCCAGAGCTCTTTATGCTGCGGTGGGTTTTATGTAAACACAGCTATGATAATTCACAGATAAGAGTAGGAAATGTGCTGTGGTATTTGGTTAAAAAGGATTCAAATACACCCACGGCCTCGATAATTGTTTTATGAAATTTCCTCCTTGTGCTAACACAAAGCATTCTCATTCTAGAGCCGAGGCCAAATCTGCTGATAACATGTGGAAAATTAATTTCACTGTGAAGAAACTGTGGAAATCAATTCAATGCAGTTCAACAGCACAAATTAACCCGAGTTACTACTAGAAATAATAAAATTCCAGGGTAACTAGGATTTATGAGGATTTGTTTGTTTGAAAAAGCCCACTAAGCTTAATGAATCATGTGAATACAAGCACACAAGACATCCCTTACAAAATATTTACCATGATAGCTGCCAAAATCGTGAAGTTACTACTGTTTACTACCGTGAAACCATAACACATTAAAATGAGATCTCCTCCAAACAGTGTAGCTTTCAGAATCTTTCATTTTCTGACAGTGCTGGCTAAGAACAATCTTACACAGTTTTACTGCAGTAAGTACAACATTCTGAGAAAAACTATGTTTACCATGGTAATTTTTTGTATGTAAGTTAAAGTGCAATAAGTGAGTTGCAAAAACATAGCACCAGATTCTATTTTTCTAAACTAATGTTCAAAACTCCCTGGGCGATGACATCTATCAAACTGAGCTAATACTGGAAACAAGTGCTAATTAAAAGTTTCCATTACTTAAGCATGAATAAATTAACACATATAGATGTATTTTTGGTTTGAACAAACTTATGCATTCAATTACTTGCAATTCTGGACTAAGCTAAGTAATTAGCACTTATCAAATTTTGGAAGAAAAAAACAAAACAAGAATTACATCAGCTATCAGAGGGAGTCTATTGGGACCTGTGTGAAATATGATATGACAGAGTTGTAAGTGCATCTTTGAGGAAACCTGTAATGAAAACTAAAGTTTTTCAAAAATTACTAGTTGGTGGGTTGCCTGAATGACTAGCCAGCTAAGGAATCCCTGTATAATTAGGCTGGTTTCGGGTTCACCTTACTTTGAACAGACATCAAGGGACTTTGAACAGACGTTTCTCAAGGGACATTTACAAAAGATGCATTATTGCATTTAAAAACAGTCAACCATTTATTTATTTAATTATTTTAAAAGGAATAACGTCTGGATGTGATGGTCTGAATGTGCATGGCTGTAGCGGTGATGCTTTAAAAGGGGATAAATTTAGTAAACCACTGACTCATTGTGCTGTCTGTAGGGTACAGCTACAAACTGTTGGTATAAGATTTATCCTTTCCTGCAGATTTGAGATCAGCATTTTCATTTAATTACACAGTAGAAGGGGCTTAGAACTGGATGAGGAAAACTGAAAAAGGTCAAACTACTCCACAGACAAGTGACATGGCAGCCTAGATCACTCACAAGCCAATGAGTCTTGGGCCATACAGCAGAAGTCCTATTTGTGCATCTGTTCTTGTGCCAGGTCAGAGAAGAAATAGACCAAGCTACAACAGATGCCACTCCTAGATAACCTACTATAGTAAAAATGCAGTGGTACATGAGAGATGATGACACACTTGAACTCAACAAATATGCATGACTGGGTAAAGACGTGCATGTCCACATTTTACGTAAGATATGTTGATAAGACTGCAATGCCTGTCATGCACCTTGTGGGTAATGGCATTCAGACACGTACAATACATTGAAATGATCCCTTCCTGACACTCCTGAAGCCTCAAGCAGCACTTCAAAGCACCTGAATGTGCACTCGTTTTTTCCACTGACAAATCCTTATTGAAGGATGAGACGTAGTCACTCGCACACACTCACACCAGCTGGAGAGGGGCGTTCCCAGAACATTCCAGAGCAAAATACCACCTCCAATGGGCAAAACACATTTCTTTCCTCACTTGTTCCTCGTTGGTGAGGGCTGAGGATAGAAAACAGGCTAGCAGGCTGCAATCTTTCAACAAATAGAATGCTAACACTAGATCATTTCAAATCAACACAAATTCCCGACAATACCTCTTAAAGACCCCCTGTGGTGAAAATCTAGTTTTTAATGTTGTTTATATGTCTATGTGGTGTTTTTAATATGCTTTAAGACAAACCATGTGCAAATCCGCGGTTTGAAATCGGTGGTGTTTGTGACGTCACAGACTACCTTGTAACCAATCACAACAAAGTGCCGGCAGGCTTTAGCATATCATTAACTATGACTGCTCTGAAGCAGGAAAGTCTCGAGAGACGCCAGGTTATACCGGTATATTTTCTGTTGATATGAAAAATTGTGTAGATTTAGCAATATAGCGAGTCTATTACGATGTTATGATGAACTATGCCTTTCTCCACTGACGTTCTGAGTTGTTCAAAGCGTTTGTAAGGATACTGATTGTTAGAAGGCAGCTGTCGGACTCTGAGATGAAGAACAGGAACATGGTTTGTGTAACATTAGCAACACATTATTAGCTGTTTGATAACGTAGTCAAGCAACAGGCTAATCATATTAATTCATATTAATTAATGACAGAACTGTCGCAAGGGCTGTGCCAAGTGTGCGAGCGCACAGGGGCTCGCGCCAAAGTAAAGTGACAGCTGACTTGAAGTAAAGCCAATAAAGTTCATGTTTTTGTCCTTCGAAATATTTTAATACTATAAAACATAGCTAAAACAATATTGCTCTGAGCGTGTGCGTGTGACCGTGATTCATGTGCATATGTCAGTCAGTGTGGAATGAATCGCACGCCAAGTTCTGAGAGAACTATTCAGTCCATTATAAATTCTGATTTTGGCCGCCTCTGGAATGGATCAAACCATAGATATTAGCCTACCTGATAAGTTCAAGTAAATACGCTGGAAATCCGCGCTCATTCAAGGATGTGCATTTATTTCATCTTTTTTTTATTTTAAATCTGAACTCCAAAAAGCAACGAAATTGTCAAACATCCATTTAGCGCATGTCGACAGAGGAAAACGACTGCTTGTTCTCTCGATACTGTCTGTTTTACTGAGTAATCGCTTCAGGTGATTCAGCGAGAGAGCAGTCCAAACAAATGCAAGTGGATTCAGATAAATATCCACAACACAAACAACAAATTGCTCGTCATTACAGCAACAGTAGACTCTCCGAGCTGGCGTGAGCGAGTGGAGGTGGGGCTAATTTGCATATTCATTGATCCGTGTATATTAAATGAGGCAAGGGTGTAGAGTTACATTCAAGCTATTTAAAGGCATGAAGAAATTTTTTTCACTTGAATTTTTTTTTTAAATATGTCATTTTGGTGATCAAAGATGAGTTTTAAGGGATAAAATAATTGACTACAGGGGGACTTTAGGTCTTGTCGACCACCGAGCCTCAGGGAATGCAGGTCTTTCCACCCTTAAAAACACTGTCAGCATACTTTTATTTAGGTTTTAAGAGAACTGGCTACCGGCGTAGTTGTCAAGGGATAGGTTCCTCTCATGGCATGATAGGAAAATCAGGTTTAGCAAATAAAGGTACCTCAGGTTAGGTATAGCACAGGGGTGTCCAATGCTACTGCTGGATGGCTACTATTTTGCAGGGTTTAGATCTAATCAAACACACCTGAGCCAGCTAATCATCAACGTCTTCGGTATTACTTGAAACTTCTAGGCAAGTGTGTTTTGGGCAGGTTGAATCTAAACTCTGCAGGACATTGACCATCCAGGAGCAGGACTGGACCCCCCTATCTTAGCATTCTGAATCTTGCTAGTTGTTGAACTTGGAAATCTGGGGTTCTTCTCATAGTCTGAACCGAAATGTCCTTCATGGCACACAGACTGTTCAGAAACACCAAGTCTTTGTACTTGGCTTTATTTCTACACCACTAGCATTATTGTTCTATGCAGCACTTTATTGTTCTTGCCTGACAGCACTTTCACGCTTTGAACTTTACTGCAAGTGAACTGTGTTTAAGTGAGAGAAATTCTTCCAGACAAAATACTCTGGCCTGCCCTATGTTTCCCAAGAGTAATCAAGACTTGGAGGTTCTCCTTCACGTCTGCAAGCAAACTCCCCCTTTACACAAATTTCCCATCTGGGAACAATGAGGAAAAACTCCATTCCGACTTTGTTCACTAATCCCTGCAACCAGACATTTTATTGAAGATATACCTTTAGTAAACATTGGGTTGAGCCATTATTGATAATGTTTTACAAGCAGGTGAAGGGTTAAGGATGGGAGGTGGCTCCTAAACCTGATAACCTTCTAGGCATGAAAAACTAGAAACTCATTGTGAGTGTACAACTTTTACCAGGTTCAGTATTAAGACACTGATCAAGCTGGTAGCTTTGTTTTAAAAGCATACTATCGCTGGTCTAAGCTGGTTTTTAGTTGGTTAAGGCCGGTTGACCAGCCACCATGTTCCAAAAGCCACCTTAAATACGTTATAAATACATCATAAATACAAGATGGTATGATGGCTAATGAGCTGGTTTGTTCCTGGTCCAAGATGGCCAAAGGGAGTGTCCAGGCAACCAAACAAATCTCAGGTGACCACAGTAAAAGAAAAGCTGGTTTAAAAAAAGCTATTCATGTGATTCGTTTGCGTTTGAGCTAGTGTACAATAACATAATACGCTGAGCAAATAAACCATAATGGTCTTGGGCACATTCAGAATCCAACTGGTTATCTAATAACATCAAGAGCGACTAATGCTAAGTTTACGCCTGAATTAAACGTAACTGAAGTTACACATATGAAAAACGTTTACAAGAAGAGTTCAAACTTTACATGAACTTTACAGAAAATGCCATTTACCAACATGCTGTAAGATCGTGAGATATTTGTTGTGGTGCTATATTCCAGGCTTCTGAATCCTGCAGAAGCCCCACGCCCCCATCTATCCATCAATCCACACACATACATAAACACATGGTTTCTCTCTAGCTTCCTATCCAGACATAGTCCAAACAGCCCAGCGCAAAGTACTACCTCTGCACCTAAACCAGCATTACTAGAAAACAAAACCAAAACTTTAGATGACCTACCTCTCTACGCCTTCCTCCTGTGTGTCCTCTTTCATTCTTCTTTCAAGTCTCTAATCTGTATATTGTTCTCTACTGTTCCTTTTGCCTTCGTTTTTATCCACTCCAACTTTCTCTCAACTCTCACTTTGTCCTTCTCCACACTATACCTCTCTTTTTGTGTTGGCTATTGAACCAGAGCCAGGGTCCAGGGGCCAGAATGAGTGGAATTTAAACAAGAAAAGCAGAAACAATCGCTTCTTTGCGGGTAATATCTTTTCTTTCTCCTGCAGCTGAACTCGCGCTCACATATGGATTACATTCCCAGGGAGGCAGCCAGCTGGATTTAAGCACAGTGGCTTTCCTCTCTCTCTCTCTCTCTCTCTCTCTCTCTCTCTCTCTCTCTCTCCTTTGCTCTCGCTCCCTCTCTCATACTCCCCTACACATTCCCCCACAGCACAGCCCCTGCCTTCTCCCTCATTTCTGTGGTGCTGTTTCTACTCTAATCATTAACTCTGATTGGTGCGGCAGTACGTCCTTTAACCCTTTCGGTGGTCTCCTGTCACTCATTCCTCATGGGTTATAAAAACAAAGACTGTTCTTACTTCTGAAATACTTTGTACCATCAACCAGGATGGCGAAAGTGAACATGAGGGCCAACTGATTCAGTGCTAATGGGCTGCAGAATGTTACATAACATGGTAAAGTAGGGCAATTCATCTGAGGTTTGGATGGACTATATGATGCTAAGGCTTCCCAGTAATCAGTTGTCATGGGTTTGTGGGAGCGTAATCATGTTCTGTCCAATCACTGTGCGCAAAAGTTTGAAGGGAACAAGCAATCAGACATGCTAACGTTCGTTAGTTTTGATGTTAAAGTTAAGACATTAAGAGAAGGATATAGTTGCACAACTTTAGCAGTATTTCAGCTCAAAAAATGTACAGAGATGTGCAGCATACAGTATGTAAATTAAGTAATCGTCATTATTTTTAGTACAAACATGCAATCTTAGTGCTATTTGCCTGAAATTAACATCACACTAAAAGACAGTAAAATTTAATTTAAAAGCAGGGCTATTTGGCTGCTGCAATTAACGTTGCACTAAACTAGGGGTTGACCGATTATCGGCGCCGATATTAAGCATTTTTATGGTTATCGGTATCAGTCATTTCCAAAACCGATTTGCCGATAAAATAATTTAATTTTGAAATGCGCTATTTGCCTCTGATACAGCTACCTCTGTCCAAACGCACCATTCTGTGGCATAGAGCAAGCTCCGCCCACCACCCATCTGATTTGTTGGGAGTCGCGAGTCCGGTCAGTCAGCGTGGAAGGCTGAAGTACGGTGGCCCAGTAGTGCAAAACACAATGAAATTAAAAAAGCAAACATAAGTTCACAACACAACGAAATAAAGCCACAACACAATGGAAACAATCCATAACACACCAAAATCAAGCCACAACACAACGAAATCAAGCCACAACACAACGAAATCAAGCCACAACACAACGTTAACAAGCCACAACACAACGAAATAAAGGCACAACATAACGGAAATGCTCCCGACCACTAGGCTCTCAGAGCTCGGTAAATTTAGATTTCCCTGCCACTGTTCTATAGAGTCGACAGTCTTACAAAGATATCAATACCATGATTAGTTTTAAGTATGCAAACATTGTATATCGACATGAAATATTAATTCAAATTCACCTACGTGCACAATAGCTTCATATTTATACCTGTGAATGATTTGACGCGCTACCACGGCGCATGATGAAGGGAACGTCTGCCAATTCCACCAAGTGGTTAAAACGAATAATTTGTATTCATTACAATGACTTTGTTTTAACGTTTAAAAACAGACATGTTCAAATTCCAAAGCTTGTTAGTTCCTGTTGGTAAGACTGACGTACTACAGGTGAGATTTTGTCAACACCTCCCTTCAGAATTAAATATATGTTTTAAAGCATTTAAAGAAAGTTTGGTATCGGCATCGGCCCTGAAAAACACATATTAGTCGACCTCTATAATGAACTGCAGTAAACACAACAATATCTGCCTAGTGAAATTAACGCAGCACTAAATGACAGTTCCATTTTTTCCCCAAAAAACTATTGCTTGGTGCAATTAACGTCACACTAAACGTCACAAATGCAATGCTGGCTACCCAGTAAAATGACACATTTTGTCTACAAGCAGTTATGCATATGCAATACAGTCCCAATGTATGGTAAATTGCGGTAGTCCACTGTTTCCTTCAGAACCTAGTACTCAGAACCAGCCTGTACAAGTTGTGTTTAGAACTCTTTAACCATGTTCACACCATTAACTGATTTGCATAATTCCTTTAATGTATTCAGCCCAGTTAAAAGGATTTTTCACTGATGAAAATGAAAAATCTTCCAATACCAACTTCAACTCATTCCAAGTCTGCATGACTTTTTCTTCTGTGGAACAACAAAAGGAGATGTTTAGGAGAACTCCATACAATGAAAGTGAATTTTGACTAGCTGTAAAGTACCAAAAATGACAAAAAGCATTAAAGTAGTTGAATTAATGTGCACTATATTACAAATTGCATTAATTTTTTTGGCCGTGTTTGATGCATTGCTCCTGATTTGCATAAGTACATAAAAAAAAAACGCAGACTGATCATGCAAATAAACAGCGCTATAAGTGAGTACAAATCATTCTTAGTGATTTCCCCTAATTCAACTTTGCTTAATGACAGCTTTTATCCGCTATAATAGCTTCCATCTCTGTGCTTTCTGCAAAGTGAGACAAGCCACATTGTTGTCATGTGCATTGAGATCTTTGTAGTCAGAGTAGAAGGTCAATGATAATGACAGAGAAAAATGTCTGTGGAATGACACCCCTAGGAATTATTTGTAATGTTAGGCTACCCACCTAATAATTATGATAATGAGTTGTATTTTAATTTTTTGGCCTGCAATGTTCAGTTATAATCCTACAGTTGTTATTTCATTAATTTGTAATTACTGGACCAGAATGGGCTGATTTGTGCGTAACAGGATGTAATGTTCTTGAGGATTGCTTCATAACTTCAAACCATTACCCGCTACAGTTTATAAGCTAATGATGAGTCTGTATGGGGTTTTGGCAACAAGCATTCTGGCCTTTCAAGAATTCAAGGTCAAAGCACAGTTTATTTACAACTGTGCAGATCGCTACATTAGTTGATGTTACCATTTTATCAGTCTTCTATTGGTTTATCAGCCGTGTACAAAACAGTTCTACAAAATTTCTCTTCACTCCCCTGTCCCTCACATATTCAGCCCTTGTTAAAGAGATAATTCACCCCAAAATGAACATTCTGTCATCATTTACTCATCCTCAGGGGCCTTATGGACTATTTTTATCGTGTTTTTAGTTACTTTTGATGCTTGACAGCCCCTGGTTACCATTCACTTTTTTATTATATGGAAAATAGCATCATGAACATCCTGTCTATTATCTCTATTCTACGAGTTCTACAAAATCATTTGGATTTGGAACAACATGAGGATGAGTAAATGATGCAGAATTTTCATTTTTGGGTGAACTGTCCCTTTAAGTCCATCTCTGATTCCTACAAGTGGCTGCAATTTTCAAATACAAGGCCTCTGTCCCAGCTATTCATTCCCAAAACAAACTTCTAATGAAGACTGTCCTCATAACTTATTCTGGCGTCTGATGGCCATGCATGTCCTATTAGTGCTTGCAATGTGGCCACTTGTTTTCCAAAATTCTCAGATATACAGACAAAGCTCTCACAGTGTCCATGCCATATCGTTGCACATTCCTCAGTGACACTCCTTCCATCTTATCAGACACTCTGGCTGCCTTCTCGCAAACATTTTAGGTTCAAGACCAGGGAGGCAGGCAAAACAGACCGCAACATCCTAAAACCCAGCTGGCTCTCAACAGGATGAGTATAAATGGGGATTTTGTCTTTTAATGGATTCTTGTCACGTGAAAAAACATCTGACTTGTGTAAGTTTTAAAAGCATAGGAATTTTCTAAATGAAAGAACAACAAACAAACAAACAATAAATAAAAATAATATTGATTCAGTATTTTTTACATTTTCAGGGTTTACACTTGAGGCAGTCAAATATACAGTTCAGTTATTAAAAAAATTATATTAAAATGTACAAAACAATGTGTAAAATACCTGTTTACTGGCTTGATCTACCTTTATGCCCATGGAGTTTGAAAGCTTCTCAGTAAGATATTGGACATTTATTCAAACCTTCTTGAAATCTCAGTAATATATCAAGTGGTGACGTGAGGCAAGGTCATATCCATTTCCTGTTCCATTACCACCTCATTCACACATCATTGTATACCAGACTGGTAGTACACAAATGGACTCATGGGTAAAGTGTGCTCTGGAGTTCTGGCACAAACACCTTTTTTTCATACATGCAGGAGGGAAGCATAAGCGCTTGTGCCTTACAGATGGTTCCACTTTCAGTTACAACAGCATGTTAAAAAATTATCTTCGAATTTATGGCTTAGAGAATTGGAACCTTCATAATGTAACAGCATTTAAATAAACAATAAACAAAAAACAATAAACCCAACAATAAACAAATGGGCGCCAAATGAAACCACAGTGATACACACAGACCTGATGCAAATATCCAATTCTCACTATTAACTAGTTGCTTATTAGCATGCATATTTCTAGGATATTGGTTGTTTATTAGTACTTATAGCAGATATTAATGCCTTATTCTGCATGACCATCTACCCAATACCTAAACTTAACAAATACCTTACTAACTATTAATAAGCAGTAATTAGGGGTTTATTGAGGCAACAGAAATAGTTAATAGTTAGTTAATAGTGAAAATTGGACTCTAAACTAAAGTGTGACCATTTTTCCTACTGTACCGAAATCGTACCGAACCGTGATCCCAAAATTGAAATACTTATCGAACCATTATGTACCACTTATGTACCATTACACCCCTAATAAGAAGTATCATAAAATTGTCCATATGAATTGAATGACATCCATATGACATACAAGCAATTTGTAAACAAATAATCACTTTGAATTGGATTCTTGCAATGAATCAGTTGTTCCAGTTCGCAAAACCAGTCTCAATGATTAGTTCATGAATCAAATTGATCCAGTTCTCAAATTCTCAAACTCAATGGTTTAATAACCCAATCTCACAGATTAACAGATCACTATGGAAGCTTGTTTCCGCTTCCTGCACTTTATAAACTCACAACTGCGAGATATAAACTCACAATTCTGACTTTTTTTCTCACAATTGCAAGAAACAAACTTGTAATTCAGACTTCTTTTCTCAGAATTGTGAGATATAAAGTTCAATTCTGAGGAAAAAAAGATCTCGCAATTCTGACTTTATAACTTGCAATTGAGAGTTTATATCACACAGTTCTGAGCAAAAAAAGTCAGAATTGCAAGAAAAAAAGTCGCAATTATACCTTTATTTTTTATTCAGTGGTGGAAACAAAATTTCATAGATCACTGAAGGGGAAGGTTTATGATTTTTGGTCTGTTTGTCACACAAAGCTATTGTATGGCTTTAGAACACCCGCAATATAGTTTACACGTTATATGGTCCATTTTTATGGCGCTTTAGCGTAATTTTAGGAGATTAAAAAGCTTCACTCCCTATATCATTACATGGAAAAGAGCAACCAGTACAGCAATTAAAAAAATATCTCATTTTGTGTTCCATGAAGAAACAGAGTAATACGGGTTTGGAATGACACGAGGGTGAGTAAATAAGGACGGAACTTTCATTTTCATCTTTTTCTCTAAATCTCTACTTGTGAGAGTCCACACAGACTGGCTTTAAAGCGTGCGCTCTGTCACCAACCCTGCAGAGCTTTCAGACAGGTGGCTTATTTATGCTTCCCTGGTCACCATGGATTTAGTGCCAGCTCTCTAGCCTTGCACAAACACACACATTTATATTGGAAATGGACAGTGTGTGTGGATAAGGGGTGCAAGGGAAACCAGAGGGACAGAGCAACAGTGTGAGAACACTTTGTTTGCTCTGGTTACATAATCATAACCACATGCAAATGTCCACACACGCAGTCAACATACAATCTGTTCATAAGGAGGAAAAGTAGCTGGACAGGATCAAACACAAAGGACTTGACATAGATCTAGCGTACAAATGAAACCCTGCAGAACATTTTATCTATAGAGGCAAATATTTGAGTACAGCAGGGGGAGGTTTCTCTGAATTGATGTGGTCTGGTATTCCAGTCCACTTCTGTCTGCGATGCCTCAGAATAAGGAGGCTAGAATGCTTTCAACTTTGGCACTAGCCAAGGTCAGGCTTCAACCTGGCATGGCTCTCGGGTTTAAAATCCAGTGCCTTTATCGAAAGGCAGTCAACACAGATGGCCGACCTTTCCGAACCTACTCATGGACACACACACAAACAATCACACGCATACACACACATGTTGAGTCCTCTCAACACATGAGATAATCTGAGGCACACGCATGCTCGGGCGAGGTCCGTTGGGGAATGTTATTTATCGCTATTTGTCTGACCACACAGCAGCTTGATTCATTGCCTGGGGTCCAATGTCTCGTAAGACCCACAAATCTCCCCCTTCTTGGGCCAATTAAAACATTCCAGCAGCACAATCCTTTGTTTTCATTGAAGACTATTAACATGTAATTTACCACTAATCTGTTAACCAACACAACCACAAGCATCTCTTCTCAAACCGTAGGGTACAAGACTTTAAAAAACACCTGCTCTTTCTCAGTTACGGCTGTCGACAAACAGAAAACAAGAACGGTCTAATGCCATTTGTGACAAGTTTGTTTCTCATTAGCCATTATAGAGTTCATTGGACCACACTTTGATAAAATGGAGGGATGAAATGGGCCACAAAAAGACCCATTATCCCTAGCCTAAGCAAGACTAAGATGGAACAGGTACTGGCAGGTTCCATGAACAAGAGGAATTTAGGTTATTTGTGGCTTTGCCACTTACACTGAGTGGACTAACCCACTGGGCAAAGAGCATTAAACCTTTTATCTTATCGATGGTGGTGTTAATTTTGGAATCCCTAGTGAGGTGTGAGCTTGTGTTAAAATGCTGATAACTAGCTAGCGATTTAAAGGGATAGTTCATCCAAAAATGAAAATTCTGTCATCATTTCACCCTCTCACCCACCCTTTCACCCTCTCTGTCATCATTTCACTCTCTCACCCTCAAATTGTTCCAAACCTGTCTAAATTTCTTTGTTCTGCTGTACACAAAGGAAGATATTTGGAAGAATGTTTGTATCCAAGCAGATCTTGCCCCCCATTGACTACCATTGTATTTTTTTTCCTACTATGGTAGTCAATGGGGGACAAGATCTGCTTGAACGAATATTCTTCCAAATATCTTCCTTTGTGTACAGCAGAACAAAGAAAATTATACAGGTTGGGAACAGCTTGAGGGGGAGTAAATGATGACAGAATTTTCATTTTTGGGTGAACTATCCCTTTAAGGAGCATGAGAGAACAGATTGTTACTGACATACAATAACATTTCATATTGGTTATCTTCAGCTCCTCTAGTTTCAAATTAGTCTTAGTTTGGACACACAAACAGCCATCAAGTGGCCAGCCTGCATGGAAACTCCTAAAATAATGTTTAAAAAGCATCCCAAACATGCACCTCATGAAGCAGGTCACTAAATAATTCCCATTATGTTGAAGCATTAATAAGTTACTTTAAAAAAATAAAAGATTTTTTATACTATTAAATTAAATGTATAATAATATTATGAAAATTATTTTAAATAAAATTAAATTAAAAATAAAATAAATAATTCATTCACCAAGTTTCAAATGCATTTCTACAAACTGATTACAAAAGCTGTGTAAACGAACTCTTGCTCATTATGCTTAACATCGACACCCTGTGGCCATATTGCAAGAATAACTCAACTGTCTCTCTTGATAAATAGAGATCACATTAATTACACTCTGTTTTCATGAGGGAAAACCATTCCTTGGCAACGATTCAGTAACAACATGTGGAGAGATAAAAAACATAAAATAATGAGCTCTCTGTAACTTTTAATCCAGAACCCTTTACAGTGACCAGGTCAGGTTAGTAGCAGTTCACAGGAAATGATTAAAAGAATTTCTCCATGGACTGTAAAAATGATTACAAACAGTCATGTCCAGATGGATGAGGTTCCATCTCGGGGTGTAGGTTTGTTTTGGAAAGAGTATGTTTGTCTGTGTGTATTAGTGGTTTGTATGAGTCTCGTGTGCAATTTAAAAAGATGTCAACACCTCTCTACTGATGACATCCGGCCGTGTTTAGACAAAGGTGCATTCTATGAGCCTGACGTCTCATCAGAGAGGTATTTAACTCTGTCCTGTCCCTCCTCTTGCCTGAGGCCAAATACTGGAGGTGTGATGAACAGGTCTCTACAAGCAACACAACTATATTCCTCCAGAAACATGTCATCTTTGTTTTCTGATTTAGGACCAGGTTCCCCCCACTAAACATTACTGTAACCTCTAATTAAAGAGCTGACTGCAGATCAGCGGAAATGATTAGGTCCAAATCATTGGGTTGAGTGCATCCCAAAGTTGGCCTGAGACACTAAAATCTGACTTTTTAGCAATGGTGAAAAAAGAATCAAAACAAAAGAGTTTACCGTTGTATTTGTCATCTGGATACTTTTTTGTATACTGTTTTATGAATACTATGAATTTGGACATTTTACTCCTTTCACATACTGTTTTTCGCCTACATTATAGTAGGGAAGTATGTATATTCAGATTCAGCATTGTAGAAAATTATTGTAATTTTAATAATAAAAATGCTATGGTAAAAACCAGCTGGTTAACAGTAAGTTTCATTACTATATACAGTAAAAACTGTAATAAATCTAATGGTAAAATACTGTTTTTCAATTTGTACAAGTGAGAAAAACAGGTCATCTTATAATTTACAAATTGACATTTCCGACTGTTATCAGTTATGTACGTTTTATATATCATCTTATGTTGTTAAATAAATGATTATTGCATTACTTTAGTGTCATGTGTCAGGATTATGATTAATTCTGTTTAGTTTCACTGTGTTTGGTTTCATTTTCAGTCCTTTACTTTGCAGTTCTGTGTTCCCTAGTTAGTTTCCTTGGTTGTTAATTAGTTCCATGCACCTGTTTCTGTTCAGCTGATTACCTCACCCCATGTATTTGAGTCCTGAGTTCTTTCTGTTCTGTGTTTGGTCTTGTTGTGCACCAAATTGTTACATCATGTTGTATTTGTGTGAATGAAACTGTGCATCTTCTATATAATAGTATTTACATCAGCTTGTGAAAAAGCTACTTAGCTTTGATTCTTTACTACTTGTGTTTTTACGGTGGTTGTAAGTATATTATAAAGGAACAAAACATATTTTAATACTTCAGTACATTGGTATATTAGCATTTTCAGTTAATGAGGCATACGTCTTTTACTGCAAATTTAAGTTTAGTCTGTAAAACCTAAAAAATAAAATAATACAGTCAGGGAGACTGAACTATGAACTACTGTAGCATTCATTTACAGCAACGCTCTGTGTAGCATAATAGTCATAACAGCTCCCCCGCTGGACACCAGCCAAAAATATCTCCATGCCAGAAGAGCAGCCCAGCAGAGAACGAGTGCAGGACCACTCAAAGAGCAATTAAATTGGCCAAATCGGTTCACAGAACAAAGGAACCATATCACTAAATCACCATAAGTCAACCTGCTCTCCTCAATCCCTGTCTTATATGGCTTCCTGTGCCCCACCTCGTCTTCTGCTCTCTCTCTTTCATATTAGCCTTCTAAATGATGCTTCAGAGACAGAGGTGGGAGGAAGTGACTTGTGCAGACAGCGCACAGATACCGAAGGCTCTAATTTACGCTGTGTGTGCTTGGGGAGGATTATCTATATGGAAACTGGCTATTGCTGATAATGCTGTGGCTAATTAGGACCCTAGATGGCTTTGCACAGTAAATCAAGAACAGACAAGTTGTCGTTTCATCTCACAGTCAGCGCTTTATCGGGACTGCATTTTTTGTTGAACAAAAGACTTTTGCCTTGTTATTTAGTCCTGGCTTTTTTAAGGATCTCTGCCTGGAATCTTTATGACTCATACAGTAACCCTTGCAAACACATACTGGGGTGGTACATTGGAAAAGTAATGGTAATGCTTGGTTACTTTTAAATGTACTATGGCACTACATGTTTTTCATTCATGTACTATGGCAATTGCATGGTACTTCAAAAAAATTCTATGGTATTTTTCCATGAAAAAATATATGGTATATTTTTTAACAACATACTCTTGACTTTGTAAGAATATCAAACAACAGCTGTTAAATAACTGTGTGAATTTCATGAATAAATATATTTTATAATAATAAATGTTTAAAAATAATAAATATTACTATATTTCACCTCAAAATTAAAAATAATAATATTATAATATTAATTAAAGTAATATAATAATAATAATTATTATTATTACCATTATTATTATAAATAAAAAAATATTGTATTATTTTAGTATATTTCTATTATTTTTATTGTATTATTATGTTGGGGGAAAAAAGTGTTCTTAAATAAATTGCATTTTGATATTGTTTTGAGGATACATTTCCCCCAAAAATTTTCATTACCATAATGCATTTTTAATTTAAAACTGCAATAAATTCAGCACAACAAAAAATGTAAATAAATTTAATCTCAACATTTAATTTTTGCATTAATGCAGTAATTATGCAGCCAGCTTACAACTGAGCAAAGTCGGTTAAATGTCCACAACTGTCATATTATTATATTATATTATATTATATTTTTAATGAAATATGACCAAGAAGACAATTGTTCTCTTCTTACCAGCTTGATATGCGTAAAATTTTTACCGCTTTTCCCCTAATTGGGTAAATATATATATACATACTGTACATATATATATTTTTTTCACCCAATTAGGGGAAAAGCTGTAAAAATGTTCCTTAAAATGTAGAGACTATCCTCAAACATTGTGTGCTGCAAGGGTATTTTGGGGAAAGGTGTGTCTAAATGAGCTTTTATCTCCACACAAACTCAGATAAAAATCACACTCCCACACTGAACACTGAAGAGCTCCTTAGACACTAGACACAAGTGGAGTATTCTTCCCCTCTCCTGTCTGTCATCTTCAAGCTTTTTGTTCACCTCTCCTGATCCGTCAGCCAGTGCCAAGTCTGTCCATCCAGACACCGAGGCAACTATTCACCCTGTGCTAGTCACGTCAAGGGACGCCAGCCTGGTCCAGAGAGCGGCCAATCTGACAACTGCCACTGCCAAACCAACTTCTGCCAACTGACTTCTACCATAGCAACAATGCTAAAAAGATCATATATTAACATGCAATTACAGCAAGGGTGGATCTTTGAAATGTATGCTGTTGTTTAGCTTTTCATTGAATGTGGATGCAAAAATTAGGCATTATAACCCAAACTGCATTGCTACTGGTTTGCGGGATGTTTTGTAACTTTTAGCACAGTTCTCAATGTTTAATCTATGTCTTTTCTGCAGATGATGGCAGCCTGCCAATCACAAATGAGCATCTTTGCATTTCTCCTAAAATCCAAATATGGCGTAGAAATTAGCAAGTCTGAAATTCACACCAGCACCGCAGTTCCACCGCATGCCATTAAGCTCCAGCTTTGAAACTCGCTAAAATTAAGCCCGGGAGTTTATGGTCTCCCATTAAAATTTTTAAGCTGCCTTGTGGCTTATGCTAACCAGAGATTTAAACTCAGAATGGCGGGATGTATATCAACAGCCTACAGCAGCATCAACCCTTCAGAAGTCTTCAAATTAGTTTCTTTTCCCGATTTTGGCATAAACCGCAGGCGCAAAACAGGTGCTCTGCCCTCGCCAGAAAGAGTAAATCAAGTAGCACGGGATGGTGAAACACCGTTCAGGAATGATCCATGTCTATAATTAACTGTTTTTGCTTGGTTTGAAGTGATGAGGGCATATTCCTGTTGAATGCTGTACACCTGGGCATCTGGATGACCTCAGACAATGACATCTGGATGACATCTGTCTTAGCATGTGCGCATGCATCTCCTGTGTATGTCATCTGTTTTTGCTGCCTTTAAGCTAACATGATGAATCATAACTTAGTCAGATCATCTACCCGTGTACTGTATGTCGGAAGGTTATTATCGTTAACTAAAACTTATTCGTTATTCGAAATAAAACATTAATTTAATAACTAAAAATGTAACAAATTAAAATGAAAACTGAAAATAATAAACGCTAATTCAAAATATTAATAAAAACTATAATAGTACAGAAATAGTGGTACGTGTTCGCATTTACACTTCATCTAAATCACTCCTAAAATGAACTCCACATCTTTCATTTTTACCCTAGATCTGCAAGATATGTAATCTGTTAGACAGGAAACATTTGGTCTAGCCTCTTCTGGTCTTTGAAAAATGCATCAAAACCCCCTTCTCTGTCTAGACACCTAGTATCACATATCGAACACAAACACAAACTCGCACATATCCATTGATTACTTCACATCTGTCCTGGAGCTAGCAACAGAGAAATGACAGAACAGAAACCAGCGGTTTGGATGTAGAAAGGAGGACTTTCCTTCTCTTTTCCCACCCAACTGGAGATTCCCCAAAAGAAAGAGGTGATCCTACCTCGCTGTGAGTATTAATGGCTGAGAATCGTCTCCGTTAAGTCCTCGCGATGCACTTCCTTCAATGCCTCCCTCTCTTCTCCCTGTTACTGTGCTCCTGAAGAGTGGTGGTGTGGTCTGAAAGAGGGGGTGGCTGGCGAAGAGAAAGAAAGAGAAAGGGTGAGTGAGTGAGCGAGAGAGAAAGAGGGAGAGCAAAGAATCAAAAGCTCCAGGGTAAAGACGGCGAAACTTGAAACCACCGGTGGCCCTCAGACAATCATTTCCCCCTCTCCTTTCTCTCTCCTCCACTCATCATCCTCAGAGTAAATCCCTTCCTGGTGCGTAAGAACAGCTATTTTTTCCCTCCAATCCAGATTCAATAAAGAAAATGAATAGGAGAATTGTACATCCAGCAGGGCTGTACGTAAAAACGTAACCTGTCAGTCGACTTCCTTCTTTTAACCACATACTCGCATACAGAAATTTTTCATTTTCCCACACTCGGGTTCTGCTCTCAATAGTATGATTCTTCCAGAGAGGAGAAGCCATGGCAACATTTTCTAATAAAAGGAAAGGGCTGAGGTCAGGTGCACTGTGGCCGGCCATGAGAGAGTGTCTGACTGAGCATTTGGGGAGGGATAACAACTGTACTAAAGACAGCAGTCTCCTGAGAGGCATGGAGGACTATGGGATATAGGTGGTGATTACACTGCACACTTTTCATCTTCATCTTCTCTCTCCCCTGCGTGCTTTTCATTGTTCCTCACGTGCCCGTGCATGCACACATAGACATGTACGGAGTACACAGACACATATTTATGGTCATACAGGCCCCTGTGCAAAAACACCCAATCAGATCTGTGTGTGTGTGCGGTGAGAATGTGCACAGCCAAATGTCACAGAAAAAGTATTACATTTTATCCAGCATACACATCTACATTTAAAAATAAATAAATAAAAATTCAGACAGAAATGCAGCAATATTAAAATTCTGGCTAACACTGATAAGCTGGCAATTATTATGTTATTAAAATGAAAATTCTATTCTATTTTATCAAATTTCAAAGAAAAAAAATCATTTTAAATGCAATAAGTGAGTTTAGGCATCACAACATTACAGTATAATGTACAATTTGAAATTAATTACATTTTGAGATTGGAGAAATATTACATTTGACAGCTTATTAAATTATTTTTCAATTGGCAACAATAACATAAATAGGAAAAACACTAATTAAAATATATTAAGCTAGAAAATAAACAGTTATTTTAAATTGTAATAATATTTTACAAAATTGCCGTTTTTACTGTACTTTTAATCAAATAAATGCAGCTATATATATATATATATATTTGATTGAAAGTAAAAACAGCAATATTGACAGTAATATTAATACACACATTATATATATGTATAGTCAAACCAAAATTTATTCAGACACCTTGAACATTTCATTCATTATTACATTTTATTCACTGTAGTTTAAAAAAATGGTAATAAAATATAAAAAGATCTCAGAGTTAAACTGTGTCAGAAAAAATTCATCTTAAATATGTCAGATAACACTTAAGCAAAACATGATCAGGTCAAAGTGTCTGAATAATTTTGGTCCCAAATTTTTATCAATTTTACTGGTATTTCACTGTATGAAGAATTTTTGGGTATGTCACAGTTTACTTTATTTTGCTATCCTCACTTACATAAATGAACTATAGTGTCCTGCACCCACTAGTAAAAAAATATTTAAAAAATATATCTAGCATCTGAATAATTTTTGGTTTGACTGTAATATATATATATGATTACGACATCTACAATTTACTGTTGGTCTGAAACTAAATAAGCATGATATATATTTTCCATATTGGTTACCAAATTTGAAAAATCTCCAACATCGACTAATAACTCAATTGGAAATATGGAAAACATATATCATGCTTATTTAGTTTTAAACCAACAGTTCCCCCAAATGTTTTCGCAACTAGCCAAACTAATCATAAAAAAAACATATAAAAAAAATAGAATGCACATTTATGGTTTGCAATTTGAACCTTTTCTGAAAAAGAAACCTTGCCTTAACAAGAATTTATCAGCTGAATAAGACATTTCGTATTCAGTGAACGACCAAATTCAAACTGCAGTAGGGTTAGTGTGACTAATCTTCATGAATTGCCTTTATTTTTTTATCTTTTCTCAACGACTTTTTTGTTTACATTGTATGCCTAATATTACAAAGTCTTAGATAAGATTATCAGTAGCCTTCCGGCTTGTTTTTCCGAAAACCACAGAAATTATCCCTTAAAAATCGGCACATGTGCCAGTGCGCCTGTGAGTAATTACTGGAGTGCTCTGAGCCTTTATATTTCCCTATAACCACACACACCCACAAGACTTCCCGGCCCTCTCCACGCTTCTACTCGTGTTTAACGTTACGGTTTTCGGCAAGGTCGGAGGTTAAGTGTTGTCAGACCCACTACTGTAGAGTAGCCGTGTTTGTGGGAAAGTGGCTCTAATGGCCAACATACAAGTCGAGTTACTGCAGGCCTGCTGGGAGTGCAGTAACACTTTTCCATATTTTATAAAGCAGTTTTTCAGAACACTGTGGCAAATGGCACAATATCTGAAGCTACAACGAAAACCTCTCATCTGTTTCTCTGTTGCAATAAACTGGGCTTTGGCTTTTGCTGGGGGTTTTTGTGTGTGTGTGTGTGTGTGTGTGTGTGCGTGTGTGTCTGTGTGTGTAAAAAGGATATTGCTGCTCTGAAGACAGCTTGCTATCATTGGGAATAAATAAAGCTTCACCTACACAGCACATCTGTGTATGGTATTACTCTGCTTTGTAACTAAATCAGTGTGTTCTGCCCAAGAGAGAATGGTGGGAAAATACCATGACAACTTCTTTGTTCAAGTAAAACAAGTCTATTGTTACCGGATCTTCACGGCTCTGCGGAGCTTGCGCGTTCCCCCAACTGCCGCTCCTCTAATTCTCTCTTTCTCATATGGTTTTACCTGGTCTAACAGAACAAAAAGACACAACAAAGACCTCTTTCTCCCACAGCAGGTGACCAGGTCAACCGTACCGCAGAGTGTTGACATATAGCGCCCTTATGAGGGTGTAGAACTTAACATGGAACAACCACCTGTCTCTAGATGGAGAAAAAACAGAGCAAGAGAGATTACGGTGTCCTACACTTTGACAGTATTATGACCCACAAAGTTTAGACAGTGTCCAGATCCTGTCACTTACAGCACACGTGATCCAGAGAGGTTAGCAAACTGACCTTTTGGATTGTCCAGTGATCATTAACCAGGCCATGCAGGGAACGTGCTGTACATGGCCAAGTTAAACATTGCAACATGGCAAAGTTTAAAAGTTTATCAAACAAAACGGCTTATAGTCTTGACCTGACAGAGACACAAAACTCTTAAAGAGACAAAACAATATTACCACCTCCATTTCAAGTGTAAAGCTTGAGGACATATTGAGGAAATTAAACAATTAAAAAGTTTATTTTCCCCTGCAATAATTTATTAATACCGCTCAAATGTTTGGGATTGATTCCTTTTCTTTTTTTTTTGTACGGCTCATCATGTCACAGTTCCCATCATTTCTGGACTCCATCTCCCATCCTCACTCCACCACTCAGTAATCACCTGCACCTGCAAGCCATCCACTCATCACCACAGCAGTACTTAAGCACACCACTCACCTCAGTCAGTTGTCTGGTCTTGTTTGTATGAAGGACTCCTTCTGCCACTCACTTACCTGCATTCCTGTGTTTACCCTGCTGTTGTCAATAAATCGCCATCTACTTGCATTTCCTGTTGTCTCTGACCCTTCTGTCCATAACAGAAGACCAGACCAATACCGAAAGACTACAGCAGCATCATGGGTCTCTTTCTCCTCCCAGGTGGACCGCCTGTGGAGTCTCCAGCAGAATGGTCATCCGCTGTAGAGGTATGTGGAGGAGTTTTCTGAGCTCTCTTGTTTGGTGGGCTGGCCAGATTCTCCTCTTAATGCGTGTTTTCTGATGGGTCTGGATAGGGATATAATTCGCTTATAATAGCGAACCTGCCTGTTATTTCTCTCTAGTCGAGTCTATTAATCTCATTCTCTATTTAAATGGTTCTAATTTTGAAGTAGAAGAAGTTAAAGAGAGAAAGTATCCTCCTTGTCCAGCCCCATCAGAAACACACGTGGCCTGGTCCGCTCACTTCCTGCCGGTTCCCTCCACATATCCCTCCAGCGAATCTGTCCATTCCTGCCTTCCTGTATTTCCTCGAGGACCCAAGTGGGTTTCCAACAGCGCTGACCTGGGGGCTACAGTGGTAGACCCCATGTTAACTTCGGTCAGGTCAGCACTAAAGTCTGCCTTCCAGTCACTACTGTTGACGCCACTTCAGAGCCTCGGTGTAAGATGGCCGCCGCCATTCAGAGCCTCGTCGCAAGTTGGTCGCCGCCACTACAGAGCCTCGTCGCAAGATGGCCGCCGCTACTTCGGAGTCTCATCGCAAGATGACCACCACCATTACAGAGCCTCATCGTAAGATGGCCACTGCCACGCCTGAGCCCTCGTTCATGATGGCCACCGCCACGCAGGAGCCCTCGGACAATATGGCCACCGCCACGCATGAGCCCTCAGTTAATATGGCCGCCGCCACGCACGAGCCCTCATTTAAGATGGATGCCGCCTCAACTGAGCTCTCAACCATTATGGCTCCCACACTTGTGCCCCTTAGCCTACTAGTGGAGTATGAGGGGATGGTCTGGAATCCTGAATCCGCCCCAGACTCCGCTCCAGCCCAGGGATGCGTGGATCCTCCCAAAGAAGTTTTGTTTGGGGGGGGGCATATACCCGTGGTCGTAGTGGCCAAGGCCACGGAGGCCTCACTGCCATGGCTCCCCGAGGCTCCCAACCCGCCATGGTGCCTAGAGCTCCTGGACCTGCCCTGGAGACCTCCGTACCTGTCTTCACCTCCACCCTCACCTGTCTGTAGGTCTCCAGGGCGCCCGCCCCCCCTCCTCCCTGGTTGTTTCATCCACAGCACGTGGACGCGCCTACCGGGAGGGGGAGGTACTGTCACAGTTCCTGTCGTTTCTGGACTCCATCTCCCATCATCCTCCCTGGCCCTCACCTGCACTCACTCCACCACTCAGTAATCACCCACACCTGCAAGCCATCCACTCATCACCACAGCAGTACTTAAGCACACCACTCACCTCAGTCAGTTGTCCGGTCTCGTTTGTACGAAGGACTCTCCATGTTTGTTTCCTAGACTTCCAAGTTTTACTACTCCAGCGTGTTTACCCAGTGTCCGTGTGATATCTTCTATGTGTGAGTTCACCTACCATCTCCTTGTGTTCCTCCAGCCTACCAACCTTCAACCATCCACGAACCTAAGACCAAGGACAGTATCAGCTTTCTGTTATCTCTTCACAAAGACTCCTTCTGCCACTCACTCACCTGCATTCCTGTGTTTACCCTGCTGTTGTCAATAAATCACCATCTACTTGCATTTCCTGTTGTCTTCGACCCTTCATCAAGGCTGCATTTTTGATCAAAAATACAGTAAAATAGAAATTTTGTAAAATATTATTAAAATTTTAAATATTTATTCATATTTAATATATTAAAATGTAAAGTATTCCTGTGACGTAAAGCTGAATTTTCAGCATTGTTACTTTAGACTTTAGTGTCATATGATCGTTTAGAAATTATTCTAATATGCTGTTTTGGTGCTCAAGAAACATTTCTTATTATCAATGTTGAAAATGGTTGTGCTGCTTAATATTTTTGTGGAAAGACATTTTTTTAAGAAGTTCAAAACAACTTTTTGTAAAATTATAAATGTTTTTACTGTCACTTTTTATAAATTTAATGCAATCTTGTTGAAAAAGGTATTAATTTCTTTAAAAATCTAACTTTTGAAAGGTTGTATATAATCTTTCAAAGTTATATTAATGTATTTTTAAATGAAATGCCCACTATAGCAGATTTATGTTATGGGAAACATTGACACTAAGGCCTACTGTATCGAGAATACAGAATCACAAAAAAAAAAATTTAATACTAATGATTTATTTATTTAGCATGAAAAATAATGTGTATCAACAGCTTTAAAGTGAAAGAAATTGCAATAACAAACAGTTGTTTTGGATAGATACTGTTTCCTTAGTGAAAATGGGATGTATCAATAAGGTAATTATTCATTACCATGGTAAATATTAAAGTACCAGAGAATTCACATCACTTGTTTGAAAGGGAAGGCTTCGTTTAAAAAAAAACTTTATCTGTCAAACAATAATATTTAAAATAAAAACATTGATCTAGATAAGAGAGAGTGGTTTTGTTGGAAAAATACAGAGGAGGTGACATTACAATTTGTCCATATTAGGAAGCCATCCATTGACTTTAATGGCTCTGAAGACATGAGAGCAGGCTCTTTTCCCATGCCCTATCAGCAGAGCTGTGGTAAATCAGGACAGATGAGCAGAGACCATTCAGCGCCTGACAGAGATGAGTTTGTAAGGGAGAAGGACATGGGCTGCAGGACATGTGTTAACTGCATGCTAATAAAGCTGACCATTACTGGACTGCAGTGCCATGACTATTGCTGGCCGCAGAGATGAGGGCAACGTCAAGGCCAAGAGATCTTGGAGAGGTCAGAAAACACTCACATAAAAAAAGCTAAACAGAGTGGAAAAAGCAAAATGCACATCCAACAGTCAGTACAGATATCTCATTGCTGATTTCTCTATTAGCATTAGCATTTTTGACAACAACACAATACCCAACCTGGGAGCCATATTAGCAACAGAAGTCATATATGCCACAGATGAAGTAAACAACTGTGCAAATGAGGACAGATGCATCTGGAGGCCAAAGTAAAGAACGATTAAGCAAATTAGCTCTTGAAATAGTTCTTCAGTTCATCGCTGCCTCAGATATTTGCATAGTCTGATTAAAGACGGATACACACTGTGTGATTTTTTTCAGTCCTTTACGATGAGATCTTGCACAAAAGCTAAAATGATCCAAATCTAATGATAATTCCTGAGTTTTCAAATATATTAATACTAAGGACTCCGTGCCCTAAATGGCAAAAGAAATCTCTTATGGGTCCTGAAATTTGTTTCACACAGCAAAATTGTGCCTTAAATTGTACAGTATACACCGGGCTTGAGCCCATGACCCATTCTATCCCGAAGAGGATGTCATCATGGGAGGCTGTTTGGCTGTGGTTGTGCCCAGTGGGATGAAGCTCCAGTGGTTCCAGTTCTATTCTTAGCATTGCCCCTCTCTCTCTCTCTCTCTCTCTTTCTCTCTCTATCCGCTCTGGGCTGTGAAACAGTGAGGATGACTCTTGTTCAGCATCCTTTCCCACACTGCTTGCTTGCTACCCACCCTCCCTGAGGAGGTCACATATCCTCATTCCCCTCAAGAACTCCATTTCCCAGAATCCTCCTAATGACAACAATTATCATCACCCTTTCTGCATATAGTAAGATATAGACATAAGTGGGCATGACTCAACACAATTTTCATGCATTTCATTTTCTTCAGATAAAAGACCCTCTAAACCACTCCAGATTGCAAAATACTTCTATTAAATGGCAAAAGGCAGTAAGCGCAGATTTTCCTCGAGCAATTAAAGAACTTTCAAAGTAGGCCAGCAGTAATACATGAAAGACACATGTCCTCTTTTCTGTTCAAGTCCATCTAAATCCTCCTTGGGCTGCCACTGACTGCTCCTGAAACTTGAAGTGTTGACTGAAAAAAAGGCTTAAGACTGGCTCATAATAAAGGAAGAACTGAAGAGAAAAAGGCTATGCGTCATTGCAGCCATTGCATTTTTAACCAAAATTTACAAGGTCAGAATTCTCTGAGGCTGTGCTTGAAAACTGAGTAGTTGCTCACTGCATATTGCACAGTATAGTTCCTGCTATGTTGCTTTCTGTATGCAACAATAAATGTTTAAAAAGTAGTATGCTACACTGTTACCTCAATATGATATTCAATTCAGTGTGTTGCATTCAGTTAAAGGATTAGCTCACTTCAGAATTAAAATTTCCTGATAATTTACTTACCCCCATGTCATCCAAGATGTTCATGTCTTTCTTTCTTCAGTCGAAAAGAAAGGTTTTTGAGGAAAACATTCCCGGATTTTACTCCATACAGTGGATTTCAGTGGGGATCAATGGGTTGAAGGTCCAAATTGCAGTTTCAATGCAGGGCTCTACATGATCCCAGACTAGGAATAAGGGTCTTGTCTAGTGAAACAATCAGCCATTTTCTAAAAAAAATAAAAATGTATATACTTTTTAACCACAAATGCTCATCTTGCACTAGCTCTGCAATGCGCATTACATAATCACATTGGAAAGGTCATGTGTGACCAGCAGCAGGGTAGGGTAATTTTCTCCTTCAACTTCAAAATCATCCAACATCTTTGTTTTACCTTTTTTTGTAAAGGGTGTTTGACTTAGTCTTTGCATGTTTGCTATGTAAACACAGGTTCGGTACTTCCGCATACATCACACGTGACCTTTCCAACATGAATACGTAATGCGTGGCACATCACAGAGCTAGTGCAAGACGAGCATTTGTGGTTAAAAAGTTAAAAAGATCCTTATTCCTCATCTGGGATCGTGAAGAGTCCTTTGAAGCTGAACTGTAACTGCAATTTGGACCTTCAACCTGTTGAAGTCCACTATATGGAGAAAAGAAATTACATGTTTTCCTCAAAAACCTTAATTTTGTTTAGCAGTATGGTAGTATGCCACACAGCAGTATGAAGTCTATTGCCTTAAACACTGTCACTGACAGGGAGAAACTGGCTAAATCCCTCTGGGAAAGATAACCAGAGACCAAATCTACTGAATCATCAGTCAGAGAGTCACAGTTATATAACAGTCCCACAGTGAGGATCAACAGCCACGAAGGACGGTGTCAGAAAGAAAAGGTGGTAGGTCAGAAGCAAGGATATGATCCAATGGTTCATCCTGCTCTATATCCGTAGTTTAGCATTAACTCAGCAGGCCTCTCAGCATGTAAGACCAAACCTCTTCTAAAGCCTTAAGATGGAAAAGAAACATCCAAGCACCATCAATTTTCAGCTTTTCTACAACAAAGTTGAACAGGGTGTTAAAATAAAGCTGAAGCCTTTTCTTGCTTTCACAACATCATTAGTAAAGACAGGCAACTGTTTTATGCAGTGGATGAAAAGGCTAATCTAATTAGCCAGCGTGTTTTTAGGGATCTTTGATGATTAGACCTCATGCTGGCCCTTATCAAAGAGGGTTTCTAAATTCATTAGCGAGGGCCGTAGTGAATACACACCCTGTCTATTGACTACACTTGCCCTTGTCCTTGCTGCGAGCAGTGTCTTAACGTTACGGAAAGATCCATTTAGAGATGTGTTCTCTGCTTGTCACTTTTAATTAAATAGACTCTATTTTTTTCAGGTCATTAGCTCAATCAATAGTCTTTATATTGAAATGAAATTAAGCAAATACATAATCTTCCCTTCTGTGCACGTCAAAATCGAAACAGGTTTCGAGCCATTGCAAAGTCACTACATGGTTGTCACGTCAAGGAAGCACGGCAGAGATTAGAGCAGATTGTGTCAGACATCTGCCGTGACGAAAACACTTGGCACGTGGCAAGGAGGCTGCCACAGAGAAAAGAGAGCTTAACAAAAGGAGGCAATCACAGCATGGGGCTTTGTGTGGAAGTGGAGGAAGGGTAGGAGCTCCTATTCAAGTCAATTATGTTTTAGCAGCTGCTATTGGTGCAGCCCTCTAATGACAGCCCCTCCTGACTTTCCTTGTCCCACCCACTTATCAGCTGAACACAAAAAGGAGAGACAGAGAGGACAAAGAAAGGATGCTTCATTCCCATTAATGTGTAATTGTTAATTACTTGAGTGCATCAAGCTATAATTGTAAAATTGTTATTTTCATGCAATTGCTAAAAGCCTTGGATACCTAGTGGTTGACGCACTTGCTTCATTACACAAGTGGCAATGAGGAAATTATAATAAAATAATGTATGCAATCATTTTAATCTAAAATAAATTACAGTGAATTTAAGGTATGCATTTTTCCTGGAAACTGAACAGATGACCTTGGTGAAAAGAAAATAAATAAAAAAAAAATAAATAATAATAAAATAAAATAGCAAATTTAAGGTATGCATTTTTCCTGGAAACTGAACAGATGACTAAAATAAAACGAAACCAAACGAAACCAAACCAAACGAAACAAAACAAAACAAAACAAAACAAAACAAAACAAAACAAAACAAAACAAAACAAAACAAAACAAAACAAAACAAAACAAAACAAATTTAAGGTATGCATTTTTCCTGGGAACTGAACAGATGACTAGACTAAAATGAAATGAAATGAAATGAAATGAAATAAACAAAACAAAACAAAACAAAACAAAATAAAATAAAATAAAAACAAATTTAAGGTATGCATTTTTCCTGGGAACTGAACAGACGACTTTGGTGAAAATAAAATAAAATAAAATAAAATAATAAAATAAAATAAAATAGCAAATTTAAGGTGTGCATTTTTCCTGGGAACTGAACAGATGACTTTGTAAAAAAATAAATAAATAAATAAAAATAAAAATAGCAAAACATTTTTAATACAAAATGATTTACATGAAGTAAAAGTATTTATTTATTCATTTATTTATTTATTGGCTAGTATTTGTGCCTAGGAATTGAACCCATGACATTGGCATTAGTGCCATGTTCTACCAGCTGATAATAAAATAAAATAAATCCTTTTTTTGATGCATTCAGAATTACAAGGCTACAAATTGAATCCAATCATATATATTACAATCAGTAACAGGAAGTAGTAACTCCATCTGAAAGCATTCTCCACTACAGTACAAGTGCAGACAGCCCAACTGTACACATACTGTACTACGGCTACCAGACTGTTCAGTTTAGAGACTCCAGCATCCTGTAACTCACAGATTCTTCCTGTTCACTCGACATTATGAAAGCTCATCCAGCTGCCTGTCTGCATCATTTATTGAAGGGAGCGGATTAACCGGCTCCAGCTCAACCAGAAGGGCACCATAAACCCACATCCCATCATTCTCTGCTGACACAGACTGCCAGTCATATTTCACAGTAAATCACACCCCCAAGAGGATATTATGCTGACTATCTGTTTTGAGACATGCCTATCATTTGAAAAGCATATAAATGAGACACATGGCTGGATAAACCAATGTTACAGCTTTCAGATTAAAACTGCTTTGCAAGCATGCTCTTCTAAACAACTCCGTTGCTGCAATTTCAGTAGCCTAAGTGAAATGCTTCATGCCTTGTCCTGCAAAGCTATATTTGGAGGAAAGCCACTGATAGCAGCGTAGATAGCAAAGCAAAAAAACGTTTTCAGGTACTGCAGAATTTTCTGATCCCATTCTCCCCTCTTCTTCCCATCATTTCATACTCTATCTACAGTTCCTGTCAATAAAAGTGCCAATTAGGACAAAACAAATGAAAACCCCAAAGCAAAATATTATTTTAAACACTTGTCAAATAGGTTTAAATATGCACTTTTATGAATCTACTTTGCGTAAATACATTTTACTTGAGTGATAATTAAAATATATCAGGGTGAGATGAAAATATGATGAAAATGAAACTTATCACTAACAGGAAGTTTCTTACCTTGTATACATAAAGTCTGTGATTAAAAGGAATGTTATCAGTAACAGGAAGTTTCTTACCTTGTATATATAAAGGCTGTGATTCAAAAGAATTGTTGATATTCATCATGAATCAGAATATCCGGCTATATTTGTGAAACTTTTAAATAATCACTGCGGTTAGATAAGTGTTAGCTATCGGCATTAGTCAGTGTGCTGAGTCAGCAAGTTATCAGTCAGTTTATGTCCTACAAGACTATAGATCATATATGCATCAAAGGTACATCATCTGAAAGGTTTATGTCCTGTTTGTTCCATCTTCCGTGTGATGCACGCTTACACACCCGCCTAATGCCTTATCTGTGAATAATCAAGGGAGTTCTGGAAAACAAGAATATTTGCCTTCAACTCTTTTGTCTTGAAGCACGAGTAACCGAAGGAGACCACACCTTTACATGCTTCACCTGTGTGACAAATAAAGGTGCTATGATGTCATTTGACAACCTTCTCATGCAATTCAACTGACCTTTCACATTCCAAACTTCAATTTAAAAGCCCAGTTGGGATCTTATTTATTAATACTCTCCTATTTTAATTTATAGTCATTATTATTTCCCTCATTAAAAAGTTGAACAGGTAAAGAAATTAACATAGAAAAATAAATTTAAAATCTGTTACTGGACATGTTTGCTCATAAAATTAATGATGGCTGCAAATATTCCATTTCTGCAGTGGCATCTGTAACTGAAAACTGTTGCTTTTTGCATTATGCTACATTATGCTAGCTGTCAGAAGTCCAAGAAAGATGGATGATATTATTCAGCACAAGATTTGTGACTGAATCTCTATGTGAATTATTGTGAATAAAGAAATAACTTTAAAACAAAGCAATTTTGATTATAAACAAACAAACAAATGTTTCAATTAATACTGACAAGTATCATATAAACAAGTATTATATAAATAGAATATTGTGCCTTTAGCGCAGCAACATGCAACGCCATACCCAACTCACTGGGTATGCACATGACGTCACTGTCGGCCGAGTTGCAGCATTGGTTTTTAGTATGAATGCTGCAAAAAACACACAAAACACATTCAAAACAGGAAAGAGCTTTGCAAGTGATTGTACAAATAGATTTGACAAGAAATCTGAGGTATATTTTTACAGACTGCCGAAAGGCTAAAGAAAAGAGAAGCAAATGGATCGCTGTAATTCACAGAAACAAGTAGACTCCAGGCAGCGAAACATGGATTTGCAGTTATTCTTTTGTCAATATGTTGAATTTTGGGGGAAAATCATACCCTATATATTGTATTGTTATATATTGTATTGACAACTCATCAATTGAATATTTACCATCTTATATTCTGCATAATTGGGTGTTTTTAAATAAACACTGACAAAAACTATACAAGTTTTAGGACTGGATGATATATAACATTGATATAAGTGATCACCCAGATTTAGATCTACCTATATTGTATTTATATAAAGCGTTCACAGGGAAATTTGCTTTATGTATTTCCCCGCCGTCAAAATCAGGCACTTTTAAATGTCTGGAAACACGATTCCAATATGCATGGATTACTGGATCTTTGGTAAGTTGTAACAGGAACACTATCGAGTCCAACCTTTAGTTTAATCATTTGATTTACTCATATTTTACTTATTTTTAAATATATTTTCCCCCTATTAAAACCAGTCATGCAGCAGGTTCTTTTGCCACTTAGTCTGGCTGAGGGGGCGTGTTCTGGTAGGAAAGTGACGTCAATGCATACAGAGGGTATGTATGCATTGACGTCACTTTCCTACCAGAAGGGTATGTATCCATTAGCTGCTCCATTTCCCCACAGTGCACTACGGGCTGTGCTTAAATTTCGCAATAAGCTGAATCCTTGAGAGAGACTTTTTAAAAGCAGAGCCTGATGACTCACAAAGAATGTGTTGAATCTCTCTCATCCATTCAACAGAAATCCTTCTCTTCATGAGATTGTGGGCGGCCAGATGAATGAAGAAAAACAACACAGGATTGAGAGCGAGACAGTGAGAAAAAAGGAAATAATCTTGGCCTATCGCAGTCTAAATATGAGAGTCAATGAAAAATGTGGAATAAATGACGGGCAATGCACATGCAGTCCGCAAAAACCAAGTTTTATACCAATTAGTAGACAGTAAAGAACTCTGTTATAGAGGCTAATGCTGCCATTTGAGGTCTTTTCTTGACGTCCTACTATAATTCCCCCAGACTTGGTCACATGGCGTGATTTGTGTCTGTGTAGATCATAGGGATTAGGATTAAATGATATGAAAAGGATTGGGGTGGCTTTGTGTTTTATCAGTGAACAGGGCCCACAAGTGTCTTTGACAGAAGACAACCAGTCCACTGTACTTGTACAACCTGAGGTAAAGGGTGAACTCATGTTTTGTCATGTGATCACATTACCTGCTTCTGAAACAATGAAACAATGAGGATGCTACAGATTTAAGTTAGTTTAAGTACATCTTAACTGAGACCAAATCTGCTTTCAAGAAGCACTTAAAAAAGGTGCCTGCCAGCAAAGGCAACACAATCATAGCAATTAGGTCTAAGTTTTAGCCTCCTTAAGCTTTCTGTCTTGGTTTTGCCAGAAACAATTCAGAGGAAATGTTCCAAGGAAGGATTAAACAATGAGATTACACTCTCTCTATGCTCACTTTAATGAAAGCAGGAAATTGTACAGTGCCCATAAATTGGGTCACTCAAACATGACCTGATAAAGGAAATGAAAGATACATTTAAGTGTTATTGTTCGCCAAGTCCTCACTACGGTTGATAAAACAATAATCTCAGTAATAACATGGTTATAAAATGGTCCACTGGGTCAATACACATCTCACTGGTTTTAGGCCGATCAGGTCTGGACTTTCAGTTTTGAGATATTCTTGATCTCACACTTCTGGAAATTACCTAACAAACAGAATCAGAAACAGAAAGGTAGTGGTTGAATTAAGCAGGCTTCCTACAACATATGGCAAGGACTGATGGAGCCTGAAGTGAACCAGACCACCAATTTACGATGCAGTAAGCGGAGAGAATTACATGATGCTGTACATTTGAAAATACAGAACAGATCAGGATGCTCCTCCTACTATTCAACACTAATTACAAATGTGGGCCTTTAGGCTAACCTGAAGACCTCAACACCAAAATCAAGCTCTTATTACACATTTAACAAATTAACAAAGCCTGTTATGTATAATTAACACATCAATCATGCCTGTACCATGCAAAAAATGTTTTCCTTTTATTTTCACTTAAAAGGGTCATGACATTATTATTATTATTATTATTATTATTTTATACTCTCTTTCTGACCCTCTGTTAGTTAGGGGTTCACCACAAAATGAAATTTCTGAAAACACCCTCATGTCGTTCCAAACTTATAAGACCTTTGTTCATCTGCAGAGCACAAATTAAGATATTTTTGATGAAATCCGAGAGTTTTTTTTTTTTAATCCTCAATAGAAAGAAACGAAATTACCATACTCAAGGTCCAGAAAAGTAGTAAAAATATCGTTAAAACACTCAACGTGACTACAGTGGTTCAACCTTAAAAATCAAAATTTAAGTTTTTTGGCTTTTAGTATGAATATGTTAACCTTAAGGTTATGAATAAGCTTGTGTGTTCCAAAACAATGACAAAATTCGCATTTAGGATATATAAGCATACAAAACTTACAGTCTCTCACTTCCGCTAAAATGGATCACGGATATTCATGACATCACATTGCACTTCAGCCTCCTTATCAAATGTCCAATCAAATGCTCTCTAGAATCTGAAGTCCCGCCTCCTACACTGAAGCTGCGGCTGAAATTGGTAATTTGTTCACACATTTACTAGTTTATACATGGTGAATGGCACATAGTGCACTATGTAGAGGATAGGGAACGATTCAGACAATGTAAATATGCTTTCCATTGATGCGAATGAAGTCCGTTTTCGCGTTAGTGTCACGTGAACCGCCGCAGCGCGAGCACAGTCTGCTCTGGCCCAGGGACACGAGAGCACAGAGCGGATCATATCCGCGAGTCGGCTCAGACTACGAAAGGTATCGGACCCATTTAAATTCTGCACAGAATGCTATATTTTAAAGTGATATAGGAAGGACAAACGGTTAGAGATTAGAAGGAAACAGAGGTTTTACTGAGTTTAACGGCTCTGGCCGAGCTGTAATATAAACGAAACGCCATTGGCCATTTTTAAAAAGGGGCGGGGCTGTTCGATATATCGCCGTCTTCCTGTTTCAGTTGAAATTACATCAACACATTGAATAATGCTGCACGATCCAATACACTTCATCGGGCCTTTAATGTTATGAAGCAACGAGAATTTAAAAAACCTCTTGGATTTCATCAAAAATATCCTAATTTGTGTTCCGAAGATGAACGAAGGGGTCTTACGGGTTTGGAACGAAATGAGTATTTAATGAGTAATTAATGATTGTTGTCCTTAAAATAGGTCTGTTGTTTGATCTGTTCTACAGGGGGAGAAAAGGATTTAAGGGTTGCTGAGATTCTTCAAAGGTGACCTGATTTAGTTACTGACCTTCCAAACACATCGCTATACTTGCAAATGCCAGCCTGTCCAATTAAGTCTGCATTAATGTTTTGGGGTCACTGCACTTCAGCAGTCAAAGAATATGATGTTCCAGAAGCGTGTGAACAACGCTACCGCAGGCCACCAATGCAGAGACTCAGCAATCATGAGCTGACAGAGTGAGATGTGACATCTCAGTAAAGTCAAGCAGCAATACATCCATCATAACTCAAGAGATTTAAAACGGATAAGAGACTTCCAGCTAATTATGTAAACACACTCATACACATGTTCAAACACATTAGAAAAGTAGGTATATTGTGACAACTGCCAGTGCATTTTGGGTAAATACTTTAGTGTGTCATCACCTAGGAAAGAATCAAGACTAAAGAGCTTTTTAATTAGTACCGAGGGAGAAGAGGGAGAGCGTCTCGGAGTCTGGTTTAGCCCCACAATGCTCAACCAATCTACAGAGGAAGGAGGATTTGTAATGCCATTCAAATCCTAATGGGTCTATATCCTGTGTGACTGATAATACTGTCTGCAGAGCTTGGATTCACATCCAATGGATCACTCACTGAGTGCCAGAAAAGGACCTGGGATCCTTTAGAGATTAGCATTACATTAGCGTTGATATATACTGTAACATGAGGCCTAATTATCTGAGCATTTCCAACTCCAACTCCAACCTTTGCTCATTTATATGACTCTGGTAAAGCTGTAAATTCAATACCTATGGGTTGAAATTCTTTACATAAAAGCTGAATTATAGAGGTTTAACAACATTATGGGATTTTATGTAAAAATATCCCTGTTACTATGTAGCAACAGAAGCTACAGTACAGCAAGGAATAGATGTGGCTGTCACTTAAATTTGCTGTCAAAGTCATATTATTCATGCGTCTATGCTGTGTGGGTGTTGAAAAAATAACACAATGAACTTCATAGTTTCATTGCAGAGCCTTATAAAACCCTTTGTGATGTCACACAAATGCATGACAAAAGTGATAAACAAAAGTGTCATCTGTTCCATTGCACATCTGTTTTTGTTACAAATAATGCTTTTTACAAAGCTTATGCTGGGCCTGGAATTGCTCACTCATTCACAATTCACTACAGAAAATACTGTCATACCATTAAGAAGCAAGCTAAATGTGACAGAGGACAGAAAAAAAAACAAAGAAACAAAACAAAACAAAAAAAAAACCACAAATAGATCGTATTATTGTGTAACAGTACACGGTTCGGTGCATACAGTCAGATGACGAATACAGTCAGTCACAGGCGATCATTCAGGCAATCCACACTCAAATCTAGAAGGGGGTGTATGCAGTGATGCAATACTGTTTGCTAACCGCCAAAACAGGAAAAAGCGCAGAAGAAGAAGAACAGACGATCTATGCATAGATATGTTTACGTGTAATCTCTTAACCAGTGCCATCATTGGAAAGACATCAATAAAACAGCTTGAGAACAATCTCACGTAGCATTACATTTACCTCAGGCTAGTCATTTAGTGTCCACAGCATGTTAGTTCACCAGAGAATTGAACTCTAGAGGGGAGCATTTCACTAAATACATGCACTATATTAGCTTTTATTCATTATATTTAATTTACTTGTTACTAACGTCTTAATTATTTAATATATATATAGCTCTCCTTTATTGCAACATCACTATAGTATCAGTTAATGTGCATCAGTTTTATAATCAGTGTGCAATACGGGTATAAAAGAGGAAAAACTCTATGTAGGGAATGCAATTTTTCACACACTTTTGCAAAAGGACTGACACCCCATACTGTGGACGATATGAGAATAGAGAGACATTTTAGATCTGTTTGCAGCTCTGTGAACATCTGAATGGGATGATAAGATCTACCAGCTTCTTGGTTGAAGACTGACTTGCATATGTATCTGCTTGTCCAGAATTCAGTTGAATAGCTTAATTCCAGCTGAATAGTTCAATCATTCTGGTTGAATAGCTTGTCACAGCAGGTGAACATCAGGGCACTTGTGCTATTATTGCCACACTACCATACTTCTGTGGACCTCAGGGTTAACACCGGAAGTCAATCAATCAAGCTTTATATACTAAACCGACTGACCGATTGGTCAAGTTTGGTCAGTTGATCAGCCAAACCATCCAAGGTAGGTGAAACAACCACTGCATGAGCCAAATAGGGATTAACACCCTTGGATGGTGCCAGTCATTAACTATTGGTGTGGAGTAGACAGCAACGGGAGTTAAAAGGGTTAAGATCCAGTTGAGCGCGATCTGTTGTGGGTTTGGCACATCTTTTGGCAGGCCACCTGGTCCCCTGTGCTAAACGGGCTGAAGACAGAGGCAATCTGTCTCGTCTATGAGCCTCCATTTTCAGATGTACACTGCTTTTATAAAATATGCATAAGTACTTATTTCTATGCAAGAATAAACATATAAATGGGTTGGTGTCAGAATTCAGTAAACAAGTTCTGGGTGAAATGAAAGAACATCATGGAGCCCCAGGGAAAAATGCACCTGAATCCAAACAATCTCCATCTGTCATGTCTCACTCTCTCACCTCATCCCTCCTTTCTTCTCCCACTTATTCAAATGCCATCCTCTCTTCCGGTCTCTTTCTCCCTCCCACTATCTTTCATTCTCAGACAATGGCTATGCTTGTCCCAAAAACACTTATTTGAACACTTAAGCTACTTAAATTAATTCATATTCATTTCAGATTTAATTGAAATAAATTATATTATAAATTCATATTTATATAAATATATGTAATTTGAAGTAATGCAATTACCTTTTTGAATATTAATAATTTTTCAAAAAAATGTATTAAAGTTCTTTAAAATAAATGCCAGTTGGATCAGTGTTATTTTAGCATTATTTATATACTACTATAGTATTTACAGTATTAATATTTTTAATTAGCTTATATTATTATATTTTCATTTTAATATAGTTTAAGTTTTAGTTGTTATATTGCATGCTTTAGTCATTTTTATTAGTTCTATATTATATTTAGTAATATATATATATATATACACACACACACACATTTATTTTTATGCCACTCTAAGTGTTATTAATTTTAGTACTTAGTACTTTAAACTTATTTTCAGCAATATTTCTAATTTTCATTTATGTTTACTTAACTATTAACTATTATAAATCAATAAATCAAAATATAAATTTTTATTTATTTCAGCTTCATTGCTATTAACAAAAAATGATTTCTAATAGTAGTTTACAATAACAACCCTGAGTTGGACTGATATTTATTTATCTAATACAATGACATTCATAAATTTTTAAGTGTGGCTCAATTGTTCAAATACCTATTGGGCCTACTGTATATTTAATGGGATGCCTTTTAGGAAAGGAAAACCCCTTAATAAAAGGTGATGAGCGAGCAGATTAACTCTTTAATGCTCTCCAGCACATCACCTCTCCTCTTTCTTTGTCTGCTTCACAGTAATCCAGTCTGAAGGACAATGATGGAGGCTATCTAGTTAAGTGCTGTGCACTTTTCCATGCCTAATTACATTCGTAAAGCACGTGCTGAAAGGTAACACCACCCCCGTAAACACTGAATCAACATGAATGCACTCAGGCCTGCAGTAACAGTTGAATTCAAACAATAAATATGATCTATCTGCCAGTGTATATCGTAGTTCAGTGCCACACTGCAAAGACTTTGATTTGACACAGTGTTAAGTTCTACAAATGCCTCACTTGTTCATTTAAGCCCTGGGTATACTTTGTGAACGCACAGCCTTGCAAAGTATACTTCACTTGACTCATACGCATACACAGGTGTTCGACGTATGCGCAGTTTTGAGCAATCTCTCACCACGACTTACAACCCATGTAAATATATTTGTTTTCTTTCATGCTAGAGTTGTACAAATGAGGGTACTTTCTAACCTCTTCGCACAATCTGTCGTCTATGTAGGCCTCCATTATCGCTGTAGCTTGCATGCGTTCCGGTGTTGTGCCGAATTTCGACTGCCTACCAAATTATTACCCCCCTCATTGAAGTTGCTACCTGATTGCCTAATCTTAACCCCACTCCTAATCCTGAACCTACCAATACTAGGGGGTTAATAATTTGGCGGGGGTCAGAATTCGGCACAACACCGGTCTGTTCTGTTTATGCAGGTTTTCTTCGATTACCTGTTCGCGATTCGATTGTGAATAAACTAATTTCTGCAAAAAAAAAATAAAAAAATTTAATTAAATGTGCATAAATGTACAAAGTACGCGCGGTTCCAAAAATCCAGCGGTGCGCGTACAGTACTCTTCGGAATGATGAAATTCGCATCACGGACACTGTACGCTGACTCTCGCGTACACGTAAAAAGTGAAGTATACATTGGGCTTTAAGCTATGTGTCCACCAAAACGTTTGTAGTGAGGTGAAAATGGCAGGTGCTCTTCTAAAAAATGGCCAGTTGGTGGTGCTTGAGAGCCTGGTAGAACGAAAGTCGTATTTCATGGCGAACGAAATGTTCCTCCAAGCATTATTTTTTCATATTAATATTGTGGTAGCCCAGGGCATAATTTTCAACTCTTGGTGGCCAGGAAAAAAAAAGGATGTATATAATGGACACTCAGCGCCTCTGCAGACTTTTTAAAATATGATTAAATTTATGATTATTTTTTATATAAAACAATGCTTTGGTGGACATGGCTTTGTTAAATATCTTTTCATAATGCTTTCAGCTACCAATAAAATGTCAAACTCAGTTCAGCTTTATACATTTATTTATTTTACACATCTACTAAGATTTCCCCTTCTAAATCAGTGCAGAAAATGAAATGAAATAAATAAACAATGTTTATTTTTTTCAAACCTATTTTTGTGAGATGCTTTGCTTGAAAAATCTTTACACATTTACATTTATTTAAATCAGTTTTAAAGAATTCTTAAAAAATAAAAAAAATATTATAAATAATATATTTATTAAATTTATATATATATATTAAACAAAATAAACAACTTGTAGCTGTTTTTGTTTTGGCATAATTTGATCATTTTTTCACTGTCCGTTTCACTTGCTTAGTCATGTTTAGTCACATAAATGGAAAAAGATCATAAATAAACATCAGTTTTAATAGATGGTCGTGATTTTCAATGAATTATGACTTTAGGTCTGTTTGTAAGCTATCATGTGGCTTTTGAACACGAGTCATATTGTCTGCTTTTAATGTGTGGTTTTGGAGCTTGATAGCCCAAGTCCTCATTCACTTTCATTATATGAAAAAGAGCAACCAGCACATTCTACAAAATATCTTCTTTTGTGTTCTACAGAATAAAGAAATCCACACAGGTTTGTAACAGCCTGAGGGTGAGTACATGATGACCGAATCTTCATTTTTAAGTGAACTATCCCTTTAAGATGCCTCAAAATGTGCAGTATTGGGTTCTCCAGCAGCCTGTTCTAGAAGTACCGCATTCCATCACTATCAGTATTCGCTCTGGGTCTCAGAGTATCAGCACTGCATCAGAGAGTGAAGCTGATGCATACAAGAGACTGAGACAAGAGCGATGCACATGCACACACACATTTTTTTCTCCTTTTTTTTTGTCAGTGCAGGCTTCACACAAACCACAACCAGCATTACCAGCCATCAACACAGATCCTACATGCTCCAACCAATGAGAAACAGAGACAAAAGTGCATTTCCTTTGCAAAAACCAATCACACAGCAGATAAACAGAACAGAGCGAGAGTGGCAACATAAACAGATACACTGGGACAGAGAGCTAGTGTGCTTCCAGAACAGATGTGTCTTTTTTAGGGGCAAAGCACCACATTCATCCCTTTTCCACACAAACATACACACACACTCGCTCATGAAAGGCTTCACAAGTTCCATATAAATTACCATTTAATCCAAGAAAACTTGGATTTAAATGGTTTTAAGCACCAACACTACTTCATATTTGATTAGTGCTTCATATGAAAATAATTCCTTTAAAGACGTGTCGCATTTATCCGAATCAAGATTGCACAACCCCACCAGGAGAAATCCATTACACAACCAGGCACTAAACAGGATGCCTGTTGAAGTCAATTGAGTTTATCCTCTCAATCTAAGCACAGTTCATCCAAATAGCTCTGGTTTGGCAAAGCTCGCACTCTCAGATTTGCTGGGATACTCTGCATGCTGGACAACACTTGATTGGAACAAACCCTGCATTGACAGAACAAGATGCAAAGAGGCAAAAGAGAACGAAAAACAGACAGGTGGCGGCACTCTGGGGGGGGAAAACACAGGCTCGAAACCCATCTGGTGAGACCAAAGCATCTGTAATCACGGACAACACCCCAAAAACGATGAGGACCAACCAGATCAAAGCATTCAGCATTTTGGACAGGATGTACCTTCCTCATTCAAACATTCAGGGCTATAAAATATTAACTTAAAAACTTCTTATATGAATTAATCATAAGTGTGTGAACATGCTCAAAAAACAAAACAGAGGGCTGTTGGGTAAACAAATGTTACAGCAAAACAGTCCTAACACTGAGACATTTCTTAAATGCAATGTAAAAAAAAAAAAAAACACACGAAAAAAAAATATATCAGCACTTACCAGGAAACTGCTATAAGCTTCTTGGCAGTGTTTGGATATTCTTGATATGTCCACAAAATAAAATATAAATATAATGAAAAACTAATAATATTTTAAAAATACAAAATAATGAATCAGTTGTAAGCAAAGAAAAGTTGCCCTATTAGATGCAAAGCTACAACAGTTGACAACAGCAACAAGACTAGCTGGTGCAGGCAGTCACGGCGAGATGCTACAATAACAGCATCCCCTTTTCAGGAAAGGATGGATAAAGGAGGGAGTGACAAGCGTACAGGAGAAATGAGGCAGGAGGGGAGGAGGGGCACTATGGAGCATGCTCGCTGAAAATCCCTGGGTATTTAAGCGTCACATGACCTGCTCTGAGCTGTCAGTCATCGCTGGTTGGAAAATGTAGGGAGGGAAGGAGCAAGAGAGAGAAGGAGAGATGGATGGGGTACCATTATGTTGATGGGTACAGTGCGGAACAGTGGGGGGAGCAATCACAGCTGCTTTTTTTCCGTTTAATTAAAGAAAGAGGGAGAAATGAAACTGTAATCTCTCACAGCCCACCCCCAGGCAAGAAGCCCACCAATGGCACTCGTGTTTCCGGCTTAGAGACGTGGATTAACCCCTTATAAACTGCAAGCACACCTACACACACACACACGTTGGGTTTGTTGGGACTTTCCATAGCCATGATTTTCATACTGTACAAACTGTATATTTTATCCCCTAACCCTAAACCTACCCAACACAGAAAACATTCTGCATTTTTATATTTTCAAATAACATTACTTAGTATGATTTATAAGCTGTTTTTCTCATGGGGACCAAAAAATGACCATTTTGTCCCCATAATGTAGGAAATACCTGAACCACACACACACACACACACAGTATATCTGCATATGGGTAGTTATTAGCAATGTTTATTTCCTTTTTTTCAATATTAGAATTTTCATTTTAAAAAAGTAATATATAAGGAAAGGAGTGCATCATTGATTGACTAGTGCATTCTGAATGGTTTAAATATTTCATATAGCATCTCTATTAATAGCTCAAAAAACATGCACAAGTGTCTTAAAAAATAGAAATGCATGTCACACCACATAATGCCAACTACACACACACATACATATATACATATGTATATATATATATAAAAAAATTGTACTTCTGATTATGTACATGTAACTTTGTATATGGGTCAATGATGTGACGGGTCATTTTTTGTCCAAAGGCCTTAATAATAATAAAAAAAACAAAGATATGACATCCAAAGTATGTAAAGTAGTACAACTAGATCTACTTTATTGAATCCAAAAGGTTTTAATTACATTTTCCTAGTGCATTCTGAATGGTTTAAATATTTCATATAGCATCTCTATTAATAGCTCAAAAAACATGCACAAGTGTCTTAAAAAATAGAAATGCATGTCACACCACATAATGCCAACTACACACACACATACATATATACATATGTATATATATATATAAAAAAATTGTACTTCTGATTATGTACATGTAACTTTGTATATGGGTCAATGATGTGACGGGTCATTTTTTGTCCAAAGGCCTTAATAATAATAAAAAAAACAAAGATATGACATCCAAAGTATGTAAAGTAGTACAACTAGATCTACTTTATTGAATCCAAAAGGTTTTAATTACATTTTCCTACATATAAAGGTATTTTAAAGATTTTGAAGTGTCAAAAGGTCATTCGGTTTAACTGTCCAAAGGCCAATACAGCCATTTCATTAGTGATTAAAATATCTTAAAATGTAATAATGTATATATTCTTTATTCTGGCATGATTTTATAACATCATATATCAACACAGTGCAAAATGGTATTAAAATTATGTGTAGAAGTCGTTGCTTTGTTATGAGAAAAAATGGATTTCCGGAAAAATGAATTTATTTGCTGTCATTCGGAGTAATCAATGTAAAGGGACCGTTTTGGATCAAGTCATGCGGTCAAAATCATGTGACAGGATGTGCCATCATTCAGACACCTGCAAAGGACCACATGGTCGTGAAGCAAAGTAACTAACTCTTTTTTAACTTTTTGAAAAATTCATGTTTTCACTTGCTCATATGCATGTCCCGAAACATCAGGTCATTTGGTACAACCGCTATAAAACATAGAAAATGTTGTCATATTTTAAAAACTTGCACTAAATATAAAATGTTTGACTATCCTTTTGCTAGCTAGCAAGCTAATTAGCTAGCTATCTAGATATAAGCCTGTTAGCATTATTTGAAAATATCGTCATTTGGTATAACCAAAAGTGTCATTCGATAAAACCAAAATTTTGGTTAAACCAAATGACTTTTTTTTGTGACAAATTTTGTTGATCTTGTATAAAATGACAAAAGCAGTGTTAATTGATTATAAAAAAACACATAATCTCATTGTTAACACTTAATAAAACTTCAAAATTAATTATATCTCCATTATGTTTTTTTTTTACACTTTTAAAAACCTTATTCGACAATGACCCATATATAAAATAACTTGTTTTCCATATTGCATTAATGCAGTCCATTACATTAAATGTACTGCTTCAAAAGTGACAATAAATACATTTATAATGTTACAAAAGGATTTCTAATTTTAAATACAAGCTGCTCTTTTGAACTTGCTATTCATCAAAGAATCCTAAAAAATGCACAACAGTTAACAATAATTAATTACATTGACAATAATTAACATTGACAAAATAAATCTTGAGCATCAAATCTTCATTAGAATGATTTCTGAAGGATCATGTGACATTGTAATGATGCTGAAAATTCAGCTTTGCCATCATAGGAATAAATGAACAAACTATATATCTTCATCTATCCATCTTGTTTCTTGAGCACAGTAAGCTATGTGTCAGTGGCAGGTGATGGTGCTCAAATTTCATCTGCTGAATCTACAACTGGATTAAATTTAATACCCAACATTCCACAAACTCACAACTGTAGCAGACACACCTCAGAGAGTAGCCCCATTAACACACATCAATCCACATGCATGAACGAATACAAAAGATTACTGCAATTTCCTTGTATGTTTCTTCTTGTAAGCCAGACAGGCCTAAACACTTAAAACAACTGCAATTCTGAAAGAGTCTATGGCAAATATTTGCCTTATTCCAGTAGGAATTCAGTGCTGGAAATTCAAGTATGGTGACTGATAGTTTAGATAACATTTCATTGTTTCATAAACCATCCAAACCAGCAACAAATCCAAATACTATAAAAGTGGTCCTTTGTCACATCTTGTCCTTTATGAAAACACGTTCATCACTCATTGTAGACCCACAACAATTGGTATACAGCGGCCTCTAGCGATAAACTGTATACAGTGTTTTCTGTAAACAAATTCTACACAGCACCCTCTAGTGACGAACGGTATACTGTGCTCTCTACTAACATATTTTACACAGCGCCCTCTACTGACTGGTAAAGAAATAATCAAAAGGGAGCATGAAAATATTTTCCTCTCAATATGGATTTATTCTAAATAGGTCAGTGTATACTGTCCTGTCGGGCAAGTATTCTCTCTAAACATTCAGTTACTAAAAACAGTCAAAAAATATAAGCAAAGGTACAAAATGTAAACATGGCCTATTCTAAAAGTAAATCAAAGAGGGAAAAAAAGACTGTTTGAACAAAGAACCTGTTTGGTCCGTCTAAAATAGATGAATAGAAACGATAAATTTAACCTTAAATGTTGCAGTTTGGATTATTTTCACGTTAAATGTTTCATAATGTTCCATAATGTTCCTGAATAGATTAAGACGTCTTGGTAATGGGGAAAAATGCATTTTAGTTGGGTTTGCCCTTGAGCGTATATTGGTCGGTCATTTTACAACTGTATAAACACCATGACTGAATGAATACACCAAATTCATCAGTTGCTACAGGCCTACCATTTCTGCAAAACCACCATTTCTACTGCACTCTCCTTGCAAACTCTTTATACAACTCTTGAGTACTCTACTTCTCATTTTCAATACACCAACATAGTGCTAATAAAGACTCACAATTGAATGCTATACTGTGTTTTCCTCATATCAAATATAGTCCTATATATAAAAGTCACACATGCTCATTGAAATAACAAAAAGTAAATAAATAAAACGGAACCAGGTACAGCACAAGCATAACATTTATATTTATATAGCGCCTACAATCGAAATCTTGAGACAATCCTGACAGATCAAGAAGACATCACATTATGCTGTCCAGCCAAGGAACCAGAATCAGCTGATGTGGGTGAAAATATGGAGTCTTCAGGATAACATTATTCCGTCCGTCGAATATAATCCACAACCTGATCAGGCCTCAGTGCTGAGTGATGATGTTGGGATTGGAATACTAGCATACCACAGCATTCTGAATACTGTGCACTATATACTGCAAACTACTTAAGTACATGAAAGTAAAATGTGAAACAATAGCCATTATTTACAATCCAAACTTTAAACTACTTTGTCACATGGATGCACAGAAATAAAAATGCTAACTTTTAATCCAGTTTTGTATAAAAATGCCTCAACGTGTGGAAATATCTTAAAATATGTCGGTGCCATTCTTTCGTCTCAAGATGCACATGTTCTAATATAACTAAGGCCTGTCTTAATCTAAACCGTGTCTGTGAAACCAAGGTATAACAAGTCAAATTTAAATTAGTTTATGCATAACACGCAAAATGGAAGGTTAGGCACATTGCATTATGGGATATATTGTTCTACAAAGTAAGCTATACTTACTATAGACTGCAACAATATATGCTTTTTCATACTGTAATAGCCAGCTTTCATATGTAGTAGTAGACTGCTAGAAAGTTACATTTTCTATCAGTCTAATCCAACACATTTGATGTTTTAATTTGACAAGTTTTTCTTTCAAAATGTAGATTAACTGATCTTAAAGGTTAAAGGGTTAGTTCACCCAAAAATGAAAATTCTGTCATTAATTACTCACCCTCATGTCATTCCAAACGGCTCAATAAGATATTTTTGATGAAATCCGAGAGCTCTCAGATTCCTCCATAGACAGCAATTTAACTACCACTTTCAAGGTCCAGAAAAGTAATAAAGACATCGATAAAATAGTCCATGTGACTACAGTGGTTCAACCTTAATTTTATGAAGTGACGAGAATACTTTATGTGTGCAAAAACAAATAACTTTATTCAACAATTTCTTCTCTGTCATTCTTTCACGCTGTTTACGTTATAGACAATGCAGCGCTTCCAGGTTCTACGTCAGAACGCGTCAGTATTGGCCGACACTGTTCACATGAGCAAAACGATAAATGCGTGTAATGCTGACACAGGAGTCGTCATTCTGATGTAGAACCTGGAAGCACTGCACTGTCTACAACATAAACAGCGTAGGAGAATGACAGAGAAAAAATGGTTGAATAAAGTCTTTATTTTAGTTTTGTTTTTGCACACAAAAAGTATTTTCGTCGCTTCAGAAAATTAAGGTTGAACCACTCTAGTCACGTGGACTATTTTAACGACGTCTTTACTACCTTTCTGGGCCTTGAAAGTGGTAATTAAATTGCTGTCTATGAAGGGGTCAGACAGCTCTTGGATTTCATCAAAAATATCTTAAATTTGTGTTCCAAAGATGAAGGAAGGTCTTACAGGTTTGGAATGACATGAGGGTGAGTAATTAATGACAGAATTTTCATTTTTGGGTGAACTAACCCTTTAAGTCTGTGTATAAGCATGAGAGAGAAAAAAAATCTTCCACATACAGTAACATCTTGCTTTCTGTGTTACCGCTTTGAAAACAGACAGATCATGCCAAGGTATACCAAAGTTTGAATGTGATAAGATGCAGTCTAGTGCAATAAATAAATAAAATATACATCATAAAACCAACAGTACACAACAGTCAATTTGCCTGCATTACTTTTTATTGATAATTAAATTATGACTAGTCTTTTGTCACAAATCCCATAACAGATGCTTAAATGCTAAAATGTATTACAAAAATAAAATGCTTTTGTTAATTATACTGATTAACAAATTACCTTTATGCTTCAACATCAAGCATATTATAGTTCAGATCAAACCCATGCATTTTGTCCCTGCTTTTCACCTTTATAGTCAAGATTTCACAATGTCAGTCACAGCTGCCACAGTTCAAAGCACAGAGAAAAACCCCGTTACACGACAGTGATTTCCACAGATTAAGTAAAATGGTTGTGTCCAATAAATTGAGATAGGGAAAAGAACATCTTTCCATTTAGGATCATGCAAATACATTGCACTAAGGCCCACAACCATATATCTTCACTCTTAACACAGGAACAGACACTGATATAAGCATTGCTCATCTCCAGCAAAATACCACTAGGTTTAATGTGGGTAATAAGTGCGATTACTCTGGGGGATGGTTCACCCGGTGCACCCCTGTAGCATCAAACACTGAGGCCTGGCTTAATGATCCTTTGCAGAGCAGAAGAATGTTATCTTTGGCTTTGAGGTTACAACACTAGGGGTTTGTAAGAAGGCCTGTGAGATGAAAACAACAGGGATTGGAGAGCTAACACATCACTTTCCCTCAAGAATACTTTTGCACTAATACAGTTCTAATAGAAAGATGAACGTCAATTTAGTGTTGCTTAATGAGGTGAAGTTAGTGCACTTATGTGTTATGTGTTCGTGCATCGTTAAACCAAGTCAAATAAATCATTAAACTTTCCAATAGGCATGAGAGAAACTCTGAAGTAGATGAAATGGTTATTTTGAAACTTTCAGGGGGAATCCTGCGATTAAACAGACATGACATATGTAGTTCCTTTGTTTTTCTCCTTAAAATTAAACTATTGTACTAATGGCTAGAAAGGACAGTGTGACTTGTGATAAAGAAAACCAAAACAAAATGCATATTTCCAAAATCCACACGACACTCAGCACAAAACATTTCAGCACGACTCGAGTGAGGTGACTTTCCCTGGCAGGAACCACGGAGTTCCACTTGGATTTGTGACTTGTGAGCCCTTTGAACATTTAAGGGCCTCCGGATGCCCTGAAATATATATATATATATTATTTCTTATTCGTTGTTTACACTGTCAAACAACAAACAAGGCTTTTGATTAGCTAGTACTGAAGAGTCTTTGAAAAATGTCCAGGCGGAAAGTTGGAGAAAGGCAATAGCTGATAGTCTCTTCAACTTCCTGAACACGGCGCTGAAAACGACAGCGGTCCCGGGCGATTTCCTCCCAGGGGCCATGGCGGTCCTCATCGCTGCTGGCATAGAACTCCTCGACCTCTTCCATAAATGTCACCTGTGCAAGAAAGAAACAAAAAAAAAGCAGTATAATCAAATTCATCTATTGTTCAACAAGTTGTTACAAATTATATAATGGGAGCATTCTGTGTCATTAAAACCAGGCATCCCATGAGCATTCTTGAAAGCAATCGAATGAGCAACAAACTAAAGGACATTTTTTAACAATTTATTTAGACCCAATGCTCTTATTTCTGCTCCTTTTTCAGACTCACCCCTTCACTGTTGCTAAGTAACATGAGATTTCCCTTAAACTGTTGAGAATTGAGATATAATGCGACTGAGTATGTGATTGCTCCTAATGCATGTGAGTGGTTGGGAGTGCCATCACCCTCAGTCCAAAGCTAATGACTCTTAACTAGTGTGATGACAGAGTCATGAAATGCAGTACGCTATAAAGTGATAATGAGTAATGGACAGAATACGAACTCAGTCTCCCTGGAGACAGCAAAATGGAACCATTGCATCAGATCATCACAGGCAGGGGAGGGGGAAAAAAGTAAAAAATGATATTGCATGGCTTTACATCATTTTCTCAAGCTGGCCTATGTTGCCATATTGTCAAAGAATGGAAATAAGGCAGAATGATGGCGTGAAAGAAGATTAAGTGTTGCTACCGTTCGTCATATACAATAAAAGATTATCATCATGCGTATAAATATCCGATGAGGGCATTAATCATTATTCTGAATATATATATGAGAGGCACAATTCATCCTGTATTCTCTTACTTTATTCTTATTTTACTATTATTCAATTGTTCATCTTTCTTGGCAAAACTATAATAAGATTCATTCAATTCATAAATAATGGTTAATGCATCAGGTGTCAAGAAATAACAATGGGCAACAATTTCGACATGTATTATTCCAGGTTAATGTTAATGTTTAAAATGTTATTGTTCATGTTGACATTTTTAACAAAAATGTTAAATCAATCATGTTATGTACATTACCATTCAGAAGCTTGGGGTCTGAAAGATGTTTTTGGAATAAATGTCCTGTGCACACTAAGACTGCACTTATTTGTACATAGAGTAATATTGTCAAATATTACAATTTAAAATAACTGTTTTCTACTTTTATATATTTTAATATATTATGTGATGGCAAAGCTAATTTTTCAGCATCATTACTCCAGTGTTCAGTGTCACATGATCCTTTAGAAATCATTCTAATATGCCAATTTACTGCTCAAGAAACATTTCTTATTATTATACTAAAAACAGTTGTGCTGCTTAATATTTTTGATACATTCTTTTAAGATAATTTGATGAATAAGTTCAAAAGAACAGCATTTATTTGAAATAGGAATCTTTTCTAACAATGTTAAAGTCTTTACTGGAACTTTTGATTAATAAAATTATTAACACATATTCACTACCATTCAAAAGTTTGGGGTCAGTTAGATTGTTTCATGTTTTTGAAATAAGTCTCTTATGCTTACCACGGCTGCATTTATTGAATCAAAAATACAGTAAAAATAATATTGTGAAATATTATTACAATTATAAAAAAAACCTACTGTTTACATTGTTAAAAAAAGGTTTCCAGAAAAATATTAAGCAGCACAACTATTTTCAACATTGATAATAATAAATGTTTATTAAGCACTAAATCAGCATATTAGAATGATTTCTAAAGGAGCATGTGACACTGAACACTGGAGTAATGATGCTGAAAATTAAAGTTTGCCATCACAGAAATAAATTATATTTCTAAATATATTAAAATAGAAACGGTTATTTTAAATTGTACAAATATTTCAAAACATTTTTTGTGTATTTTTTGATCAAATAAATGCAGCCATGGTGAGCATGAGACTTCTTTCAAAAACATAGAAATCAATATTAACCTAGATTAATAAATGTTATAAAAAAAAAACATGATACCTAATGCATTAACTTGTCAACTAATTCAACCTTGTAAAGTGTTATCACTTTCTTTTGACTACCAGTATTTAAGTCCCTTGTACCACTGCTGCAGGCACCTAAATTTCCTGCCAGGGGGTCAATAAAGTTTTATCTTATCTAAAACAACCATGTTAGATATTAAAAAAGGGCATGTTGGCTGTTTAAAATTAACTTTCCAAAGGAAATTGCTTTCTCAAACACCTAAAATTAACTTACCAGGATTTGAAGAAGCATGTGTAATGATTTTAAACATTTTGGTTAACTTAAAGTGGATGTACAGTGTATGACTACACACAAACCTGCAGCACAACTACTCTAACAACAACTGCATGAGTCAAAGAAGTTATTGTCTCCATCTGATTCATTCTTCCATTCCAGACATAATAGGAAGGCGTTCTTAAGCCAACCATGCCACCTCACACTTTGTAAGCAAACAGAATGTTCAGAAAGATAATCATATAAGTACTTTCAGACTGAAATGTGATAATAATTAGTGGTCAATGTTATACAAACCTTCCTCAGCTGAACAGCCGTGGCACTGCTTGAGCATGGCACAGGGGAAATCTCTGAGAATCCACTGTCCAGCCTCTCCTCAGCCTCCTCTCTCCTATAGCATGGCGTTCCAGGCGCTTTCTCCTTACGGCACCCTTTAGGGGTTTTCTGAGTCTGTATGGGGGCCTGGAAGTTGAGGAGGCTGTAGGGGTCTTCTGAGCAGCTAAAAGAGTTCCACAGTCTCTGATTATCTTCCTCATCCATCTCACAGGTGTCTTCACTGGACTCGTTCTCTGAGAGCGAGGGCGACGATGGAGGCGGCGAACGCTGGGAGGACATGCGCGCTGGTGGAGACTCTGAGACCGAGGAGTCTGTAGTCGCAGGGCTTGGCTTGGAGGCTGTCCTTATAGGAGCTGTGAAGTTCCTCGGGTTATAAGGATCCCGGTTTTGGCACAGAGAATTCCACAGCCTCTCAGTCTCAGAGTCAGCCTCCTCTCCATCCGAGTCTTCCTCAGATTCATCGTCGCTGTCATCCAGGTCCTCAGACTCTGAGAAGTGGGATGAGCCTTCACTATCAAAGCCATCATCGTCATTACTGTCCCAATCGCCATCATCCTCTGATTCAGATTCGCCACTACAAGGGCTTCCCATGATGTAAGCAATGACCTTGTTTTGACATTGAGGCGTGGCCAAAAACGACCCGTTTTCAGCAGCTGAAACTGTTTTTGTGGTCTTCTCAGTGTCCTCTTTTTCTCTTTCCTTAATTTCTTCCTCACAAACGACAGGTTCACAATAAAACTCACTCTCCGTAGTGTTACTCCGAAATGGGTTGTCTTCTGCTGTTTCCGACACCTCCTGTTCCTTGGAAAGCAGATTCATGTGAAGTTTACTATTTGAGTGTTCTTCCTCCAAGCTGGAGTAGCCATTATCTTGGTCAGGGGTCAGAACTGCCACCTCATTATAGGCTCTACTACAAACTAGTAGTTGCTGCTTGACATCTAGTGGAAGCTGGTATGAGTTGGGCAGGGATTCTGGTTTGGGCACGTGCAGGCTTGCATTGTGGGTCAGCTCTTTGGAGCACAAGGGTCCAGTGCTTTCGTTGTGCATTGATCGTCCATCATGGCTACATACACGCAGTTCGGTCGTCATAGCAACGCCCGCTGGCGAGCAGCTTTGACAATAGCTGACACTGTGATGTTCTCCACAATGCTGCCAGCACGTATCAGTCTCTTTTATGCTTTGTGCTACATTTAGCAGCAAGTTTTGAGGTCTGTCGTCGGCCTCCCAAAATCCATTCCACCACCAGCTGTTAGTGGATCGCACGGACGCCGTATCCGGGGACAAATCGCATCCGCTTTCTGGTTTTGCGCGCTCGCCTCCCGCGCGCCTTTTTTCCTGCGAGCTCGTTAACGCCTGGCTGAGCAAGTTTCTCGCCGTTCCGAGGTATCCGACCGATGCCTGCTTTTGAAGATTGAAATCTTTCTGGGAAGTGTTCTGAATTCCCAGTTCGCTCAACGAATCGTGCGTGAACCAGGCAAGGGTCCCCGGATCTCCGGAAGACGCATGCGCCACGTTTTCATGCTGGCAGTGGAGGTATGCAACTTTCAGAGGGGCCAGAGAGTTTCCGATATCTAGATTTGAATTCATTTCAAATGCAGTCTGGGTTCTTCCTGGGAAATATCTCTGCAGGAGAGACCACGCAGGCCTGGAGACCAGAGAGAACACGTTTATCCACGAGCTGTCAGTGCGTTCGTCACTGTCACGCGCGGACCGCGTGTCCCCTTGAGAAAAGTGTCGATGTGTGCTCATACTTCTGAAAAATATGAAATGCGCTGAACTACACTAACTTAACGAAAATGAAACAAACTAACAAGTTACTTCCTTTAGAAGTGGCTCGTTAAACACACTGTTAAGACTTCATTTGCATAAAAGTGCTCCGGTTTAGAATGTCAAGTTTAAATGTCTCTGAATGTTAATAATATACAGAACAGTTTCTAAAGCAACCTAAATATGGCCTTATAAGGCTTAGCTGGCTAACGCAGCTAGTACCAAGCTTTAATGTATGGCTAAATGTTAGCTACAAAAAACTAAAACGCTCAGTTTTCTCATTCCTTTCAGCCCTTAACACCATCCATGAGTACTGATAAAAATTCTCCGGGGTAAATGAAAGAGTCCATGTCGTTTAGACTGTGTTGAGTCCGAGCCGGCTCGCGCGAATAGCTTTAGCGTCCATATTGACCGCAGTGTTAACGCCAACCGTGCTGTCCTGAGGAAAATAACACCAATTATTTCGGTTTGAAGGGACTGTAGAAACAGCAGAAGGGAAGGAAAGGCATTTTGAGGTGGTGTAAGAGTAAGGTAGGCTGGTATACTCCAAAGGAAAGCTTGAAACAAAAGCCATTTTGACGTTTGAGTGGAAGCGAGCGGCGGTTCTTCAACTGTCAGTCTTCTGTCACCTCCTCAATCGAGCCCAGCTGCCGCGTTTTTCGGAAAAAAATATTGAAAGTTGAAGGAGAAAAAAACGGCTGTAGCATCAAAATCGAGTCAAAGCGATCTTCTTAAAGTTACAAAAAAGTGGTTTCACTTTTAATTCGCTTTAAGCAGAAATACTTGGTATTCAGACCCGTTGACGTCGCCGTTGTGCTCGCTAGCCGCGGAGCTAAAGCAAGAGAGATTTCATCAGAAAAGCTGTAAGGGAGCGTCTCTAAATTTCAGTAGCACTAGCGCGCGCTTAGGGACCGTGGTAAAATTCCGATCTCACGTGGTAAATTGATACGTGTGTTATATAAGATGAGTTCAGTGCATGTCACGCAATGCACGTGTAATGCATAAATCCCTCAGGATCTTCTAAATCTTTAACGCGACGCTCCATTCCTGCTTCTAGTAGTTTTGACTAATCTAGTCTAAGTCCAGTGAGACTTTCAGCATGAATTTGACAGATCCAATTGTGCCTTTGTGTAAAGGCTTTTTTGGAAAACTTACCTGTGCAGAATCCCTCAGGCATAGAACTAATGCTTCATGAGGAATTGACTGAAGATGCCATATGAAAAAAGCATATTTTTCCTTCTTCTTTTGTGATTTTCACTAAATATGAATATGTGGACACATAGGCCAGTCTTTATTAAAGCAATATCGCAAGAGTTTTCCATTCCCTGCTCTCTGGTAACAACAATCCTGGAGCATAAGGGAAAAATAAAAACAAGAAGCACCCAACTCTGGTCTAATTTATAGGTCTGTACTCTATTTACTCTATCTATTTGATGTGAAAGAGAGATGAATTTTATTCCCAGGTTGTCCTAATTAAATTTACTCTCAGTGGAATGTTGTAAATTGTTACATTAACATGGATAGATGAGAAATGTCATCAGAATTCTCTGGAGTATTAGAATGTGGAAGAACATAGACTGTTCAGATAGGCAATTAAAGCCTTTATGATAAACCCCAGTCTGATGTAATCCTTACCTCAGTGTGATGACAGACAAAACAGCATATGGGATAAAGTCACTGGTGTTTCAGTAAAGCGGATTGTTGTGGTCAGTCATGCCCAACTGAGATTCAACATGGAGTCAGTGTGAATGTGCATCTATACAAGACTTGCACAAGTTTCATCATTTCACATTGATCATTGCACCATCTTTGTAGAAGTTTATTTGGCCCAACAAAGGCAAACTGGTAGCCAAGGCAAGAAACACACAGTATTCAAGTCGGTTTCCTTGTGCATTTATTAAGTGCAAATAAAGTTTAAAAACATGGTTTGAAATTAGAAGAGAAACAAATCTTTTCTTGAAATGGAAAAAAATGGAATAAAGTCCATTTATAATCCATACATCACATCAAAATTAGACTCTCAGCATTTATATATGCCAACCCTATTGATTTTACCCTCACATTCTCTTTAGTTATTAAAATAAGGGTCACAGATGTTATAAAAGTTCTATACCTTTAAACCCAAACTTTTCTGCACATTCACAACAAAAAAGACTTTCTAAAACACTCAGTTTTCCATAATAGAGTTGGCATGCAATCATACAATCATTTCCCATTAGGTTAAACATCACACAGCAGTGCCCTTTGGAAAAAACACACACATAATCATTCATCACTTGAAAGAAAGTTCAATACTTTATTAAAAAAAAAAAAAAAAAAAAAGTAATATCTGAAATTGAGCTGGTTTGTCTAGTTAGAAAAAGCTACAGAACAATAGGGACTACTTTGACCTGGATAATCATACCTAAGTTTGCTTAAGGCTACTGGATTGTTAGAGCACCTCGACATACAGGGTTGCACTTTCAACTTCTAAGTTATTGATTTAAAAGATATGAATTAAATAAAGATTGAAAACAGTTCCTGTCATTATGCATTTTGCTCAAAAACATCATAGTTTTCCTATTTTATTATTTTACACACACTAAACATCAATGCCAATTGGTTAAACTGGACAATTTTTTTGAAAATCAGATTAAACAATTTAAGGAAATTTCCAATTACTAAATTTTCCCTTCCAACCTTACTGTGAGCCATAAGGTATTTCTACTCAAATCAAACTGAGTGCAAAATAAAGCAAATCGGAATGCAAAATATTTAAGCATAAGTTTCCCAGGGGGAAAAAACTACTGTGGTATATTTAGCATTTAATTTACATGCTGTTTTACATAAAAAGGAGAAATGAAAATACTGACAGAACCACAGTCTAAAGCTTTAATTTCACTCCCCCTTTGAAAAAAAGGAAAAAGAAAAAAAAAATAAATTAACCAATAAAACTTGGAAAAATGAAGTCAATGTACTTGACAAACAAATGCAAAAATGCAATATTTATCCAGTAGCAAATTTTACAGCATGCAAATCAACTATTTTCAAATAGAAATTTCCTTGTGTAGGTTGTTTAAATAACAAGGCAAAATCATTGACCCTGAAGTCAAGTCCCTTTGAAAGCCTTTTCCATATAAAATGTGTGCCATCATTTCAGAAAGAAACAAAATTTTAGAGGTTTATGTAAAGAAATAATCCATATTTCTCAGGGTTTGTCTCTGTTGTTCAATGTACTGTACATGCAATTCATGTTTTTGTTTTTATGCACCCACCTATTTTACATGATCAAAAATCTACATTCACTCTGTTCTGTGTGTGTCATTTCCACTGCAGTGGTTATATGAAGCAAGTTAATTCCATGATTTCAAGCCAAAGACCATCAAGTGTTCATCCCTTTTTCATGATCAGGCAATGTGGGGAAAAAAAAAAAAAAAATATTACCCAACTTTATAGTACAAAAGTGGCCCTAACTATTAATCTTTAGGTAAATCTGCAAAATCTGATACAAAGAGACAACTAATGTCACAAGACACAACATACTGTAGCTCAAAAAAGAGCCGCAATAGAGAAACCTCTTAAAAAGAAAATAACTTAAATTTCCTTTAGCATTCTCAAGAAGACAAAATGGGGCTTTAAAAAGCTTCATGGACAGCAATTTTCCAGAAATCCCCCCAAAAATATGGCGCATGGAAGTAATTTCATCTTTAAATATTCTTTTTGCCAATCCTTGTGTCACCAAATGGTTTTTGTCCCACAGTCTTACCAAGAACCGCTTGCTTTAATCCGAGGTCTGGTTCACATGGTGCACGGTACCCCACCAGAACAGCATTAAGTGATGACACTCCATCACCGAATCTACACATCTCCTGGGCAGGAGAATCAAACAAACACAAACCCCCACTGGGGGAAACAGCCTTCTGAGCAGCTGGGCATCTCCAACTCCCGACCCATAAGCAAAGACAGACACAAACACATGCACACTGAAGGACACAAGTGAAATCCTTCACTTCTGAGCATCCATACAAGTGTTAGCGGTTTATGTCGGAGCCTCTAGTGCCAAGCTGGTACCAATCCACCCTGCAATGGCCCGGGGTGAGGTCTTTCAAATGGATGATGGTTTCACCCAGGAGGGTGTTGTCCCAGAATGCTCCCTCATTCAGTACCCGCAGGTGAATGGTTCTCTGCTGCAAATCGCCTCGTGGGATCTTATCATACACCAGCTGAAATAGAGACAAAAGGGTTGTCAACTCAGGAAGATTCAACAACTAGGGCTGCAACAACTATTCGATTAAATCGATAATCGATAATGAAAATCATCAACAACGATTCTCATTATGAGTGACTTTCGCCGGTCGCGTCAAATTACAGCGCTGAATAACACATTTCTATGGACAAAATGCATCTAAAAATAGTGAATGAAACCGATTGAGCAGCTGCGGGAAAGGTACGTGATCAAAGCTGATCAAAACATGAGAATTCTTTAAGTTTCAAGCTAATGTATTAGCGTAATGGCTTACACTGTCAGGGGCTTTGACAGATGCATGTGCGTCCTCAGCGCAAAACGTTCATTCTACTGCTATATCCTTATCTGTAAATGTTACAAATTCACACGAGCATTTCCATTTTGCATAAAGGCTTGTCCTGACAGTCTGCGTTAAACTTCAGTCTTTACAAAATGAGCCTGGCGCACGCACCCGCAGCAGACAGACGGAATGCGGGAGAGGGGGAGACAATTAATATTCAGCGCAAAAATATATTCATTTTGCTGAAATATCTGTTTAAAATTAAATTTAGATTTAAAAATAAACATGTCATTCAAGTATTTTATGAGTAATAACTAAAGGGATAACAACATGTAATTGAAAATAAAATGGAAGACGTTTTTTATAGCCTATTTACAGGATAAAGAAATGACAGGGGTGACTGTGTCCAAAGTGAATGTGTGTGTACCTGCAAAACATTTATCTTGCCTGTTGGTTAACACTGAGTTTGTGTTTATCTTTATTACTACTTTATCTTCATTTGTAATGTAGAGTAGAGATTTAAACTATATTCACTATATACAGTGCTAAAGTTATTACTATGATACTATGGTTTGTGCCACAGGTCAGGGCAGCATAAACTATCAGTATTGGTGCTAAACTCATTTTTCATGTTTCTGTAATGGTTAATCCACCAGTATGTGTAAGCTCTTTAGTTACAGCAGTATTTCTAAAGCTACAATATATTTATCGTTGTTATCCATGAATTTTTTTTTATTTTACTGTTTTACAAGAAAGGCAGGAAAAAGTAAAACACTTCATAGTTGTTTTCAGATGCCCAATTACAGTCAATAAGAACAGAGACTGTTACGTTTTTTTTTTTGGATATTATGTGTGAATATTATTTAGAAACTATTTGGTTGTTTGTTTGTTTTTCCCTAATAAATGGCAATACCATTTTTAGCTTTAAACAGGTTTTTGATAGAATCCTAAAGTGTGTTCTCTCTTTATTATGACAGGTAGTCTAATAAATTAAGCACCATGTTTTCATAGCATTCAATTGGCACATTTGTTTTAAGTACATTGGGCAGGATGTGCAATAGTGTGTTTTTTGTCAATAAAAAAGTAAATAAAATAAAATTATCCATTTAATCGAAAACATAATTGGCCAACTAATCGATTATCAAAATAATCGTTAGTTGCAGCCCTAGTGCCCACCCACTTTTTCTGTGACCTTGATTCCAGAAGTATTTTTCCAATTAATTTTTTTCCATAGGTATTTTTAAGAAGTCTTTATTATGGAGTTATAAGCCATGAACCAAACCAACCAGCTACAAGGTAAATCACAACATTACAAACTTTAATTTGAAAAAAAAAAAAAAAAAAAAGGGACAAGAAGGTACAAGACTGAACGGAGCTGCCTCAGTGTAACGCTTGTCAATGTCAAAATGATTGAGATGGTCAATCAAATCAAAGTAGGCGGGGTTTACCGAAGCGCAAATTCCAGTGCGAACTGCAAAGCATTCATTTTAACATTAATGGTAAGACGGAAGTAACAAAACATTTAATATTTGGCAACTCTTACGATAGAAAACAACGTTATAATTTATGTGATTCATGTAATTCCTAAATCAATGTGACAATACAAGAAACACCATTTTACATGCAAGTTGTCGTTAAATTATTTTTACTTTCAGAACCCGACTGTTACTCTCTATAGTATTATTTAATAGTGACGTTTTCTCACCATTTCATTGTAAGTGGGGTTGCATGTTCGCCGGGCTGCCTTGGTTTTCCTTTTGCTAGTTTTCTGAGGGTCTGGGAGGAGGTACAATTTGACGTACGGATCAGGATCTGTTCCCTCCTGCAAGGGTTGCTGAAGAAAGGTCCATAACGCATTGGTGAGTGACAACAACATTTTTATGTGCATTATGTGCATATGATTAAAGGCAGACACTCACCAAGCCTCTGATGTGCATCACCATAATGAAAAGCTTGTCACTCTTGTACAGAATCGAGAGCTTCACTTCACCTGCCACTGTACCGGGCAAAGGAGCCCAGGACGCATCTGGAAAGGAAGAGGAACTGGATTTAGTGTGGAAAGGTGTGTGTGTACGCATCTGGCTTGCAAGGTGCGCTTAAGGTGGATTAAGTAAATAAACTAATTGGATTTCCAGAGCTCAGACTGACAGGACTGGAACCTGTTGAGTAGAGGTCTTTAACACAGATCAGATAAGGTGACCCACCAGATGTTATGGCTTCCACAGAGCAGCTTTTACTCATGATGACTTTCAATATTTAACTAGTTGTGATAAGTTGATCTATGGACAAAATGTTTGATGCAGGCCCGGCGCCAGAAGCGGGGCCAGGGGGGTCAGATTTCATTTCGGTCGCCATCCCCACAGAGAAATAAAAATGCCTGGTTTGATGCCATAGACCCGCAAGTGATAAAATAAATCTCCTAAGTCTGTAGAAAATTAAATTTACACTATTTTTCTTGGACCCCAGTTTTAAAATCCCTTGTGTCAGAGTGCACTGGCCTAAAGTTTTGTGATTGCAGGCACATTACACTAGTAGTTAAAGATAAGACTCTGAATAAGCACTGGGTGTGTCACTTAGTCATAGTCATAGTCACAATCACATGACCTGCAGCTGATTGGCCTAAACAGACACTTTACACCAACTCATGATGATTTGCTGTGATGGCAGGCTGAACTGCATGAACTTTGAATCCATCATATACAAAAGCATGTGTAAGAGTGATTCATAAGAAGTGTATGTGTGAGTGTATAAGACAAAATTGGCAAATAAATATACCTGCTGGTTTATTATGGAGTGCATTAACAACAGTCCCTACACTTCCTGCCCGCTCGTCTCTTGGTAGAGGGTGAAAGAAGGTGTAGATCAGATCACACTGAAAGAAGAGAGGGTTACATTACTACTGACTGCAGTTAACTCAAAACCAGGTATACAGTCACAGCAACAAATATGAATGCCATGCGATCTGGTTGCATTCTTGAGATGCACCATGAAGCACAACATATGAAAAGTGAAAGAGTGCACGGTCTGGCAGTGCCCGTCTTGCCTCAGGCCTGTGGGTTGAGTGTTTACAGACAATGTGTGGTTTTCACAGAACATGTCCGGTTTCCAAAAACATGCCAGTCAAACTGAAACCTCTTACATTAATTACTGCAAGCTGCCTATATCTCTATACACCATTATTGTTATTCAGGAAATAAAATAATTGTTGTGAACGTAAACATTCATTTAACATGATAAAAGTTCACTTTCATTTTCAAATGCACTACCGTTTTAAAGTTTGGAATTCTGCAAGGATGAATTCAATTTATCAAAAGTAAATGTAGGCATTTTTAATGTTACAAAAGATTTATATTTTAAATAATTTTAAGTAAAAAAAAATAAAAGTATATTCAAAGAATCCTGGAAAATTAAACAACTTTTTTTTTTTTTAAACATAAATGTTTCTTGAGCACCAAATCAGCATATATTAGAATGATTTCTGAAGTATCATGTGACACTGAAGACTGGAGTAATGATGCTGAAAATTCAGCTTTGCCATTACAGGAATAAATGGCATTTTATTAAAATAAAATAAAGATACTTTAAATTGTAATATTTCACAACATTAGTGTTTTTGCTGTATTTTTAATCAAATGCAGCCTTGGTGAGCATAAGAGACTTCTCTCAAAAACATTTTTTTTATCAAATGTACCACCCCCAAAGTTTTGAATCGTAGTGTACATGGATTATAAGAGGAAGAGTTATAAAGTATAAAGACAATGATGAAAGTGGGTCAAAGGTTACCTGTGCCACCTCTTGAGCAGCATGGATCAAATGCCAAACATATCCATTTAGCTCCTCTTTCCTTCGGTCTGCTAGGGCCTCCCCTCGAGACCGACCAATCACAAAGCGGCTGGGGAAGCTGTGGGAACATTACATTGTGAGGGGTGAGAAATTAAATGAAGAGCACTGCTACATGTGGCATATGTTACCACAGAATACATCCCAAAGGGGTGATCAGTGTCCTGTACACCACTCTGAGGGGCTTTATTTTGTGATAATGACTGACTGGTTTAACATTACATTGCTTAATACACTGATACTAGCAGTTCTGAGAAAAAATGTACAATGACCAGCTTTCATTTGGTTCATAACTTATCACTGATTTCAGGCTAAATATATCCACTGATAACAGAAACCTGCATTAGTTTCCACTACAGTCAATAGTTTTTCAAATCATTTAAGGTCAAGGTGTATGGTGTATTTAGTGAGCTTTTGATTTCATATAATTCACATTTCTGTCAGGTTTTAATATTGTACCTGGGTAGTTTTGAGGAAGGGAAGATGAGCTGCAGTTTACTGTGAAGTTCATGGAACTCCTCGAAGGTCCTCTGGACTAAAGTTGTTGACCCCGGTTGACCTTCCCGCTCCACTTTTACAACATAGGACTGCATGAAGGCATAAATATGCGAATATGAAGAGTTGTATAAATGATATATAAATTTTGGGCTAAATTTAAATGCAGTAGACTTACATAGCCTTTGCTTGGAGTAAAGGTTTTGATGTGTCTGCAAACAAACAGGCTGCGAATGACACCGTCACTCTTTAGAGTGTAGACACGTGGAGCAAATGATAGAACGGGACGCTCCTCAGAGGATGCAAACTTCATTTGGGCCAGGTTATGGATGAAGAAGTTGAGTTTGGTAGCCACACTGCCAAGACTTGACTCGATCAGCCTAGAAAAGGGGACAAGATTAAGATGAAGGCTAGAAGACAAACTGATTCAATCGCAATAATTTGCAAGTTTTCTGTAGAGAGAGTCCGACACTCAATATTAGTCCTTGTTCCACTAATTAACACAGACTTTTTCTAAAATGTTCTAAATGGCAGTGGCTAGGGTGTGTTGCCTTGGTTGTTAGACAATTGCTAGGGTGTTCTGAGTGCTTGATAGGCGATTTCTTACTGGCATCAATGGCACCACTCTTTTTTCCATTCGAATTATGGATTTCAAGTGCAAAAGGAACAAAAAAAAAAAAGTTCTCACCTGGTGAAGTGCATGGTGGCATTTGCTTCTGTTTCATGTGGTCTCAGAGCATCATAGACATATTTCAGATCATCTACATCAGACAACTCTGGTATCCCACTGGACAGCATCTGCACACAAACACACAGGGATTACTAGTAGTATTTCATTGTTAGACCACAAGAAATCAATGCATTCAAATAAGCATTCAAATAACAGGCAAACGAAAAAGCAAGCCAGAGAACATTACTTAACCTCCAACTAAAACAAAATCTGCAAACTCACCAGGCCAAGCAGGTTAAGAAACAGATGTGCGTGTTTCCTAATGAGATTGTAGGCCTCACAGCACAAGTCCACAAAGTCATGGAAACGGCTGGATGGCTTGTCACCACCGTTGATGACATACGCCATGTCAGACGTAAACACGAAAGGAGCCCGGTCGCTGTAAAAAAACAATAACAAAACAAAAAAAAAAACAGGAAGATTACAATCTGTGATAACATTTACTATCAACAGCCCAGATCAGGTTTAGCTCAAAAACATTTTTATAAAATGGATAATTCCAGTCTTTGATTCTGACTGGTTGAGCTGCATTCTAAGCCATTGTAAATTACTCTACACAAACATACACCTGTGTCATGCCTAACAACACCCCTTAGCTGCTCTAAATTCACTTCTTGTGGCTTATTACTTTATTCAGTTCCTTTGTGAAGAAGTGAATATGAAAGTGGCTGTTGTAACTCTCATAGTTCTACATTGTTCTGAAAGACAACAGTTGGCAGTGATCAAAATGTGGGGCAGAGGAACATTTTTTTTCCTTCATGTTCCTACCGTTTAATGTTGCCAAACATCTGTGCATGCCCCAGAAACTTGCCGAAGTCAATGTGGAACATGTGACCACTGGTCTTTAGCATGATGTTGTCATTGTGGCGGTCGCAGATGCCTAGAATGTATGTGGCCACACAACAACCAGCACACGAATAGATGAAGTTTTCCACCGCCTGTGAAAAAGCAACAAGTCAACAGAATTAGTTTTTAACTAACCACTTTGAGACACCAAGGGCTTGAAACACCAAATCTCTAAATACATTTTCATATTATTATTAGGACATGCAAAATAAGAAACATGATGCAACCCAATGCAACTATAGCAGCTACGGATTGACATTTCACTGCAAAACAGTTTGCACATAACATCTAATTTAGCAAATTAGTCTTTAATGTAGTATGTCAATACTATACACAAATATATATAACAGGTATATTATATTATATTATATACTTATTATTATAATTATTATATACTTTACTTATAATATATATTATATTATATACACACCTTTTCATATTCATCCTCAGTCGGGTTGTGTTTCTGCAGCCAGTCTGCCAAAGTCCGGTCCTTAAAGGAACCAGTTACTCCATGCTCAACCTGGATCTTCCTCAGGGTTTCTGCACTGGGAATCATCTCTACCATGCCTACACAAAGGGCAAATAGGAGTTATGAAATTACTTCCAATCACATCCTCAGAAATTCATATTTACACTGTTTAGACAAAGTCTATAGAGAGGAATCAAGGGTTTGGGGCAAAAAGTGACAAAAATGCTCCATAGAGATAGATATAAAAAATTCATTAGTTTTTAAACAAACATTTTAAAAATATAAAACATGCCCCGGTTTTCTTTAAAAAAAAAAAAAAAAAAAAAAAAGAAAAACTAAATATAAATAAATAAAATTTTATACGTATTTAAAATATTTTATCATTAAAATAATATTAAAATAAAATAATTATAAATAAATTAAAAAATAAAATAATTATATAAATTAAAATAATTATATAAATTAAAATAATTATATAAATTATTAGTTATTAATATTAATTATATATATATATATATATATATATATATATATATATATATATATATATATATATATATACATACAATTTTGTATATATTTTTTCCCCTCAAAATATATAAAGAAAAAAAAAAAAAAAAAAACACATTGAATCAACAAAATCTATTGTGACAGACAGTAGAGAGCCCTAGAATCTAACATGTATGCCAATTATTTAAAAGCTTGTCACTTTTATCTTTCATATGAATTGTCATTTATTTTTATTTTACTAACAATTAATTGATTTAGTGTTTAGCATGGGGTCATTCACAAAATGTATAGTGTTTTCCATAGTTAAAAAAAAAGAAATCTGACACTGATGAGGTCATAAATAGAAGTCTTGACTTGACATTGGAGGATGGGTGTTTACCTCTGCCCCGTCCCGTAGAGAAGCAGCGGAAGATGACCATCCTCATGTCAAGTCCCTCCTGGATCCAGATCTTATTCATGATCCGAATGATCTGCAGCGTCAGCATGTCCTGCCGCAGGTCATCTCCAGCCTGAGTGAGAACACAACCATAAACGACCAAGACAACATCTGAAAAAGTGTGTCAATGCAGAACCGCTGATCTGTAATGCACACAGATATGAGAAGGCGGTACCTTAAAGATGACATTGATGTTGTCACCCAGAGGATCCTGGTTCTGGAATGAGAGCTTGAGGGGCACTGCATTAGAGTTGAAGTAGGAGCAAGACTACATGTAGAGAGAATGAAAGATTGCATTGTTCTTGTCAAGAGATTAGAATCAAAACTCATGACTTACAAATGCTTGATATAAAGTCACATTCTGTAATTACCTGTATGTTGATGCCCTTGACAAGCAGGCCTGGGTTCAGAGGAAGTCGGCAACTGCTGTTCATACAGAAGAACTGTTTGACCTCGTCTAGCCCCTCACGGAGAATAGCCTGAAAACCAGACAAACAATGATTAACATGCTGACCAGACGGTCTGGAGAATGTTAAAACGCCCTTAAGGGATCAACAAACAGTCTTTGGCGCAGACCTGTTCTTTAAAGCTAAAAATAGTAAGAGCATTTGCAGCCATCAGCTAAATGGGAAATTTTAGCAAATTATTTTCGTAGATCATAATTGTTCTCATTAAAAAAAAAAAAAAAAAAAGGATTGGTGAAATAGATGTTACTACCAGGTCTAAATGAGGAACAGTGAAGCTGACCTGTCTGGATGAAGGTGAGGCATCTCTGACCCGCTGGGCTAGTTTAGCCAAAATGTTAACCAGCCAGCCTTGCCGATCAAACTCTTCCCTCAAACCTCGACCGGAGCAGCAGAGAAGAGCCGCCAGCAGATACTGATACCTCGCGCTAAACTGAGAGTCCTGAAGAGTATCTTTCAACAACCTACAAAGAGAGAGACAAAGGAAGAGTAGTATATTTTAACCAATGATGCAATACCCTTAGAGCAGTTGATTTCTTTTTGAAGCCATTTTAAATAGACTGCACTCACAGAGAGCAATTTCTGTCTAATGAAACCGTTTAGATGTAAGCACAACTTTGTGAATCTCATTAAACCTGTCAAGACATTTCCAGGTCACATTTCAATTAAAAATATATATATATTTTAATTAAAAGGCAGTTCAACAAGTGCTACAATGTATAATAATTTTATAAAAATATTTTATAAGATATTAATCTATATTTTAAATGTTACAATAATGAGAATAAGAATGTTGCTTTACAGCAATAAGAACTTAAGCTAAGCTTAATTGTTCTGAAAAGAATGTCACAGTGCAAATATCTTTATTTTCTTCATGAAAAAATATGAAACAAAAATACAATTTTTAATAAAAAGTAATTGTTTCCTTTTAATTTTAGGGGTAAAATGTAACTATTCATAAAGGCCAGACAAAGTTACTGCAGCTGTACAGCAGGTGGAGCTGTTAGCTGATTCTATACACACTCATGCTAACAGCAAGATACAGTGTGAAACATGTGCAATGCATGACTTTGTGTATACAAATTATCAAGCATTCAAGGTGCTGACAAGTTAAATATTCAAATTTCATCACATGAGTACATCAGTTTAACACTGAATGTCAGAGTATGAGGCAGCATAACCTGATTTCTCAGTATGTGTGCTCTATAATACATGTGCACAGAATTTAAGTATAATCTGAGAGTTGAGGACACACCAGAAGAGGTAGTGAGCTATGCGCACATCCCCGATGGCCCTCCTCAGCAGAAAACGCACCAGGTGACTGTCCAGATAACACTCGTACTTCAGCGCCTGCACAAAGAGAAAGTGTTAGAGGGAGATTTGTTGGATGGGGAGGGAGAAATCAGAGGGTGAGAGAATTAAAAGGACGGAAGGTAAAAAGAAAGACAGGTAGGATAAAAAACAAATCAAGGTCAATGGGAAAGGAGGGAATATAGTGCCAGCATGAAAGGGGGAAGTGAGATACAAGGCCTTTGTTACCTGCACTAACTGAGGAAGGAAGTCTAAAAGCTCGGGATCAGAGATTGAGTCCATCCACTGTACCGCTGTCCGCCTGCACTCCTGATCTGGAAACCTGGTTTAAAGGGGACATTACTCCAAAAATAAAAATCTATTTTGCAATAAACCGTACTATTAAGCACTATAAACTATTAATATGGACAAAATAAACTGGATAATGACTATAAATGACTGACATATTAGATAACATAATATATACAGTAGTAGTCATTATCCAGACCAAACCAGTTTAGGTGGTTGATCAGTTTGGCTACCAACCAATTAGGACAAAGCTAATCTGGTGGACCATCTTGGTCAACCTAGTTGGTGGCGCTATCAAACCTGGTGGCTCTTGGTTGAGCCGATTTGTTTTGTTTTTTTAACAGTAATAAAAGCTTTTAAATCATGTCAGTAAATGTTGAGAGATATCTGTGCTCCACATGTGCTCTGCTGGACAAATCTAAAAGGTCAGTTCTTCATGGTCTACTCAAATCAGCCCGACTGCCAGCCATTGAAGGACAGTCAAGCTCTGCTTAGCCTCCAGCTAAACAGAGCAAGCTGTTGCCATGGTTACCATAACACTCACGTGGCGTTCAGCAGGCCTAGGGCGTCCAGGTGGTTCATGCATTCCCACTGGCGGAGCAGAGCATAGATGTCAGGCAGACATGCCCACTCCCAGCTGGGTGCGCTGGCCAGGACCAGCGGCAGACGACTGGCTTCCGCATGGCAGAAATAACGCTTCTCCCACAACAGACGACGGTCCTCTGGAGTCAACCTAGATAAAGGGACCAACAATATATTTAGCTGAATTCTTTTTTTTTTTTAATGAAAACATTAAAAGAGGATTCTTTTTGTTTTATTCCATGTTAGCACAAACAGTAAACAAACTTGCACAGTACTTACCCATCCATGCATGCATCCCATCCATCCATGCATCCCATCCATCCATGCATCCCATCCATCCCATCCATCCATCCATCCATCCCATCCATCCATCCCATCCCATCCCATCCCATCCATCCATCCATGCATCCAATTCATCCATCTATCCATCCAATATATCCCATCCAATTCATCCATCCATCCATGCATCCAATTCATCCATCCATCCATCCATGCATGCATCCATCCAATTCATCCATCCATCCATCCATGCATGCATCCAATTCATCCATCCATCCATGCATCCAATTCATCCATCCATCCATGCATCCAATTCATCCATCCATCCATCCATCCAATTCATCCATCCATCCATCCATCCAATTCATCCATCCATCCATCCATCCATCCAATTCATCCATCCATCCATCCATCCATCCATCCAATTCATCCAATATATCCCATCCATCCAATCCTTCCAATCCATCTATCCATCCAATCCTTCCAATCCATCTATCCATCCAATCCTTCCAATCCATCTATCCATCCAATCCATCCCATCCATGCATACATTCCATCCAATTCATCCATCCATCCATCCATCCATCCATCCATCCATCCATCCATCCATCCATCCATCCATCCATCCATCCATCCATCCATCCAATTCATCCAATATATCCCATCCATCTATCCATCCAATCCTTCCAATCCATCTATCCATCCAATCCTTCCAATCCATCTATCCATCCAATCCTTCCAATCCATCTATCCATCCAATCCTTCCAATCCATCTATCCATCCAATCCTTCCAATCCATCCCATCCATGCATACATTCCATCCGATCCATCTATCCATTAATCCATCCATGCATGCACCCACGCATGCATGCATCCAATCCTTCCAATCCGATCCATTCATCCATGCATCCATTCATCCATGCATCCATTCATCCATGCATCCATTCATCCATGCATCCATTCATCCATGCATCCATTCATCCATGCATCCATTCATCCATCCATGCATCCATTCATCCATCCATGCATCCATCCATTCATCCATCCATGCATCCATTCATCCATCCATGCATCCATTCATCCATGCATCCATTCATCCATCCATGCATCCATTCATCCATGCATCCATTCATCCATGCATCCATTCATCCATGCATCCATTCATCCATGCATCCATCCATGCATCCATTCATCCATGCATCCATTCATCCATCCATGCATCCATTCATCCATGCATCCATTCATCCATGCATCCATTCATCCATGCATCCATTCATCCATGCATCCATTCATCCATGCATCCATGCATCCATTCATCCATGCATCCATGCATCCATCTGATCCATACATTCCATCCGATCCATACATTCCATCCGATCCATCTATCCATTAATCCATCCATGCATCCATCCAATCCATCCCATCTTTTTTTTTTTTTCCCCAATCATACTGGAAAGGAAGACATACTGTTATTTTTGCAGTATGCTTGAGCTCTCGGGTGTCTATAACTGTGATTTGCTGGAAGAATCTAATGTTTTTTTTCCCAGACAAGCAGCCTTAGTTTGCAATCCATCATCAACACCTCACCTCAAAAAGGTGTGCATCCTGTCATCATACACGCTATCATTGTCCAAAAAACACGATAACCCAATTGGATAAAGTTTAAAAAGTGAGCAAATAAATGCAGAGACTTTCAAAAACACTTTTTTTTTTTTTTTTACCAACCCCAAACGTTTGAATGGTAGTTTAACTGAGAGATGTTTTTCTCTTTTGATTTTCATCTCATGAATGATGAAAAGGGCTAAAAGTCCAAACACGTACAAAAAGCACCTCAAAAAGGTTTGCAACCAGTCATCTACATGCTATCAGTTTAAAAAGAAAAAAAAAAAAAAAATGATTAGCCAATCTGATAATGTTTAAGTGTGTGCAATCTTCCTATCTTGACAAAATTAAGATGCTGCTAACACCGCAATTAAAAGAGTAAAGCATCTCCAGGAAGGTGTCTGTGCGTGGGCTCTCACTGCAGTAAAAGAAAATAACCACACCAAATCTCTAGGCAATTTATGCTGCATGTCTTCTATACTGATATACCAAACCCTGAGCTCTAAGTCGAGGTAAACACTCCAAAAGACTCTAGTCCAAGGTAAACAGCATGTATTTAAATATTATTCATGAAAATACAGTAGAGGACTGATAACTAGCTATAGCCTGTACAAATAATGATCAACACACCATCCATGCTTAAAAACACTTTTATAATGATGTGTCGAGGTCCTTCATGCTGCTTATCTCATCCCTTGTTGATGTCATTTGTTAAACATACGTTAGCGGCAATGTTTAGCTACTGTGTTTTTCTGCTGGCTTATGAATTCATGTTGGGGAGTGGCTTCTCCCTCTAGGGATGACAGCCGTAGGGCAGGACCCCCGGATCAAATTACCTCTGTGCCTGCTGGGCCGTAACCATACAGAGTCATCAGACAGCTCAATATACTGGGGGAAGGGTTGTGAATGCTTCATACGGTCACACCCACGCTCTTCAACATGCAAGCATGTCTGTCATTAGATGACTACATATCCCACAATTCACAAGAGGCTTGAGGAGTATTGATTCCTGGCTGCAGTTGCCCAAAGCAGCCCCGAAGCCCTTCTGCAAATCAAATCGGTAAAGAAAAGGACAACCTAATGGGCATGAACTAATGCTAAATTTAATAAACCGTGTTCCTGCTGGAACAAAAAGCATTGCAAATCTAGATATCTGTCTTGTTGCCCAAAGTTTCTGAAGAAATTGTGGGTTGTGCTTGTCCATTTCAGACATTCCATTATGAGGTTGTTGTGAGGTTTCCAGGGTGTTTTCTGAATGTTTTCTAGCACATTACTATGCAGTTGCTAGGGTGTTCTTGGTGGTTGTTTAATGAGAGCCCACCAACAAGATTCTATAATATTCTGCTCCCTATATAAAACTCAAGTCACTCCTTCAAAGTACACTACCATTCAATTTTTTTTTCTTTTTTTAATATTAATTTTAAATCAGCAAGGATGCATTCAACTGATCAAGACTTAAATTGTTACAAAATATTTCTATTTCAAATAAATGCTGTTTTTTTTTTTCTTTTTTCTTCTATTCAAAGAATCCTGAAAAAAAAAAAAAAAAAAAAAAGTTTCCACAAAAATATTAAGCAGAATACGGTTTTCAACATTGATAATAATAATAATAATAATAATAATAATAATAATAATAATAAATGTTTCTTGATCAAAAATACTGTAAAAACATTTAAAACACTTTAAAAGTCTTACTGAACCCAAACTATTGAACAGTAGTTTAAGTTTCTGGGTTTTGTTTCTGTTTTTGCCCCTTTCATCGTTCATGAGATGAAATTCAAAAGTCTGAACACTTACAAAAAGCCACTCAAAAAGCTGAACAATTTGAGAACCCTAACACAAAAATAAGCAGAAGTAATTGGAGCAAATGCTTGTAGAATCGATAAACTGCACAAAAGCGAAAAAGGGAAAAAGAGTTGAAACATTAACTCTCCGCTGACACAAGCCAGATCAGAGAGTTTACACCCAACTCAAACGCTCAACCTTTGATCCAAGAGCTGAAGACAACTTATGACTGAATATTTCCAGGCTGGAGTGGCTCCATGTTATACACTGCAGCAAATGTTTCAGAGCTCCACAGATTCTGAGCAACAGAAACGAGAGAGGAAAAACAGCTGAGAGAAAAGGAGAGGAGGAACAGGGCCAGCTGGGGAGGATATCCACATCAGCTGTCTAAAGCGGACGGTAACAAAGTGAGTACTGTAGAGAACCAAGCCCTGCTGAGCACCAGATATGTCCTCATATTCAAACAAAGGGAACAGAAAAAAAACAAAGGCCTGATCCATGAAAAAAAGCACAATAAGTTTATCATTATCTCCATGTAAAATGACTATTACAAATACATACATATATATATATATATATATACACACACATATATATATATATATATATATATATATATATATATATATATATATATATATATATATATATATTTTAAAAACATACTATGGTGGTCAATGGGGTCCATCAACTGTTTGGTTACCCACATTCTTCAAAATATCTTCTGTCTTCAGCAGAAGAAATAAATTCATTCAGGTTTGGAGCAACTTGAGGGTGAGTAAATGATAATTTTAATTTTTGGGTGAACTATCCCTTTAAATACACTACCTTTCGAAGGATTGTAGTAGTCAGTTTTTTCAAAGTTTCTGAAAAACATCTTTTATGCATTATTTATGCTGCATTTTTTTGATCAAAAAATACAGTAAAACTATAATATTGTGAAATATTATAAAAATTGAAAACAACAGTTTTCCATTTTAAGATTTTAAAATGTCATTTATTCCAGTGGTAGCAAAGCTGGATTTCAGAATAATTACTTGAGTCTTCAGTGTCACATGATCCTTCAGAAATCATATGCTTATTTGATTGATTTAGTAAAATTTCTTATTATCAATGTTGAAAACAGTTGTGCTCCTTAATATTTTGTAGGATTCCTTGATCAATTGAAAGTACAAAAGAACAGCCTTTATTTGATTTCTTTTGTAACAACAAATGTCTTGAAAAAAAATAATAAATAAAAGTAAAAAATTACTCAAATTTGCCTCAAACTTTTGAACTGTACATTATATTATAAACTCATGAATAGATCATTTATGCAAATACATGTTTGAAATAGTATAGATCACAAAGGAGAAAAGGAAGTAGGCAATGTTGTGTGATATCCCTCCCGGAAACAAGGAAAGATCTGACACTAACTGCTACAGCAGTCTGCTTCATCCTCTCTCTTATGTGTCTGATCAGCTCCTCAACATCACTCAGCTTGTTCAACCACGGTTCCCACGCAGACATGCTCATTTGGGAGCGAAAAAGTGAATTCACACTGCATGTCGCTGAAATATGAATGATGAGTAACGACAGCTGAATCTGAATTTGCATGAGTTGGTTATTTGTGGTTGCAGCTACACTTAAACCATCCTTGTCCTGTAGAAGATGCAGTTTTCATAACCTTTATATATGTATATCAACCCACTGCATTCTCTGTTGTGGTTACCAACCAAAGCAGTTTACAGAGTAAACACCCACTATTTGCAGTAACATTACATAACTGAGCTAGAATTATCAAATGAGATGTAAATGATTTTTAACTCACAGGTTCACAAGATTAGAAAAAACCCAAGAACCGTGAACTTGAGAATCATGGGAACCATGAAGCTTTCTTACAACCTCTTTCAGCAAAAGTGTTTTTGGTTTTCAGAACCAGCCCAATGCGAATAAAAGCCTAAATTAAATCTGTTTGTCATATAAAGCAATCATGTCTCTTCAGAAAATTTGGACTAAACCTCTCAATTCATGTGGATTAGTTTTATATTCTCTTTATGAACTTTCTGAAGAGTCAAAATGGTAGTAACGTAGACTGTCAATGGAAGGGCAAATCTGTGTTCGGAAGATGAACGAAAGTCTTATGAGTTTGGAATGACATGAGGGTGAATAAATGACAATTTTTATTTTTAATTTGATAAATATCAAGTAAGCTGGAGTAACGAACATGGTGTCTGTCAAATGTGTTGTTTTAAAAGGAGGATATTAGGGATTTCCTTTTGGTTTGAGAGAGTGGTTTACGGTGGTGCGGAGTTTAGGTTCCTAGCCCAGAAATTTATGGAAATTCATAGAACGGTTACGGATTGGCTCAGACACCAACACAGTGTCTGAGCCAAGTGTTAGTTAAGGTAAGTATTACAAGGTATATAGAGCATTTGGGTGCGCACAGAGACAGACAGAGAGACAGAGAGACAGAGAGACAGAGAGACAGAGAGACAGAGAGACAGAGAGACAGAGAGACAGAGAGAGACAGAGAAATTGTTTTTTCCCCCCCATTCAAGGAAAAATCTGGAACACAACGCAGTAAAACAAATAATTAGATCAGGATGCAGCATTTGCCTTAGGATTATCAGACAGCCAACTCACCAGAAAAGGGACTTCTTGTGCAAGACATCATGTAGCTGCCTCTGGCTGACCTGGTCCAGGCGGGAGAACTCATACTGGGGACTGAACTCTGTAGGAGGCGGGGTGCTGAAGCGTACTTCGAAAGAAGAAGTAGGAAAGTCCACCTGAAAAGACAAGGAGAGTTTTTATAAAAAAAAAAAAAAACACCAAGCCACTGTTTTAACAATGGAGAGTGTAAAAGCACCCAGGAGAACAGTCAAAAGTAACAGTTATTAGCCTAAAATAAACTGTAATGGTAAAACTACCTCTTTATAGCATTCCTCAGACAATGCGTGTAATGAAAGTTAGGACTGGGCAAAAAGACTAAAATACATCATTATTTTCAAGCACTCTGGCTATATTCAGTATATCTTCATATTTATACGTTTTTTTTTTTTTGTTTTTAAACCAGAGGAACCATCAAACATGGTTAATAAGATTAAAAAAAAATATTTAAATTCATATATATATATATATATATATATATATATATATATATATATATATATATATATATATATATATATATATATATATATATACACACATATATATATTTATTTATTTTTATTATTATTATTATTATATAATAATGATGATGATGATAATGATAATAATAATAATAATAATAATAATAATAATAATAATAATATATATATATATATATATATATATATATATATATATATATATATATATATATATATATGGAGAGAGAGAGAGAGAGAGAAAAAAATATAAACTTTAAGTATCTTACAGTAAAATAACAGTGAAAAACAGTGTTTTAACTATTATTTTTATTAAAAAAATGTACTTGTTTTTATTTAAATACACTAATATAATTACTTATATTTTTAGAAAAAAAACAACAACATTGTTATATGAAAAATAGGCAGGAACCATATTTCTGGGCTGTAACAGCTTTGCTTCTGGATCTATAAAAACAACAATCAAACTCAAAAGGCAAAAGGTCTAAAGTGTCAGTTCTAATGATACCATTTCAGAAAGGTCCATTGAGATTATCATGATAGTCACAAATGTTGCTTAATGTCATCAGCAAAATCACTGCAAGTATTTCATGAATATTTGATAACAGCCCTAATAGTTAAATATTCTGTTGTTCATGGAAGGGTTAGGGATATAAAGTAAACTAACTGCTATCACAGGTAAAATTTTCTCCAGCTCATGGGTTGTAAAGATGGGACAAGAGTGAAATTAGAAGGTTTATGATCCAAAGCAAACGCTAAAGTTCACAGTCACGGCTGGCATCAGTTAACAGGAGTGCTGAAAGCCATAACCGCACCATGAACAGCTGAGGCTTTCACCTTAAACATGCCAAGTTAAATACCACAAACACTAAAATTTAGAACAGCATAGATCCAACATACACTAGAGCTAAAGACATAATGAAACTACAGCTGCACTGAGCCAGTGACAAAAACAGATTTGAAATCAAGAAAACCATGTTAGAACAATGAAAGAAAAAGCTTTAAATGATAGGGACATGTGGGTCTGTTTTCAAACTTCTCTCAGTCCGGGTTGAAATCAGTCCAATCATTATTGCCATATGCCTCTGAGCATCACACTTCATCCATTAGCAGAACAGACACACCCCAATAATGAACAGAAGTCCTTCATCTATTTCATGACCTCCGCACCAAATGTCCCCCTTACCTTGAATCAGATCAATCAAAGTAGAGGTGCATCATCATTAAAATTTGGGAAAAACTTCAAGGGGAGTCCCAAAAGTCTTAATTATTTAAATGATCTTAATAAAACATCCTTTTAAAAAAAAAAAAAAAAAAAAAAAAAGAAAGTATAACAATAAAAATAAATAGTTTATTACAATAGAAGTGCCAGAGGTACATATCAGCTTCAAATATCAGGCCGATTATTATCTTGGACAAAAAGGGAACTTTGAGTCAAATTAATAGATAAAATAAAAATAAAATGTTGATCATTACAAACAATTAACAATAATTTTAACAAATAAAACCAGCAATTTCCCCCATTAATATTACCCCAAGTGGTTCGTTTCTTATTCCTTATACCATCTTAAACATGCATTGCAGTTTGGTTTATGCTCATTTATAAACTCCGTCAGTAGCTTGCAATAATGAACTACTAGTTAAAAGTCTTGTCAATTAATGGGAAGTGGTTCGGCATGAATATCTTGAACCATCACTAGAAAGAATTGAATAGAAAGAATGTGAAAAATGGGGTCAGAGAAGTGAGCGAGAGAAAAGCAGCAGCAGATAGGACAAGGAGAGAAGCTAAGGGAACAAGCACATGTTAGGCAGTTTTAACGAGCCCCAGATGTGTCATTAGCCCCAGATGCATCTTGGCTGTGGGGCGGCTTAACGGGCAGCTTGCAGGGACTGACTGAGAGAAATCTGCCACCTCACATGCACTGAATAACCCCGGTACCTTAATGAGGGGCAGAACCTACTGAATAGGCACAGCACCAGGCTTCGCTCCCAGTTTAAACTGCACAGCCCACTGCCCTTAGACAAAGCCATGCCATTCGGGCACAAAAGAGCCCTATTGGCACTACTATGGGCTGGCTTGGCACCCTGAGACAGCAGAAAGAAGAACGGGGATTGTGTAGGAGGCCTGTGCGGAGGGAGGGAATTTCACAGAGGCCCAGTCCGAGTGAAGAGAAAACTATGCGCACATGTGATTTACCACACAGATTTTAGAACAATACCAGTGGGGAGTGCTGTTTACAGACAGCGGCAGTGAAATGTCATGTCTCAATGTGTTAAGAGAGGATATTAATGCATGTGGAGGAAGTGGTGACTCAAAGTGCACAGGGAGGTCTGGGAGTGACACATCTCAGGTGTTTGTGATGATTGTCTGAGTATGTGAGTGCGCTTAATGGATCGTTTCCTGCACTGCTGCTTAATCTACAGCGCCATATTTATTATAATGACAGTAGTGTAGAAAGACAGTCTATTCATTATTCAAAAGTCTGAGGTTTGTAATTTTTTTTTTTTTTAAAGAAATTAATCTTTTTATTCTGCAAATATGCATTAAATTACCAAAAGTGACAATAAAAGAAATGTATAATGCTACAAAAGATTTATATTTCAAATAAACACTGTTCTTTCTATTCATAAAATATTAAACAGCACAACTGTTCAACATTAATTAAAAAAAAAGTTTGTTGAGCATCAAATCAGCATATTAGAATGATTTCTGAAGGATCATGTGACACTGAAGACTGGAGTAATGATGCTGAAAATTCAGCTTAGCATCACATGAATAAACTACATTCTAAAATATATTAAATTAGAAAAGTTGCTTAAATTGTATTTCACAATATTACTGTATTTTCAATCAAGTAAATGCAGACTTTCAAGAAAAAAAAAAAGAAAGAAAAATCTGACTCCAACTTTTGAACAGAAGCTTATTTTATGAATGAATTGGTCAAAAAGACTTACAAATCAGTGAACAAATCAAGAATTCACTATGCAGTTATTTATTTGAATCATTATAATGATTCGCTCAACCACTGAAACATTCAGAACAGGTACTGAATTAACATCCAAATCACGCTCTCAACCACAATTTCAGTCATGTCTCATTTGAAATAAACCAAGTACTATGGCTGCGTCCGAAATCAAATACTCTCTAGTAGGTACTTATTTTTAACAAGTAATTACTTCACAACCACTTGGTATATTGGTCATATTGGTCATATTGGTCATCTGGGTAGTTTTCGCCTACTCTTTTATGAGTACTGTGAATTCAGACACTACTTTTGTCACATTTTTCGCCTACTATATAGTATGGAAATATGCGATTTTGGATGCAGCCTGTGTTACATTTCAAGTTATGGATCCTGCAAACAAATCCTAAAGCAAACATGTGAACCTTTCAAAGAATTAGACTGCCAATAAATAATGCAAGCCCAGCTGTTGAATAATTTATTTTTATAGTTCAAACTTCCCGAAGATGGAAGCCTGAAGCATGAAAATTTTCGATTTATCTAGACTATACTTAAAGTTATTTACATGTGCATTTGACCATGAAATGTGGGTTCAAGGCGTCTTGAAATTCATTCCACTTCTGCATTTACTCAGCTTCAATGCACCAATTCTGCTCAGGAACTACAATACATTTATTAAAAAAAAAAAAAAAAAAAAATGCACTTGTTTGAGTGTGTGTGGTGTTTGTAGGCCACGTCAAACTTGCAGAAGTCAGCCTGTTCAGATCACCACAACTGGTTTGCTGTAGGAGGTGAGTATCAACAGAACTCTAGTGCTTAAAGAGCCTGTTTTCATAACCTCCAGTATAACATGCCATTATCATTAATGACAAACGTGCACCAAATGTGAAAGTCAGCCAACTATTAAAAAAAAAAAAACACCCACATCCATGCTTACTTTGAATTGGTCAAAAAGACTTACAAATCAGTGAACAAATCAAGAATTCACTATGGAGTCATTTGAATCGTTTTAATGACTCGCCCAACCACTGAATCATTTAGAACAGTTACTGAATTAACATCCAAATCACACTGATCCAATTAAACAAAGTAATATGTAACTGGTTATTATATCCTGATCTTTTGCAACAACAAAATCAGAATAAAATGTCTAGTTTTGTGTTGTCAGACTATTTCCTAAACACTTCATTTTGCCTGGGGCTGTTTAGATGTATATAAAATTTCTGTACCAATCTTTTCTCTCTCTCTCTCTCTCTGCAGAACTACCTGACCTACTTTTAGGACATTTTGCAAGGAGTGGGACAGTTCCTTCCTACATTTCCACTAGCACACTGGCCTGACCCTATTACTGCCAAAGTTATGAGCCAAGCAAAGAACATACCTTCATTATACTCCTTTACATATAATCTAACCAGACATGCCTTCAAAAATATACTGCTTGACAATTACAAACACCTTAAAACTTAATGTTATCGATGCATGTGTCCTGAATAGTCAGCTTATGTGAGCGTGTATGCATAAATGACCTTTGAAAAAAAGATGAAAATGATATGGTGGTTTTTTTTAAACAGGAAGCCTCATCCTTAAGGTCTGATAAGGGCCTGTTTTGCATGCTGCAACCTCCTAGATAAAGGACAGATCAACCAAAATAAAGGGGGAGATGAAGAAAAAGGATTGTATGGAAAAGGAGTGTGTTGTGAGTAAATGTGAGTTCACAGGGAACGTGGGCGAGTCAGAGTTAACTATTATGAAGCAGGACAAGGAGGAAACTACATGATTATTACACAGTAAAAGGCCAAACCTGAAGGATGACACTGTCTGGCTGGCTGAAGTTGGGTGTACTGGAACGAGCATTTCCACTGCCGGGGGTTGAGGGCCAGAGACCCAGCAGCTTCCTCCCACACGTCAGAACACTGAGGAAGAGGGAACATAAGGTGCAGGGTCAGACACCTAACATCCGCTTATAGATGCACAAAACAAGCAACAACAGGATACGGATGGAGTATATAAATACATACGTACTTGACCTACTAAGTACATTCTTGTGTTTATCTTACAAGCAATGGTAAATGTTTTTGCTAGTAATGTTCTATGGACCCCACAAACAAATCCTTAAGCAAACATGTGAACCTTCCTACAGAATTATGCCAATAACTTATGCAAGTCTGGCTGTTGAGTAAATATTTTTTTACAGTTCAAAGTTCCTGAAGATAGAAGTCAAAAAGCATGAAAATGTTCAAGCATGACATTATGTATGTAGATTTAACGTCATTTAGTTGGACTTGCGCGTGCATTTGACCAGGAAATGGGTGCATGTATTATGTGTGATAACAGCATACTGTTATCTACTTCAATATACCATTTCTCCGGAAACGGAATACTCAAAAAAAAAAAAAAAAAAAAAAAAACACACTTGTTTGAATGTGTGCAGTGTTTGTAGGCCATGTTATACTTGGAAAAGTCAGCCTGTTCTGAACACCACAACTGTTTTGCTATAGGAGGTGAGTATCAACAGAACTCTAGTGCTTAAAGAGCCCGTTTTCATGCCCTCCAGTATAACATGCATGCATGCCATTATTTATGACAAAAGTGCTCAATGTGAAAGTTGGCCAGCAATTTAAAAAAAAAAAAAAAAAAAAAAAAAAAGACAGATCCATGCTTACTGTCTAAAGTTGAATAAAGGCATGGTGACCCAGCCCAGAGCTTCAATGCTGCGTTTCTGCTTGCTCTTCTCCTCCGCACCTCCAGGAGGTGGAAGAGGGGTGGCATATAGCGTCACAGTCAGCTGTGACTCCCTTGGCAACTGGTTGATCTGGACGGGGAAGCAAACTCTACATATTGAAAAAGATAAATTATTAATTAAATAATTTAAATAATACCAGTCAGAACCATGTTTTTACAATGGCAGTATGTTTTTGTAAAGAAAATTAGAAATTCTCAGTTTGCTCTTAAAACTAAGAACAAGAATATAACATTTTATTTTTACACACCTACAATTGGAGTTATAATAGTACATACATACACCTACATTCATGCACCTAAATATATTCACTAGGATGGAGAAAATGACAATTGTCTACTAAATTATACCAGAACAATAACAAAACTCTACAGTGAGGGGGCAGAGTACAAAAACAGCCACAGGAAGCAGAGATGGAAGAGCCATCTTCAAATTTAACATCTGAAGTGCTTGGTAAACAAACTTCGATGTAACATGTTCAAGCATTAGGCCATTTGTTTTCAAAAAAACTCAGAGAGAGATTGTATTCATAGGACTGTATTCATGTGTAGCATGTGTGGATTGGCGTCAGGCTCACCTCTGGTCCCACACCACCAGGTGGAAGAGATATTTGCTGACCGCCTGTTTACTGGTGTGCTGGGGGGCACATAATTCCACCCCACCATGGGTGAGAGAACAAGACAGGAAGAAATTTTCATAGCTGTGGATGTGTTTGTGAAAGAAAGAGAAAGAGGGGGAGATCAGCAAATGGCAGCAAAAGTCAAACAGAAGCCAAGAAATTTGGAACATTTAATCACTTTTAAAAAAAAAAAAAAAAAAAAAAAAAAAAAAAAACCCTCTTCCTTTTCAGGGAGATGTTCGACTTGAAGCAGCGCTGTGCAGACCAATCTGTATGACATGAAAGTATTGCAAGAGCGATTCAAAAGCATACGCAGCCATCTGTTCTCTAAATCGCTCTTGTGGTACGGTCATACACTGATGGGTCTGCACAGCACCACTTCAAGTCAAACACACCTATTAATTCACAAATCAGACATCGCTACTACTTTTTTCACAGAAAATCTTAACATTTCAGCATTCAGATTAAAATTATTCTGTGACAAGCTGATGGTTATTTTTCTGAAGCTTAAAAACTCCAGTTCCCTTTCATTGAACTTGCACGAAGAGTGAATTTTTCAACATTTTTCCATTAACGTTTCCCAGAAGAAAGTCATTTGGATAGTGAATAAATGATAGCAGTATTTTTATTTTTGGGTGAACATATCCTTCCAATTTCAAATGAATCAAATGAAGCACTGACTTTTTAATAAAATATTCATTCATTTTACTAATGACATATTGCCATTACTGTGACTTTGACCATGAGAAATCCGCAAAGTCCCAAATGACTGGCACGACTTTTACTTTACATAGGTAGTTAGGTAGGTAATTAAGATCCTTAATAGATTCTTAATAGTCCTTAATAGATTTTATGGTAAGTCCTTAACAGAGATTACCAAGTAAAACTATCATTTACTTGCATTAAAAGCAGAGCAGTCCAACAAGATAAGGTTAAGATAACACACAAAGTTGGATCTTTATCTTTTAATGCATGACTTGGTCTTGAATTTCCTCAACGAAAACTAGAAACCAAGCCTTTACTAACAGACATGCTTTTATATTGGGGTCCGCAAGCTCCGTCAGTGGTTGTGGAAACCTTGCCACCTTTTTCCAACTTCTCTCTCCTAATCCCAACATTATCCAATGTTCTCCCACATCATTCAACTTCAATTTAAGCACTTAAAGAGACTCAAATGGGAAATGAACTCTGCTCAGGCTGATTTAAATAGAAGGAAAAACATTCCCAAGCTAAATGGAATACCAGAGAGGGAAGAAAAACATGTGAGTGAAATACTAATGTTACTTATCCTAATACTCGTCAGAGGATCTAGAAAAACACTCCAGAGGAAAACCCTCCATGGTTATTGTCTCCTAAAAATAATTTAACCATCTTCATGATAACGTTTGAAATGGCCATATAACACGGATCGGAGATCAGATTTGAGCCTTTTTAGATTTGAATATGAGAAAGGAAACAGATTATATATCAGCCCAGAAGGAACCAACTGATTGACACTAACTGCCTAAAGCAGATGGGATGCAGGGGAACGTCAGCCCTCCGTCACCACTGCACAGGTGCCTAGTGCCCAGACTGCCCTCCGCCTGGCCTCCAAAGGCCAAAGTTCATGCTGAGTTCCCATACATGCTTCTTTGTGATGGCTTGTTCCACAGTCAGCATCAGTTTCAGAGGAAGACAAAGAGCACTAGTCCAGGTCAATGGGCGGGAGAGACCATTCCTGTGCAGTGTGGGGGAGGGGAAAGGGCTGTATTACTTTATCACTGAACGACTGGGCGAGGTGTAGTGACATTTAGGGTTGGTCAGCATCTGTCTCCATGCTGGTGGGAGTGGTTATCAGTTCTGGGTTAGGACAGAGGGTGGAGAGGACTGAGAAAAGAAGGAAAGCCATTCTAAAAGTTCTCTCTGCATCGTAACGCCAAATAATCCTGCTGGATTACCAAAAGGGATAAGCAATGTAGACAGCTGGTATACAGCTGCATCTCTGATGCCTCCATTTCCACAATAGTCAACTTTTCCTGTGGTCTAATTTCCAGAGTCCTCAGAATTCAAATCTAAAAATGCAACATTCAGGTTTTTTGATTTACATTTAAGACACCTATTCAATTTTCATTTATTCAAATTTTGATTTTCATTTGGGTCACAAATGAGACCATGAATGTGATCAACAGATGCCAAGTATGCAATCTGGAATGCTATTTGCTGGGAAAAAAAAAAATAACTTCCTATACAAATACAAACATGTGCTATTAAACCTAACAATAGTGAAACTATGCAAAGGCAAAAATTTATTTTTTCTGATAAATCCATATGGTCAATGTTATTTGCCTTAAATGTTGTGAATATTTTTCTACTTTCAGTTTTTGGTTCCTAGAGATGGGGCAAATCGCAGGACGTAAGATGATACCATGGAAAGGCTGTTATTTAAACCTGTCATTCCGGATTATTATTCTGTTGAAGTTTGCAAAACAAACAAGAATTTTCACTACTGCAAGTCTGAACTCGTTCAAACTAACAATACAACCCACGTTCATATTCACCGGCTACCCATTTTATAAGAGGGCCAGTTTTTTAGCAGTACCCACATTACATTGTGCTACATGAACAGTGCAAAGGTGACACACACTGGGGGTCGGGAATCTCTTATGCTCACCAAGACTGCATTTTTTTTTTTTTTTTTTTTTTTTTTTTTATGAAATAAGATATTTTTAATATATATATATATATATATATATATATATATATATATATATATATATATATATATATATATATATATATATATTATACACACACACACACATTTATCATCCATGTTGAAAACAGCTGTGCTGCTTAATATTTTGTATTATTAAAAAAAAAAAAATCTAACCATTTATAATTCATGCTTGATTCACAGGCTGATTAAGCCAAACCAAGAAAGACGGCACTACCTGGCAGCCCATGTGATGGGAATACGGTGAGCCGCGTAAACACTGAAGGAAAGGACATTGGTGACCATGCCAGCTTCCTGTATGGGGGCTGTGGATCTGCTGCTGTGTGGCATGGTGTGGAAATTGGCATTGAAAGTGCTACAGTACAGCTCCACAAGATCCAAGATGGCGGCAGTCAACTTCTCTACAATCGTCACTGTAAAGGACAAAATAGGTTCTTTTGTTTACATACAGATTATGATGCTAATTATTCCTAATTATTACACCACTCTCTGGAACACTTGATTTTTTGTAAATCTTTTGCATGTTATGCTCCTAGAATGTTGGATGAAGTAGCAGCAGGAATTCACACCAAAGTTAAATGCATCCAGCACAAGGCCGCTTCCTTCCTGTTTGGCTATCTGAATTCACAGATATAGTAACAGGATGCTACATAACCACACTCTTCCAACAAACATGAAACACTTGCATATATCCTCAACAGCATTTGCCTCTTCCTGGAGCAACACTAACGGTCAAGTATAAACCTATAGAGGCTTTTGCACCAGAGGAACCTTTTTATAGTTCTTAGAACTATTGGCGAAAACACCCACTTTTTGGCTTGTTCGCACCGCAGGAACTAGGAATGATTTTAGTTCTAGAAACTCCTTTTGGGGGAACTAAATGAACTCCTACTTCAGAGTAGGGTCTAACTCAGTACAATAGGAACTACCAGTGACAAATGTACATTGATTGGCCGAACGCACACGAAACAACCGCCATTTTTTAAAAAAAAGCCTTGTACACACAGATTATAGCCTACATATTTACTCCACAAACTAACTCTACGAACATGGAAAACAGTGATAGATGGACCGCTCAACCTTTACACCAAGGAGAAAATCCAAAGCAACTCTGGACCAAGCAAAACATGATTATGTATTTCTGCTCAGCTAGCGACATTGGGCATCAACCACACGGCAAACACAAATACTTTTTCATATGCCACCCACTTTCTCTGTATAACAGTTCTATCTAATAACTAATGGAGAATATGGGGGGGGGGCAGTGTTTCGCGTGCATTCGGCCAATCAACATACACTTACATATCTGGTAGTTCCTAGTGCTGGTTTAGACCCTATACTTAAGTAGGAGCTAATTTAGTTCCCCAAAAGGAGTTTCCAGAACTAAAATCGTTCCTAGTTCCTGCAGTGCGAAATCTGGGTACTTACTTCCGTCAGTAGTTCTAGGAACTATGAAGAGGTTCCCCTAGGGGAACTATCATCTCAGGGAACCACCCTGGTGGCTAGTTCCTGGAACTACCCGATGCAAAAGCCCTGTGTTATATTTTATATATATATATATATATATATATATATATATATATATCTCTCTCAGACACATACTTTCATTTGTTAGTTCATAGCTTTGATTACCATTATTCTAAAATGTCATAATATATAAAGGTCGGGTTTAAAAAGGCTAAATGCTTCAGTTTGACAGAAAGATCCAAGACAGCAGTATGAACAGAAGCACCATACCTCTGTTTTCTCTCTTCACCAAGACACTGACATCCTATAAAGACAAACAGAAAAAAAGGCATACCATTTCTGCAGTGAAAATGAAACTTGTGAAACCAAAAAAAAAAAAACAAAACCAAACATGCACAGTGTACTTCTAGCAGTTTTAAGGGTTAGCGGTTTAAGCGACGCAGAGAATGGTCCAATCATTTGAGGAACTAGAAGCAGCAAAGGCTGCAGTTTTGCAGCACTGCATCTGTGCTCACATGAAAGTAGGCAAAAAAAAAAGAAAAAAGGGGGGGGGTATATTATGTATAAGTATATTATATGCTTATCAGATTTCTAATTTGTTTCCCATGTTATGTTTCTGACTAAGTGTTCAAAGGTACTACCTTCTGCACTTTAGGCTGTAGTCTGCAGGGGCAAGCTGGCAGCTGGTTTAGGGCAGCAGTGATGTCAGGTGTTTCAACAGCTGCTAGAGAAGTACACAGGGCCTTCACCGACTGCACTAACCGCTCCACATGCAACGGTAACTCCACCTGCAAGTGAGAGAAAACACATTGAAACAAATAGAACAAAGGATGAAGGCAATTCAAAAACCATAATGAGCATGTGCATTTAAAGGTTATTTTTTCACATTCAAAATACTTAATCACCATGAAATAAAAACTGACCATTTTAATGGAATATTGCAGTATTTATTATGAATGATTCATCCAGGCACTTCATTTATTAAAAAAAAAAAAAAAAAAAAAAGCATGTGCCCTTGTAAACTCAAAATAACTTCCTCTCCCTCTTGCAATGACATCTCTTCTCTTGAATTTTCGACAGGAGGGCAGGACAACCTGTCATTCATATGAGATTGCAATAGGACAACCACAGCAATCCAATCAATTATTTTTTCTTGTTTGAAAAGCCGTTTCACTCGGATATACATCACAATAGGGAAGAAAGTCTAACTGGTTAATTTGTCCAATGGCAGATGATTTATCCATTCAATAAAACACCTTACTTGTTGAGTAATAAAAATTCCATCTTTGCATCACTTTTACAACATTTCGAATCCCTCAAGTTCTCACCATCTCCAAAAAGCCAAGCCAATGTTGATTCTTGTTTTATTACAAGCTCTGTTGTGTTCTGTTTACCAACAGACCCTCCTCCGTTCTGAGGTTTTTTTTTGTTTGTTTTGTTTTTTTTTTAAACAGGTGATTTGGGGCACTCCATGTCAACCTTTCTCACTCATTGTGACAACGAACCTATGCCACTCCCACAACATACACGCATCATAGTAGCCGGAGCAACTTTTCTCTATTTACAGATATGACGAGAGATGCACGGGCGAATGACGCATGCATGCAATTTCCCACAAAAACCATCTTGCTGGGTCTAAAACATAAAACACTTATAATAGGCTTACCATAGTGAATCAGGGTAAGACAAAATGAAGGACTGATGATGTACTGACTCATTATTTAAATGGTTAATTTGGTGGGTGGGGGGGGGGAAGGAAAATAGTGTACCTTTAACACACCAAACTATCTTCAGATAAGCAATTTTTGTAACAAGCTTACCTCCGATAAAAGGAAAGACTCAGCCTCGTTGTGAAAGGTATCCAGTAGAAGAGTCAGTGCCTCCCTGTCACACAAATGAAAGATTATGATTCGTCAAACAGTGTGGAAGACAACAGCCTAAACTTCCTGACCTTCATCGCTCTTACCTGGTCACAGTCTGTCTGATTGGCCTCTCTTGCAGTAGAATACTGTGGTTCATGGTGGATGGAGTATCATCATCCTCGGGCTGTTAAATCAACAACATTCATTAAATAATGCAAACGTTTAAGAATTCAAACACCATTAGCATCTACACTGTTATGAATAAAGGTTCATAAATGGTGTTGCGGTCTATGGATACATGAAGAAGCTTTAATATCCATGAAACAAAAGGTTCTTTAGAAGATTAAAATATTCCTCACACTAAGGAAACGGTTCTTCAATATAATTGCTGTGAAAACTGATACCTTTATTTTTAAGAGTGTAAGTGCAACATCTAGGTGTAAGGTCACATAACAGGTGCATGCATTGTACTTTAAATAAAGGCAACATGAATGCCATGAGATTTAAAATAAATGGTTTGACATTTCCAAATAAGCTTGCGAAACTGCATGATGGAAAACATGCTTGGTGCAATGTGGACTGCATTTTTAAAATGTTCAAGATTCAGTCAGGTTAATATTGATTGCACTCATTCAAACCCGTAACTCAAGGTTTTATACAGACAGTCAAGAACTGAGTACACAAAGAGTGCAGACTTGTTAGTGTTAAGAGGTCTATATAAAAAAAAAAAAGTTTCTAACAGGTGTCTCCTGCAGTTTTAACTGTTTTTAACAAGAAGAACATGTTGTTGAGTCACTAATCCATCTGCTGTCAGCTTTGGTCTTACCATTCGCGCAAGCTCCATACTGACAGAACTCCGTTTGGTAAGAATGAGTCGAATGTCCCAGTCAAACTTCAGACATTGCTGGATGTACTCAAAGCTCGCCAGGGTCTCGGTGCTTAGCAGAAAGAAAACAGGCAAAAGCAAACTTAAGTTTTATTGGGCCATAATTTATTTATAAACACATACAATAATCATTGTAAAACTGGGGTTAATACCATTCTAAACCCTTTTTAACCCTGGTAAGCATGCAACATTACATATGTAATGTACAAAAGGAGTTCAACACCCCTTTTGTCTCGCAATACAGCACACAAATCATTTTAAATGGCAGTTTTAGGTGTTTTTGTATGATTTTTTTAAAAAAAAATGACCTGTGTCTAACAATCTGGTATGAAAATCCCACAAACTGTTCTTCTAAATGACAATAAAACACTAACAATCATACAAAAACTGAAGCATGTGCCCCACTGCACCACTGGCATTGTGGTTAGCAGGATCCAGAAAAGGCCTCTAGTGAAGTATGTAATTGTTCTGAAACTGATGCTCATGTTTTTTAAAACAGCCATACACACAATGTGCCTCTTCCTCGTGGCCCTGCACAAGCACATGGTTATCAGGAAAAGACACACTTCCTATCACACAGCAGCTGCACCCACAGCAAAAACATTCAACAGAATCACACCTGCGGTTCTTGTCACACAGACACTCAGTCTCAGCTCTGTCTGTTTTGCCTTTTTAAAGAAATACAACCAACATTACCGTCAAAAATGTCAAGTGGCCTTTAAAAAAAGAAAAACAGGAAGAGCATAGTATGAGTGATTAGTTATGCATTAAAATGGTGGTCGTGTCATGGGGAAACCGAATGTGGTTATAGCAGTCCACAGACATAAGCACAGCTTGTTTTTGTGAAACCACAATTGAAGGGCAACAGTTATATGACGATGAACTTTTTAGACCACAAACCGCAGATCTTCAGTTCAGCTTGTTGTTTTGGAATCACCCCATTTCCACCCAAACTCAAACGGACTTACAATAGAACTGCTTGTAACTTGTAATTCATAATGCTATTGGATGAGAATATTTTAGCAACAAACTGACAAGCAGCTGGGGGTGTTTTTGGCTGTAATGCTTTGGGGAGAAAATCCGACCGCTCACTCGTGTTGAGCCAATGTGAGGTGGACATGAAACCCCTGGAAGAAAAATGCAGATGTCCAAAAAATCCTGTGGTCAACAGAATTTACAGAAAGAAGCCTGGATTTTGAATTATTTCCAGACATGAACATCAGGATAATCACAAAGATGCAATCATGACAAATCAGAGGCAACCACTGCATTTTAATCACAATCCAAACAAAGATGTTACACACATGTAGCATGAGAAGCTGTTTTTGATTTGAATTAGATCGTTTAATTTCAAGATTTAAAGCAAAAACAGAATTATCTGATTGTAGATTTGTGAAATTACGCTACATAAGACGCCTGCAAAAAACAAACAGCAGACGGACTGAACGAAAATGCAAATTCATTAGGTGGCGCTTATGGAACAGCAGTGGTTTCTTTGGTTGCAGCTGTACACAAAGCAGCGCTGTGCTTATTAACACTACTTTAGATAAGAGGACAAGACAATTTCATCGAAACTATTCTGAAGAAAGCCAGTTTCCTGTAGAGACCCATTCAGATAAACCCCAACCCCCAATTCAATATTTGATCACAAACAGTGAGCTTGCTGTACCTGGTACAGTATTTGCTCTGCTGACGCATCTGTGGTTTTTTTTTTTTTTTTTTTGCATCCATATTCAGCATATCCTGTCTCTGGCCTGTGTTAACGTCCTGTTTACAGACTTCAAATTTTTACACACAAATGACATTGAGAAATGATTACAATGCAGTTTGTGTGCAAGTCTGGAATAGAGATCAGCTAAAATAAAACAAAAATTGTGCTTTGGAGCAAAAAACAGCTTGTTCTGATATATGGCCGGTCGACCGGTTCATCTCTAATAAAGACTACTGTGGGATAATGTTGCTTTACCTTCTAAAGAGACCATAAAAAAAAAAAAAAAAAAAAAGCTTAGAATGAATAATATTTTTAGAGTAAGCCTTCATCCCAAGGCTGCTAATTGCGCTTTTTATGTAGGCTCATTTGGCAGGCTAAAGATTATAATAATTATGTAACTTATGTATGTCTATGGAAGTTCTATGCATTTAGATAGCAAGCAAACAAAGCATCAAGAAATGAGATTCAGTCAAGTCACTTTTGGTGAATCCTTAATTCTTACTTTTTGAGGAACTCTGCCTGGCCACATATTTTCAGCAGGTAGTCATCCACATCAATCATATCCAGGTCATCATGGGAATAGCAGAGGGTCTGATAGATCAGCAGGTCTATGGTTGAAGATCCTTTTGGGAAGAGAAGAACACTGACATTACTTAATTTGCATGATGAGAAATAACTATCCAACAGTGTTGGGGAGTAAATAAGTAACTACATATTGTGTAGCATTTCCAGTAAGATGCAATGATTTCCAACAAGTAGAGGTAATAAACCGATACACTTGTTTTGTCATCTGTATTACAGTTGCATTACAACCAAGTGAACTGAGGACGTAACTCATTTTCCTAGAATGTCCTCTCGGTCATATACAGAGATTTATTAATTAAGATTTAATGTTTTTGAAATGAGTCTCTTATGCTTACCAATGCTGCATTTTTCATCAAAAATACAGTAAAAACACATTGTGAAATATCACAATTTAAAATAACTTTTCTATTTTGAATAAATTATATTTTGAAATGTAATTTCATTTATTTTTCAGCATCATTACTCCAGTCTTCAGTGTCATATGATCCTTCAGAAATCATTCTAATATGATGATTTGGTGCTCAAGAAACATTTCTTAATGTTAAAACAACTGAGAAAACCATGATATTTATATAAAAAAAAAAAAAAAAAAAAAGGATTTTTGATAAATGGAAACTTTAAAAGAACAGATTTATTTGAAATAGAAGTCTTTTATAACATTACAAATGTCTTTACTGTCACTTTTGATCAATTTAATGCATCTTTGAATAAAAGTAATTTCTTTCAAAAAAATCTTACTGACCTACATAAGGGTAGTATATGTAGCATTGGAAAGTCTGATCCATTTTCACAAATCCTTTTGTTTGAATGATTCAGTTAAATGAACCAGTTCAAAAATGAATCACTGATTCATTTGTATCATTGTGCAGTCTACTTTGTTGTAGAAAATTTTGTGGATGATTTTTTTGAACAATTTATAAAAGATAGTATAGTTTTAGTTTTATAAGCTGTATATTAGCTGTATATGGTTGTAAATTCATCTTTTCAAATATAATACTGTCTGTCAGATATTTATTGTTTTTGCGCAGGACAAACGTTGCTGATTGTAAAAATTCATTAAATGATAGGGCAGTTATCCCTTAGATACTGACGCCTCAAACAGCTTCAATTAAATTAGCTCATAACTTTTATAGTATCTGACTGTTTTTACATGGTTAGCTTGACTGTTTAACTACTTTAAACCACGAAAGGCTTAAAACACTACAATTTTTCAAAGTAACTTCCCAAAACAAATGCTTAATTATGTGCTAACAAAAGGCAGTGAGTACACAAAGAAACAGAGTAAGTGTCCAGTATGCCTCAAAAGGTATTGGTTTATCTATCTTATAGCGAGATCAATAAGAGGTCATCAATTAGTTACAAGTCTGTGCAGCCCTTCCTGGAAATGGACACACTGCCAGATGCTCCCGATACAGTAAATTAGCACCTACTGATCTGAATACATTCGATGGACAAAAGGCAAGAAGATGTGAATTTTCCCTTGGTTCATAGCAATGTTCGTCACTTCACTAGGAAGAGGTAGGGATGAACCAGAAAAAGGTTAATCCACCCTTCCCCCCTTCCCACAAATTACACCCTAACTGGGCAGATGTACTGCACTGCAGTCACAGTGGCAGCACATTTTTGGAGAAACGCCCCTGTCTCACTCACACTCTCACACACCCCCACACCTCCACTTCCATTTCCTCCGTACTTTCTCAATAATGAATTGGGCAGTTCTGTTGAGTCTTAAGGCTAGGCTCTTAATTTTTTTTTTTTTTTTGATGTGAATGGACCCAGATACACTCATTTTAAATTTGAAACCACAGAGAATGCACATGGAAAGAGAAAAGACACTTGTAAACCACATTTGTTCTGCAAGAATTTCCATTGACAAAACGAGCCATTTCTTATTGTTACCGCTGATTATTTTTGTTAAAATACTTCATTCCAATTTAGTTTGTCGAGACAAGTAAACCCTTTTGTCAGTTGACTCCCGCCAAAAAGCACAAACATTGCGGTTCTGTGTGTGTTTTTTTAAAACATTTCTCTGTTTGTTTGAGCACCTTGACATAGCAACACTGACGCATGAGTTGACCAATGCCGTGAGTTTGAGGGCAGCACCATGCGTTTATATTCACTATATTCATTGTCATACTAAATTTCTGACTTTTGCCCCCGGTTTCACAGACAGGTCTTAAGCCTAGTCCCAGACTAAAATGCATGTTTGAGCTGTTTTAACTGAAAGCAAATTGCACTGACATATCTTAAAATATGTCAATGCCATTGTTTTGTCTGAAGATTCACAACAATAATGTTTTTTTCTAGAGCACATTTATAAAAGCTACTTAAATGTCCTAATTAATCTAAAGGCCTAATCCTGGCTTAATCTAAGCCCCGTCTATGAAACCAGGCCTTAATATTTTATTTTTCATGACTTTTGAAGGTCAGGCTTAGAAACTTTTAAATTGCCAGTTATTTCCAGGGTTTCCATTAATATGAGAATCTTGTCAAAGGGCTGATAAAATACATTTTTTTTTTTTTACATTTTATTTTGATGGTCTACTTTAGACATTAAGCTATAAGTAACTATAAACCAAGTAGCTTTGCAACTACATGTCAACAAACTTTCATTATAATTATTAGTAGACTGTTAGGTTAGGGTTAGGTGTTTAGGGTTTGGGTTAGGATTTGTGTTAGTAGAAAGGTCGACATGTAGTTGCAAAGTTACTTAGAGTCAAGTAGATTGTCTATATACACTGACAAAAAGTGTTAGTAGACTGCCTGCTTAATATCTGCTAATACTCTAAAAGTTAACTGAAATGTAGTTGCAAAGTTACTTAGTATTAGAATGTCTAAAGTGGACCACTGTAATAAAGTGTTACCCTATTTTTAATAATAAAGTAATTTTATAATTGTATAATTCACTTTATTTTAACATTCAATATTTATTCATTCTTTTAATAATTAAATGTAATAAATTATTGTTCTACATTACTTTGCATGTATGATTTTGTGTTTTTTAAGGCACCAAGGGAAGCACTTCCTAATTGCACTGTACATGGTATAATGGCAATAAAGTCTCTATTCTATTCTATATTACAAATTAAAACATACTAAAATCAAAATAGATTTAGGAACCACAGCATAATGTATAATATGAAAGATGGATATTCATTGGAAAGATATTCTTTAACTGTCTGACTGAGCAGACAGTGTAAATATATCACTACCCAACCCTTGAGCTTTGCTTTACAGGCCCAAGAAAACATTTCCATGCCCTATGAACTATTTTGAGTTGACCTGCATCATTTTTAATAACATTTAGCAGATTTCACAGCTGCTTATGACACAAAAGGAGACCCATGCGAGAATGGCACCACAGACATTCATCATAAACTGGCAGGCAGCCATGATAAAGGGCATCTGTGAAGCAAATCATGCAAGAACTAGAAAAACAAAAGATAAACAAGTGCAGTGAATAAGTGAGAGTGAAAACATGTTCATGACATATTTCTCGGGCCCCTCTCTAATCTCACCATATGAGGCCATATCGGTGTGTGTGTGTGTGTGAGAAAGAGTTTGTGAGTGTTCCTCCAAAGCGGGTGAATGAAAAGCGCCTCTTTTAATTGAGTACACAAAACAGATGGCTGGCAGAACGCCCATTCAGTGTAATGCTATTAAGAGAATTCAGAGTTTAGAGCAGTCTTTCCAATGAGATTCTGTGGCCCTGTTCAAAAGTTTCAGGATGTGGAACAGAAAATACAGCTTTATGATTATGATCAGAATTGTTAGAATATAAATAAGGCCAAGTACACACTGTAAAGTTTCAGGAGTGACAACCACATTTAAATGCGGGTGGGAGTAAACAAAATTATCGTTCCGTGTGTATGGAACATGACTCACTCCCGGAACTGCGATGATTGACACTGCGGTAACCATAGCAACTTGCTGCCGTCTCGCGTGTTTGGTATCCGCTATTCTGACCAAAGAAATCTTACATTGACAAAAGACTCATCTGGTTCAGCAATTTTAACTAAAACAGTCGATGGAGGAGTCATGTTTTGCTTATGATTGGAAAGGCTGCTTCACAAAGTGAGCTCTTGCAGTGTTGCCATATCCACTTATTAAAAGCATTTTTGGTCTTGTTTAAGCTTGACTAATAAAGCGATCAAGTTTACAGAGTTATTTAAGGTCGCAATATTTTGGTCTCATTTAAAACCCTTGGAGTTATTTCAGTTTATTGTAGGCTTATTCTTGTTGCCGTTTTCTAGTAAGATTTTTTGCACTACACATGAAGTGAGAAACATTTCTTAAAATATGACATTAACTAGTTGTTCATTTCGGTTCCGTACACACTGGATATTATTGTAAATGTGGTTATCACTACCTGCATTTTTCAGAAGTTAATTCGGTTGTCACTCCTGTAAATTACTGAACTGTGTGTGAACAGAACAGGATTAAGCACTAAAAGGTGAACTGACAACTGAATTTAGTTGCAGTGTTGATGTGGCTAAGTGAATACACTTAAGTTCTTACCGTCACAAGAGAAAGTGTGCGGTTCTCTGAAGTGGTAACTGTAAACTGTGACCTTTATGCTGACCCCTAGGCCCTGCTGCAGTTCATCTTGCGCCACGCATGGGCTCCAAACAAAACCCGCATTTTTTGAGTAGTCATTGCATGGGTATGCTGATCGTAGCCTGTAAAGGATGTACATAAATACATTTGAATGAATATTCTAAATAAATATTGTATACAAACAGGATTTTTTTTAATTAATATTTTTAAAATTAGATACGGAAGACAAATATATAACTCAGTAACTCACAAGTCAAGTACATGACAGAAGGCCGCCACTTCTTCATCCCTCTCTTCAGACACCTGAAAGAGCTCATAACCAAAGCCATTTGGTCTTGAACCCAGAGATACCTAAAAGGGTTAAGATTTTTTTTTAATAAATATTCCTTTAACTAAGAGTAAAAATAATGATAAACATTTCATAGAATTTTTCAAAATACCATAAAATGTTAAAAAAAAAAAAAAAAAAAAAAAAAGATTCTATGAATGCTCACCGGATCAACTGATACTCTGCGCTGGCTTCTAGTGCTCTTCTGCCCCGGAATATAGGTGCGAGGAGGAACTTGAGGAGGAAGGGTGTTACTGCGAGCTACTGCCTTCCCCGATTTGTCCCCATTTACTCTCTGGCTTCTATTAGGTGACAACCAATCCCCATTTAGCTTGCTCAGGGAGTCATTGAGGTTGTCATAGTTCAGAGCATCTCCGGGAGAAAGCTTTGGCTGGTCCACCTCAGGAGTGAACAAGTTGACATCTCGTGGGGCTGAGCTTCGATGAACAATTAATGGATCATTCTGGGGGATAGGATTCCTGGGCGGTACCGGTGGTGGAGGCTCATCTAGGGATGGCAGCCCTTTTGACAGCAATTGCGATGTTCCTTCAAAGTCACTTTCCCATTCGTCCAGGATGTAACGAGGCTCCTTACTAAATCCGTGAGACTCACCGCTGGAGCGCGATAGGTTCGACACTCCGGGTTGAACGTGGTTAAGCATGGGGTCAGATCCGGACACACCTTGCTGCAAATTATTCCAAGGGGGACTGGGAACACGTCTTGGCAGGGTGGGCTCGCTCCTCGAGGGCGATGACTTGCTGGTGTCAGGGGGTAGCGTATTTGCTGGGCTTTTGTCCTGTCGGTGGCGGGCGAGGGCGTCATACTCCATCTGCAGGGCCTCTGCTAAGACCAGCTCCTTTTGGCTGAGGCCGAGAGATTCCAGACAACCCCAGCGCTGCTCCCGGTCATTTTGAGTCTGCGCCGCAGACATGTTCCTGTAGGGGGTGCTGCAGTGCACAAGGAACGCAGAAAGGGGCTTGACGGCACTACGAGTTGCACAACCGGTTCATTAGGCTCTGTAAGGAGATAAGAGTGAAAGAATAAGAAGCATGCTATTGATATTTGCCACTCATAGAGACTGCAACATCTGGAGGCAGTATAAAAATTTGTCAACGTTCCACGTAGAGATGTTGGCATTGGTCAAAAAAAAAAAAAAAAAAAAAAAAAAAAAGGGACTAGCAACTAAATAAACATCCTGTTGACGCAAATCAATGATTACAAATAGCTGAATATATTACCAACAATATCACTCAGAGGAATGTCCGCTCCTGTCCACTGGCACTCAGGAAACAAAAGTCGAAATCAGTCTTTTGTCCAACTTATTGGCTCGAAAAATGGATATTCATTTTGAGATTTGCTAAAGATTACTTTACGCCAATACTTAGCCAATATTGACAAACTAGTACATTTAAAAATCTTTAATATCAACGAATATGGTACAGATATACTGTAGGACGCACCTGTAATATCTTAAGTAAATAATTAAATGACAAAGACAGAACCATTTAACTAATGAGCCCCTTGAACCACATATGGATCAAAGTGCCACATGTTCAATCACAGATGTGAGATGAGTTTAGAGAAGCTCACATGTGTGACAGACTTTAATAATCTTCAGCTCTGATCATCTGGTTCTTATTGTCTTTGCTTGATCAGCAAAAGACAGAGCCAAGCTGATCTCTCTCTCTCTTTCAGCACAGTCATCAGTGCAGCAGAGGTTCTTCCGCAGCACAACAGTTCCTCCGTAGTGGGGGGGGGCAGTTCTCTCTCCTGCATGGAGACTGATGTGCCATATTAAGAGGCCTGTTCCTGCAGTGTCACAGCTGGACAGATGCTAAGCTTCTAATTTAAATCGACCCGAAGACCTGCTGAGTGCCGCTAAAATGGATATAGTGTTCGATCAGCCTTACAACACAAGTAGTGTGACACAGCTGCTGCCCCATAGAGACGCAGAACCATTGGGTTTAACAGTCATCTAGTCCTGCATTATGGTAAATGGGTTCAGATGGGAAAGTCTAAGGTCAAACAACTGTTTTTACAAAAGGATGATAATAGTTACAACATGAATAAATTGTAGAGTTATCTTAGACCCCACAGTGGTTAAAAGTATACCACTTTGTGTAAAATTATATGGGTTTTAACTTGTGGTTCAACTAAAAGGTTTAAAATGATAGTTCCCATAAAAAGGAAACTTCTGTCATCATTTATGTACCAAAATGTCAATCCAAACCTGTATGTCTGTTTCTTTAGCAGAACACGAGATAATTTGAATGTTTTCACTGTCGTCCATATTATAGTCGATGGACTCTAAAACAACACCACTGGACCCCATTAAAGGGTTAGTTCACCCAAAAATGAAATTTGTCATCAAGTACTCATCCTCATGTCGTTCCAAACCCATAAGACCTTTGTTCATCTTCGTAACACAAATTAAGATATTTGATGAAATCCGAGAGGTATTTTATCCTCCATAGAAAGCAACAAAACTACCACATTTAAGGTCCAGAAAAGTAGTAAAAACATTGTTAAAATAGTCAACGTGACTACAGTGGTTTATTATTTCAATGCAACAATTCCAGGTTCTATGTCAGAACACCAGCTCAGTACACGCATACGACGTGCTGCTCACGTGACCAGCGTCGGCCAATACCGATATACCAATTTTCCCGATATACTGATAATACCAGCGTCGGCGTTCTGATGTAGAACCTGGACGCACTGCAATGTAAATAGCATAAGAGAATGACTGGGAGAGATGAATTGGTTGAATAAAGTTGTTATTTTTGTTTTGTTTTTGCACACAAAAAGTATTCTCATCGCTTCATAACATTAGTGTTGAACCACTGTAGTCACTTTTTAATGACTTTTTTCTACTATTTTAATGATGTTTTCACTACTTTTTTGGACCTTGATTGTGGTAATTGGAGGACAAAATAAAACTTTTGGATTTAAACAAAAATATCTTAATTTGCGTTACGAAGATGAACGAAGATTTGGAATGACATGATGGTGAGTAATTAAATGGCAAATGTCATTTTTGGGTGAACTAACCCTTTAACTTTCAATGGATAAACAAAACAAAAGTGAAAGTGAGGATATGCAGACAATTTTCATTTTTGGGTGAACTGTCCCTTTAAGTTCATCACCATTTGTGACCTGTTGTTTCCTTCATAACGGGACAACAGTGGCAGGGGGTCTGTTTCTCCGCCCACAAACACAACTGTAGGAAATTCTCACACCCTATGCCAGAAGAGTGGCACCAGAACAAAAGTCTGAAGAGGAAGCAGAAAGGCATCTGTTTAACAGACATTCCTGGACCCTTCAATTGCTGCACATTTTGACCCCATTTTGCATCCCAAAAACGCAAAAACCAGTGTGCCTCTGGTCATCTGAGGACGTTCATCTGAATAAATAAGGTAAAACAAACAAAATGCTTTTCCAGATCAACAGAGGAGAAGAAAGCAGTGGCCTGACTGTGACGTGTTTTAGGCCTTCCATCAGCAAACCATCCAGTCAATTGTTTAATTTCTGCTGAACCGTGTACATACATATGGAGATCAGGGTAAACAGAAAGGACTCAGCACTTTACACCATTTCAAACCAGGTGTGATGTGATAAGTTAACAGCAAGTCATCTGTCTGTCCACACTGAAAGTGAAAATTTTGCTTGATGCCATATTTGATGCCGCAGAAATAAAAAACTCAGCAGTAGGGTTGTCAAAAGTACAGACGTCAGTACTGGAATGTTAAAAATGTGACAATACCAGCATTTTCCCCTAGCATTTTGAGTGCCGTATAGTGGATTCTTAAACACCTCTGATTGGCCATTGCGTTCACGGGCTCAACAGATATGTCCGTGATTGGCTACAATGATTATCGCTTCAAAAACATGCTGTAAATAGACGTGTGCATCACGTAAGTGGTGAAAAGTATCAAAGATATCCATTTACAACATGTTTTAGAAGCCATGATCATTGTAGCCAATCGCAGACATATCTGTTGAGCACATGAACACAATGGCCAATCAGAGGTGTTTAAGAACCCACTCAACAGCACTCAAAGTGCTAGGGGGAAATGCTGGTACAGTCACATTTTTTTTTTTTAAATTTCATTACCAACTTGGTACCGAAGTCGGTAATTTTGACAACCCTACTCAGCAGACAACCTCATGGCCTGTTGTTTGACATTTGTTGTGAATATAAATTGTTAGGACAAACCTTCAGATTAACATGGAAAATGCGTTTGGTTAGGACACTGTCAGTCAGTTAAGCATATAAACACTTGCGCAAAAACCCTTCCGTAAAAACAGATGTGTTTGTAAACAACATTCTCAGGCACCAACAGATGGACTGCACAAATATAAGTATCTCCTTCTAGATGGCCTTTTTGGGACTCTGCTTCATTCCCAGAAGCTCCAGCCTCCCGTGGGCTTCCTATGCAGTCTCATGACTGAGCTTTGGCCGGAGGGGTGCAGCAAGACAGGAGGGGTGGCAAGGAGGGTGGATCTGCATTGTTCCACAGGGACCCCAGGCCAGCCAGATACAGGCCCCCGGAATCAATCCCCTGCTGGGATATAATCCCATTCAATCAGGGGTGGCTCCCAGATTGGTCGAACAAAGGACAGGGAGGAGTGAGGGCAGCCGCGTCACGTGAGGCAGGGCCAACTCAGACACGTTCACACGGCTCTGAGAGCCAAAGACAAAGAGACCGCTGTCATCCCTGTCCCCCATATACACCCCTCCCCCAACACACCCACCCATCAACAAATATCACACAGCTCCCTTCATGCCTAGGGTGTTCGCTTATGGTAGTTCCATCTGATCAGGGCCTGTGCGCCGTATGCTGAAGTCTTCCATCATCAATACGCCTCTCTTCCTGTGGCGTTCCCACCCTAATATTGGTTCAAAGACCTCTGGGCTAGCTGACTCGACTCTGATCTGACAGGCAGATGGTGGCAGGCTTGCCCACATTCAGCCAATGAGGAAACATCAAGCCTCTTCTCTGGCATCCGGTGGGAAAGTCAGAAGAAAATCAGCAATGACATTTGACAAACACAAAACAAACTTCAAATAATGTAAAACTAACCATTAACACCAGACACCCAATTTAGAAAAATGGAAACAGAGTTAATGAAAAAGCCAAACTCACAAACCGCAAACCCCACAGGAAGGTGACTCAAACAAACGCATGGCACGTCTGACCTGTTGCGAAGACGACGCCCGGCCAAGAACGTCTTTAGAGTTCAGACGCCACAGTTCTACGTAGTTTAAAACAGATTTTTGAGCTGATAAAATATTAAGTGTTGCTTTTTTTAGCCCGTCTGACAGGTCTTAGGTGCGCGGGTGGCTTCAGAGATACAACACGTGATATTTTGCACACTGATAGACCTGAAACAGGTAAAAGTCTGAGACTAATTCCTGACTGTCGTGTTGATTTGAAGAATGCAGACTACGATCATGCAGAGGACATATAAACCTGAAAGAAAACATAAGGTCTTAATCAAAGATGATGAATAGTATTTCTCTCTTAGTCACGAAGCACTACAAAACATCAATGCAATTCTTGTTCAGCCACCATGCCATGGTGATTCAGAAAACATGCTGAATTTTAAATTTGAGGTTTTCAGAGACCAAACCCAAATTGTGGTTACGGTGTCATTTACATGTACTTTAATGCATCTAAACGCTGCATGGCAGTATAAACACCTTTCCTGTGCTTTGAGTTGCATAAACCTCCTTGTGAGCTTTTTGCGTCAATCACTATAATTAATGCAAATATTTTGCTGTAAAATACAGATAAGAATGATAGCCTATATAGCTCTTGTAAATGTTAAAAATAATTTCTAAATACATTGACTTAATTTTCTGATTTAGAACACATGTACTTTATCTTATTGTAACATCTGTTTTAGATTTGAAATCACCTTGTGTTACTATATATTTTGTCTTTTTTTTTAAAAAAAAAAAAAACACGTCTTTTTTAAAGACACTTTAACTATAACTTGAGATCATGGAGATAATTTAAATAAGCCATACAATATCAATGATATTGCATTTATATAATAAATAATTAAAACAACCAACACTATTATGCTCATTTCTGTTTACAGCACCCTCATCCAACAGTTTACAAATGATTAAATCTCTACTAAAAGATGTCTTTAAAATATAACAAACCCAACAACAATAAAAATAGTAATCTTGCCTAACTACACAACGTTTCCTCTGAGCCACTGATAGATTAAATGTCTATCAAAACAAAGTGTCCTACTAAATAAACGTCTCTTTTGAATATAAATCTATTTGAGCCCAGAAGCTCAAACTTGTCAAGTTGATAGAGAGTCGTTTTTGAAACAGAAACCAGCGATAATATGAGTAAAACCGCGGCGGTCAAACGCCTCTAGATGTTCCGTGCAGCTATTAAATGTTATCGCGCTAGAGTGTTTCGTTCTCAGGTCGGGAGAAGCTCATACCAACACAAAGATTTTAGGAAAATTTACAGCCACTGCGCAAAAACAGCTGGTCGTATATAAACAAGAAGCGTTTGTAACAGCGCTCTTCGTGATAGTGAATGAAAGAGCACATCACATACCGTGTGCATGGCCTCTTGAGCGCCTGTGTCATAGTCCTCCTCGTTTATTATCAGTCTCAATCGTTGTTCTTTGATAGATCGTGATCAGGCGGCCGTTTCCGGTGTCCAGTGGCAAAGGATCGTGTATTGATCAGGGCCAAGTCACGGGCGCGTCACTGTTAGTCCATATGAGACGCACGCTCTCCTTCTGTTTGTCTGACCGGGTTTGATTGGCGACTTCGCACTGAGGATTTCTGCTTCAAAGCTCACTCACATCGCCCAGTTCTCATTGGAGAATGTGTAACGACAGGAGATTTAGGGTGAGAGCAACAATAGCAGACTCTAGTGGACAAAACGGTTAACTGCATACAATGATGCCCGACATAAAGCACTGCAGTAGAACGTAAGAACTTTTTCTTTCTGCTAAAATCGAAAAGGTTGTGTAACAATACTTGAAAAGGAAGAAATAAGTATTTCTATTATATAATATAAACATACCAACTTGAATATGGCGCAAACTAATCCTTATATATAAAAGCAAAATATGAGGCCTACTTAAACAAGAATAAACAAAATGGGAAAAGCAGCTACATACATTTTTGTGCATGTATGTCGGAAATATTAAAAGTAAAAAATAAAATAAAAAAACAGAGTATATGATTACTTATCTGTATTTAAAAAAAATAAATAAATACATATACAAGAAAGGTCTCAAATCGAGCACAAACGGTACGCTTTGATAGACAACACCACGAACAGAAGAAATAAAGCTCCAAGACCCCTTAACTAGCTGGTCAGCAGACTACCTAAGCTTGACATGATTAACCCTAAAAATAGTACACATATTGGATTAAATCCCTAAATCTGGGGTTCTCGACTCTGGTCATTGAGGACCACTTTCCTGCAGAGTTTAGCTCCAACCTTGATCAATTTCACCTGCTTATAATTTTCTAGTAATCCTGAAGACCTTTATTAGATTGTTCAGGTGTGTTTGATTAGGGTTGGAGCAAAACTCTGTGGAGTTGAGAACCCCTGACATAAATAGACAAATCCTGACCGAATACACGCCGTGAAAATAGGGGGACAGAAGAAAAGTGCTAAAAACAAGAAAATGATATATTCTGTGAACACTATACAATAGATAATGTCAGATAGAAATTCACTTTCCTGTAAAATATAAAATCATCAAAGACAGATGCAAGTCATATTTTCTTTAGCAAGAACGTAATGGTGTACGTTTTCTCAAATGAAACTGTGGCGCCATCTTGTGGTAAAAGCCCTTTGTCAACACCAGAGATTGCTGAAACCCTTAAAGTCACCATGAAATCAAAATTGGCCATTCTTTTTTTTTAATGAAATATTACAGTATTTATAATAACTGATTTATTCGTGCACATCATTGTTGTTTTTTAATTCATGTGCCCTCATAATTTTTAATCAAAATGGCTTCCCCTCCCTCTTGCAGCAACATCTTTTCTCTGATGATGCGTTTACTGGCGTGAGGGCGGGACAACCTGTCACTCATATGAGATCACAGCAATAGCAAACCACAGCTATCCAATCAATTCCTGATGGACAAAATCAAGTCCCGCTCTACTTTTTTTTTTTCACTAGGATATACTTCCAAATAGGGAAGAAAGAACTATCATAACTTCCGTTTCAATCCGACTTTAATCAGTTTGTCAGAGTCTAGCAGTGTTGTTATTGTTATAAATAGTTTTTGTTAACTGAAATCAAAGAGGTTTATATTTAAGTAAAATAAGCTGAAGTAGGCTACTAAAACTGAATTAAAAATAAAGCTAAACAGAAATATTAAAAAACGAATAAAAATGACAAATGTACCTAAAATTAATAAAACTTAAGATAAAATTAAAAATTAAAATATAAAAATAAAAGGTAATTCATAATATTATTTATACTACACAAGATAACACTGCTATTTCACATGTATCTGATTCTTTAGATGGCTGAAACAGCTGTTTAAACATATTGATAACAGAAAATGGTAATTAATTGTGATGGTGAGTAATCGTTGCTACACTTACACTTAGTTGCAGTTTTACTCAGAAAATAAAAAATCCCCTAAAAGTGCTGTGGTGGTGTTGTACCTACAGTATTCCTTTCAGATGCTAATGGAATTTTGATACAGTCCTGTACCTTGGTACTGAATAATTACAATATGCCAATACCATGGTAAGTGTCCACAAAACATGCCGTTGTACCAGGCCAATACTATGATATAATAGTACTATTTTAGTGGTTTAAGCAAAATAAACATGACCGTCAATTTTAGTCGTGATGTAATGCTCTTTGTGACCACTAGAGGCAGCATATGTGCGCACACACAATAGTACACGTGTGCAGTCAGTGCACAAACATGAGCAACTGCAGAGAAGTTTGACCTGTACATTGTGTGACCTTGGCATAAGCTGCATTCAAACATTGACAGCAGGGTGCTGAGCGCTTTTACGTATTCCGAGCATCACAGAGAAGTTTGTCAGTGCCTGGCAAATCTGTATGTAATGAGGGAACAGCAGTGCAGGCCTTTGTCTTCAAGGTTTAGTATGCAGGATTGACTTTTGCAAGCTGAAGAGCCTGGAACAAACTGCTGGCTGCATGCGAGATTAGATTTACCAGCTTTCAGTATATTTGTCCAAAGGACTTTAAACTCCTTAGAGACATTTTTGTGCATAATTCTTTAAATAACATTGTTTTGTAAGCTGCATAGGGCCACAATTGTATGGCATTTGAAATATCATTTATCATTAAGAGTAGTGTTTTAAATTACCATAGGCCTGCCACAGAGTGTCTCCAATTACTCCTCAATATGTAGCTGAATCTTTACATTTAAAATCAGCATGAAACAGATATTGCATGAAATGGATAGTCTTTCATATATATAAAAAAAAAAAATGTTTGTGTAAAAAAAAAAAAAAAAAAAAAAAAAGTGTTTGTGTAAAACACTGTAAGCAGATCATATCTTATAGTTGTCATACTATGTATATTTGTTTATATTTGTACATTTCTGATGCTTATAATACTCATAAATGCATTCAAGGGGATATTCTGTATGGCTAGTGACTACATGTGTGTTGTTGAACTGAGCCAGTGTGTCACTATATTGTAATGGATGATGTAAAGTTCCCAGTCAAAGAGCACTGTGTGTTTGGAAGAGAATGAATGAGGAATAAAGAATGAGTGTGTAACAGCCTAACATGATAAATATTTTATTATTATTATTATTAATCCAGTGCGTTAATGTCCTCTATCTGTTTCTTTCATTAAACAACAGTAAACTACACTATACCATTCAAACGTTTGGGGTTTGGTGAGATGTTTTTTTTAAAAGAAGGTCTGTTGTTATTCTTAATAGATGCATTAATCACGTGATATTAAACTGATGCTTGATTTTTATGAAGTTTTAGTAGTGCAGCACGAATGCAGATGATCGGAACACCTGTCCGGCTGGAAGCGGAGGCGCGCCCACAGGAGCGAGCGTGGGAAGTGAGCGCGCTCTCTGCTGAAAGGGACGTACAGACAGAGCGAAGCAAGGGAGGATATTACCCGCGCCTTTACCGCATTACAGTGCGTATGGGAGAATCACACTGCATCGTATGTGGTCAAACCGGCAGCGATACAGGTAAGAGGGGTGATGTTATCACAGCGCTGTCAGGGTTAATGAATTACAAGCAACTGGCCTTGTTCCACAGGGGATAAAAGCAGACTGGATTTGTGTTTCTTTAATACGGCCGCTGCTGCTTCAGTAATCCTCGCGCATCCCGCGTGCTTCAGCCTCTCTGCGCATCTCTGAGTGATGCGGTCTTATTTCTGCTGCTCTGCGCAAATTATCACAGCCGCTGTGTTATGAAGGACCCCGATATATTTTACTAAACGGCAGATAAATATAAGCGCAGCTTCATTTATAGTCACCAGCCATATTCATATCAATAAACTCGGGCGTTTCGAGGCTGTCAAGTTAGTTGTTTTGAGGCCGAATGTTGGGCAAGGATGCTGTAGGGAGTGAAAGTGTCATCGACCCATCCAGGGCGCTTCTTTTAGCTCAAGGATATTGGGCGAACAGGACAAACACTTGCTGTTTCATTACATGGGGAACCTTCAGGGCACTTTTGTTGGTAAATAGCGTTGTAATGTAATTCATTTTCTCTTAGGATGTTAGCTTGGCCTGTGTGGGTAAAATAACTTTTGGAGTAGCCTACATATAACGTTCAGGTTGAAAATCTTCTGAATATAGTCAATAAACATCATAGGCTTACATATGTTTTAATGAATTGTGTCTTATATTGGCTTCGATGACATGATGAAAAGTTGTAGGCCTTAAATACATGTTGTCAGAACATCTATCTATCTATCTATATCTGTCTGTCTGTCTGTCTGTCTGTCTGTCTATCTTTGTCCTTTCATCTGTATTATTCTGTCTGACGGTCTCTATCTATCTATCTATCTATCTATCTATCTATCTATCTATCTATCTGTCTGTCTGTCTGTCTGTCGTTCTATCTATCTGTCTATCTGTGTCGTTTTATCTATATTCTGTCTGACGGTCTGTCCTTATCTATCTATCTATCTCTCTGTCTGTCTGTCTGTCTGTCGTTCTATCTATCTGTCTATCTGTCTGGCTGTCTGACTGTCGTTTTATCCTTATTATTCTATTTATCTGTCTATCTATCTATCCATCTGTCTATCTATCTATCTATCTATCTGTCTGTCTGTCTGTCTGTTGTTCTATCTATCTATCTACCTATCTATCTATCTATCTATCATCTGTCTGTCTGTCTATCTCTGTCTGTCAGTCTCTATATTACTATATTACTTGATCTGTCTATCTAAAAAAAAAAAGATGATTTGAACAGTAAAAGACTGTAAAAATGTTACAATAAAAATCTGTTAATTGGTTAACAGCAAGTTTCCTTACTATATACAGTGATTAACTATAATAGATCTAACCTTACATGTAATGTACTTTTTTGATAAATTCACAGTTTTGGAAGTAAAAAAGAACAAATCATTGTATAATTTACAGTGAAAAAAAACATAAATTGACATTCCCAGAATTCCCTGCATGACACTTGATTCACATTTGATGTATTTTCGTTTAAATAACTATATGTTTCTTCTTAGTTTTTTTTTCTTTTCTTACCAGTTATGTACATTAGGGTTTTATGTTACATCTAATGTTGTTAAAGGAATCTTTATTGCATTACTTTAGTGTCATGTGTGGTACTATGGTGGTGTTTAGTGTTTGTGTGAATGACAGCTTGTGATGAGCTTTGATTCATCATGTGATTTTCTCATCACCACCTGTTTTTGGTGGTTGTCTATTACAATGGTACAAAACAGATATTAGTTCTTCAAAAGGTTGGTATATTAACATTATATCAGTCAATAAAATGTGTTTTTTTTTACTGTAAATATAAGTTAAATCTGCAAAACCTAAAAATGTTGCTACTGTATTTTCTATGGTATATCTATCTATCTATCTATCTATCTATCTATTCTGGTATATCTGACAATCTAGGTCTTCTCTTGCATAGTTGTGATTGTAAACAATTCTGTTTGATCATTGATTCTACAACTGTATATATGTGAGCCTGCAGGGACAAGGTTGCCATTTCCATAATCTTTGATTGCAGCTGGGGAAACTCAGAGCAGCTGAATTAGCCCACTAACCAAACTCATTTTTTTTCCCGTCATGAATTAAAGATGCAAAGCTGCCCACATCAGATGATATCTGTGGCCATGTGACCTGGCCTGGGCCCATATTCCTAGTGAACTGGACCATGGTCTGAATAATCCAGAGATGTGCATGTCATCCCCCATTCAGCAGTCTTTGCCATATTGTTTCGCAGTCATTCATGGAGGTATTTCATAGAGCTTAGAAGTTAGAATGGAAACCTGATAACCATTGGCAACCCGATAACATTAGTCTATCCTGATTAGAAATGTCTAAAGAGTAATTTAATGAGAACAGTGTCAGATTAAATCTTAGCTTTTTCAGAGCAAACAGTACAACCTGCATTTCAAATGCATTTCAACCTGCATTTTTTCACATATAAAAAAAAACATAATATATATATATATATATAAAAAAAGTGAATGGAGGTTGAATCAAAGTTGCATGCAAAATGTAATATAACAGCATGTAATATAAAAGTTTTAGATTAACATTAAAATGAATGGTTGTGCTATTTTTGCACTCTTTATTTACATTTTTTATAATATAACAACTGCATCAAACACAATTTGCTTCTAGTTCAACATACATTCTCTATAAGTTGCAGTGACTTCAGCACACCACAAGATGCTGATATTTTACTCATTTTCTATTGCTAGCTTTGATTGTATTGCACTTTAACCACCAGGAAACATTAATGTATTAATATGTATAGTTTAACATGACACATTTTGAGATTTATTAAGCTGTTTTTTATAATGTTGCCGTATTCTATATTTTGTATTTGAGGATCATCCACAAATGACCACATGCTTTTACCTCAACCCCCCCTCCCCAACACCTATAGAGGTATTTTCTGCCATATGGCAAATTTTTAAGAAATCCTTTTACTTGGCAACATGTTAGTTGTGGCTCAAACCCTGTGGATATTCCCACTGAGCCTGCAATTAAAACAGCATTAGAGAAACCTGCTATTCTCTCTCAGCACCTTCTGCCACTTAAAGGAAACTTTAAATGGGGCAAGCTCACATTTTTTGTCAAATGTATGTAAATAACTCCACTTTGCTCTCAAATATGAATTAAAGATGAATAAACAAAAGATTAATTAGGTTATTTGGAAAGATTGATTGACTTGATGCATAATATGCAATGTATCTTTAATGACTGCATTGAAATAAGGTCAAGAGATGACGTACAGTACGTAATTTCATTTCTTCCCCCAGCATTCCCTTCTTTCCCCTCCTCTGCAGCTCAGATTCACCTACTCTCAGGTTTCCCACACTGCAACGGGATGCTCACCTTTTACTTCTCAGGGTTTTGTTTCCAGATGTGCTATTTTTAGCTGTGCAACAGCAACTTTCTCCAGAGGGGGGCGAGGCAGGGTGAGAGAGGTGCGTCTGGAAGTGGAGTCTGGCCCGGTGCCGATTTGAACTGTTGTACACTGGATGGAAGGGAGAAGCTGAAAAGAATCTCAATCTCTGTCCGTCTCTGTTTCTTCCTTAGAGAGAATGAGCAAATTCGAAAGACCGAAACAATAGGGTCATCTGAAACATTTGGTTGTATTTTAGAGCAGTATGTTTTAGGAGACGGCTCCAGGGCCTTGTGTCTGTGTGCCTGGATGGAGCGCTAATGGAAGATTGTTACAGCCCCTAAAGTGCTCTTCAGTTGGATTCAGCTGAGTCAAGGCAGTTGATAGATATGGATTTCAGGCTGGCCTAAAACAAGGAAGACCGATTACTAGCTGCATCTAGTTTTTTTTTTTTTTTTTTTTTTGTACAAGAATAACTTTCTCTCAGCAATGAGTAAAGAGGTCTTTCTGAGCACATTAGAGTACATTAAAGTCGGCATGAAATGGAAGTTGCAATAGATTTTCTTCCCTATTGTCACAATAGGTGTAGATATCAGAGTGAAATGGAGAATGTAGAACAGGATTTGATTTTGTACATTGGGAATTGGTTGGATTGTAGGAAGTTGGCTAACTAATGATGTGCATGGATAAATCATTTTTAATAAGTAACTGCAACATTTTGGAAAAAAAAAAAAAAATAAATAAAAAAAATAAGAATTGTCAATTTTGATTTCATGGTGACTTTAAACCTGGACTTATTTACAGAAATTAAGGATATTAATTGATGCTTATTTTCTATTGGATATTATATTCAGATTAATTAATCTAATTAATCACATATATCAATATTTGCTGATCCCGATCCCCCATATTAAGATAATTTAAAATATTACATTTTGTCAGATGAAATCATTAAACTTTATGTGGAAGTGGCTTTAGAAATTGATAAATTATTTGTTTTATTTTCAATATCAAGCATATCTCTGGCCTACAGTTCACAGTGAATCATTTTGTGATCAATTTGTCTGTCCAAGGTCACATTATTAAATGCATAACTATATATATATATATATATATATATATATATATATATAATTGTGTAAAATGTTATATTTTAAATAAATATTCTATGAAATATATGAAATATTTTACATATATAATATATATCATAGACTATTTATTTTAAATAGAAAGTTTTAAATAATTACTTAAAATGTTATATATATATACATACATACACATATATATATAATTATGTAAAATATTTAATATATTTTGCAGAATATATATATATATGTGTGTGTATATGTGTGTGTGTGTGTGTGTGTGTATGTATATATATATATATATATATATATATATATTTTAAATGTATTCATTGACTGATATTGTTTCTGGCCTGCTCTGTACCAGTGTCCCTCATAATTTTCATGCTACAGCAGAGATTCTCAGTTAATATCATTATAGAGAACATGAAGTAGCCCATGCATCTCACTGCATGACTCACTCCTGTTTCCATATTAAAGCTCTTCCTGTCTGATGCACTCTGAATATTTTATCATGGATCAGTAGGTAAATATCCAACAAAATCATTGAATGTGAGACATTGTCCATGTTGTATTTGCCACACCTTCACAAATGCTGTCTCGGACGTCCTCTTATGTTTTGTTTGATCTATAGTTTCGCTCACCTCTGCCTTTCCAACAATGACCTCTGTGACATATGATGGTGTTTTTGATGTACAACATCAAAGCATTTGCAGTGCATTGTTTGCATCCTTATTCTTCTTGTTTCAAAGCATTATATGCACTTTGGGAACTATCTATAACTTTAACAGTCTTCCACTGGCTTTTTAATTCTCTGTGTCTGCGCTATCTCTCTCTGTGACTTTTAGCAGGGCGCACATGGTGCCCTACACCCGCAGGGAGCCCACTGGCTCTGTGAAGCCAGCAGCCCTGCACCTGCACAGGCTTCTGAAGCAATGGGCCATTCGTATGCATCAGGGTCAGAGTTTTCCCAAAGGAACTGCTACTAATAGATTAAGTACATGAATTAAGCATGGGAAATACAAAAAAATAGTGTCCATGACAATTAGTGAGGACAGTGATGAGACTAATGATGGAGTGTGTGCGCGTGTGTGTGTGTGGTCCTGATAAATATATATATAAACAATAAATATTAAAAAAAGTGTAGTTGTTATTATTAGGATTGCGGCCCTTCAGATGGAACATATGTTGACATTGGGATTGATGCAGTTGACCTGTTTTTTCAAATTAGTAGAAGGTGTTTTTATTTTTTTCCAAATTAGTGGTTTGACATATTTTAAATAATGCAGCAAAGTCTCGATTCATTACAAATATTGAAGCTGGACAATGAACCATAACCACATTCTTAAATGGTAAATCCTTAAAGAGTCAAAAGTACATGATGCAGTCAAACCATTTATCAACATTAAATAGAGCCTCTATTTAATGTTGATAAATGGTTAAGTATAGCTCAGATTTGTTGAACAGAAAATTTGTGAAGTATAATGAATACAAAAAGAAAGAAGCCTTCCAATGATTGTCATTGTGAATCATTTAAAACCTTTTCAGTATAGAGTCGGATGCTGCTTTCTTTAACAAAACACAGACATCAGAGAGGCTTTCTAATCGAATGTGTTGACACAGGTTTTACATTGTACATAATAAATATGATGTTAAAGGGGGCTACAGTATACCTTTCATGTGGCTTCTTGTTTGATTTACAGTATTGTTTGAAAGGAGGAAATCTTTTAACAGAAGACTTCTTGTCTTTAGTGCAGAACCATTGAACTCTTTGGGGATTTGTTTTGTTAAAAGTCATTGAATGACAGATGTTTGAGGTCCCGAAGTCAAAGAATGCTGGAGATTGAATGGTGAACATTAGCTAAAAAAAAGCTAACCATTAACTAGACCGTGAGAGCAGTAGTCGGTATTTGTGAACCTTTGTTGAAGACACTTACAATGAAGTACACTGTACTGTACTTGATTGGCTGGTAATTAATACAATAGGTTAGTTAAGTTGACAATAAAGAACCTGTGAAAAAGAGTCAGGTGCCTCTACACGTGTTTCTGTTTGATATGTCATTTTCTTCTAGCCAGTATGGTCCTAAATATTTTTAAAAAACATATAGAAATGCATTAAAATATTTTGCTGTCATCAACAAAACCTCAGATCACATAACTTTTAATGTAATTAGCAGGATTGCTGCCATTATGAGTGAAAAATAAGCCCATATTTTAATTGAATTGTGTATTTGATTAAACTTCAAAGACATATGGCCGAATCATTCTTTACCAGATTACAATCAGTTAAGTTAGCCTAGAAAATCGATAACCCTCTGATCAAATTAGCAATGGAGTCATCTGATATGACACATTTTCACATTTCAGCTTGTTTAAGGGTGGTTGGGGGAAGGGGAGGTCTTCATTAGATCTGTACATCCCTTGGGATCACAGACAGCCAGCAAGCAAGCCCTGGAATTTCCCCATCAAAACCTGTCCAGGTGGAAACACCTGTCGCCGTAAACAATAAAGAAAACATGTCACATGCCTAGTGTGAATGGAAGTATGGACAATAACAAGCATCTTTATAAATGGTGATGGGATCAGAGGTCAAGGTGTGAGGTTTTGTTATTACTTCCAGGTGCACTTGATGTTGTTAAGAATGGAAAACCACATTTAGCCTATTATAGAACTGCCTGGCAGCCTCTGTGTTCTTATTAGTGTGGTTTCTGATGTGTTAAGACTGACGTTGAGTCACTTGGGACATATAGCTCAGGGATATTACAGATGATTCTTCATTTATGTCAGCGGTCTTGTACTGCCACTCTGCAATTACCGTGAGATTGAGCTTTCTGTATCTGTGTCATGCAGTCAGTCACAGAAAAGGATGATGTGAAAAAATGAAGACTCATTCTTGTCAGGAAACCTGAGCCTCAGGGCTTGAGGGGAGGGAGGTTTCGAGAGAGAGAAGAGAGGACTGTTTGTGTCCTCATATGTCATTTGGGGGGGTTGGACGTACAGTGGATGAGGTGTCATTCTGTGAAACCGTTGCTGGATAAGGGGATTTCATGATTTCTCAGAAATCATGTTTAGAATTTTAAAGGCACAATATGTACATTTTCGCCACTAGAGGTCGCTTATTCAAAACAAAGGCGTAGCTTGATGACGCCTTGATTTCGTGGAATCATGGGAGGTGTTGTTTTCACGTTTACAGCCGGTGGAAAAGAAATGGGTTGGGACTCGGGCAGAAATCATGTTTATGGATGAGATTATTAACGTTACTGTAGTATAAAGCAGAGCAGGGCCAAGTGCTGTGGGAGTAGAAAGGAGCTGGAGCGGTTGCTAATGATAGACGAGCACGACACACGGCTCGAGAGCAGCAGAACTTTTATTATGCCGCAGTTGCCGTTTCTTCGGTCAAGCGTATGTGGGGTAAAGCAGCGCTGTTTATCATGAGACACTTAATGCATACTGCAGTAAGCTAGATCGATATTAGCCATGGTAAAACATGGTGCTCGCTGTAAATCAAGAAAATGAGATTTAAACAATAAGACTTGTGTCATAAGAACTGTGTTGAGCTATATAGCATGATAGTTTTCTGTCGATGAATGTATCCATTCAAACAGTTGCTCACCTGTCTAATAAAACACGATATATTTAAGTGTCTTTTGTGTTTCCATGGTTTCTACAAAATAAAACCAAGGGTAACGTGGGTATGATGTCATTGATAGGTGTCCTGGTTAAAATTGCTTATTTCTCTGGATTTAAACATTGTTGGAAACATAATGTAAGTACACAAATTAACAAAATATATAACATTGCTTTAGTGGTTTTGGGATATTTTAATCTTACATATTGTGTCTTGTAGAGATGATGTCATAATGACAATGTTTCTCAGATTTAAGAAATAGTTAATTACTTTAAAAGGGGAAGATATGATGGTATATCAGGGGACGTGCATAACCTAGGGACACATGAACTAAATGTAAATTAAAGTTGTATATATTCTGAAATAGAAATATTTCATACTAATCCATTGTAAAAATTGCATCATCTATTCATCATTCAAGTCATTTTTTTCCACATATGAGGGACCCAAATGGCATCATTTGACAGGTGACAGGGAGAAGCACGACTGAGTTGTTCAAAACAATGAGAAAAAGGCGAGAAGGGAGCGAGAGACGAAAGTCTGTCACTATGTCTCCTTTCTCACTATCTATCCTTCTTCCCTCATTTCTCCCGTTATAAGCAGATGGACAGTGGGGGCCAGGGAATGGAGCTCCTTGGAGTCTGGCGTGGTGTCCATTGTGGGCTTTTGATATTTAAACTCGCCCTCCTCTGCCCTCAGGGGATGCCCGATTGTCTCCATTGTTCAGTAAAAAGTGGGCCAAGAAAGAGAGAAATAAAGAGGGGGGGATCAGATTGACATAAAAGGGGAGGGAGTGATTGGTAAGATAAAAAAACAGAAGAAAACAGTCTTTGACTGACAGTTTTTTCTGGTTCAACCAGATTTGTACCGAAGTGTGTTTTGTGGAGTGCACCAAATATGTGACGTGATGGACAGGAGCACAGAGAAAGCACGGCAAGGGAGTTTTCCCCCATTGTGAGAGGATTTTTTTGATGTCAGCATATAAGGAAGATGAAAAAAGTGTGTGTGTGTGTGTGCGGCGAGTGGGCTGTCAGGTACTGAAATAACAAGCAACTAGACGCTCTGCTAGACAATAAATGAATAAATATACATCCAATTAATCCTGTTTTATAAAAGAACAAATTAGTATTAATTTCCCGACACTTTCCTGATATGCTTTTACCGTTTTTGAGGTTATAAACACTCAGTTTGTACAAATCATTTCACATCTCACCTCACCTCAGTGCTCCGTGACACGAACAGACAGCGTAGATGCATGGGAGAGAGAACGATTTTCTGTGCCAGATGTATGCTGTGGGGTTTTTAGGGAAAGACCAGCCAAATTGCACACGCTCCCATCTGTACCTCTTGCCACAAACAAAGTAGTGAGAGAACACGGGCCACACAAAGCAGTATCAAATATGATATTAGCCTCTGAGACAACAGCTCATGCTAAATTGGCCTATAAAGGCCCAATAAATCTGTTTTATTTAATATAAACGTACCATTTTTTTTTTTTTTTTGAAAGAGTCAAAATGAGATTATGATGGATGAGAAATCTTATCTTAAAATGAATCAGCACTTTAGGAAATTTGAATTCTTAGGCCTACGGGTCTTATGAGATATTGATAACCGAAAGAGAGCAACAAAGAAAGTAAATGTAAAAATTATTTATGAGTATGTCCATGTGTTAGGGGAACCTGTTTTGGCTTTTATATTTTTGCTTTTAATTTTTAATCAACCAGGGATTTGTTGGCATACACATTTAAACATGCCATCTAATAAACCGTTAGCTTGTAACCTGCATTGACATGAACTGAGCTGAATGAAAACAGCAAGTCTTTAATTATTAATTTGTTCATTTGCTGAATGAAATTGACCTGTTAGCTTACAATGAATAACTGATTGTCAGTATTTGGCGTCAAAATAGTACCAAGCATTACAAGAATAATATGTATGTGTATGTATATATATATATATATATATATATATATATATATATGGTAACACTTAAGTTTAGGGTCCAATTCTCACTATTATCTTGCTATTTATTAGCATGCATATTACTAGGATTTTGGCTGTTTATTAGTACTTATAAAGCAGATATTAATGCCCTGTATGACCATTCTGCATCCCTTAATCCTACCCAATACCTAAATTTAACAACTACCTATAAATAACTATTAATAAGCAGTAACTAGGAGTTTATTGAGGCAAAAGTCGTAGTTAATATAGTTTGTTAATAGTGAGAATTGGAGTGTTGCCATATTGATTTATAATTTAAAAAGCTGTATTTTTTGCATTGCATTTTGCATTGTTTGAAGCAATGAAGAAGTGCTCAACAAATGAATTTGTCTGGAATTGATGTCTTGGCAATTATTCTAATATTTTAGATGTTATTCTACGTTGGAAATGATAGCTCTGTTTGTGTTCCCCACAAAATACAGGTCATATTGACCTCAGGCCAAATAAGGGCTATTCAGTCATGTCATTTAAGTTGTTTAGACTCCTAGTTACATGCTGCAGCTCTTCATTTATAGTGTTTTAATTGGGTCACCATGGGCTAGTGGCTAATGTGTTCAGACAGTCCTATCCTGAGCATTGCTAAATGGCTAATCTCAGCAAAGGTCAGGAAATGAGGGTTTGTTAATGTTGGGATGTCCATCAACCATCAGTCTCAGTTTCTTCACCGTTGTATTACTCTTCCTCATCTCCTTGCATCGCTGTTAATTAGACTAGCATCTCCTTTTAAGGCATGCAAATCGATCTGTTTGTCATTGTGATTGCTCGCAGATGACACAGATTGCTCTTTATCTCAGTGAGGTTACGACATGCAGTTTATTTTTCCTTCTCCAGGGCCATAACCCAAAGGTCAGTGTCACCACGGCTGTTTTGAAGGTCATAACGTGCAGAAGTGTCACACTGTTTTGCCTTTTGGCTTTCATGTGGGTGAGTCACCCAGAAGGTGACTGTGTTTATAACCTAATGCATCGTTGCAGATCAGCTTCAAATGTCAGGGTTTAATTCAGATTGGAGAACATTAAAATAAGGTTAGTTTCGATTGCTCAGTTGCTTGCTGAGAAGTAATAACCAAAGGTGAAGGTGGTAGACGAGGGCAAGCTAACATGGGGGAGCAGGATGACATAAAAGATTTATGTTGACAAGACATTCAAATTTATGTGTTAAATAGAGAGTAATTTTTCATTAATGGTGTTTTTAGGGATCTATTTAATATCTCAGTTCTGCATGTCACTCTCTATCAACCTCATTGTACCTGAAGCTGAAAGTGTCTCTGTAAGAGAATATGAAATATTCTCTAGAGTAAAATATCTTGAACTCCATTAGTAGATGTATTAGCTTATGATTCTAACCAATTACAGCATTAAACACCATAAACTCAGCTTTTTAAAGAAAATCATGTGTTTATATTGGCATGAGGGTCAGTAAATAATGACCAAATTTTCATTTTTGGGTGAACTAGCATTGATTCTAGAAATAAAACTGCCACAAGGATTTCCTCTGCCTGCTACATGTAGGTCAAATGCAGAGCTTCACCCAATGCTTACAGAAACACAGTAACCTGCTTGTTGTTTCACAACTCATGTCATTAATTACTGCTTCTTTAAATGAGCCTAAAATGTGTGTTCAGAAGTGTTATGGTAATATTTTTAAGATTCATGCATATCTCTTCCCATATTCGTTCCATCTAATTAGCTGAGATGTGATAACCTTGGTTTGGCACAAGTGTTTTGTCCCTAGAAATAATAACCATGCCTGCAGGTGTCTCTCAGAGGGAGGTGTCTGTAATTTGACGCATCTAAAATAAACTTATGGTAAGCAGTGACGCTGTTATTCCTGTCTTTTCCCACGGCTCTAAGGAGGATATGAGACTGCCAATGTTATTCTAAATAAATGATGTTCTTTTAGTCATCATATAATCCTGAAAAAATATATCAAGGTTTCAAGAAAAATATTAAGCAGTTTCTTTAAAATCAGCATATTAGTATGATTCCTGAAGGATCATGTGACACTGAAGACTGGAGTAATGGCTGCTGAAAATTCAGAAGTAATATATTACAATTTAAATGAAAAAAAAAAAAATTCTAAAATTAAAAGTAATATTTCATAATTAAATTAAATAAATTGAATTAAATTAGATAAATTGACCTGTACTTTTTTGTCTGTTCTTCTCAGTCTGAAGGATAATGCAATAAGTTAATTTCCTGTAATTAGTGCCTGTATAAGTCTGTATAGTATCCAGACAGAGACACGTCCTTGCAGTTGTATTGTCCTTCTTTGATCCTTTATAGATGCTGACGCTGTTTTACAAGGGGCTGCAAATCTGAATAAAACCATGTACATTTATTTAGTCTTTTTGAAGGACCCTCAGCAGACCTTCTGAGACCTGTATAGGATTACAAGTCGCTATCAGTGTTTTCAAACAGAACAGGTGTCCATTAGGTCCCACTGGGAGATTACATCATTTTCAAGGCCTGTTGTATTAATTCATAGGCTTAAACAGTGTGTTATGTCATACGTAGAAAGGAAGCTTTTAACTGATGTAGGATATCGTTTGGATTAAAAAAAAATCCACTTCCCTTATCTGTGCAAGTTATTGATCTAAAGCAGATGTTATGATCTCTATGGCACAGATGGCTTGTCTTGGTTTTGTAATTACATATGCAGGACTGTCTTGTGGTTCTGCAGTCCAGCTGCTTTGCCCCATTGTATTCTTAGACGTTGGTGGTGTGTGTGCGTTTGGGGGATACGCACGCGCGCTGGCAGGAGACCAAAGCTTTCCCTCCCTTGTCCAGACTTCTTGAGGGCAGATCGGGGCTCCGCCAGCAATTAACTGAAGAAATGACAACACCTCCTGTTGATAGAGGCTCCAGAAGAACCGAGGGGGAAGGGTCAACATGCCTGCGTGCGACAGCCGCCGTTTGACCGACAAGCAAGGAAGGGCTTTTTGTTAACACTCAGTCTGGTTCAGCCTTCTGTCGGTGTAGATGTGAAGTAGGTTTGGAGACTAAACTGAACCGCGACCCCAGGGTTTAACACACTGGATGTCAGACCCGGGGTTGACTCTTCTACTGACACAGTTAAACGCTCAGAGCCCTGATCGGTGGCGTGTTTCCTCCTCATCCACAAAAGTTTGCTTTATAGGTCAAGTGTGCGTATGCACTTGTGTTTTTTCTCAAACTGCTTTACTTGATTGACACAGATCTGGAACAGTGTTGCCAATTTAGCGATTTTGTCACTAGATTTAGTGACTTCCCTGCACCTTTTAAGACTTTTTTCAAAAGTTTAGGTACAAATCTAGCAACTGACAGGAGAAATTGTGTGGAAGTCATGAGGGGCTTTTGCACCGGAGGAACCTTTTCATAGTTCCTAGAACTATTGGCTGAAGTACCCGGATTTTGCCATGTTCGCACCGCAGGAACTAGGAACAATTTTAGTTCTAGGAACTCCATTTGGGAGAACTAAATTAGCTCCTACTTCAGAGTAGGGTCTAAACCAGCACTATAGGAACTATCAGTGACATAAGTGTACACTGATTGGTCAAACGCATGTCAAACACTGGCATTTTTAAAAAAGCTGTGTAAACATATTTACTTCACGAACATGGAAAACAGCGATAGCGGCATATACCTGTTGTCTGCAGGGTTGTGTTCTTTTCTCTGCCTCAATGATATATAGTACTGAAAATTGTTATAGGAGATTTTGTCTCTTAGCCCCACTTTTTGCACTTTCAGTCGCATAAATTATGCGTTTACATTCCATCTTTGTTATCACGAAAACCACAACACACAACAAACACAGCTCCGATCACGGCATCCTCCATCCACTGGTTTTTAGCGTTTGTAAATGCTGTGCATAAAGACGCCACTGTCGGCCGCTTCAGAGTTCCTATTTCTGGTGCAAATGTAACCAGGAACATGGCCTGGTGGTGAAATTAGTTCTCAGGGAACTATCCTAGTGGCTAGTTCCTATAACTGAGTTCCTAGAACTATTTGATGTGAAAGCCCCTATTGATGGTCATATGATTGACTCGCATCGTGTAAGAATTTATTTAGGGGCTGTTTACATGACACCATTTCAACAAAATCTGAAAACTTTTTATGCATTTTGGCCATTCATTTATGTCAACAGCAGTTTGGCGGCATCAAAACGAAAGATTTTGAAATCAGGTTTCAAATTGCAAGTTTTTGAAAACGATACCATTATCGTCTCCATGTGAACAACAAAAACGTGAATTTGTGAAAACGGTGACATCATGTGCAAGCGTATTACATTTTCATTCTATAGGCGCACGATGTTTCTTTACAAAGTAACGTCGCCAACTACTGGCCTGGCGTGCATAACGCAGCGTTTTTAGTAGTTTTCGTGGATCCTTGTGAACGGGGATCGTTTTGACAATGTTGTCGTCTGTACATGAAAAAAGCGAAAGTGTACTAAAAATGGAAAAGTTTTTCCTTTGCTTTTTTAAACACATAGAAAATGTTGATGCTCATTCAGTTAAAAAAAATGGCTTGAATTTGTGAATGTACATGGACAAACTAAAAGTAGTGTGAAAATATTTTTATTTCATTTATTTATTTAATTCGATATAATCTAGGCTGAATATTTATATAATAGTTTTTATACATGCAGACCTTATACAGGCCTGATTTGGGTGCTGACAGCATATAAACAGTAATTACTGTAGATAAGCAGATATTTCACATCATCAGCTTTTCCTGTTCTTTTGTACAAAATAATATGTTAAAACATTCAAAATCTGTCTTTGTTAGTTTTGACCGTGATAGGAATGCTGCATTGGCCAATCCGCATAAAGGACCGGTTTATAAATATGATTGATGTAGCATAATTTATATTGAGGTCATTTCACTTCTTGACAAGCTGCTTCCTTAGTTCTTTCCCCTCTCTCTGTGATTCGCTCTCTCTATCTTTGTGATTGTTGAGTCGCTCTTCAGAGAAACTGTCTACATCACCGAGAACATTCTGATCCAAACACTCTAATATACACCTCTAATAGCCCTGCTGTTCAGGGTCTTCATTGAATTACAGAGTCTGCCCATGTTCCTGCTTCATCTAACCCCTGTGCCAGAGGCTTATTGGGGGAAACTCAGACAGCCAGGTACCCTGCTGTTAGAGATATTGTGTTTGTGTTAAGGCTGTGGCCTACCTGACATCTGCTCTGTGGTTGGACAAGGGACATGAGCTTAACCTATGACCCTTCAACTATTTAATGGTTTACATAACTGATGATGTCACAACCCTGTTAATGAGACACTTTCTATTTATGAAGCCTCTCAGTCCAGCTGTATTGTAGCTGTTTTAGCTGTCTAAAGTGTGGTTACATTTACTGTTGCTCAGTGAAATTTCGCTGGTGAAATCTATTTCAATAGTAATCTGCGCATTCAAAAAATATGGGAAACATGTATGGGGTAAAAAGTTTCCCATACAGATTTCATTAATGTTGAGGTTGGTCATGTGAACTCATTGACCAACAAAAGCTGCTTGGTTTGAAAGTGACATACATTGCTACACTATTGTGGACAGTGGACAATGAACCTCTTTTGCCAGCAATATTTTGCTGAAACATCACTAATATAACCACACCTTAAATGTAAATCTTTACATTTTTGTTTTAAACATTTTTGGATCAAAGTTAAAGCAAGGAACATATGAACTGAAGGAGAGATTTTCACTTTAAATTGCCAAAAAGGAAGAGCTTCAGGATATATGGAAGCGAATCAATATAATTGATCCGAATAGAATTTATGTTGTTTCGGGTCATAAAACCACTTTTTTCTTTCTTTGATTTTTTTTTTTTTGCTCTTTATGTGGCTGTTAAATAAATGTAAGAAGAGAGTGAATTGAATTATGGAAGAAAGGAAGGACTGTCTCAAGAGTCGCAAGGCTAATGCGGATGTATCTGCTTCGCCTTCGGCAGCAGCTGTTCTAAAGGACCGCCATTAATCTGACCCTCTGACTGGCTCTGTACACAGCAGGTTGAGTGGAGAGGGGTTTTCAGATCAATGGAGGGTGGGACAGAGAAGGACAGAATGTGTGTGTGTGAAGAGGTATGGACCTGATAAACGAAAGACCAGCTGTCCCCCAAGAGCTCACAGACCTCATCAATAGGATCAGCAAGAACTTGAGACACACTTTTCATCATATTTGTACTTCCTACAGGCCTTTTGCATTAGGTGTCAATCTTAAAGGGATTGTTCACCCAAAAATAATAATTGTTGTCTTTTACTCACTCTCATGTCATTCCAAATCTGTATGACTTTCTTTCTTCTGTGGAACTCAACAGACATTTTGAAGAACTGTAAGTTCTGTGAGTAAATAATGACATATTTCATTTTAGCTGAATTATCCCTTTAAATAAATTTAGCAGGCTCTAAATGGACAAATCAGAATAGTTAACATCTATTCAAAGTGAACTCACTTTATTATGGGGTTAGAAGGTAGCAAAGGTATCAAATTTGTTTTGTACGGTGTTGATATAGGGAAAACTGGCTCATTTGTGATGTATAATGCCTCTCATTGGCTGAGGAAGTGATATATCGCATAAACAGATGGGAGGCGTGGGAACTACATACAGTATACACCTGGATACTACTTCATCTAGATGACTTTAACACTTTGTTGACCTGACCAACCACTGAGAGCAGGATCATTGCCAAGTGCCATTAGCTAACATGCAGCATGCATCTTTCTTAGGCGTGATGTCTTTGAACAAGACAAAAGATGTCCTAAAAAGAATTGTTCATCCAGTGAATATTTGGTTATTTATTCCTAGAACTGTCATTGTACACAGTTTGGAGTCAGTAATATAAGAAATTAATACTTTTATTCAGCAAGGATGCATTAGATTGATCACAAGCTAGAGTAAAGACAATAAACAAGTAAAGATTTCTATTTAAAAAAAATTTCAAAAGTTTTAAGTTTTCATTAAGAAATCCTGAAAAAAAAAAAAAAATTCAAAAATTGAAAAAATATGAAAAAAATCACAGTTTCCACAAAAATGTTAAGCAGCACAGTTGTTTTCAACATTGATAATAGTAAGAAATGTTTCTTGACCACAAAATTAGCATATTAGAATGATTCTGAAGGATCATGTGACACTGAAGACTGAATGAGTGCTAAATATTCAGCTTTGCATAACAGGAAAATTTACAGTTTGTTTGCACATACTGTTTTTACTGTATTTTTTTATTAAAAAAATGTAGCCTTGATGAGCATTAGAGAAATCTTACCTACCCCAAACGGTAGCGTATGCAAAGACTATAGAATAACACAAGACGCGTCACTCGTATTGTTTTGAATGGGAGAAAGTGCATCGCGCAAAATGGCGGACTAAGTCCGATGTTCTAAATAAGAGCCAATCGCTGATTGGTAAAGTCATTGCGTCACTGCAGTCAGACGCGCGCCTCCAAAATGAGATGCAAGAGACACGTACTTTAGGACTGTGCATGCGCATTAACTTGATCCAGCCTGAAAAATAAAGTTTTTTTTGTCATGATTCGAGCATTTCGAAACAAAATTTATGAGACAGTTGTTGTTAGATTTCATTGGTGATTTCAAATATGAAATTGAATCAAAAGCTTGGCAAACAGCTTTGGAGAATTTGATGTTTCCCCATTCAAAGAGATAGGAGCTGCACTTGCATGACCGAGAGGCTTTTCAAAGATGGCTGCCGAGTGAAATGACTTGTCTTAAAGGGACTTTGGCATATGTCATCATAAACTATTCCTTTAACTGAGAATAAATACCAGTAAAGCTGCCATTATGTTCATCTGGCTATACAGATTGTTTTATGGTGTTTTGATGCATAAACAAGTGCTCAAAAGCTGCTGGTTTACACGACTGAACATGTCAGAGCGGGATTCACTCCAGTGGGAATCACATGGACCCGATTCAGCTCATTACTGACAGCTTTTGTACATGGCCACTCTCATAAATTTGGCAGCTCCCTGCCTTCCCAAGTGTGCTCTTCAGACCTCTCGTTAGTCTCTAATGAGCCGCCCCGTTGATTACTGGGAAAGGAGAAAAACAAAAAAGCAGAGGAACATCCAGTTTGCCTCATTCCATCTTTCATTTCCCCCCGACACCGACAAAGGATGCCTTACTTTGCTCAAACATCCATGATGCTCCACTGTTGCTTCCCTTTGTTTTGCTCATGTCCTGTCCTGGAGTTCCACAAACAACAAGAGCCTTTCTATCTTTCTTAAATACATCCATATTTCTCTGCCCTTTCTTCTCCTGTCATCTCTTTCTCTTCTTCCACCCCCTCTCCCGCTCTTGCTCTTTTTAACCCGTGCCCCTCCCTTTCCCTCTCCTTTTGTGTCCCGCAAGCTGGTTTAAATATTTAAACAATGCAATTAGCGTTACACCTGATGCAATTGAAAGACGGGCCCTCTGTGAACGTATGCTTTGGCACGGCAACACAGCGGGAATGTCTTTGCTCATAGTCTTTAATGTCAGCGTCAGATGAATACAGGATTCTTAACCTCAGAACTAGTCATTGAATTAAAATCTATGGGTGTCACTTTACTGCTGGTCTATTACAGACTGTACATTGTGTTTAGTACCTTGTTTGATCTGTGAATAGAATCAAATAGAATAGAATAGATCGAATTTAGTGATTTATCTTTTCTCCATCTCACTGCTTCCCCAGAGCGATTTAGATCAGCTCCTTGTAATTTCTGTGCCAATCATGAAGAACTGAAACAAACCTTTTATTTAGTCTTACTCCCTCTGTTTTGCATCTGCCAACACGGAGCCCCCACAACAGACGTCAGTGGAAAGGAAAAAATGTTAAACATTTCTCATAATAAGGGAAACCCATTCTGTCCTTCACTGTGCTTGGACTGTACATGTTTGAGGTCACAAGCAAATTCGCTTCAACAACAAACACTGTTTAATCTCGACATTTCTTGTTTTTTTGTGGCAAACTGGGGAATAGTTAAGTTGCTGCAGTGTTTAATCTCGCTTTGCATTGAAATGAGGGATTGAGCTGTTATCTTTGCATTTGTGCTCTCTGTGAAACTCCTGCTGATAGATATGCGGTCACAGAGGAGACCCTTTATCATAATTTAATGTGCTTATACCATAGAGAACTAAATACCTCCAAATTGCAAATCCACCTTGGAGACACAGGATCAAGGGTCCTTTAGAGTTAAACTGTCAATCACCTGCAGTCCTTGGCTTATAGATGGTCTGTGGTAAGCTGTAGTAATTTGGCTTGACAAGTCTGCTTTATTTAGACAGTGAGGTGAGATTTTCTTGAAAACTTTCTGATTCAGTACTACTTTCATTCATATAGTCCATGTATTCATGAAAAACGATCATAAAAATGTTTAAATATACCTTGTAATGCCATTTCTGGAGCAATAACTGGCAATGTTTCTTCAGGTCCTGTGACAAGGATAAGGTTCTTTATGCTTTAGCATTGTCATTCGGCCCATAATTCTTTCTGTCCCAGCCAGGCCCCATAAATTTGAGCGACTGCCCTGTATGATGGTACAAAACTGATTCTTTGACACTTATGCCATGGTACTGCATGATTACCATATTCTTACACCACGGTATACATTACTGTTAAAAAGTTTGGGGTCAGTAAGTTTTTTTTCAAAATAAATTGCATGAAACTGATCAAAAGTGATAATGATAATATAATATATAATAATATCTTCTTACATTTATTTTCTTACATTTAATATCATTATAATGATATAATAATGACAAACCACTAGATTGGAAGATGACGCACTTGCAGTTATTGCTGTTGTCAGATTTTCCATCACTTCATTTTAATTAGACTCATCTCAGAAGGTGTTTACATTATTAGATTGTTGCTATGAAAGTGTTTGAACTTGTTAATTTGTCAACATGCGCTGAGCAATTATTATCTTAAATGAAGGTAGAATTAATTGTTTTTCTTTTAATGAACCTTTTGTTTGTTTTGACTTGAAGAAAGGGGTTAAATATCTTTATCATTCAACACTCTCGCTGTCCGGCTGGCACTGGAATCTATCGAACTTTATCCATATTAGACACCTCTAATCATATATAGCGAGCATTTGCATGTTGTTGACATCGTATTGATTTGTCAGTAGGTGACATGAGGGCAGGCGAAAAGGGGTACACGAGATTGAGAGGTCAAGCTCAGAGGGAAAGCCCTGGAGGAGGGGAGAGTCTTCCATCCCAGCCTGAGAAACGCTAAATTCCCTCCAGCTGAGAGCAGGCGATGGCCCGCTCGGAGAGGGGGGAGGAGGGCATCGCACCCGGCCGTCTCGATTTTACATATATGTCATGTGTTTGTGTTTTTCCTTGTCGTGTGTATGCCTTTTAGTGTGAGCACGCGTGAGTGGATCTTTTTCAAAGGGGGGAGGGGTCTGCCCACATGGCGATTAATTATTCATAAGGTGGGTGGGGAGAAGTCAAAGTAGGAGGTGACAGACGGGGGAATCTGTGTTTGCTGTGTGTGAGGGAGGCAGAAAGAGAGAGGGGACATCTGAGACAGTTAGTAAGGGCTTGAGGAAAGGATGCACAGAGACATAACAGCCCCCAGAAGACACTTCATTAAGGAACTACACATGCTTTGCTTCTTGATGGCACAGATTGTAAGCCACAGTGACCTACTCCTCTAGTCAAAGGATTTTAAACCAAGCCGGCCCAAATGAAAGAGGAATCTACTGTAATAGAGATGACAGGCCAGCTCACTCCTACCAGATACGGAGACCTTTTTGCCTGAAAGGTAAATTGGATTTGTTTTCCTACGTATTCATTGGTGTGTCTCTGTCTGGATTCAAAAGCAGACACTGATTATAGCGGGCTGAATATTGCCCTTTTTTGTTTCTGCCTGCATGTCTCTGTTCTCTTTCATTCATTCTTGTGTGTATTTCATCCCACATGCTGACCACATTACGCTGGGCTTTGTTGCTCTGACACGTTTAGACTTGTGGCTTATTCTATAAGTAATGTTAAGCTTTTAATTAATAAATAAAATGTAAATATTTAAATTAGCAGATAAATTAAATATTTGAGCAATTAAATTAAATAAATATTTGACAGATTAAATCATATATGTATTTGAGATATTACATTAAGTAAATATTTGCTAGATTGACAAACTTGGATATTTTCCAGCAGTCTTATTAAACTAGTCAAACTGCAGTGTTATTGTCTCGCTGACAATAATTGTGTGCCTTTGATCTGTGATTTTTGGTTGGTCACTGTGGCTGCACCCTATTCTAAAAAAGGGCCTTTTAATGGGTGTCCACTTGCAGACTTGTATTATTTGTCAAATAATATGAAAAGAGCACAATGCATGTGATTTTATGAGTTAGTCATTTCCTAAATCAGTCTGGCGCTTATTGATGACTGGTCTGCTGCAGATGAGGACATATTGATCTCAGAGTTGGCGCTGGACTACATGTTGCGCGATTGGGGTCTCGTAAACTTCAGTGGCTCTGGTGATGACCTTTGTGAACTATGTTGCACTGCCCTCGTACTCGTTCTAAAGTCTTCTGTCTCTCTGCATGTCTCACTGCCACTAAATGTCATCTTAGTTCCTGTCAGACTGAAGAGGAGTCTTTATTTAACCCTAAAATTAGACCAGAGCTGTCAGTCAGATTCATGTTGTGTTTAGCTGAGGATGTATGGAGCATGTAGAAGAAAACGCTCATTTACAGAAGCACGTACACAAACACACGCCAGTTGCCTTTGACAACCTCAAGCAAACCTCGATTTCACTCTGTGAGCTGTCATTGTCTGTTCCATGTAGATTGATACTCTGCAGTGTCTGTCTTTGTCTCAGTGTAAGTTCTGAGAGATTGTAACCGTTTAACAAGACTTACTTACTATTTATTTCCACAGCAATTAGAGCACACTTATGAAAGTGTTTATGCCGTTTCTTTTCTTTTTTGGTTCTTTTATTTGCTTTCATTCTAAACTTTTTTTTTCTCTCTTTCTCTTTATCTCTCTTTTCTCTGATTACACAATGATTTGTGTTGGTTTTGCACTTTTTAACAGTTTAAAGTACTCAACTATTAGCGTATTCAATGCTTATTATAAAAGGAGCATTTTAATGTGTAATTTTGAAACTGTAAATATAAAGATGATGGTTATTTTTATACAAATCCTTCGTAAAACCACTTCTGTTTATTCAATTCGATGCAACAATTAGTGATTTACACCAAAATTTGGTCTGCATTGTTTGTATAGACAAGTAGTCCCTCCTCCAACTCTTGCGATTGGTAAAGCCAGAATTTGCCAGATGTTGGATCCCGCAGATATTTTTAATATTTTAAAAATGTCACAGTGTTTAGTCTTTAGGAGAAGTTAAATGGCTTACTTGTTGTCTGTTCTCATTAATGTTTTAAGCAATTACGCAAAAATTCTAATTTAATTATTGTAATATCCGCTGTGGTGAAAGCAGCTGTTTCGTATTTACAACATAGCAGTCACATGTGCAATCAGAAAAAGGCTGTTTGGCTGTCCAGACTTTCCAGAAAACATCAGTTTTCATTGAGCTGATACGCAGCATGTGGCTGATGGCGACATGTCAGGATTTGTTCTGCCATGTGTATCTCTGCAACACACATGGGGATAAATGGGCCAGTGTCATTTTACAAAACAGCTTCTGTCACACCTTAGTGTAAATATTGTTAGCAAAGTAGACCAGAATCAGATGCATGCAGAGTGAAGTTCTGGATGAATGCACCTGAAAAAGAGCAAAAACATTTCAGGCTTGTGACAATGACATTATGGCATTGTGTAATATCAGCCATACAACCGGACATGCAATACAAGGGGCTGATTGTGTAGATCTGTGTGTATGTGTATGCATTTCTGTGTATGGGGGGCTGGAAAGCCCATCCTTTTGTGTGGGCTAAACAGGAGGAGGTTAATGTACTCGCAGATAATGCACAGAGAAGCTCTTTCACTGTAAATATTTAGACTGAAGGCTCAAAGACCCATCAATTCCTCCCAGGAACATTCACAAAATCAGACTCATTCCAACTCCAATACACACCTTCAGAATTTCAAAATTACAACCAGTTTCACAAGAAATGCTAGCAACCTGCTTAATGCATATAAAAAGTTCTATATATATCTTTTTATATCTATATATACTCTTTGTTTATATATACACCGATCAGGCATAACATTATGACCACTGACAGGTGAAGGGAATAACACGTATCATCTCTTCATCATGGCACCTGTTAGTGGGTGGGATATATTAGGCAGCAAGTGAACATTTTCTCCTCAAAGCTGATGTGTTAGAAGCAGGAAAAATGGGCAAGTGTAAGGATTTGAGCGAGTTTGACAAGGACCAAATTGTGATGGCTAGACGACTGGGTCAGAGCATCTCCAAAACTGCAGCTCTTGTTGGGTGTTCCCGGTCTGCAGTGGTCAGTATCTATCAAAAGTGGTCCAAGGAAGGAACAGTGGTGAACCGGCGACAGGTTCATGGGCGGCCAAGGCTCATTGATGCATGTGGGGAGCGAAGGCTGGCCCCTGTGGTCCGATCCAACAGACGAGCTACTGTAGCTCAAATTGCTCAAGAAGCTAATGCTGGTTCTGATAGAAAGGTGTCAGAATACACAGTGCATCACAGTTTGTTGCGTATGGAGCTGCATAGCCGCAGACCAGTCAGGGTACCCATGCTGACCCCTGTCCACCGCTGAAAGTGCCAACAGTGGGCACATGAGCATCAGAACTGGACCACAGAGCAATGGAAGAAGGTGGCCTTGTCTGATGAATCATGTTTTCTTTCACCTCACGTGGATGGCTGGGTGTGTGTGCATCGTTTACCTGGGGAACATATGGCACCAGGATGCACTATAGGAAGAAGGCAAGCCAGCGGAGGCAGTGTGATGCTTTGGCAATGTTCTGCTGGGAAACCTTGGGTCCTGCCATTCATGTGGATGTTACTTTGACACGTACCACCTACCTAAGCATTGTTGCAGACCATGTACTCCCTTTCATGGAAACGGTATTCCCTGGTGGCTGTGTCCTCTTTCAGCAGGATAATGCGCCCTGCCACAAGGCAAAAATGGTTCAGGAATGGTTTGAGGAGCACAACAACGAGTTTGAGGTGTTGACTTGTTGACAGGGCTGTTTTGGCAGTAAAAGGGGGATTAACATGATATTAGGAAGGTGGTCATAATGTTATGCCTGATCGGTTATATATATAATATGCTGTATACATGTAAACATAGTCCTGGTCTCCTCGCCAAACTAGTATCAAGTCTGATTTTCTACTAATGCAATGTGCTCTGATTCCACAAAAAGATGAATTACTTTGTAAAATCACTGTTTAAATTCAGTAATGTACTTCCATACAATTTCTTTGGTCTTTCAGAGTGGATAAATACCCTGTTAAAGAATTAAAAAGCCATTTACATCCTGAGTTTGCGGCAGACATGGATGGATTGTTCCAAAACGTCTCCAATTAGTCCAGGTCTGTGTCCTTTAAAAAGCCTTCTGCTTTCCATAATGAGAGATTTAGCACTGGTGACACTGGCGCTGCTCTTCTGGAGTATTAATCGTTTCCCTTGTGTTCGTGTCAACCCTAGCTAAGCTCTTCTGCCGCCTGTGTGGTGCTGAGTGAATCTAACATAGTCTGTCGTGGCAATCTCAGCAGAATTACCATCATATGCAGCATAATTGCATCCACAGCATGGTTCAGCTGTTAGTCAGCGCTTCCAGACCTTTGCTTCTGTTTTGAAATTTAATGCAATAATCTTACAGCTCGGCTATAGTAAGATCATACTGTAAGAAGTGACATTATGAAGAGAATATGGAGCCAGATGCTCGAATCCCAGATGGGGAACAGTTGTTGGACCCTTGAGGATTGCGCTTGAACTGTGTGAAAGTGTGTGAGTGAATGAGTAATGTAATGTGATGTAATTTAATATCACGCACATTGCCTTGGTTTCATTAAAAAACATACTGAGGAACACGGAAAAGCTATAAGTGTTCTTGTTTTGCCAAGATCACCAGAAGATCAAGGCTAATCTAAAGAGTCTTGGCTGTGAGATTAGAGGAAAAGACTACAGTATTAGCAGCACACCATCAAAAGCTTGAATATATTTCTGGTCTCCTCGATTTTTGATCCGTTCATAGCCATTATTTGCAGCTCAAAGCTGTCAGAGCATGTTTTATGGATGTTGCATGACGGACGACGACAGAAACGTGTTGCTAGCATGTAGAAATAATCCACATTCATTTCCTATAACTGTAAGAGATAGGTTGTATTACATGCCTATAAAATCCACCAAAAATGTGAGGAATAAATTCAGAAGTATGATTTATATTTCTCTAAAAAGCACTGACCTGAATTATGACCTCGTGTTGCCTCATGCACACAGTCACAGCGCCTGAGGGCAATAGAACGAGCTGAAGCAGACAGGAAGTTCAACAGAGGCTGGCATGGAATACTGATTCATCAGAAGTCAGTTCACTCTGATTTGCTGGTGTCTTTAGATCTGACTGAAGGGTGAATCTTGAGGCTTTAGGATTTAGCATAAACTACAAAATTAAGAAGGCACCGTAAATAGCATGCGCATATATTATCTTCAATGCCTGAATGCACCAACTGCATTGACCCTATGGCGTTTGGAACAGGTTCAATCAGAATGATTTAGAACAGGGATGGTCTCCCACAAAGATGGTCTTTTCTCTGCTTCAGGGACTTGAAAAACAGCTCATGAACCCTTTGGATCCTATGAAGTGAAGCACAAAGTAATTAGCGGTATTTTGGGGGATTGTCTCTTTGTTTGAATATGATTAGCAAAGAGTGTTAGTGTGAAACGTGTTTCATGTGTGATTATGGGTTTCTTAGCAGCATGCTTGTCATGTTTTAAAGCTTTGTCTTCTTTGGGAAGCCTTTGTTGTTGCATTTGTACCACAAATTTCCCAACCTTTTTCCAGTACCCCTCCATCAACACCAAACTAGAAATGGATTAATTTTACCCATTTGTTAAATATTTAACATATAGTTTATGATTATTTACTGTATTGATAGCCCAAATAATTGTACAATTCTACAACACAAGGTCGTAATTCAGGTCAGTGCTTTTTGGAGACTTATAAATCATACTTCTGAATTTATTCCTCACATTTTTGGTGGATTTTATCTCTTACAGTCACAGGAAATGAATGTGGATATATATAATATACGTGTATATATACAATACAATACAGTAGAACTAAGTCCCTTTAAGACAAGTTATTTCACTCGGCGGCCATCTTCGAAACGCCTGTCGGGGCATGCAAGTGCAGCTCCTATCTCTTTGAATGGGGAAACATCAAATTCTCCAAAGCTGTTTGCCAAGCTTTCGATTAAATTTCATATTTGAAATCACCAATGAAATCTGAGAACAACTGTTTCATGAATTTTATTTCTAAACGCTTGAATCATGACAAAAAAAAAACAATATTTTTCAGGCTGGATCAAGCTAATGCGCATGGGTAGTCCTAAGTGTGTGTCTCTGTAGGAAGTGCGCGTCTGACTGTTTCTATAGGAACCGGAGCTTCTAACGGCCACTGCAGTGATGCGATGACTTTATCAATCGGCGATTGGCTTCTATTTAGAAGGCAGGACTTATTCCACCATATTGCGCGTTGCATTTTCTCCCATTCAAAACAATACGAGTGACACGTCTTGTGTTATTCTATAGTCTTTGATTGTAATTGTTAAAATTTGTAATTAGTTAATTGAATTTTGTGTGTTTTAACTATATATAAATGGGGTTTGAATAATCACTGATTGTGAATCACTGTTCTATATCTTGTATTGATTCCACTACAAAATTTGAGGTGCATTATTTATTAATCCGTGAGGTTAAAACATCATGTCTGCTCTTTGTCTGTATGAGGAGGGGACATTTTCTCCATTTTCATCTCATTCGTCGGTTGTCTTTCTCTATTACGAGACATTTAATGGCAGCGTGTGTCCAGAGTAATCACAAAAGAATGAAAAGCCCAACCTCCTAAATTAGCTCCAGGGGCGTTTCTTGTAGTTGTTATTTTGCAGTGGATAGATTTCTGAGGTTTAATTAATGGATTTGTCAGCAGCTCGTCTCTCTGACCCCCCTCTTCTGTCACACACTCATTCACACATAGACTCAAACACACATGCAAATTCAATCAAACGCACACGTATGCATGCACACACATACTAACGGCCGTTTCTTATCATCTAGCGAGCGAGAGTCTCTAGGGACTATATTCACACCTATCACACTATCCTCCAATCCCTCCTTATGATAAGTGAGAACGGAGGAGGAGCAAAAGACACAGGGAGGAGTGGGGGACCCGTGTCCCAGGAGGTGGGATGGCACAGCTACAACCATTAAGAGATCCAGAATGTATTTAATCACCACGGTAACCCCAGGCAGATGGACCCATCCAGGAAATGAGTCCCAGCAGCTATTTTGGTAAACCATCACTCCTAACCACTGTGCATCTTCACTGATAAAAATCATTGTGTGCTTGTCTTGCCTATTTATTTATTTTTTAAAAATAACATTTGCTTGAGAACTGTATTAATTGAGCAGCGAAATTACATTAATATTAACATTATATTCTTGAATTAGTTTTTTTCCCTACTGGCCAAACAAGCAAACAAACAAACATAACATTTTTTTAATCTAATTTTAAGAAAAAAAATTGTGCTGATTTGTGATTAAAATGAGTCTTAATATCTTTTGTAATATTTTCTTCTGTGGTATAAGGATATTTACATATTTTTCAGCATGAAACTACTGATTAAAAAAATATTTTTGCAGCGGTACCTTTATTTTTAAGGAAGAGGATATTAGATTGAATGAGTTTTATCATACATCAGTATAGTCAGTCCATCATCTTTTTTTCATCCGTGATCTTTTAGGTATTTCTCCAATGCTGTCAATAGAAGTGGGTTGATCGTGAGCTTCACAGGAATCAGCATGCATTAAATATTCATAACTGGCCTGTATGTGACCTCTCAATCTATATGTATAACACATACAGAATACAAGTGTTTAAGGCTAGTTTATGGTGTCTATTATTTTGAATTCACTGAAGTTCATTCAGAAATATATTGTCTGGTATATTTTTAGCAGAGTGTTTCTGAATGACCGAATCCTGTTCTGTGCAGTAACACACATCTGCTGCACCCCTAATGAACCTTTAATACTTAGTATCCCGGCAACAGCACACAGGTGCGGTTTACACCATTTTCATTTTTATTTTCCATTTTTATGCCTGCGTAAGCCTTTGAGTCTGATTAAGGGCTGTACATTTTGTACCTTCCATTCTTCCATTCAACCACCCCATAACAGACATATGCGCTAGCTTGGTAATGGGCGTAGTATGCACCTCCTCTGGGACGAGCTTTACACTCAAACACATATACACACAAACACCCCTCACCCGATGCTGTTGCTATGGAGCCCTAGTGACCAGGTCGTCTACCATTGGCCACGGCAGGAACTTTGTATAATAAGCTATTGGGTTGCTTTTGTGTTCAGATGGGGGCAGGAAGAAAGTGAGAAAGAAATGAAAGATTGAAAGAAAGAAATTAAGTAACTTATAAACATGATAGTATACGTGAATTGGTTACTGGGTCATTAGCAGTGTTTTGTAGGAGGGTGTCTGCTTGGTAGGATTCGTTCTTACCTATCACTGTCTCTCCCGAGGCACAAACTCATCTCATCTTATGTTACAGGACATCCACACAGCAGAACAGATTTTTATAATGCATTTAAACAGAATAAATGAGATAAAATATAAAATCAATACAAAAACACATCAAAGAAGGTTTTCCGTTGGACTATTTACTTGAATGTGTGACCTTTTTGCGATTGGATAAATACTGAATTAAACAGCAGGAAATGAGAGGAAACAGAATGTGCTGGCGGAGATTAGACAGAATCCAATTTCACTTTAGAAGGGAAGAGACTAAAGCTGTGCTGAAAGGATGTAAGAGGGTGGTCTTCTTTAAGGGTTATAGGAGAGGAAGGGGGTCTTAAATATTTCAGATGTGGCGCACAGCATGTTGTAGACATGAAAAAAACACTGCTAGGCTAGAATGTGATGAACAGTGAGCAAACTAAGGAGAATCTACCTTTATATATCTGATTCAGAGCATGTAATGGTGTACAAACTGCATGTTTTCAAATTTGGCTATTCTTTGGGAAGTGCTGAATTGTTTCAGGTTCTCCTGACCCCAATTAGACACATTTCTAGGTGGCATTCACACAGGGAAGAAAATATAAAGCGCTCTTAATAATATATGTATCTCTCCGATGATGATTAGATTTGAGATGGATTTGAATGATTAGTTGGAGTTGTAAAAGAGTTTGTGCACGTGTGGTGAAAGTCTCTCATCTATGTATATGATGATACAAGTAAATATTCAATATTGGCTGTTCAATATCCAATATAGGCCAACAACACTGATCTTTTTAATTGATAGTATCGGATAATAAACACTACCACTCAAGAGTTTGGGGTCGGTATGATTTTTTAAAAATGTTTTTAAAAGAAGTCTTTTATGTGCATAAAGGCTGCATTTATTTGATCAAAAATACAGTAAAAGCAGTAATTATGAAATATAGTTACTAAATAACATTTATATTTTAATATAATTTAATATGTAATTCATAGGCACAGCTGCATTTTCAGCAGCCATCTAGTTTTGATCTTTGATCCTTCAGAAATCATTCTGATATGCTGATTTGATGCTCAAGAAGCATTTCTTATTATTATCAATGTTGAAAAGTTCAATGTTGTTACATTTTTCAGGATTCTGTGATGAATTGAAACGTCAAAAGAACAGCATTTATTTAGAATAAAAAATACTTTTGTAACATTATGAATGTCTATACTTTCACTTTTGGTCAATTTAATGCATCCTTGTTGAATAAAAATATTCATTTATGCCAAAAAAAAACCCTTACTGACTCTAAACAGTAATCAGCCATCCTTTAAATAAGTAAAAGTATTTAAAGGGTTAGTTCACCCAAAAGTGAAAATTCACCCTCATGTCGTTCCACACCCGTCTTCAGAACACAAATTAAGATATTTCTTATAAAATCCTAGTGATGGGCGATTTCAAAACACTGCTTCATGAAGCTTCGAAGCTTTACGAATCTTTTGTTTTGAATCAATGGTTCGGAGCGTGTATCAAACTGCCAAAGTCATGTGATTTCAGTAAACGAGGCTTTGTTACGATTGATACACGTTCCGAACCACTGATTCAAAACAAAAGATTCGTAAAGCTTCGAAGCTTCATGAAGCAGTGTTTTGAAATCGCCCATCACTAGATATTGTTGAATAAAGTCGTTATTTTGTATTTGTTTTTTTTGGCGCACAAAAAGTATTGTCACTTCATAACATTAAGGTTGAACCACTGTAGTCACATGAACTGTTTTAAATATATCTTTAGCACCTTTCTGGGTGTTTGAAAGTGTTAATTATCTTGCTGTCAATGGAGGCCTCACTGAGTCATCGGATTTTATCAAAAATATCTTAATTTGTGTTCTGAAGATGAACGAAGGTCTTACGGGTGTAGAACGACATGAGGGTGAGTAATTAATGAAAGAATTTTTTTTCATTTTTGGGTGAACTAACCCTTTAAGTCTTTGACTTTCATGCGATTAAGCCTTCAGGTCATTTAAAATTAGTGCTGTCAAAAATGTGCTTATTTTTTTATTTATTTTTTTTATTTTTTTATTTGTCACCACAAGCTTTTCAGAGCATCATGACCCAGATCTTCTCCTTGCCGCAAGGATCCTCCTCGCGCCACCTTCAGTAGAGTAGGTCAGCATCTGGCAGCTTCCGGTAAAACATCCACACAGCTCTTGCCTCTTCTGCTCAGAAGGGTGGTGGTTTCATGAATCCACAGCATAACGTTTATGCATAAATGTCTCACAAATGTGTCATTTTCCAGATTTTTGCAGGTGTACATTATTTCTGGATTTAAATCAGGTAATTGACAGTAATGAGTGGGAGGAAGAGGCAGAGGAGGAAGAGTTTCAGCTCTAATCAGGAAGAGGCGGGATTGATTTATCGTTCCCCTTAGGGCTAGAGATATGCCTCTTTCACTCCATTCCTTTTCCACCATCTTCATCCCTCCCTCCTCCCCCTGCTTCCTCTCGCTTTCCACCAAACTACTTCCCATTCTGTTCCTCCATGGTCCCCCTTTTCTCCATCCCCTCCCTTCCCTTTCCCTGCCACCCCCTCCCTGCATCTATTCTCTCCATCCTCTCTCCTGGTATAACTAGGTCATTCTGCAACATTGAACCATCGCTCCTGCCAACCATGAGATCCACACAGCTCTGCAACCTTCTTTCTTACCTTCCCTGAAGTCTTCATAATGAATCTAATTTATTTGTCCTTTTTCTTTTTCTTTTCATCTTTAGGGCATGTTTTGGTTTCATTTGAAGCATAAGTTTGTCCATAGCCATCCACAATCAAGTTTTAGTAGGATGACGTTGCACATTTTCTTCTATAAATCTCTGTTTTTTGCCCATCTGTGTAGGTCGTTTTTACTATGGTCTTCTGACCTGTAAAGGCTAAAAAGGACCGGTAATGGATGATGTCAGAGGTCAGACAGGAAGTGTATTCCATAAGGAGCAGATGTTACTGGACAATATGAGATATTTGGGTGACAAATAGACAATAGATGTAAAACTAAAGAAACATGTAAACAATACGCTTCAAGGGAGGCAGGGAAAACCTTTTGTGGCAGTAGCGGCTCCTGATTGAAAATGTAGGTAGGGCAGTTTCTGGGACTTAGCACCAGTTTATGATAAATCTTTTGTAAGCTTTATATGTAATTGCTGAACACACGCAGAACACTTTTGGCAGAGATTGCATTATTCAGCATAGCTCTGCTTTATGTTGGAGAACAGACATGACTTTCTTTTCCTGATTGGAATTCCTCCACAACTTGTAATACTTTAAAACAACATTCGGAGTCAATATATACTACATTAAGGCAATTCAGGGTTGCCAGGTTTGCTAATTAAAAAGCCCAATTGCTATTCAAAACCTGCCCAATCACGGCCAAACTAGCCCAATCACGTTCGCGTTTGAAATCTGCCCCAATGGCCCTAAATTAGAGTGTGCTGTAGTTCCATTTTTCACCACAGATTTACATTGTGGGGCGCTGTAGAGCTGGGGAGGACTCGGGCCTTATTTTTGATGCAGAATGCTGAACAATTTACAATTTACTATTGATTCAGTTTATATAGAGGTCTGTTTTGGATGAATATTTTGTTAGGGCACTGCCCCACCTGTCCTTACACATGATCCGCGGCTGCCTCCTGGGAAGAGGTCTATTGAAGTGTGAGCAAGAGACTGTTTATGATTGCGTGACTGACTGCTTGTCTGGTTGTCAACGAAAGCAGAAATACAAACCACCTTCCTCCCGGCTTTTGTGGGTTGTTTTTGGGTTGACATGTCCTCATGCCTGTCCTTTATGTCAGAACGTCCACATTTGTCTTCTGGGGGACTGCAAGGATGTTCTGGAGGTTGTTAGTTGTTATGCATGTTATGTTGGTGTTTGGGGGATTGTCAGGTGGTTGCTAGGGTGTTTTTAGTGCTATGGGCATGTAGCTGTGCATGGGTTGCTACAGTAAGTGGTTGATAGGATGTTATGGGTGGTTTCTTGGGTGTTCTGACTGTTTTTGAGCACGTTTCTATGCAGTTACTAGAGTCTTCTGGGTGGTTGCTTACTGGCCGACGTAAAAATAGCCCACTGCCAAGTCTCCCTGATATTTTGGCCACTAGAAATAGCTTGAGTCACTCCCTCAATATAAATCTGTGGGATTATTTTTCCCATTTTATTGTCTACCAGTCAAAAAAAGTTATGGCACACCTCTCCTCAGCAAGCCATATGGTATATCATTCGCGTTCATAGCTCAAATGGTGTTAGGAATAGTGTTCAAATTATATGAAGCAAAGTATTGTAGACATCTCAGAATTGTGCAACTGGGAAATGTAATGGACACAGACAAGCTGTCCCCAAGTCACACATCTCTAGCATGTCTTGAGCATGCTCACATCCACACAGTGTGTATTTCCTGTATATTCTCCTACTCAGCGTCTTTAATGTCCGTAGAGATCCGTCTGTGCAGCGTGCCACAGGAGAACGAGCCGTCAGCAGGATTCACTCTCTATCAGCAGTTCATCCATCGCTCTATATTATTCACGTCACTCTCACTCTTATTTTTTTTTCACTGATCTTTCTCCTTCACTTCCTCTCTCAATATTATGTCAAGTCAGGAAATGTCTTATAGTCCCTCTGTTTAACAGAGGTCAAGCTCCCATGCCTCTGAGGTCAAGATTACACAGCGCTTGTCCAGAACTCAGTAATCTCAGCTGTCTTCAGGACCAGAGATTTTGATGGTATACTTAAGTGAAGTGTGATGCCTCATGTATGTTGCAGTAAAGCCTCATGTCTGCATGCAGAGGACAATGAGTTTGGCTTCTGTTACTTTCTCGATTAAGTACCAGTATGTAGGTACAAACTAAAATTAGAGCAATAATAATAAATGAATGCAGGTGAACAGAAAAAATGCATGTTTTGAAATTATCATGAACTCCTTTTTTTGTCTTCACAGGTCTTAGAAGTCTCTGCCATCATCAGCCTTGACATTGGCCACATTTCCAACCCTTTTGTGTAAGTTTATACCTATTATCTTGATTGCTCTGCAGCTGTTTTATTTTATGGTCAATTATACCATTTATTGATCATTGGCCATTAAAAAGTATTTGATTACAGATTGCTGTGATTGATCTGTCAGAATTAGAAATATCCCAGAGAGTCAAATTTTGTTTATTTTATTTTGTGTTTTTTGTTGAGTTTTGTTTTGTTTTGTTTTGTTGTCAGTTAAACCATTTAGCAGTCATTGGTCATTATTCAAAAATATTTAATCACAGAATGCTGTGATTAACTAGTCAGAATCAATTCTAAAGAACCATATTATAATGCATTACAATATTTATGTACTGCGTTTAATCATTTAAATGTAGCTTAAAGTAGCTTACTTTTTTTTATATCAAATGGCCCTGTTATGCCGCTGTGAACACTAATGGATGTTATCACATATACATACATGTTCTAGTGTCAACAGTGTCTGTGGGACATACAAGTAAACGGTACGGTAAAATCTCATGCCCTCAGGTAAAACGAATGTAACGTTTTTCATGTCTATGGAAAGTGGAGTGTTAAAACATGCATATGGTGTGTGTAAGTGACAGCTGTAGGGGGCATCTAGTCCAGCATCCTCAGAATCTGTCTCAGTGAGGAACAGTGCTGAAGGGGGCCCGAGGAGGAGTGAGTGGGGCTTCTGGGCGGAGAGGCACGGCTCCGCTGAGGGTAATTGGCTGTGATGGGCATGTGAGTATTTATAGAATGGGAGTATGGGTAATGTGTGTGTGTGTTTGGATGAGAAGACTGCCTGGGGCTGTACTACCATCAGCACACTAGGGACATGAAGAGAGAGAGACAGAGAGATGAAACCCCAGACTGCTAGACCTTCAACCTACAGTGGCACCAAGGACATTTGCCCTCACAGTGCCATTTAGTTTTTTTTCTTTTCTTTTTTTTTTACAGTTATGCATCAAGTTGTTTTAATGGTTTAATGGTCATTTATGCTGCATTTAGACTGGAAGGTTATCAGAATTAGATTTTTTTAAAGTTTATTAATATTGACAACATTTACTTTTCGAATATGTGTGCATTTAAAATTTACATTTTTTGTTCTTGTAAAACAGAGCAACAATATTGCACTTGAGAGATTTTACTGCAACAACAAAAGCAGTAACATTTATTTATAAAGCACATTGTAAAACTGATATTCATCTGCATAACAGTGATATGAAATGTTGTATTTTTGAAAAATGTGGGCCAAGAGAAGCATATGAAGGGAAAACAATAAAGGTCCCAAAATGGCACTCCATACAAGACATGTAGATGATGAGAAGATTTTTCCTAAATTTACAGAAAAAGTCCTGTTTTAGTCCAATCAGATGCCAATCCCCTCCCACTAATACCACCTGCAGCCGACTACCAAGTAATTTAGCAAAACAAGGTTCTAATAAAGCCTGATTTTTTTTATTTTGCCCCGTCTTAAGACATTACTCCATGAAGACCACCAAACATAACATTATTGTCTATGTGTTTGTCCTTAAAAATAATGAAATCAAACATCAAAAGAAGCCACTTAATATTAATGTGCATTTCTTCAAAGTATTGATGTACATGTGGCTATTACAAATAAATTAATTTATTTTTCACCCGATATTCACTTCTGGAAATATTCAAGATGCTCACTCATACCATTTATTACGCTGCATTTGACTAATTCAGAAAAGTAATTTAATGGAAAAATTCATTTTCATTCATGTGCTTCTCATCACGGTAAAATATGTGCGGCCTAGGTTTATCATAATGCTTATATGAGACAGTGCGAGTCTGTTATTTCATCCATTTGAATATTGATTTATGCTAATTTCTTTTAATGTTTGGAAGAATGTCAGCAAATTGTGCACTTGAAATCTCATTGCTAGAGATTCACTTTGTTTAGACATGCACAGATGAACAAATATATAGTACAGTGGATATTAATATAATTTTGAAATATGAGGAGAATCGGATACAAATGTTTAGACTTAGGTCAGATGACCAGATATTGGATATGTTTAAATTTAGAACAGCATATGTGGCCCATATCAATACATAAAAAATATACATTTTTATGTTTTTTTTTACTGTTTAGTCACATGCAACAACCACCACATATCTATTAAAAGTCAGATTTGGCTGAAAGTATAAATGCGGGCATGTGTTTTTGATGTCTTGGTGAAGTTTTAGTGCAGCCATGAAATGCATCGAAACTATTTTAAAATGCATCACTTTTCTCTCTGAATGAGGTCTTCCAGTGGGTGCTGTTGCCATCATGTGTTAATAAGCTGTGATAACCGTGACCATTAACGAGTGAAGAGTCCGACGCTATGCCCACTCACCTGCTCTGATGGAGCTCAAGTGGGTTTCAGGACTATTATTTTGTTAATCACTGTTTCAGTTCCACACTGAAGCCCACCTCACCCCACTCACTCCCCTCAGCCCAGCAAGCCATTTGGGTAAAAAAACTCCATCTGAAGGTTTCTGTTGTTCTGCAGTAAAAATGATCATTTAACTTGAAACATGGATGCATCTAGACATCCATGCAAATATGAGTACACAGGCTGTTTAATTATATAACATTAATGAATCCCAGAATGCAGTTGATGAGCTGGTGTTAGCATAATTAAATGTGAGGTCTAATTTAAAATAATTTAACTAAGGGTAAGAGTTAACCAGGGTCTAGCAGTGATTTCAGAATGCTTTTTCTGAAGTTTATATATACCAGGATCCAAAATTAACTTCTCTAGACAATAGCAGGTAAATTTAGGTCAATAAATATTTCTTAGTGGCCATGATTTTTTTTCTCTATGAATATATAATTTTCTTTCCCTTAAATATTTGTATCAAACAGCACATACCTTTGTATCACTTATATCACTTTGAGCCTTGCAGTGTTTGTTTTGTTTGATTTAATGTGTCACCTATGGACTCGCCTATTTATGCTTCACAGTCCTAATTAAACCAAATAATTGTCAGTGTTATTTTAGCATTATTTATATACTATTTTAGTTTTTATTAATATTTTGAATTAATTGTAGTTTTATATTTTCAGTAATTTAGTTAACTTAAACTTAGTTTAATTTAGTTAGTTGCCAAAGCAACATTTCTAATTTTCGTTTAAGTTGAAGTTAAATAATGTTAAGTTAAATATGTATTGTTTTTTTTTTTTCAATTAACGAAAATGAACTTTGATAGTTTCAGTTAATGAAAACAACACTGGTAATTGTAAGATAAAGTGTAAATCAAGAAATAAAGTCACATTATGAGATATAATTATTAAGATATAATGTCACAATTACCTTTTTTTTTTTTTTAATAAAAGGTGAACATGGGCTTCCATAGACATGGAAAGATTAGTGCAGTTATTAGAAGTCACTGAGCTTTTCTTTAGTATATCTTTTGTATCTTTTGCTTGAGACAGCGAGGCTCAGAGACAACCATGGTTCTGGTCTTTTTTTTTTTTATTTACTCCCCAAAGGGAGTAAGTAAATTATTTTCATTTAGCGCTTCTTTTTGAATTATAGACCTTATGAATTAAATGAAGGACATCAGTGAGTGACTAACCCATGGCTTGTCTGGCCTTTGGCAGGAAGCGAACCCTGTTCCACCCCATCTAGGATGTGTGCCATGAATCATCGCTGGGGTCACAGAATGGGGCTTTAACACATGCTATTAGCCCACATGCTTCTCTGTAATCTCAATATACTACAGCTCACCGAGCACAAAGCACTTCATCAGATGTGTCTAAATCTCTGTTCGCTCCATTAGAATGAACTGAAATGCCTCAGTAGGATTGGGGGTGAGACTGGCAATGCTGTTGGTTTTCTTTGGGTCTTTTTACTGTATTTGGGTTAGGCCATTGCTGTACTGACATTCAACATATTGGGAGTTTCTCAGACAGCTGAGTCTGCCAAAGAACTCTTGCTAGAGTTTCATCCTGGAGGCATGTATGCTATATAAATGTATGTATGTTCGTGTATGCATATGTATCAGACCTATTATGGCAAGTCACTTTTACCTTGACACCAAAGTGGTGAAAGATTGAGCAGGTTCCTGTAATTGTGCTTATGGGATTCCCGGCAGCCAAAGAGTTTTGGCTCTTTGAAAGAGTTTGAACAAGAAATAAAAGGATACTGAGGTCCCTGGGCTGACAGTGACCTCTCTGGCAGATTTTTTCTGGCTTAAGCCCATCTACTCTCCAGGCCTCAGACTGTCTCTCTCTCTAACCACCTGGACTCAGTTATGACGGGTATGATGGTCAAGATGAAGGACGTTTTTGAGACAAATTCCCTGCATCTTTCTAGTTTTTTGTGTACTCTCAATTATTTGTCTCTTTAAAAAAAATTAACAATTAACAATTAAAGAGAGAGTTCATCCAAAAATTAAAATCATCCCATGATTTACTTACCCTAAGCCATCCTAGATGTATATGACCATCGTCTTTCAGACAAACACAATCAGATTTTTTTATTTATTTTTTTTTTTTTTTGGATGGTGGATACATTTTTTAGGCCTTCAAAATCTTGCCCTCCATTCACTACCATTATAAAGTTTGTGTATGCATATGCCCTCCATTCACTACCATTATAAAGCTTGGAAGAGCCAGGATATTTTTACAATATATCTCAGATTTTGTTAGTCTGAAAGAAAATAGTCATATACACCTAGGATGGCTTGAGGGTGAGTAAATCATGGGATAATTTTCATTTTTGGGTGAACTATCCCTTTAAAAATTAGTGTAATTCACACATCTAGTATTTATTATTACAGTACAATCAGTTTTAGCCCTTCTTGACTGAGTGACATGAAGCAGAGGCATGTGTTATCATCCCTTGGGGCAGATGAGGTACTTTGAACTCATGCAGCAGATGGTTTGTGTGCAGATATTTGATAATGATCACATGAGTGTGTTGAAATTTTTTTGCACTTGATTCAATTCTCATTTTCCATCTGTTTAGTTCATTTCACACTTTGACCTGACAGAGAACATTCAGTTTGTAATATCTGATTAATCAAACAACAAACCAGAAGAGCAGAATGCTGGAATGTCATTGTTCCAGGCTCATTGTGTTCAGTAGAGCGAAGAGAGAAAGGAGGCGGCGAGGTATATGGCATGCTCCAACCACCGATCATGTTCCTGAAATTGCATTTTTTGCATATAATAAAGGGTCTTGCTACCCAGACCACCCGAGGCGTGTGAATTATAGGGCCACGACTGCTCGTTTGCATAATGACGCTTAGATAAACTATTCCAAGTAGATGGTATCTGCAGGGAAGTGTTTGTCACTGACCTCCAGACTGTGTGTGTTATTCAAGGTGAGAGAGAGAGTGCAGAGGAAAGTCTGGAGAGACTGTCAGGTTTATGAAGGCAGGATTTGACAGATGTACCAGTGCAGAAACATAGAGCTGCCAGAGCATACAGCTAAAGCCTGAGGAGTTAACGTCTGCTATCAGACCTCAGTGGTTTGCATTTTAGCCTTGTCCTCCATCTTGGGGTTCGGTGCCCCTGTCAAGGGAATTGATTGACCAGCAAAAGTCATTTTCTTCCTGGTTTGGAGGTTTGAATGGTGTTGTGTAGGTGTGATGCACTGATGCCGCATTCATCTCTAAGAGGGCCATTGGCTCTAGGGAATGCTAGTGCCAACTGCAAATGTAGGCCAGCTGAAAACCTCCACGCATACACAGCCCACGCCTGCAGTACACACTCACAACTGTGTATTTTAGCTTTCCCTGCAAAATCTGAATAAATCAGCCTCTATGAGAAGTCTTTTTTTTTTTTTTTTGAAGGCCAGTGGCACTTCTTAAATGTCACAGTAATGTCAAAATGATTATTCAGTGAAGTTCTTTAACAAGCAGTTTTTCTTTTCACAGATCACACAACGCAGTTAAAAGTGTGCAACTAAATCAGTAGGGAGCTGAGACGGGACAGGTCAGCCAATCGGAGGAGAGAGATGTGGACGCAGGGGCGGTGGGCGGCACTGGCAGTGTTGCCAATAATCTTGCTGCTGTCAAAGGAAGCGGCTCCAATTGAAGTCCCACTGGACCGTAAGTCATTATCCAAATCATACATTAAATATATATGGATCAACATATTTTGCTGATGCTGGAACAACATCCTTCTCTAAAAATTTTGCCCTACCCATAAACCTACTCATAACTTATCCCTAAAATCAGAGGAAAATGATAACTGATATAGAAGCACCTAACCCTGGTTGTAAGCCTAAACTTGACATAAAACTATAAACTTGTCCCTCAGATCTGATTTGTTGATTGGAATGTTGTTCCGGGATCAACAAAGATGTTGATTCAGGAACGTGTTGTATTTGGTGGAATCATGTTCTTTATATAGGGACAGAGAATCACATGCAGTCCCATCCCCCATCATACACATATTTCGACCTGCACAGTGTGGCACTTCAACTCGCAACATAAATTATATACTCTGCACTAAGTGTGTTTTTGATGAGGTTTTCAAACCTCTCTTTGTGGCTTAATGGGGTTATTGTTCTGCCGTTATGCATCAAATAATAGATGTGACATCCATTTACAACTTTGCCATAAACAAGCTTTCAGAACCTGACTAAACCAATATTATTGGGATGTTTTCAGAGACAAAAACACAGCACTACACTAAATTGTAATGGTGGCAACTAGTTTTGCTTCAGGATTCAGATTTTACATTGGACATCAGCGCTGTGCCGCAGTAATTGATTGCGCAAAATATGATTATATTATAATACTGTTTTTACTAGTTTTGCACATTTCTACTACCGTCCTGTGAGACGCTGGTCTATATCATAGTCATACCATTTAAAAACATAATAAATGAGGAAAATCCATTATATCCGCACTGCATCTGCAACAAAGAAACCAATAAATCCTCTCCGCCTTCTGTTGTCTTACCGCGTCTGTTTTACCCCTTCATTTTTTTCATTTTCCTTCTAATAATAGCAGTCCAGGTTTGGCTTTAACTCATATGAAAAATGATTTGAAAGCTCATACAGAGCGAGACAACCCCAGCGGCGCTCAATGCTCACCAGCTTCAACAATAGAGGGAGATTCACTCTGACCAGGGGCTGTCAGCACCTCCCCAGCTCCCCTTCTCCGCCTGTATTCCCAAGGCGCCATCATTCGCTTTCCTTTCTCTTTTTCTCATTTTGCCTTTTTCTCGCATTCCTTCTTTCACATCTCCTCTCCCCCCTCTTTCTCTAGCTTTCACTACAGGCTCTGGCCCTGTCTTTGTGAAACTCTATTGATCTGTGTAGACAGAGAAGATTGGAGCTCTGATCCTGTCTCTGAGCACTTCATAATACCCCTCTGACCTCTTGACCTCTCTAAATGTATGCAGCAGCAGGGGCTACTGGGAAATGACAAGCATCTGATCACGCTATTAGTGACTGTGTTATGTCTTCATTTGTACGCTTATACCATCAGTAAGTAGGGGTGATCATTTTCAGACCAAGACCCAGTTTGGATAGAGAGACACAGCAGTTACATGTATTTATATACATATAAGATGAAATTGAGTTTATGATACCATATTAATAATTGATGTACTTTATGATGAAAAACCTCAAAAATACAGTAATACAAAAGCAGCACTATTCCAGTTTAAAATGACTGTTTTCTATTTTAATAGATTTTAAAATGCAATTTATTCCTGTGATGGCAAAACTGAATTTTCAGCAGTCATTACTCCAGTCTTCAGTGTCACATGATCCTTCAGAAATCTGATTTCTGAACCCCCTTCAGAAAACCCCTGATCTAAAAGATGAATTGAACTTGAGATGTGACTTTTAGCATCTCTCCATTATTTCCCTAATGTTCCTTCACTCCTAATATCCCCCTTCCCCAAATGTGATTTCTATTGACGAGGGTTGTCATCGGCTCCCAGCTGACCTTACACATGCGCTCACAGACACTAACACATATGTTGCTCATGACGTCCCATCCCCCGTGACCTTGCTTATGTGCTATGATTGATGTCAGATGATGAATGGCACAGAGCCAGAGAAGCACCTGTCGCTATCCAATGAAAAGCACCACAGACACACGAAGGTCATATTCCTTTAATTAGCAAAGCACAATCGCAAAGCAATTCTTGACTCTTCTGATAACATACATCATAGTGATTGTGGTTATTATCGAATGTGAGCGAACCCCCCGCAGGGCCTGTCACTTTAACCGACTGACAAAGAAAGACAGTCAAGATTAAATATGCTGCCATATGGGGAAGACAAATGCACTGATTATGATTTGCTAATGTGACAGTGATGTATTTTTGGTATGATGTTGTTGTTTTGTTTTTTTTTCAGAATAGTCTTATTAATATACCTTTTCTTTTTGTTGCCATTTTCTATCCGCTTCATTCATCTGGCGGCCCATTAACAGGTAGGTTCATTTGTTTGGTTGCTTTTTTTTGGTATTACTACAGTATGTTTAATAAGTAGAAATAGTGTTGTGTGTATAATAACTGTAGCAATTCAGTTTGCAGTTTAGCAGCCATTAACTAAAATGAATATGTTTGTCTTAGAACTGTATTAAATGTTTTAATTGTTGTCATCTCTACAGTCATTATTTAACTTCTCCCATGTCTCCTCACTTTCTCTTTTAACTATTCCCACAATTAATCTTTTTTTCTCTTCGTCCGCCCCTCCTTGGAACTAACAGCAAAGATCCAGCAAGAGTGTAAGTGCTTCATTAACACGGATTAACTTGTTCATTAAATCAGCAGCTGGTTTTAATACAGCTTACAACAAAACTTATCTCATCAGAAATCTAAAGTATAGAATTATTGCTGTTGGACATTGCCTAATCTCTTACAATTAGAGCAAATATAGTCCACAAAAACCATTGAAAAGACCCTCAAACACAGTCTCAAGAGTGCTCGCATAAGTTCACTGTGCTACTCCCGATAAATTATAAAGTCTATTATTTATTAAAGCTGATTAATATTCTAATGTAAGCCCAAGAGCGTGTCTGTTTGGCAGGCCATGTCTTTAAGGGGAAGGATTTCTTCAGGGGTTTGTTAGCCGTGCCAGCATACCCACAGCCAGCTAGAAGTAGAGCAGGAATCTTGTGGCTAATCGTGTATCACATTCAGTGAGTTTAATACAGTAAACACAGAGACTAATAGGTACAATGTGATGTAATGCAATAGAGTGCAACAGTGCCTGCCCACTTTTCACCAGCCTTTGTTTCGGAAGTATTTTGCCCATAAGTATATTTTAAAAATTAATGTGAAAGAGCTGTAAGCCATGAGCCAAACCATCCAGCTTTGAGATGAATCAAAACATTACAAACTTTGATTTGAAACAAAATTATTTAAAATTTAGGCAAAAAAGACAAAGCACAAGACTTGACGGCTTTAGGGAAAGAACTACAACCCCCAGAAGCATTGTGAATGACAATCAAGATAAAAACTATGACTATTGATTTAAATGCGTTGATTATGTATATAGAAACAATATATTTTATGTTTATTGCAAAATATGCATATTCATATATACAAATATTTAAGTAGTTTGAGAACGTAGGGAAACTGACTCCATGGCTGCATCCGAAATACTTCCCTGCTATATAGTTGGTGAAAAACAGTATTTTGACAAAAGAAGTATGTCAGAATTCATAAAAGAGTGGGGAAAAAGATTCAGACGAGATTCTGAAGTGTGCATACGATGGACACTTTACTATCCCATGAGGTCACGGGAGACGATTTGTGAATGACAGAGAAGCGGTGCAAATGATACTGGTAGGTCACGTGATAATGACAACATGGCGAATGTAGTATGTCCGGATTATAACTACACACATTTATACTATATAGAACATACTTTTTTAGCGGTCACAAAGTGATTACTAATTCATAATAAGTACCTACTCGAGAGTATGTGATTTCGGACTTAGCCTGTGTCATTTGCAGTGCTTCATAAGAGTGGGCAGGCATTAAAGTATTCTTCTGGTGTAATTTGCTTGTCACAATTTTTCTGATTGCTGGAGATTTCTCTCCAGAATCATGGGTAATATAGTTTTTCCATGGGAATTCTGCAGTTAAAAACAATTATTTAAAAAAAAAAGTTGAAATAATGCAGGCTGACAGCTTAAAAAAAAACATATACTAGGCCTGCCATCAATTAACAACCTCATAGCTCACAGTATGTCTTTAAAGGTACACAAGTTACTGTTTAAAAATCAATTCCGCTATGGAGAAAGTAAATGATTTTTTCTTCCAGAACCTGACTGTTGCACTCTATAGTCCATTGACGAAATTTGTATTATGTAGCATAGTAGCTACTAGCTGAAGCGATATTGTGTCCACTGAATGTTGTTTGTAGCTGCATCCTACAATCTCTCACACCTTTTTGCGAGGCCCAGATTGATTCTACACAATTTTTTAACATATTTTGTGTTTATTTTGGGGGTAAATTGGTTTTAAGCATGGTAACATGATAAACAAAGCTGGTTAGCATGATGGCTAGCTGATAGCATATTCAAATTAGCCTGTATATTAAGAAAACGAACACACAAGCGGCAGGGAATTTGTATGTAATGAAAAATGAATAAGTGATGTTTTTCTATCAAAACATTGTCTCTCTATACTAATTGTCTATATTTTGTTACTAAGTGAATAGAACAACCTTTTGTTTAGTTTGTAGACAGCAGCAAGAAATGCCACGCTTGCATATGTATACATGAGATTGAGTTGAGTGTTCTTCCACAGTGCTGTTGAGATAAGACTCTCTGTCTCTGTCCCTCCCTCCACAGTGAAACAGCCCCCCACCATTGTAAAGCAGTCACTAAAAGACTACATTGTGGACCCCAGAGATAACATCATCATTGAATGCGAGGCCAAGGGGAACCCAGTGCCAACGTGAGAATGGATGAAACTTTTTTTCTTTGTGCCGTCTCGTCCTCTCTGTCTTTTTGTCTCCATCTCTCACCATTTCTACATTTCCAGTTTGTCAGCAACCCCTTACTGTACAGTATATACACGTCCATTTCCACCTAACTTCATTCTGTCCTTCTCTGTCTCATTCTTCCTCTTCTGTCGCCCCCTAATTAAACCTGACGGCCATTAGTCTCGACATAACAAAGACCAGCACATTTTTGTGAGAGTGACACCCAATGCCCCAACCTGACAGGGGCAATGCCAGTTTTGTCCACCCTCCCTCCCGCTTGTACCCTTCTCATGCCATCAGATATGCAGGGGCGCTCACTCTGGCTCCGGTCCCTTGTGCTTGTTTGTGAAAAGCAGGCCTGACCAGCTCAACACAGTGTGGCCATTCAGACGGCCTGTTTTTGTTTGGTGGTCTGTTGGGCTTTACAAAACCTTCCACTCAGCCTGGTCCGCAAAACCATTGTGGTCTAATAATACGCTCAGTTTAGTGTTCACGCTCACAGAATATTCAGTAGGTTAGAATAATGGCACCCGGTCAACTCCAGGCACGCAATCCTACTGTTTTCAAAGTCGCAATGAAACGGAAGATCTTTTTTTCCATATTGTGACGTACATTTAAGTGAAACGGAAAAAGTAGGGCGAAGACTTAGTTCTATAAATCGGTTGTTGATTGGATAGAAGCAGATCTGAATGCGAAGAAACAGCAGGTTTATGAGGACGAAACGAGAAGTCTGTCTGTTCACTGGAAGATCGAGTATGACATTTTTATTAAAATTACAAATTAAAAAGAATCATATGCATCAATGAATTGTTCACAATGACATCAATAACATGAATTTAGAAAACAGAGTGAATTCATCCATGAATCCATTTCATGTCAACTTTGGTTTGGTATTCATGTTCTTGTTGTTGTCGGTTTGATGTGTTTGTAAATCCCCTTATTAAAAAGCTCCAACAATGGACCTATTACATAAACAGCGTGAAGTTGGCTCAAATCCTGTTTGTGACCGGTCTCTGCAGGTTTCAGTGGCGGCGGAATGGGAAGTTCTTTAACGTGGGGAAGGACCCGCGGGTGACCATGCGGAGTCGTTCTGGAACTCTGGAAATCAGAAGCAGCGGGAAACCTGAAGATTATGAAGGAGAGTACCAGTGCTTTGCCACCAACGACTTTGGCACAGCGATTTCCAACAAAATCCTGCTTCGAGTGTCAAGTGAGGGCTGGTTAACTGTAATGTCAAAGCACAGCATGTACTGTACACAGCAAGATCATAATGCAAACTGACTGTAAAGGGATTGTAAATTCTGTCATCATTCACCATCATATCAATCACCATCAAGTTGTTTCAAACCCATATGATTTTTATTTTGGTTGTGTGTTACAATATTCTTTATGTAAGTATACAGTATACTTTTAAAACAGCTTTATGACATTGACAAAAATGACAATATATGAGATGGCATGTGGGATTGTGTATATTGTAGTTCTATAGTTCTACTTCTTTAAAACATACAAATGCATTTGTATTTAAAAATGCAATAGTAAAAGGTTAATGACATTTGTAGAACATTATGTGGAACACAAAAGTAGATGATTTTGTCATAGAAAATGTCCACATGATGCTATATTTCAAGTCTTCTGAAGTCATTCATAGCATTGACTTAGGAACAGACCGATAATCTTCCCCTCAGCCTGTATTTTATTCTGTTTCAGCATATTCTAATTTTGCACAATGCAATTGGTTTCAGAACATGCAGCAACCAGTGTCATTTGGAATCTCTTATTTCAAAAATGCCATCAGTTAAATAATCAGTCTGACATTCTGGTTTCTTCCTCATGCCAAATTATTGTATGCTTTCAGAAAAATTGTGATATGTTGTCATATGGAGTCATACACTGTCAGAAAAATGTGCAAAAAATTTTACCTTAAGGGGTACAACAGCTTTTCACTAGTTGACCCTGTTAAAGGGTCAACTTTGTACCTTATATTCCACTAAAATGTTCATATTAGTATGTTAGAGTTATAATATGTACTAATATGTAGAATATTTAGAGGTAAATAAGGTACAAAGTTATCCCTTAGCTGTTGTGCTCTTAAATGTACAATTCTTGCAGATTTTTTCGGACAGTGTTCTGACTACTATTATTGATACATTTATGGTGCTTTATTATAATTCTTTGGAGCTCGATAGCATCCCCTTTCATTGTAAGGAAAAAGCTAAAAAGAGAAGGAAGAAAGCAAGTCATACAGGTTTGAAACAACATGAGGATGACAACACATTTGGGTGAACTATCCCTTTAAAAGTAATATGCACACCATTTGCAATAGAGTGATGTCATTGTGTTACATTCCCTGATCTGTTGAACTTGTCTCCATTGCTCAGAGTCTCCGCTGTGGCCGAAAGAGGTTCTGGAGCCGGTGGTTGTGCGTGAGGGGTCATCGCTTGTCCTGACCTGCAAGCCTCCTCCTGGTCTCCCCCCTCCTGAAACCTTCTGGATGGACAGCTGTGAGTGTTGCTCATCGCTTCCTGCAATTGATTGTGTCTCATATCTTAACCTTACCACTCCTCTCCATCACCTTGTCATTAAGTCTTCACCTTCACACTCTATTTTAACTCTTCCTCAAACCTCCCTTTCACTTCCTTTTACTTTCTCTCTCTCTTTCTCATTCTCAGTCTGTGTCCTCTGTACAGCAGTGTCCGTTACTGCATTAGTGCTGAGCTAATGCATGTATGCGAATCTGCACTACCTGACAAAAAGCTGAGAGAGCAGAAACAAGCATGGTACTGAAACATTTCAGCAGGCCTAGAATCAAGCAGCATAGACCCATACACTACAATGCATTTATCACACATCTTGACTGTGTTTGTCATCATTAGTACAGTGGTAAACGGCTCTTTTGAAATGTGTCAGTGAAAATGAGAACAATTAAACATATGGACCTTATAGATGAAGTAACTTCTAGCTCGAATTTCCATACTTTCATAGTATTGAGTATAGTACTCAGTTCAATAAAAAAACTTTCTTGAACACTCCCTTCTATTTTCACTGGTCAAACAAACAGATAGCCTTGCCTGTTGTATCGAAGCCCATTTCTGCCACATAAAAAAAAAAAAAAATGATATGATTAATTATGACAATTGACTTAAATGTCATAATTATGACTTTTTGTGTCATAATTATAATTATTTGGTCATAATTTTGACATGTCACAATTTCAACTTATGTCAATGTCAATTTCGATTTATGTCATAATTGTGACTTTTAATGTCATAATTTGAACTTTTTACCTCATAATCATGACTTAGTATCTTATAATTTCAACCTTTTATGTTATAATTATGATTTACCAAAGCATAAAATCTTCCATCTTTCCATAATATCTTCTTTTTTTGTTCCATAAATGTTAGGCGCAAACAAATAAAGAAATGTTTTGATAGCACCACAGTATTTACACTTTTTGGCTAAATTAATTTAAATGTATTTTGTACGTATACTGCAGTTATCTTTGCATATTAAACTGGCATAAGATATATATTTAAAAAAAAAAAGGATGAACCAATATTAAAATTGTGGCCAATAATAGTAAGTGGATAACCTATAAAAGATGAAGATGTATAAATAATGACAATTAAATTCTATGTTTTGTCTTAATATATTAAAAAATAAATCTCTGAAAACTAAATTGTTTTTAAAACTACAACAAAATAAAAATAGATATTTATTCTTCAGATTTGCTAAAGATCACATTTAACAGTAATTAAATATTGAACTGTTTTTAAATTATTAGTGTTAATTATTAGATTAACTTTAAATGAGTGTTAGATGACAGCAAATCTAATTAAATGTAAAAATACGGGAAATGAGCATGCATAATTAAATATGCAATTACAACTGATATACATTAGAAACATCTCTAATATCATCTGGTACTGATATCATGCATTACCCACTTCACCTTTAAGATACAGTCAAACTACTTTGCACATGAGATAATATCCATTACTAGAGTTTCATGCGATCACTACACCATTTAGAAGTCATCATTAAATCCAGACTCAATTTTGATAAGTGCAGAACATCTTGTCTTCATCTCGCACTCCTCCACACTGCTCTTTTCCCTTGAGTGACACATTTGCTGAGCCTTGTGATGTTTCAGGGCAGAAGAAGATAATCATGCCTGTGATTCTCACGCTTCTCTTGAGCATAATTTCTTCTGTTGCCTGTCGGCTATTACACATCAAGTTAAGTTGAACAAATGAGTCTTGATTCTCTTCCCTTTTTTTCTCTCTCTACAGCCATTATGCCCATAGCACAGGACAAGAGGGTGTCAATGGGTCTGAATGGTGACTTGTTCTTCTCCAATGTTCTGGCTAAAGACGCCAACACTGACTACAGCTGTAATGCTCGCTTTGAGTTCACACACACCATTCAGCAGAAGAACCCCTACACCCTTAAAGTGCAAACAAGTGAGTAGAGATTTCTGATGATTCAGTTTATGTGTTATCTTTGATGTTGTTACTCTGATATGTTGCTGTGCTGATGTCTATGGTGAATATTGTGGTCCATCTAGTGGTGAGGAGGTAGTATTGCATCTCAATGGACATTTATCTGTGATAGTTGTCTTTTTGCTTTTTATTTGGATTGCCTTCATTGATTACTATCACAGTTTCAGTTAAATGTTTAAGGGACTATATATCTTCCATTTGATTTAGTATTGTTCTGTTGTTCCCAGTTGCAATTAAGTGTATTTTTTTCCTCTGTATTTGTTTGTATGTTGATTAAACTGCAACTTTATTCGCAGAGGAACCTTATAATGACACCTTTCTCAACTCCACTGATCTGTATGGTGGTGAGTTCCACACAGCTAGCCTGTTTTCTGTGTGCTTCTGTAAAAGAACACTAACTGATTTAGCGCTGCTGTTTCTAACCACATACAGCAGAGGAAATGCAGAGATAGTGTGTCTGTTACATAAATACACAATGTAAAGAAGGATGTTCCACATAATATTTACTGACCGTAGAACTTACCGCTCTGTGCTTAGGTTACATACAGTTTTTTTTAATACATCAGTCTAAGCCGTTTTTGAGGTCAGCTATTCTGTCATATTTTGGAGGAACAGTTTTCAAATTTCTCTGGTAATTGCTTTAATTATCCTTATCACGTTGCTCATTATGGAGATATGGATATGGAAGTAAGGAGATTAGGCAAGAGGCAAGAGGTGCTCATTAATATTTAAGCAACATTAATCCAATGATAACCATGTGCAAATCCTCACATATGTTTCCAAGGATATGGCCTAAGGGTGGTACTGAATATATAAAGAAAATGGGTAAATCGCAAACCCTGTCAAAAACAAGCCATAGATCCTATTCCACCCCAAAATCAAATGGAGTATGTGTGTATGTATATATATATATATACACTACCGTTCAAATGTTTTGGGCCAGTAAGAATTTTTATTTTTATTTTTTTGAAAAGAAATTAAAGAAATTAATGCTTTTATTCAGCAAGGATGCATTAAATCGATCAAAAGTGACAGTAAAGACATTTATAATGTTACAAAAGATTATATTTCAAATAAATGCTGCTCTTTTGAACTTTCTATTCATCAAAGAATCCTGAAAAAAAATATTGCACAAAAATATTTTGTACAATTGTACACAATAAATGTTTCTTGAGCAGCAGATCAGCATATTAGAATGATTTCTGAAGGATCATGTGACACTGAAGACTGGAGTAATGATGCTGAAAATTCAGCTTTGATCACAGGAATAAATTACTTTATAAAATATATTCAAACAGAAAACAGTTATTTTAAATTGTAATAATATTTCACAATATTACTGTTTTTAATGTATTTTTAATTAAATAAATGCAGCCTTGGTGAGCAGATGAAACTTCTTTTAAAAACATTAAAAATCTTACCGTGTCCAAACTTTTGACTGGTAGTGTGTATATATATATATATATATATATAAAATTTATTCTCCAAAATTCTGGATGTTCTTCTTTTTTACATTTGTTTCTTAAATCGGGAAATTGTTATATATTTTTAAAATGTTTTTACAGAATGATTCTCATTATATTATGATGAGATTTTTTTTTTTCACTTTTTTATTAATTACTATGATGCACACATACTTTAATATTTAATATTAATTTAAATAATATTTTGATTTTATTATTTAAATTAAATATTCATAATCTTTCAGTTTTTTGAATATAATATATAAAATATATTATATAGGCATTTAAAATACTGTATTTTTTTTTTGTTGTTGTTGTTGTTATTTAATTGATTGATTTTAAGGTTAATTATGACCCATACATGTTCTTGATAGGCTTTTTGAGATTCACCGATAAATCCATTACACCGATATTGTTAGGACTAGGGTTCACTGACAGACACAAGCTTATAAAGCTATCTTGGTTCTTGTCTCAAACGTATAGTCTATACCAGGGCATTGTGTGGTCGCACTGAGAGAGAACTGGCACCGCTGTCACCACAGACACACGTGACAGTGGCGTGAAACATGTGTTCCTGGCAGCTTCATAGTATAATCTCCCAGGCGTCATCCTCCCACTTAATGTCACCAACAATGGCTGTTGTCATTCCCTCTCCAAGAGCACCGTTTGCAATGCTAATAGCTGAGAGCTAATCTTACTGCTAGATATACATTACAATAGAGACTAATACTGCCATGCTCATCAAGTCTTCCTCGGGGAGAAGATTGTCCGTGTCTTCACATAACCAGGGTTTTATGTCCACAACTAACCATCTGTCTGTCGTCACAGCTCTTGATTCTTCTTTCATGCTTATGTTGTTTTTGCATAAAGATTTCAAATTATTTTACAGAAATAATGATGGTACAACAACAACAGTGTATTATGATGCCACTTTTATATTTGTTTGAAATAAGATATAAAGTTCAAAAGATTGGGGTCAGAAAGATTTTTTACTTTCTGACCCCAGAAAATTTCTGACTAATACTTTTATTCAGCAAGGATGCATTCAATTGATCAAAAGTGACAGTAAAGACATTTATGAAGTTAACAAAATATTTGTATTACAAATAAATGCTGTTTTTTTTTACTTTGTATCCTTAATTATCAATAATTATAAAATTATCACGGTTTCCACAAAAATGTAAGCAGCACAACAGTTTTTAAAACAGTAATAACATTGCCTAATATTACTGTTTGTACTGTATTTTTGATCAAATAAATCCAGCCTATATATATATATATATATATATATATATACAGTTTTGTAACCTTTGTGCTTGTCTTATGCTGATAATGTGACATTTTGTTTTGGTTGAATTCTTTAAAGTTTAAAAATAAAAATATCACTAATAAAAAATCTATATCCTATATGAAGATGTAAAATAAATAAATAAAAGAGTAAAATAAATAAATAAAAAAGCTAATTCTGACTTTGTTTCCCACAACTGTGACTGTATATCTCACAATGTGACTTTATTTCTTAGTTTAAAATTTATCTCAAAATTACCTTTATATTTTTTACTTACTTAATGTGTGGAAACAGGCTCCTATAGTCTTACCAACACCTTACTGATAATTATTAATAAATAATATTGTTAATTTTTAATAATATTGTTCATTAATATTGTTCATGTGCAAGTTGAATCTAACATTAATCCATAACAGTCAACATTATGTTTTAGATTATAATAATTGTGTGAAATTGCTCTTAACTCAAACCCCTGTCTCTTTTTGTGCATGTTAACAAGTTTCTCCTTCTTTTCCACAGCACGTAATGTACCAGAAACCCAGCCTACCTTTCTGTCTCCGAAGGGCTTGTCCAGCACCAAGATGGTGCTCAGAGGAGAACAGCTTCTTCTGGAGTGTATAGCAGCAGGAGTGTGAGTGTATACCGGTGTTATTTTATTATTATTTATATAATGGTATAGTATTTCTTAATATTTAGAAGTAGCTTTTATTTATTTAGAAGTAGATTTCTGTTTAGCTGTAATTTATATATATTTCAGTTTTAGTAATTTTAGTATTTCAACTCAAATTTTATTTCAGCTTTATTACGACTGCTGAAAAGTTTTAGTTAACAATAACAGCACTGGTGTATACGACACATTCAGTTCCTAAAACACAAAATACTTCAGTATTAGTATTTTCTAACGTCCTGTTCTTTTTCATCAACTCTTTCCCCAGCCCAACTCCTACCATTAATTGGTTTAAAAGAGGAGGAGACCTGCCAGCAAAAAAAGTCAAGCTTGAGAACTTCAATAAAACTTTACGTATCCTCGATGTGTCCGAAGAAGATTCTGGCGGCTACATCTGCATGGCCAGCAACAAGATCGGCAGCATTCGCCACTCCGTTGAAGTCCAGGTCAAAGGTGGGCCTTATAGAGAAAAAGCAACTGATGCTTCTTGTTCATGGCATATATGCTCTTTCTTTTATCTGACTTCTACGATTTCTTTATTGTCCTGAAAAGCTGCACCCTATTGGCTAGATAAGCCCACCAATCTGGTGCTCGCCCCTGAAGAGAATGGACGGTTGGTGTGTCGTGCCAATGGGAACCCTAAACCCACTATCCAATGGCTGGTGAATGGGGAACCTATTGAAAGTGAGTCAACTGTTTTTCTTGTTTTAACAGTTGGAATCATAATCCAAAAAGCAGGAATGCATACTTTTTTCTGCTCTTTGTGTAACAGCTTCAGTACCAAACCCAAACCAGCAAGTTCTTGGTGACACCATCATGTTCCATTCGGTCCAGATCGGCAGCAGCGCAGTGTACCAGTGTAACGCCTCTAATGAGCACGGTTACCTACTGGCCAATGCTTTTGTCAGCATCCTGGGTAAAAACAATGGAGTCAATCGCTCAAAATGTTCAGAGAGGGTACATAATGCACAGATTGTGAAAGGTGAGTGTTGTTTTCTTCCCAGACATGGCACCGCGAATGCTAGGCCCAAAGAACCAGCTGATCAAAGTAATTGAAAACAACAGGACATTCCTCGACTGCCCTTTCTTTGGCTCACCATTCCCTGTACTGCGCTGGTGAGCTTTATTGTGAAATATTATTACAATTTAAAATAACAGTTTTTTTTTATTTTCATATATTTTAAAATGTGATTCCTGGAATTTTCAGCATCATTGCCCCAGTCTTCAATGTCACATGATTCTTCAGAAATCATTCTAATATGTTGATTTGGTGCTCAAGAAACATTTCTTATTATTATCAATGTTAAAAACGGTTGTGCTGCTTAATTTTTTTGTGGAAACAATTTTTTTAAATTTTTGTGGAAACTGACATGTTCAACAGAACAGCATTTATTTGAAATCTTTTGTAACATTATAATTGTTTTTAACTGTCACTTTTTATTAATTTAATGCATATTTGCTGAATAAAAGTATTCATTTCTTTAAAAAAAAATCTTACTGACCACAAACTTTTGAATGGTAGTTTATTTGGGGGAAAAATCTAATATACATGTGTGTTCAGGTTTAAGAATGGCCTAGGCAGTGGTCTGGATGGTGGTCAATACAAGCTGTACAACAATGGTACATTGGAGATCAGGCAAGCCCGGCCAGAAGACCAAGGCACCTACACCTGCGTCGCCAGCAACATCCTGGGCAAGATGGAGAATCAGGTGCGCCTGGAGGTTAAAGGTGAGATTGGAGGCATTAATCAGGCTTGTACATTTGCAAGCAAACTGTGACATTTTAATCAAGACAATTCATTACATTACTGCCCATGTGTGAACCTGTGAATGCCTTCATTTACTCTGTGTTGTGCTTCATTTCAGAGCCTACAAGAATAGTTCGGGCACCCGAGCATATCACACAACCCAGAGGGAGCACGGTTCGCTTTGACTGTCGAGTTAAACATGATCCTTCCCTTACTGCTCCAGTCACATGGCTGAAAGATGACAAACCTCTCAGCTTCGGCTGGATGTAATGTCGCATAACATTACATTTATATACTATTTTTCACCTTTATATACCAAATTCACTTTTAGCAGAGGTCTTTTATGCTCACCAAGGCTTAATTTATTTAATCCAATAATAATAATAATAATAATTTTAATGTATTTTAAAATGTAATTTATTCCTGTGATATCAAAGCTGAATTTTCAGCAGCCATTACTTCAGTCTTCAGTGTCACGTGATTCTTTAGAAATCATTCTATGCTGATTGCTGCTGAAACATTTCTTATTATTACCAATGTTGAATTTTTTTCAGTATTCTTTGATAAATGGATAGTTTAAAAGAACAGCATTTATTATATATCTATCTATTTTTTTTTTTTTTATGTAAAAGTCTTTTCTGTCAATTTTGATCAATTTAATGCTTCCTTGCAAAATAAATTCATTTATTTCTTTCAGAAAAAAAAAAAAAAATCTTACTAACCCAAAACTTTTGAATGGTACTAACATCAAATTCCTGTATGTTTTAGTGGCCGGTTGAAAAAGGAGGATGACTCCTTGACTATTTACAATGTCAATCCAGAAGATGGAGGAACCTACACATGCATTGCCAAAACTGAGATAGATGAGGACTCTGCCTCAGCTCGCCTTACAGTTATAGGTACACACACTTTCTCACACACACACACACACACACACACACACACACCTTATAATAAATGTAGGTCCTTTTTTAACGCACCTTTCTCATGTTGCTAATGGCTAGTAACTTACTTTATAATAAATACTAAGTGGATATGGGCATGTGGAACAGTCACATGTCACATATCCAGAGGATATTAAACTTCCCCCTTTTTTTTTACTTTTGTAACTTATAGATCTGTCCCTCTTAAAATAAAGCATGTTTTCTTAATAGTTTGCTTGAAGATTACTACTGTTGTGCCTCCTTCGTTAGCTACTGTTTCTTATTTTATTTATCTACTAATAGTCACACTAACCCTTGACCTCTGACCTTTGACCTTTACCTCATAGAGGATGACATCTCTTCTGCCTCAAATCGTAGTGCCTCTGCAGGTAACATATCTAGGACAGTTATTTCTAATGTCCAATTAAAGCTTCTCACAATCAATCTGTTTTTTAACCTCTGAGAATAATTAGTGCTGTTGTAAGTTAACATGGCTAATTTAGTATACTGTTCTCTTCCAGGTCGACCCGACCCCCCTCAGGATCTTGAGCTCTCGGACCCTTCAGCACGTAGTGTCAGACTCACCTGGGTGCCTGGGAATGAAAATAACAGTCCTGTTACACGTAAGTTCAGAGTTCAAATCAAGTCTCACGTCTTTAAAGGCTTTTAAAGTTAAAGGAATTAAGTTTGTCGTCACCCTTTTCACTGCTTTTAATGGTGCTCTTGTGTTTACTTACCTCTTTAAAAAAAAAAAAACACAAGTCACGCAAATGTGACCTATTAAAACAAGCATTTAAAATTTGTGCTGTTGTGGTGTTTCCATTGCAAACTTCTCAGTAAATGATTAAAGATTTTTTTTCATAATCAGTGTTGCCAACTATTTTCAAAGGAAAGAAGCTAAAACTTGCTCGAAAAGTCACAAAATGTCACTAGATGACAGCATGCTATTAGCATATTTGTGACGTAATTGTGTTATATTTTTATTCTGTCTAATGTCAGCACTTTACATTTGTTTTCTCTTCTAATCCATGTCCACATACTGTATGTTAATATAATATATAGCCAAATGTCAAATAACACTGTTCTCATTTACATATTTTCTGTCAGACAACGAAATGAGTATGATATAGTGAGTATGATATAACGAGTATAAGGAGTGTGATCCAAAAATTCGCTAGATTTGTCGCTAGGTGCTCTTTTGAAAGAAGTCGCTAAAGGGGTCTGGAAAATCTCTAAATCTAGAGACATCGTTTCTAAGTCGCCATAATGCCATCTACAAATGTATAGATTCTGTATTGACTCTCAGCCTTAAGTATATGAGTTTTACCTGAATCAAAATATGATTTTATCTTTAATATAATTGCTGTTTTTAGTCTACCATTAAAATACTCAGACTTGAGTTTCCCTCTCTGTGCAGGACTGATATATCTACCTCTTCCTTTTTAATGACTAATATAAGGAATTTAAACAGTTTTTACAGTTATTTTAATCATCCCACTCTGTTTTCTTGCATTACTACAGATTTCCTCGTCCAGTTTGAAGAGGACAGGTGGGAGCCGGGGAAGTGGCAGAACCTGTCTATATATGACGGGAACCTAAACTCCGTTAACCTGCAGCTGTCACCCTTTGTCAACTACCAGTTCAGAGTGATTGCAATCAATGCTGTGGGCCAGAGTCAACCCAGCCACCCCTCTGCACGCTATCAGACCAGTGGAGCCCGTAAGTGATCAGTTATATCGTCCTGATAGGAGAATTTGTTCAAAAATGTACATTTGTGCTTTTTATGCAGCCATAGACATTTTAGCTGGTTAGTTTTATATTAAAATTATAAGTTGAGACATACTAACATATAATTATTTGTTTCAGCTCCTGATGTTATCCCAGGTGGTCTTAAAGGCTGGGGAAGCAAGAAGAACAACATGGAGATCACATGGCAGGTAAATGAATTGGGTTTATTGAAATACCTTGAAAAAGGAGACAGATGTGACTGTTACTAAACTATTGTATCTGTACATGTCACAGGCCCTTCACAACACAGAAAGGAATGGGCCAAACCTGCGATATGTGGTCTCTTGGAGAAGAAAAGACACAGAGGAAGAGTGGAATAACATATCTACAACCAGAGCAAAGCACATAATCCCTGATACAGACACATATGTCCCATACGAGATCAAAATACAGGCTGTTAATGACTTTGGACATAGCCCAGAGTCAAACATAGTCATTGGTTATTCTGGGGAAGACAGTAAGTACTAACATTTCATATTTAATGACACTTTTATACTCATTCACAGTGGTGGATCTTGTATCAATACTATTTCTCCCATCAGAACCGTCTGCTGCACCAACAGAACTCAGGGTGTCGAAGATCAACAGCACTAAAGTTAATGTTCACTGGGTGCCTGTGGACCCCAGCACTGTGAACGGAGAGTTTAAAGAGTACAAGGTGAGTGACCACACATCTGCATGACACAAAAACATACAGGATCTCCTTCACTAACCATGCATTTGCACATATTTGTGCATAAATTTATGTGAAAATGTTTTAATGCAGATTTCCAGATTTTATATATATATATATATATATATAGTACTGAAATTATTGCTTATTTGCTAACATTGCTAAGTCTCATATCTTTTATCATATTCTCAGTTGTACTACTGGCGGGATTCCAGCCTCATAAAGGGCCTGAAAGTGAATAAGACAAAGTTGCATAAAGGTTTCTTCACCACTGCCGAACATCCCTCTGGTATCCTGACAGAGCTTTTTCCATACAGCAAATATAAAATGTACATGGTGGTGGCTAATAGAGAATATGAGGGACCACAAAGCAACACTGTGGAGTTTTACACCAAGGAGGGAGGTAGGATTCACCATGCTCTGCTTTAGTGATTTAGTTATGATGAGACATCAAATATGTGCTGTCTGTAACAAAAAGCAGAATACGAATGGCTTTCACATTCCTTTCATAGAGCCAGGGGCTCCAAAGTACTTTAGGATTCAAAGGCACACAGACGTGGTTCACCTGAAGTGGGACAAGCCACTGGAGCCAAACGGTATCCTGATTGGATACACACTCCAATACCACACAGGTGAGCTGACCTTACACCATAGGAAGCCTCAAATGAGTAAATACACATTTAGAAAGCAACAAGTTTCATGCCTAGTTTATCTTAAGGCTGGAATACACTATGCAACTTTTGCCCAGATATTTGTTATCATTTTTTTAAAAAGTGCGTTTGTTCATCCTGTTTTACTCTAGTGAACGGGACGCAGATGGGAGAGAGGAAGGTCCAGAGTTTTCCAGCCAATGTTACGGAGTTCGAGATCGATCTGCCTAACCGCTTCACGCGGTTCAAGTTCTACCTAGCAGCTCGCACACAGGTCGGCGCAGGAGAGGTGTATGCCGTGGAGTCGCCACATTTCGCGAATGAAGGTCAGCAAGAAAGTCGTTCTGTATTCTGTCGCTGTGAGCTGTTAGTGAATCTGAGAGCAGAATCATTAGGTGTTCTTGTCTGTGCTCCACCCTGTTGTTCTCTTTCCTTCTAATAATACTTTTCTGTCTCATTGTTTCCTGATGCTTTGTGGTGTCTTTAACTCAGTCTGTTTCTCTCTTAACTGCTTCATTTCTTCTTTGTCTTCTCTGACTTGCTCTCACCTGTCTCCCCTCTTCTCCTTCTGTCTTTCCTGTGGTGTTGACTGAAGGCACCCCAGATACTGACTCTACAGTTGTAGGTAATGGGGGAATGGACTGTCTGCCTGCCTGCCCGTCTATCTCTTGCCCTGCAATCTGTCTCTGCTTCAGCCTCTGTCTGTCTTTCCCTCAAATACTGTCTATCTAATACATATCTAAAAAATATGACAGTGCAGCTGAGTACTTAAACTCACAGCCACACTTAAGATAAAATTTATTGTAAATTATGCTCTCAAAATTGTGGACAAAAGTTTTCTTACATAATTTTGCTTCTAAATGTATCTTTCTTTACTGGGGAGAGTATTTGAAATTGTTTTTGAAAAGATATATTTTTTTATTTTATTTTTGTGAAATTTTGCTTGGTGCCTCAAGTGCAGGAATTGCACACTTCAAATTTAACTCTTACGTTTCCCATGATGAAAAACACAGCTCAACTGCACTGTCTATTAATGCCTGTCCCGATACATCTGCCTTCATCCATGTCACTGTGTGCTTTCAGGGATGGGCTACACTCTTGCACTTTTGTGAAGTCACTGAATCTGCTCTCAGTGTAGATGATTAAAGTTTTATCTCTTTATGATGCTGCTAAGATGCTATTTTGCCACATAAATAATGTTAAAGTCATGTGTGGCTCTGATGTAATTTGTGATTTATTGATTGACCCCTAATCCCTGATGGCACTTCGCTACTTTAGCCCTGACATCACTTCCTACCACATGCCTGCTTGGCATATCCCAGCATGCTCTTCTCATCATTTTGGTTTAAAATCTAGCCAGAATCCAGAATTAAACACTTTGTAGTTTGGGAAACAAAGACCTCTAGTGGTGATGCTTTGATATAGTTATTGTTTTAGAGGAAGGGATATTAATATTCAAATGATGATCAAATATGGACATTTCCGAATGCTAATCACAATGGCAAGCTAATTTAAAAACTGTTTGTGTAGTTAATACCAATTTCTCCAACAATTCTCACTGTAGAAACAGAAAACCTGTTGACTAGTTAAAGGGATAGTTCACCCAAAAATGAAAATTCTGTCATCATTTACTCACCCTCAAGTTGTTTCAAACCTGTATACATTTCTTTGTTCTGCTGTACACAAAGGAAGATATTTGGAAGAATGTTTGTAACCAAGCAGATCTCGTCCCCCCATTGACTATCGTAGTATTATTTTCCCTACTATAGTAGTAAATGGGGTGCGAGATCTGCTTGCGCTTTGTGTTGATAGTACTGAAATATCAATTTTCTTTTTCTCTGGTGGAAATAAAGATCAAATTGTCAAGAATACTGAATTAATATAGTATTGTATTCGAGGATAGCAGTTAAAAAATAAGCCCACTGAATTGTACCTGTTGAACCATTAGCCATTTTTCTTTTTTAAAATAACATTTTTAGATTTAACATACATGTTGCAGATAGTCAGTTTTATTATGTAAATGACTACTTTCCTGTGCCAATTGCTCTTTCAAAGTGGATGAAAAAAATATGATTAATACCCCAAAATGTCAAATCTATCAGTATTTTCCTTGTTAATTAATGCTGTGAACATGCAAAACTAAGCTTTACAAAAATGGCAGAATTTTTCTCTTTTCAATCATGCAAATTATGTTGTGTAAGCTTACAATGAAAAATAGCCTGAGTTGAAATGCAGTTATGCTAATATATGGATGAGGTGCAGCTGCGTATAGAGCGGTATAAATGGAGTGATGATGTTTGGCTGTGAATCCATCCATGACGAAAATGGCAGAATAGTACATAAGTGTATTAGTAAAGCAGTTATGGGCTGTTTTCTACTGTGTCTTCAGTAACTCCTCCAGATTGATGTTTATGTGCAGTTTGAACATGTGCAGGTCAAATGTCAGCAATGATACATGAAAATGAGAATTTGATAAGGCAACACTGCAAATAGTGAGTGTTGTGCTGATTAATAATTTAAAAAGAATACATGTTAAATCAGCTCACCATTAGTCCGTTACTTATGCAATTCACGCCGCCGCTTCTGCTTGTGCCACCTTTATTTCTCTTTTACCAAGCATTTTTTTTATTTCGTGTCAGTCAGACGGAGACATACAGGTAAGAATGCACTGAATTATTGGCTGATTGGCTGTGTTGATCTGAAACCACATTCACATCCATTAGCATGTCTTGGTCTGGCAAATCTTAATGTCGCCAAGCACTCCGGGACTCTCTGATATGGGCTGTTTGGCTTAACCTTCCCAACATAGTATGGATTGCTCTCACTTTTTAGTTGAGTTTGGAAACTGCTAATATAGTTTGTTATGGAGTTGGTTAATGGTACTCAAAGCATCATTGTTTCCAAGGTAAAAGCTTCAATAAGCAAAGATGTACAATAATGAATAATTTTCATCTTCCATGGTAATGATTCTATCCACTGTGTTCTAATTAATTTTCACACATCTCTTAATGTACTGACAACACTGCAAATTTATTGTTTAAGTCAAGTCCCAGATATGATTTTATATTTCATAGTTTCAAAATGCCAAGAGATCTGAGAATACTGTTGCATTTTGCAGTTGTCTCTATAGTATTGCAGTGGTTTGTAGTGACCCAATGTTTCCCCTTGGTGGTGCACAACAATCAGTTTTTAGATACCCTCTATGCAACCTCTGCAGTATTCCTCAGCGGCATGACGTGCCGACATTCATGCTCGGAAATATCACAAAGTTGTTGCACCATTTCAGTAGATATTTCAGAATGTACTACAAGCTAAACAAACAATGTAAGCATTAAAAAAATGGTGTCTTAAAGATGCAAGTATTCTTTGAGGCATGACATCATGCCTGGTTATATAGAAGCATAGTATTTAGATGCCTGCCATGAGCAAAGAAATTTGATACTGGCTATGTTCAGAATAGCATACTATTTGGCCACGTACACTATTTTTGCTGTGTACACGGAATACCTAGATCTAGTAATTCTTATATATTTTTATACATACATATGCTATATGCACTACCGTTCAAACATTTGTGGATGGTAAGATTTTTAAATTTTTACCAAAATACAGTAAAAATGTTACAATTGTGATATAACTGTTTCCTATTTTAGTACATTTTAATTTATAATATATGTTATTCCTGTGATGGCAAAGCTGAGTTTTCAGCATCATTACTCCAGTCTTCTTAGTGTCGCTTGATCTTTCAGAAAACATTCTAATGATTTGATGCTCAAGAAACATTTCTTATTATTATCAATATTAAAAATAGTTGTGTTGCTTAATATTTTTGTTAAATACATTATTTTTAATGATTCTTTGATTAATAGAATTTTTAAAAAACAGCATTTATTGTTTATAAATGTAAATCTTTTGTAACATTATAAATATATTTAGTGTTACTTTTGATTGAATGCATCCTTCTTGAAAAGGTATTAATTAATTGCTAAAAATGTTACTCACTGGACTTTTGAACGGTACGCGTATGTGTGTGTGTATATATATATATATATATATATATATGTATATATTATATCACATTTTATCATACAAAAGTCAAGAGTGCAATAAAACCATTTGTTTCTAATAGCAAGTAGAATACAATAGATAATATGCAGTATGCCAGTATTCCATTCGGAACATAGCCTCTCTTTCACTAAATTTGTTTTGGAAAAGGGAATTGTGGGAATTCCATTTGATTAACTCATTCTTGTTTGTCTTTTCTCACATCTCTTTGTCTTTCTTGTGCTGAACCCTGGAACCTCCATATAACGTCTCTCTGTTCTTCCTCTCAGCCGTTAACTTTACAGATGCCTTGATGTTCGAAACTCCTCCTCCTCCCCCTCCCCTCTCCACTGACCTAATCCCAACAATACTTACCCCAGAACCAGACACACCAGCCCCTACAACTGCTGCTCCGCCCAAACCTACTACCACTTCCGCCACTACTACCACTACAACAACTACTACAACTACTACCACCACACTTCTTCCTGTTCGGCCCATGTCTCCTAAAACAGTGGATTGGAAAATGCTGGGTATCTGATAAAGACACAGTGTTCATTGGAAAAGCCCACAGTACAGACAAAGTAGATGAAATTAGTGTGTCCTCTTGTTTAGATGACATTTATTATGTATGTTTGACTGAGTTAGCAGACCATTTAGGACAGGGGCATGATTGATGTTCACCCTGTGCCCTCACAGACATACAATACACAGATTACACAGAATTAGTATTGACATTTTCTTTACAAATAGTCTAGCTGCATTAGAAAATTAAATGCATGATGTTGCTCACTAAACTATGAGATATTTAGTAAAATCATATCACACATATTAGCAAATAACATTTTCTAGCTAAGGTATTCAGCTGCATTAAAGACCCCATGAAAATTTTCTTTGCTGTGTGACGTATTTAGTGACAGTAATTTACAGTAAATTTTGGTGGGATATAGCTATATATTTAATAGCTAATAAGCTTAAGTTAATGTTTGCTTTGTGCTACAGTATGAAACTATGATTTGCTTCTTGCTATTGCTAGCTGATGGTATAAAAACCCCGATATACTCATGGCAAAGTTCTTTTTAAAATGGAAGTTTGAAATGGCTGAGCAGAGCTCAGATGCAGGGAACAATAGGCTTTTTATTAATAATAAAATAAAACAAACAAAAACTACCCCGTAGGGGAAAAACAGACCCTCAATGGCCAAGGCAGGCTGGACACAGCAGGACAGGATAGATACAACAGGACACGATGGATATATTTTGACAATCTGGCACAGGACTGAGAACACTAGGAGAATAAATAAGAGAGGAAATTAGGAGGGTAACAAAGCAAAGCAGGTGGAGCAAATAAACCAGTAATCGGGTAACAAGAAGGGCAGGTTAAGACAATAGACATCGGAGCACATGGCACATAGAAACAAACAAAACAAAGCCATGTGCTCACACAAAACATGACGTGAACACGCAGCCAATAAAAAAGAGCCCTCACAGCTGCATGCAACACAGAAAATGACAAGAAAGTACGGGGCCGATAATAAACACAAACCACATGCTACATAGAACACGACAACACATGAACACATAAACTAGGCACTACAAAAACACACAAAAGCGCATGGCCAGTGTATGAACACTCAACCTGTGTGATCACAACAAGAGACAAAACATGGAGCATAAATGTCTGAACTCCTACACTGAACTGAAACCGAGCTAGACAGAAGTGTCGAGATCTGAACACCTTGCTCCGCACATACAGCGTATCACAAAGACCAGGGGTCATTCCTGGAGGGCCACTTTCCTGCAGAGTTTAGCTCCAACTTGCCTCAACACACCTGCCTGGAAGTTTCTTGTATGCCTATTTAGACCTTGATTAGCTGGTTCAGGTGTGTTTAATTGGGGTTGGAGCTAAACTCTGCAGGACAGTGGCCCTCCAGGACCCAGTTTGGAGACCGAAAGTTTGTAGACGAAAGTGCGTATGGTTCGAAAGAAATCGGAACTGCATGCAAAATTTCAATTGTAATCAAAACGTCAAAAAACTAAAGCAGCTCTCCGGTGAAGTAATGAATGAGAAGGTGGAACCCCAGAGTATAAAGTGCCAAGTCGGCACAGACTTTTCCAGAAAGTTTTGAACTGTTGAAACAAACTACAAACAAACTTTGTCATTTTCTTCAAAATGACATCCCAACAGTTTGAACACCTTGAAGTATATCGGGGCCGTAAGAGTTCGGTCACATTTACCTTAGTTCAGCAAAATTCCAAGGGCGAAATGCAGTCCTCTCAATAGGAATTCGCACAATGTGGAATTTCGTGTGAGGGACGAAATATTTCCCAACCAAGACTTGGCATTGGATTCAAGTTTGTTAAACTCTGATCACGCCAATTTTCTGTATTTACTGTAGCAATAAAAAACTTTGTTTGTACGTGGTACTTTATGCATTGCTATGCTATTGATAACAGTTTCGCTAATGTGACTGTGCCTTAAGAGGGAATTCTAGAGAGCATTTTATTAAAAATTTGAATATACCAAAATACAGGATGATATCCAAATTTTCGGTCTGTTTTCCCGGAGGATCGAGAAAGTCTGTGCACTTTAAATGTGTATATATATCTGCTAAACATTTTGTTTATACTATACTAGCATATAGATGACCTTAAAGCTAAGTAATCGACATAAACAAAAAGATACAAAATTCTAATTTAGGTTTCATGGGGTCTTTAAAATTAAGCATATGTAATCTAACCAGTGTCTGTATCACAAAATATTAAAGTGTACTCCTCTCCCACCTGTTCTGCATAGCCCCGAATGTAAAGATCTGGAATCTGACCGTGGATGCTAACAATGACTATGCTAACGTCAGCTGGAAGCACAACTTCTCCGTTGACAACAGCGAGTTTGTGCTAGAGTTCACACTGGACAGTAAGAGCCAGATGCACCTACCGAGAGCTTATAAAGGGAATGCTACATTTTACTGAGCCTACTGGTGACCCAAATCATCCTCTCATAATGTTTAATTGGGCCTCATTTTATGGCAAATTTACAGAACATCACAATAAACATTACAGGGAGCTCAGGTTTATTTGAAAGGGAGGTATTATAAAAGTTATTTGAATTGTTCAACATTTATGATATCTCCCTGCTGTGAATCTCTGGAATGTTCTTTTTCCACAGTATTTGTGTAGCTTGTTAACCCAAAAATGTTTTTAATATCTAGCTGAAGCAGTCCTCCAGCATGTTACTGAATAATATCATTTGTCTAACTGCAATGCTACATCCTGCTTTGTGTCATCAGCAGTCATGCATGTTCCCTTTAGAAAGCTCTATTCCTCACTGGCGGCTAAGAACAGGGAGAGATTTGACTAAATCTATGAGGGGGAGAGACGTCCTGAGACTTAAAAAGAGACGACCAAGACCTGATTGTTTGACTCTAATTGGGCCACAGAGAATTTTGGGATTTTGAGGCACCCAGCAGTCCACTCATATTATATAAAGTACTGTAATATACTTAATATACTGCAATATTTTAGCAGTTTTGTCTCTTTTTACCAGTAAAAATATATTTTTTTAGGTGCAAATTTACTTAATTTATGCTTAAAAAGGAATAATTGGCCTAAATGGTAAAAAAACATATCTTGTTTTTAGCATAATACTATTTATTTATTTATTTGTTCAATATTTTTCTGAAAACCTAGACAAAGATATATATATTTTTTAATTCAGTGCCTATACTCTTTTGAGCCATTTTAATTTTCAGTTTTTTCATTATGCAGGTAAATGTAAATCAAAAAACATGATTTCTTCATACTACGTCACTGTTCTGTTGTGCCTGTGCATGTTTAAGCCGGTCACAGCATGGAAAGAGACATGCAGTACTTAACTAGTGTTTGACTAGTGTATATTCCTCTACAAAAGTCTCTCTCTCTCACTCATTTTCTTGCTCTCTCTCTCTCTCGCTTGCTCTTTCGTCCTTGAGCTATCTGTTTGGCTCATCAGATGTGATTGCTCACTCCACCCTTACCTCAACCATTGGCTTCCCAGCAGCACTTGTTGTCTGGCTGCCCACAGCTGCTTGGCTTGTTGTTCATATTGGCCACCATTGCCCCATCCCATGATTATGCCAACAAGCCTGCCATATCTGATTGATGCCCCTTGGGCTTCTGTTTTTTTATCTTTGGTGGAAAGGTTTCAGAGAAAAATGAGGTAAATGTTTCCAACCTAAGGTCTCCTCAAGGGGAGTGTCAGAGTAACATATTTAACCTTGAAACAAGTTGTACAGGACGTACTGAGGCAATAACCCACCCAGCAGGTGTAAATTTAACTGAAGCAATCTGGGTTTCATCCAAGAGGTGCATCACGGCTTTGGACTCATTTGTTTTATACTAAGGAATACTGCATTGTTATGGGATTAAATTACACCAGGACCAAAACAACTTCCCATGTAGGCTCACCATACCATTATATGACACTCCCTCTTCTTTCTTCCTCTTTCTCATCGTCTCACCATGTCCTGTCAAGATTGTGGCAGCTGCATGCAGTCAGTGTGAGGCATGGTGTGTGATGATGTCTTAAAGTCAGAGACTAGCTGTAAAAGCTTCTCAGCTTATATTAGATGTTTTGTTGATCTCAAAGCAGGACATTGTGACATTGAAGAGTTATCAGGCAATGTTGTGCATGTAATATAAATATAATTTAAATGCACTTAGCTCCTGATGCAGAGGTAGCGAATATTAGATATTAGACTTTTCTTATTCATTGGTATTGGTCAATATTGGATATTTAATTGTGCATGGTTAAAGAGTTCGTTCACCCAAAAATGAAAATTCTGTCATTAATTACTCACCCTCATGCCGTTCCACACCGTAAGACCTTTGTTCATCTTCGGAACACAAATTAAGATATTTTTGATGAAATCCTCCATAGACAGCAATTTAACCACCACTTTCAAGGTCCAGAAAGGTAGTAAAGACATTGTTAAAATAGTCCATGTGACTGCAGTGGTTCAACCTTAATTTTATTGAAGCGCCGAGAATACTTTTTGTGTGCAAAAACAAAACAAAAATAACAACTTTATTCAACAATATCTTTTCTTATGTGTCATTCTCCTACGCTGTTTACGTTCAGCACTTCCAGGTTCTACGTGAGCACGTTGGCTCAGTATTGGCCGGCTCCTGCGTCAGCATTACATGCATACGTCGTGCCTCTAACGTGAACCACGTCGGCCAATACTGAGCCGGCGTTCGGACGTAAACACGGAAGCACTGCACTGCGTTCACTACGTCAACTGCGTAGGAGACTGACATGGAAGAGAAGATATTGTTGAATAAAGTCATTATTTTTGTGTTGTTTTTGCCCACAAAAAGTATTCTCGTCGCTTCATAACATTAAGGTTGAACCACTGCAGTCACATGGGCTATTTTAATAATGTCTTTAGTACCTTTCTGGACCTTGAATGTGGTGGTTAAATTGCTGTCTGTGGAAGAGTCAGAGAGCTCTCAGATTTCATCAAAAATACCTTAATTTGTGTTCCGAAGATGAACGAAGGTCTTGCGGGTGTGGAACGACATGAGGGTGAGTAATTAATAAAAGAAATTTCATTTTTGGGTGAACTAACCCTTTAATTCGCTGTTTATACATTTAGATTACCTTTTATCATCATCTAATGCTAACTTAATCTTTAAAGTCGCTAATTTAATAACTGTTAAGTGTCAGCTTTAGCATTATCTCAGAATGAATATTAATTTTTCATACTGACATCATAATGCTGTGATGTCTAAAATAGTGGATTTTGGTTTTTATATCTATGTTTTCCTTTAGACAAAACAGTATAGAATTTTAATATCGGCCATTTATAGATTATCAGCCACAACATAACATAATTAAATATAATTATTGCCATATTTGTTATAGTCAGAATTGTTATAACTGTATCCGTAGTGTAATCCCTACTTTTGCTTAGCTTAAATTAATTTTCAGAGTTTCAGAGCTGTTTAAATTAAGTTTCAGAGCTGTTTTGTTGTTTTGTTTTGTTTTTTTGGCAGCTTGTCATGGTTAAATAGATGCAAATTGGCCAGTCAAAAATCATTATGTTCTGTTTACAAATCAAAGTTTTACATCAATTGCAAAACAAACCCTAACCAGAATGTTGGTGTAATACACAGCTTTGCAAGCATTGAAATTAAAACTAAAGCTATGAAATAAAAGACTAAAAGCTTTTTTTTTTTTTTTTTTTTTTTTGAATGGATAAATGGGAATTGTCTAAAATGGATAAGTACTTTCTTTCCAGCTAGTAGCTCTTGCACATCCAGGTCTGCACTTTCAGACACTTTAATTTAATTTAAAAAATAATCCAATGGCTGCTTGCTTCAAAGGCTGTTGTATATGGCCACATTTTGGATATACAGGGTTTTGCATCAAACTCATGCCAACCCATGAGTTACACAGTGCCTGATGGTTCCTTATGAACATCGTGGAACCTCATTGGAACATCACGTCCACCTCTTGACAATGCCTTTGGGATTTGTCTCTCTACTTCTCAGCTTCCTCAGAGATGAGATGAGGTCTATGGATAATTGAGACAAGGTGCACCTCCCTCCACTCTAGACCTGAGTTCATTATAGCAAATCCAGTGTGAGATATTAAGCGGCAACTTCACATCAAAGCTCTTAACAGGCGTTACTAAAGCATATGATGCCCCTAATACACCAATGCCAGACTTTGATGTGTGCTGAGCAAAGATATTCCAGTATTTTCGCTCCCAGCTTGCTTAAAATATTCTTTTTATACATTCTCACTTAAGAGTGGAAGGGATGCAGCACATTTCCTCAGTTAATAAACATGACCTGCTATCTTGTGGAAGAGGCTAGTGTTGTGTGCTTAGTTTTGGTCAGTTTAGCTTCATGGGCTTGGTTTGATGGACACCTCTCTTGTGTCTCTCCTTGAAGGTAATACGTCGACGAAAAGCATACAAGTAAACCACCAGCCTCCCATTAAACTGGCTGGGCTGGTGGCCGGGGCCAAGTATCGATTGCGGGTGTATTCCCATGAGCACAACTCCATCAGCAGCGACTATGTCACGTTCGAGACAGGCAGAGGTGAGGGGTAGCCAAGACACAAGGGAGGAAGAAAGGCTTCAACATGTGACCTTCTGAAGTAGATAAAACTACAACAAACTGTATTTTGTTATATTACCGATGGTTTACTGTCACTGGTAACTTGTAGAGAAGGGCATGAGTTCAATTCCTAGGGAACAAATGGGAAAAAATGTAAGCATTACAGTGTGAAAAGTGTGTAAATGTTATCAACATCGTTAATGCTTGCTAAGTTATTTTGTGAGTTTATCTTTGAAGATCATTTTTCGAAGCTTCAGATGCATTATCAAACTTATTTTTCCAGGAGGATGCATATGTGCCTCAGGTGGTGTGAGCAAGACGAAATCTCACAGCATTTTCTGTTAGAGCACGCTCAATAAGATATTGATCGTCATGATGATAAGGATCCTTGAGCCGTGTAAATGTCATTTTAGGTGGGATGTTTTGCTGTGTTTTTCGGATATAGAAGATTGAGCTCATAATAATCCATAAGCTTTATTGTTTGTTCCGCTCACTGTTAGATCCCTCTGTGATTTTCCACACAAAAAATGCCAGTATTATCAGGCCATTTTAGTTGTTTTTATATTATGTTATATTATATTATATTATATTATCAGATGCTCTATTAATGTCCATGGTTTTGAAATGAAGTGTTCGAGAAGCACATAAGATGCAATGTATTGTGTGCTATAGTTAAAAAAAACAAACATTTTTTTAATTAATCATTTTATTTCACAAAAAGGAATTAAAATGATCAAAAGTAACAGTAAAGATATTTATAATATTATAAAAAATGTCAGTTTCAATTAAATGCTGCACTTTCTCGAACTTTACATTCATTAAAGAATCATTAAAAACAGATATTTCACATGCAACACATGCAACTAGTCCACCCTCTAGAATCACCCTCTAAAATGTTTCACGAGATGCAGATATTAAAAAGTGTGGTTTTTGAAAAGGAGAGTCTTGGATGATGTGGTTGAACCAAGCTGCTGGCTTTACTGGGTTTCCGTTTTCATCAGATAAGAGAGAGTGCCCTGTGTGCTCTGATGTTATTATCAGGATGGGTAATTCAAATCCAGATTCACTCTCTGCTAATGTGTTTTTGATAAAGGATGGCTGTCAAATGACTCCTACCATGTTGCTGAAAGTCAGTGAGATTTATTAGGGTCTCCATTTGGTGTTACTGTGTTCAGCTGTTCTCTTTACTCGATAAATCATGCAGGAAGAGAACAAGGTTCTTAATGTGTAAGATGATCTGGAAGAGTTGATTTCTGCCAGTCTTGCTTATGGGTATATAATGTTATGAAACTTAAACATTTTATTTTGTGCTTCTTTTTCTCCTCCCTTCCTGTATGTTTGCTTGTTAACAGCCTACAAGGAGACGGAAGACATCGCGACTCAGGGCTGGTTCATTGGGCTGATGTGTGCCGTTGCTTTATTGGTTCTCATCTTGCTCATTGTTTGTTTCATCAAGAGGAGTCGTGGAGGAAAATACCCAGGTAAAGTCCAGCAAATACACAAGACACGTGTGATCACTTTCCATAAATCATTGGAATATATTAAACCAGGGTTATTTATTTATTTATTTATGGTGACAAAAATTAAATAGTTTATTTTTTATTTTTTATTTATATTTATTTAATTTTTCATTTATTTATATATTTATTTTTTATATTTTTATTTTTATATTATTTTTATTTTATTATATTTATATATTTTATTTTATTTATTTTATTAAATGTAATTATTTTAATTTATTTTTTCATTATTTTATTATTTTATTTTATTTATTTTATTTACTATGTGCATTTCTGTTAACATTAATAACCACAATATATAGTAAGTATGTTATGTAAATTATCTTACTGTTTTTATGTATTGCTGTTTTTTTTGTTGTTTTTTTAATCAGTGAGAGAGAAGAAAGACCTCCCCTTAGATGCTGTTGACCATAAAGACCAAGATGGATCATTTGACTATCAGTAAGTTTTCACTTCCAATCACTTTTACCATAAAGATAAACAGCTATTCAGGTTCTGCTATTTACAATATTGAACCTGTTGATGAATCACTTTGTTTTACCTATTACAGGTCCTGAACATAGCTCTCACCCTGCAGAGGGGAAAATGTCTTTCTCATTTAAACAAATATAACAACTAACCATTTAAACCAAACAAATACTAAATAACAGATTACATAAACACCCCCAGAACATTTGTTAATGAGGCTTTTGCTTTACTTAAACAGAAAATAAGCTTGCTAGTGTGTTATGTGTCTCAGTTCACTGACCAGCAGCTGGAAACCAATGCACCAGGTTCTCAGGAAACTGTGGTTGCCATGGAGTTAAAAACTCTCCAGTGTGCATCTTATCACCATCCTCCTCACCAGCATACTGTAAATGAGTCCTTCCTGTACAGTTCTACCTCTTCTCTCTAAACCAGACAGATCTCATAACCTCATACCCTGCATTCCCATAATGGCAGGAAGAAATCAGTGTGTGGCTCTGAAGAGGAGCTCACACTGCCCCAACACCAACATTCAGCATTACTTTAGTCTGTTACTTTAGTCTTATTTATATAGGCCTACTATTATAGTATTTTTTAATATTTTGAATTGGCTTATTTCTGATTTAGTTAACAAAAACAACACTGGCATTTAATTGCTTTTGTCGGGATCCGTTTCAGGCAACACATTATATGTCTGAACCAATATCTCTAGCTTAATAAGCTAATAATTGTCATGTTACTTATGCAGTGCTGTGAAAGTGCTGTAGCAACACTTCAAACTTAACATTTTTCAATTGGATAACAATATAAATAGTAATTATCTACTTTTTGTTAGTGACTTTTAACTTTTGTTAGCTCTTTTTCAAAAAAAGTAGCTAATTAGCTTAGCAAGCTAAACATAGCTTTTCCAACACTGCACCAATGCTGAATGCAGACATATCTGTAGAAGAGTACCATGGATTTATATGTTTATTCAGTGTAATCCTCTAAGCCACTAATTGAAAAACAAGCTCCAACAGTTTGGACTATATCATTTTTAATAAAACCACTCATGTGTCTTGGCAGTTTCATGATTAACAGCTAGTTATGTGATATTAAATGATTTGCCTTTTCTCAAAGCTAATTCTTTTTAAGGAGATCAGAGACCACCGATCTTCAGTAACTATTAGCTTAGCAATGCTAAGATCTAAGTTATGCTAAGCCTTATGCAGCGGATCTAGTACTAACTTCTCTCTCCATCTAATGTGTGAATGATGTGGTCAACTCCATCTTCATGAACCCTTTTCTTCCCCCTCCTCTTTCAAATTGGCGGCTGGGTTGTTAAGGAACGAGAACAGGTATTTGGCTTCAGCACATCATCTCAGCCTGAGCATGTTATTGGTTAGCCTATATGTGGATGGCAGAACAGGGACTAAAGCTGTGTTTGAGCTCTTCAAAGGTGTTAAACTTCTTGGTCCTTCTATTTTGGACGTAATTCAGCAATTTTATGAAAGTTAACACACAGTGTTCTAACCAAACACGATGTGATAAAGCAACTAGTGCTAAAAGCCAGCTGCTAGGTGTGGCTAGTAACAGGATGTTTTTAGATTTGTAAATATGTTGGGATTGGCTGTGATTGTATGGTATCTTGCTATACGGAATAAAAAAGGTAACTGACTTTTAACCCACAATTCTGACTTTATAACTCACATTTGTGAGTTTATATTTCAAAATTCTGACTTTATAACTTGTAATTGCGTGTTTATATCGCACAATTCTGAGAAAGGTCTGAATTGCGAGATATAAACTCGCAATGGTGAGGAAAAAAGTCATTTAATATTTATAAACTCGTTTATATCTCGCAATCTTGACATTTTTTCAGAATTGAGAGATATTAACTTGTATACAGTCCGACTTGCTATATATAAACTCTCAATTCAGGGGGAAAAAAGGCAGCTTAAACATTTTTTTCTCGTTTTTCCCACTCTGGCAAGTTTATATCTCACAATTCTGAGACAAAAGTGAGACAAAACTGCAGTTCTGAAAAATAAGTCAGAATTGTGAGATATAAACTCGCAATTGCAAGAAAAAAGTCATAATTGTGAGAGAAAAGTTGCAGTTACTTTTTTTAATTTTTTTATTCTGCTCCAGAAACTAGCTTCCATATCTTGCAGCATTTTCGCTTTTAAAGGACAGCAAACTTGTCACATTGTATCTGGTTATGACACAGTATAATCCTGTAAACATCACCTTGCACCACTTACAACAGTGCACTTATTGCATGGTTCATAAAAAGCTGTTCATCTCCGAGAGTGATTTGGAATTTGTTTTAAAAGCTTTAGCCTGAAATAAAATGTCAAGTACTGAAGCATTTTATTCCCTCTTAAAATAATTTTGTCTCTTTATTATATATATAAAAAATAATAATAATCACGATTCATTGGTTTTATTGTAATGTTAATATTTTAAAAGCCAGTACTGTGATGTCAAGGTTAAATTAATTTGCCAAAAGGGAACCAAGGTTCTACCTCCAGTGTTTAACACCCTTGAAATGTTGTTCACTGGGAAGAGCAGTACACAACATTCAGTGACAGGGCGACCATGGTCAGAAACATGCATGAAACATGAAAATGATTCTGCTTTGTTCAGAGGAAACTCAATTGAATGTAAATTTGCATGCAAGGCTAGAAAAATTGTTTTTCAGTTCATTGAGTCTACGATACCCTTTGGCTTTCAGAATTTATAATGCACTTCCTACAATCTGAGAGGAGAGTCTGCTGGAGATCAGAGCCCTTGGGTTTTGTCAGTAATCTGCATTCAATGGGATGCCACATCTAGAAAATAAACAAAAAGCTAACAACAGATTATTTGCTGAAGGCTGTTTATAATTATGTTCACTGCATCATTTTCTTTTTCCTCTTTGATGACACAAATGTTTTGTTTTATTCATTATTTTTTCTCACTTTTTCTCCCTTAATCATTTTTTTATTCTTGGGTGTTTTCCATCCTGTTGGCCCAATGAAGGTCTCTTGAAAGGGAAAGGTATGGAAAGAGCTGCAATTTCATCTGCCTTTGGACTTCTCAGTAATGAACTAAAGCATTTTTTTGCCTTGCATTTTTGATTTTAATCGATTAATATATGTCCTTCTCCTTTAGTATTGATAAATGATTGAAAGCGTTAGACGCATAACATTTTTTTTTTTACTAACTCATATTCTTCTATGATTTTCCAATCATTCTAAGATGATTCATAATTCATTATTTAATTTTTTTATAGCACCAATCCTATTAGTGAATTTATTAACATTTTTTAGGACTGCTGTAAATGAATTAATGCATTAATTTAGTGCAAATTAGAAAAATAGTATTTACTGCTAAAAATATACAGTGATATGCTGTGTTTACAAATATTAATGTTATTATTAATGTAATTAATCTGCGTGTCATGTAATTAATTTTACATTTTTAATTGACTGACAGCCATATTTATTTATTCATTCATTCATTCATTCATCCATTTTTTTCTAAATATTCTTCAAAAAACAGGAGAATGAAACAAGCCCTGTTTTCACGTATTCTTTCAAAAGTGAATGTAAAATACATTTCTCTCATTGAAAAAGAGTTTAACTACTCTTGGAGGTGAAAAGCAGGTGATATTGTGAGTGCGAGGGATGATCGATTAAATCAAAAACCCATTTTCATTTTTCCCTGAAATATGTTTGGTGGGGAATAGCAAGATTTCCTGAATGTGCCTTATTGAATCTAAAGATAAATGACTAAATGGCCAAGATTATCCAGTTGTCATAGTGCATGCACAGAACCGTGTCATCTGGTAGAATCATACTACTTAAACATTTTTTATGAAACATCAATGCTTTTTTTATAGAGAGGATATATGCTGTTGGGAAAAGCATTTTTATGACCCATGGAAATGGATACTATCATGGAGCCTGGTTGTAAACCATGTTTTGTGTGGGGACAAAGCTGTTTATTTACAATATTTCGATTTAACAGCCCATCTGTAAAACAGTTTACAACAAGGTCTATTGATATTACATGAAATTAAACATGGACCTCTGTGGTTTTTAAGATCTGATTAGTGTTTCTTTGTTTTCCTGGTAATTCTCGGTTGATGTAGGTCCCAGCTCCTAATGCATGACACTATTACCCCCCAGTAGAGGTCTGTTTTAATATATAAGTCGCATGTGTTTGGGCATGCACAGGATGGGGGATAAAAGATCTACTTGTGATATTGTAGAGCAATGAATCATTTATAGCCATGACATCATTTATAGAATACAAAGAGCTGAGAGTTTGTCTTTGTCTTTAGTATTTGTGGTTCTTTCACCTTGAGAGTTTTCTTTTCTCCTTGATGTTTCTCAAAAGTAAGATGCTAAATGTTTTTCTCAGCATGGTTTAGTTGGAATCATTGGAAGAAAAAGCAAAACTGTCAAGTATTACCAACCCAAACTTTAAAATGGTAGTGTTACGAACTGCTCCGAGACTTGGATTGATGATCCAAACGCAGTTTTCAGAGGTCAAACAATCCAAAAGAGCAACTGGGCAGAAAACACAGGCAAAAGGGTAATCCAGAAAACAGACAGAGAATCAAAAAACCAAGACGCTCAGAAATGCAGCGTAACGACATACAAGACTTCGCCAAGACTGACAGAAAACACAGGGCTTATGAATAGCAAGGATAACGAGAATGTAATGAAGCATAATGAGTCCAGGCAAAGGGTTATGGGAAATGCAGTTCATAAAGCAGTGGAGACAGAAGGAGTGCCCTCTGGTGGCTATCATAGGCACTCCAGCTGGCAGGCGTGACAGGTAGTATATAAAATAAATCATAATATATAAAAAAACAATCACAACCTCTGCTATAATATAATGAAAGTATTTGTGAGTTGCTTGCATTTTTTTAATCATGATACATGCCTGCTTTTGAATGGTTGTCTATGGAGAAACATGTGGTGTAGTTATGACTTCTACCAGCAGGGGCTAACCGGTCTATGCTAACCAGCCGAACCTTCATCCCGTGTTATGTTCTAACTCTTTTTTTCTTTCTTCCTACAGCAGCGACGAAGACAACAAACCATTGCAGGGCAGCCAAACGTCCCTGGACGGGAACGTAAAAGAGAGCGACGACAGTCTTGTGGACTATGGTGAAGGAGGGGACGGCCAGTTCAATGAGGACGGCTCCTTCATCGGCCAGTACACAGTTAAGAAGGACAAAGAGGAGACGGAAGGAAACGAGAGCTCGGAAGCCACGTCACCCGTTAATGCCATCTACTCTCTGGCATAGCACCCAGAAAAAGGCACGGCGCCCCCAGCAGGTTGGAGGGCGCCACTACACGCATAAAAATAAATATATATATACACAGAGAGAATTACGAGTAATCACATAGAACGCACTGGAGTGCATGATCCTTCTGAACAAGGGATGGGGAGCCAGCTGGTGTTCGGAAACCTTTGTTTGAGGCATCCCCATGCCCCACACAGACTTTAGTGTGCCTTTAGGGCGACGGGGCGGACTTTCAAGCTTTCGTGTGGCTTATGCTCTTCTTTTTTTATTTTGGAAATCTTTAATCTGCCCCTTCCTCCTCTTACTGTAGCTAGCATCAAAGAAACGGAGATACAAGCACCAGACCTGTGACATATCAACTGTGTGTCGACTCAACTGCAGAACGTCGGCAGATACGTTTATCATATTGATATTGCTGCAGTGAACGATCCTTTTTTCACCGCAGATAGATTGCGTCCAAAAACATGAAATCTGTATACAGTGCTGGCACGGTTTGCTGTGCTTTATAAAACTATGCACTATGTATTATCATTATCGTGCTTTTGGGTTAATATTGGACGTTAGAATCTCATGTTTCCTTTTTATGTTGATTTTTGCAAAGAAAAAAACATCTAGTCCTGGGTATATTCTTATATATGCCTGACTGGACTGGTCATGCTTTCATTTGCTGTTGCTCTGTTAATATATTTTCACTGGCTGCAACTATAAAATGCCACCAATATTTATAGGCCGAGGTTAGATGGCATCACATGTAAATGAAGAAAAACATTATTTTGAAGCATGGTAGTATTTTAGCGCAAAGGACAATGGAGAGGTTGTAATATGAAGAGTTAAATACACAATGATATATTCATTTTTTTAAATAAGACTTACTTTATATAGTCCTCAAAAGAGAATAATGATGATGGAATTTTCATTCTTTCTTTTTTAAATCAGCTTGGTGATGAGTTCGGTGTCTGAATAAGTTTATTCAAGGAGTCTGAAAAAAGTTTGGGGTGCATCAATACATCAGTGGGTTGTCATTTGAGGATTTCTAGACATGAATAACTCAATATAGCCACTGAGTACAGTAAAGAGAAGTGTAAATATTGTTTGGGGTTGATCCAGTGTTCGTTCACGGCTGAGACACTGCCCTGAAGACATGCCACTGTAACTCTAGTGCCACTCACGGTGGTTAGTTTGTTCTCTACCTGTGCTCACACATTACTATCATTCATTTATCTTCTGCACAACTATGTACTTATTGTAAGGTTCAAAAGTCTGAGGCCACATTGAAAATCACCTAATTTATGTATTTAAAGTCTACATGAAATCAAAATTCTTATTTTATATGGACTTTTGCCGTGTTTATTATAAATGATTTATCTGTGCACATAATTTTTTTTAATTCATGTGCCTTTTTGTAATCAATCAATTCCAAATTGACAAAATCAAGTCCCGCGCTATATTTTTTTAATTCAAAGTCGTTTCAGTCAGATATACATCACAAAAGAAAAGACATTCACAACTTTCATGCTGACTTTAAGATTTAATTAATTAAGTAAACCTTTATTAATTTGAAATGGTGAGTGAGTCTCTTATGACTCTTTAACAGATGGAAGATCCACTTCTGGATCCAAAGAGCATCTTGTCTCTTTTGAATAATCTCAAATCATGCTGGAGAACATGATCATCTGTTTTTACACAAACTAGTTGAGTTCATGCAGCTATAATTAAAGCAAAAGCGAAACAAAGCAAATATTCTGAAACTTTGGGGGCCCTGTCATACACCCGACGCAATGCGGCGGCAGGCGCAACGCAAGTGTTTTTTGCTAGTTTCAGCCCGACGCAATTATTATTTTTACATCCTCCGCCATGTTGTTTAAATATCAAATGCATTTAGATCCATTTGTGCGCCCATGTGCGTGCTGGTCTGAAAACGAAGTGTGTTCAAGCGCATTGTTAGCGCATTGCTATTTTGAGGCAACTGAAATAGACTGCGCCATTGACAAACAAAAATCTGGTCTAAAGTCAATGGCGCAATATTTAATTTTTTTGTTATTTAAAGAGCGCGTTAGTAATATGCGCACATACACTCTGCTTATTACACACACAGGGATGCGCAGCACACAAACATACAAATATTAAAAATAAAAGGATTACAATGTAAAAGGTTATTACTGTGTGCATAAAAATGCTTTGGTGGAATCCAGCTTTTCCCGTAGATGGTCTGCTCGTGCGACGAGCAGATCCGTTTCCTCGCTAGAGAAGCGTTCAGTTTTTCCACTTGCAAATTCCGCCATGTAAATAGCGAATCCGCCATGGCGCTAGCGCAACTTACTTTTAAAGGGAATGAGAGATATGAGACTTTGATTGGTTTATTGTACGTTACGCCCAAAACACACCCATTACTCATTAACAGAATAGAGATAACCCTTTTAGACCATACACCAGGCACGCCAACCATTTTAAACTAGCAAAAGTAGATTCGTACATGCCCTAAGTGCACTTGCGCCGTGACCATGTGCTTTGATCGTTAAAATAGGGCCCAAAATGTTTTGCTGGTAATATCAAAATAACACTAATGCATTTTCACTATAGTGAGCTCAAGCTTTTGGACCCCTCTACATATTTATCTTGATTTTATTTATAAAAAATAATAGGGACTAATATATTAATAATTTATTGCTGACTGCACAACAGCTGTTTGGAGTCTGAGCTGTGATTTTAGCATATTATGATAGCTTCTCTGTGTAATGTAGGATGAAAACATTGTTCAGAGGTCAAGGATCATGTTTGTGGCAATGTAAAATAATGAAATGTGATGTTACCATTAAAAGGAGTATGTCTTATTTGTTAATTGTGCTGCTCTTTTTAGTATTAATGTCATTCACATTGTGTTAATATATTAGAATTTATTTAATGTAATTTCTACATAACATAAAATGGAAATGTTGTGTATTTATTTTTCTCAAATGAGGCCTTGATCATCGTGTAAATATAATTTTTTTTTTTTAGCAGATTTACTGTGTTACAGTAAGTCAATAATTCATAATAAAAATGCTTTTTGGTGCATCCCAAAATGGAAGACTCCATGCACAGATCTGGATTTGAGTTCAGCCAGTGGTCTTGGGTATTCGAATGAGACTTGGTTTTGTGTCTTCTCATTTTAATTGTATTTAGGTGACATTGTTTGTCACTCATTACGTCCCAATTTTGCCTGGCTGACACCGTTAATAACGATGTAAATAGCAAATGCTGTAGAGTTGTACCATTGTAGCATTCTGCACTGAGGATGATACCTTTTTGTAAACAACATTTGAATTGTGTTATGCAAGAGAAAATGGTTTGTCTTTTTTCTAGTTCATGTATTAAAGCACCACAGGCTCCCATAATGCCTTTCACCTGTGACACGGCCCAGGGCTGAATATCAGGTCGTAACTTCCTGATTGGGATGTGATGTCCTATACGATGCCTTTGCAGCAAAGTAATATGTGTTAATGAAATTCATTGCATCCATCCGATCTGCTTTTTCTCCGTTATACCTCAAAGCAATACTCTCCTCATTTGTCTTTCGCTGTTGTTTTCTGCACAGTAGGCCTAGTCTACCAGCTTTTGTTTGAGCAAGTAGGGACTTACATGCACAGATAACTCTTTAGACGACACGTTGTGGTGTGTTTGCAGACCGTAGACATTCTAACAGTTTAACATCAAGGCAATTCAAAGTCAGCTTGACCCTATTTTGTCCAACCTTGCCTTGAACTTCTGCAGCCACTTTTATCGTCTTCGCAGATTGTTCCCCCCGCCCGTGAGTTGTAGTGGACTGGCAATGTTCATAAAATATATACAATTATATATTTGTTGGTATATTGCTTATTCTGTCTTTCTCCCAATGTCCAATCATTTGTGTACTTATTGACTGGTAACATTCATAATCTAGTATCCATAAAACAAAGAGGACAATAATTGCCACAGATGTTCCCGTGACACATTTGATTTTTAAATACAGCAAAACCATACATATGTTTACTATTATTATTGTATTTTTAGCCATTTGTGCATCAGATCAGCTTTTTTAAATTGCTTATGCAGGTTAACAGTGTTTTTTTTTTTTTTTCTGTAAATCTGGCCATAGAAATGGTCAATCATTATTGTTCACCATGTATGCGTGTATGACGAAATGCTGCAACTTAATCTGCTCGAGACGCCTTTCTTTATAGTAAAGCTGTGTCATTTTCTCAACCTTCTGATCTGTCCTTGCCTCTGATTACTAAATAGCTTGTCCACTTTTTAACACCTAATATTTTTTGTAAACTTTACACAACTATTCAACTGTTTGGATTGACAATGCTTTTTAAATTCCAGTTCAGTTCCTGAATTTGAATTAGCGTAGCAAACAGGATGCAGACTTGTATATTAAATATTAAAATGTAATTACATTCAAAGAAATATATATATATAAAAATTGTTGATGGAAATAACATCACAAGATCTTGTATTGACATTGCAAGAGGTAAGCACTCTTTAAAGTCTGCTCCAGCACATCCTAAAGACTTTCAATGAGTTTAAGGTTTGGACTCAGGTGTCAATTCATGTATGAAAATGATTCTTCATGCTTCCTACTAACCATTCTCTCACAGTTTGAGCCTGATGAATCTTGGCTTTGCCATCCTGGAATATGGCGATGATACGTCTTCCTAAATGGTTGTTTAAAAGAAATGCTACACACTCCATCAATTAGGGTTAAAAGAACATATAACATGCTAGAAACATAATAATCACAGCAATAATGATCCAATCATAGACTCTTAAGCATTAAGTCCAAAAAGCGATATATACCTTCTATATGTGTGTACATACTGTAGGTGCGTTCATGCCATGCTGAAATTACCTTAAATTCGAGGTTAAAACTTGTAAAAAGTGTTCATGTCCTTGTAGAGCTTGAAATTACAGCTTTTAAGATGGGACTTTTCTGAGAGCTTCTACTTGTACCGCTTCTACTTCTACCTAGTAGGAGGATGTGAACAGCTCCAAATAGAATGTCATGCGTTGTCATCCCGAGCCTACGTTAATTACAACAAGGCGTGAACATTACACAACGTAACGTTGTACATAACATTACGCACAAAGGGCGTGAATATGTATGGGAATATGTATATATATTTATATATATATACAAAGTTCTGTCATGAAACTCTAGATAGCACAGGCTAATAGGTCCTTTAAGGGGCCTTTCACATATCGCATCTAAAAATGCGTGGAAAAAAATTGCGGTCCTGTGGCGTCTGTCGTTGCTATGGAACCATGAACTGCACTCTCCATGATGACGAGGAAGTATTAGCAAAGGATTAATTGATTTCTAGCCCTTGCATTAGCTTTACTACTATATATATAATTGTGGAAAAGAGAAATAAAAACCCACGCTGTACAGCTATGATCAGCTGTTCGGCTGAGCTTTCGATGTTGTTACTGAAAGGCCGAAGCTGTTTGGTTGGTTCTTGTCACATGACCTGCGGTGCGCTTGCGGCATTCTGAAAAGTTGAGATGTTTTCATCTCGCCGCGGCATATGCGCGCCTGGAAAAAATGAGCACGACGCACATGTGGACCGCGTCGCTTCTATTATGAGCGTGCTTGCCTTGCACCTACATTTGAAATAACGAACTTGCGCACACAAAAGACGCGATATGTAAACGGCCTCTAACTCAACCTGCTCATAATCACGTCGTTATCTATAGGGCACAGCTGATTGGTCCCCTGCTGTATCAATGAGCTTGTGTGCTCAACCTTCAAAATACTTTGGTAGCATTGCCTTAGCAATGCAGCGCGCTTCAGAAACCCTCCACCTTCCCTAGCTCCACCTGTATAAGTCTGCTATATGGGTAATTCATGTACGCTATGCAGCAGCATGTCTTGCTCACAGCAGCGTGTTTTGTGTGTATTGGGTTTTAGGTATAGGGTATGGGTTAAGGGATCTACAATATGGTCATGCAGATTAATGCATTAATATGTACTAATAAACAGCTAGTTAACTAGTATAAGCAACTAGTTATTCCAGTGATGACAATTTCAGCAATAAATGCAACCTTTATGAGCATATGAGACCTCTGTATATATAAACGAAACCTTTAATATAATACACATATTTTATACATTTTTGGTGGATCGCTTACTTTCTAATGGTTTTCAAAATGACACCAAACAGTATAAAGTAGGCCTAAAAGATGGAAACAAAACACCTGAAGTTATCTATTCTACTGAAGTTATTTAAAGTGAGCTTCACAATCACCGTCTTTCATTTTCATGCTAGGCTAACACTATTAAAAACAATGTACATCTCTATTCATCATTCTCTCCAGTAAACGGCCGCTGGTTACACAGTACATTTCACTGAGCTCACAGCTCATCCCATTGATTTTGCTCATATCCGGATGACCACAATGACTTCCACAGCTTAATGTAGCCTTCTCTCTTTTACTTAGATGGCAGGAGGCACAAAAAAACAACTGGTGAAATTAATAACAGGCCTGTGACGATAAATCTGTTGTGAATCCAGGAAAGAGTGCACTTCAGACATATTTTATTTAGGAGAGATGAATACATTTTGCCTTGACCCCCCCTGAGACTGGTAAATATTAATGCCCTCTGCCTTCCGCCGTCTGAGAGAAAAGCCAGGCCTTTTAAACACCTGTCACATATATCTCTCACAGACACCATTAGCTAAAATATCAATGGCCAGAGCTTCAAGCCACCTTTCAGTACTAGATAGGATTCTGTAATTACTTCTTTAAATAAATGGGTTGAAGTTACTCTCTTAATGTAGGTGCATTGACAAAGTGCAGTCGAATGATTCATGTGAAAGCGTGGTGCAACATTAACCTGAAATTGGTTTTAATTAAATCAAATTGAATTATTGAGTAATTAAATGTTAGCTAAACAGATTTTTGGCATGCCTGAGCTTCCCTTTAGAATCATTGTAGCCCATTTGATAGCTTCAGAAACCCCAAAAAGATGCTCATAATCTTCAGTCCTTGAACCCTAAGAGAGATATCAAAAGATTATGAGGATGATTGGATTAAACAGGGGCAGATGCTCCTGTGTTACGAACTCATGCCAGTCGTCACATTTCAGCCTGTCCTGATCGTCCAGTCTGGTTTAATCATTCAGAGTGCCCTGCATTTCAAGTCACTCCTTAATTTAGTTTTCCCTCCATCAAGGAGCTAGACTTCAGATACCATGGCCAAAAACCTGATTGATTCATTTTGCCAATGCAGGTCTCGTCGTGGCGTAGTGTGTGATATTTTAGAGAGTCTAATAATGGAATTGAAACCATGATTCAGTTTAATTTGCACCGCAAACAGACAAGTGAACTTTTGAGCAAGATCATCTTCACCAAACAAAATATTTTTAAGCAACAAGAAGCCCCTAAATAACCATATTGCATCAAAATGCATTAAAAAATGTAAAGTACACATGCTAAAATCAGGGTTCTTATACTAAAACTATTAAAAAAATGTGTTAACTGAAACAAAGCTGGAATAAAATATAAGCTAAATATTAGTTGGAAAAACTTAAACTAAACGAAAATTAGAAATATTGCCTAATAAATTTAAGTAAACACTAAAACTAAAATAAAAAATAAATTAAACCTGAATTTTAAAAAATATATAAATTAAAAGCAATATTTAAAAAAATTAGTAAAACAAAAGTACTAAAAGTTAAACTAAAATTAACATTAAAAAAAATATTAAAATAAAAGCTAATTCAAAATATTAATAAAACTATTAAAATAAAAATAACACTGGCTATAATACGTCAAATATATTCCAATACAAAATATACACATGTAACCGCATATCGCACATTTCTACAATTATAACCACTAGTAAATAAATAAACAATTTTTGTTTGTTTGTATGTATGTATATATATATATATTAGTTTATTGTTAGTGTTGTATTTAAATTCAAATAGTGTTGTATTCAAATTTATTCAAATTTATTTATTTATTTACTTAAGTCAAACACTAACAAATACAAAAATAAATAAATACTTTTTATTTCATTCATTTTAGTGTTAACAAATATAACACTAACAACAACAAACATGAAAATAAATAAATATATAAATAAATAAATATCAATTAATTTTCCCACAGTCAATTAAGTTTAAAAAAAAAACAATTTATTTAAATAAATATTTTTATGTATATACTTTACATAACACATTTGATTTTTAAATACAGCAAAACCATACATATGTTTACTATTATTATTGTATTTTTAGCCATTTGTGCATCAGATCAGCTTTTTTAAATTGCTTATGCAGGTTAACAGTGTTTTTTTTTTTCTGTAAATCTGGCCATAGAAATGGTCAATCATTATTGTTCACCATGTATGCGTGTATGACGAAATGCTGCAACTTAATCTGCTCGAGACGCCTTTCTTTATAGTAAAGCTGTGTCATTTTCTCAACCTTCTGATCTGTCCTTGCCTCTGATTACTAAATAGCTTGTCCACTTTTTAACACTGGCTATAATACGTCAAATATATTCCAATACAAAATATACACATGTAACCGCATATCGCACATTCCTACAATTATAACCACTAGTAAATAAATAAACAATTTTTGTTTGTATGTATGTATGTATATATATATATATATATATATATATATATATATATATATTAGTTTATTGTTAGTGTTGTATTTAAATTCAAATAGTGTTGTATTCAAATTTATTCAAATTTATTTATTTATTTACTTAAGTCAAACACTAACAAATACAAAAATAAATAAATACTTTTTATTTCATTCATTTTAGTGTTAACAAATATAACACTAACAACAACAAACATGAAAATAAATAAATATATAAATAAATAAATATCAATTAATTTTCCCACAGTCAATTAAGTTTTAAAAAAAAAACCAATTTATTTAAATAAATATTTTTATGTATATACTTTACATATAGGCCTATATTCTATACTTTACATATATTCTTAGGATTTATTTATATTTTCTGTTGACTTCTGCACATGTATGCAAGTCGTGTGAATAATCTGTTAACATGGGCATCAAAATAAATATATGCGCATCTTAAAACCTGCAAACCCTAACACTTACTTACACTTTGAACTCATCCATGTTCCTGATGCTTTAGTGAACCCATTTGTGTTTATTGATTATTCTGTTAGTGAACCATATTTCACATGACATCAGTGCTAACTGCCCACTCTGTAAACTGCAAACATTAGCTCTTTGTGTCTTTATAAGGGCAATAAAATCAGCAATAACTCTGTTCTGCAGAGTCGACCACTTCGAAGACGACAGTTGTTAAATCTGCTTGTAATTATATTAGCAAAGAATGTTATATCAGGTAAGGCTGGATTTAATTGTGTAATTCTGCTTTAAAAACTCCAGTTGGGATGAGGAGTGTGAGTGTTAGTCAGTGTCCAGCCATGTCTCACAGCCACATGCAACTTCAAAGGTGAAGACAGAAAGACTGTCCGGTCTCTTCTGAGACTGCCATGTTTTTTTTCCCAGCACTTTGCTCTCTATAAAAGAGTCAGTGGGATACTGAGACCACAGAGCTTCACTGACAGCTAAGCAGCTTGATGTCTGTCATCAAAGTTATGCATTATGATTTGTCAATTGTGCCATTAGCTTGGGGTTTTAATAAATGTTGAGTTTAGACAGGGTCAGATGCAAGAATACTGTTCTTTTCATCCACATCATTTGCATTGGAAAAATGGAAATATTAAACAAATAGTTTATTTTATGTACACTACCATTCAAAAGTTTGGGGTCAATAGATTTTTTTTAAAAGAAAGTACATTTTTTAATCAGCAAGGATGCATATATGATGCATAAGACATATTGTTACAAAAGATTTTTATTTCAAATGAATGCTGTTCTTTTGAACTTTCTATTCATCAAGGAATTCTGGAAAAAATCATGGTTTCCATGAAAATATTAAGCCACTCAAATTTTTCAACATTAATAATAATAATAAATGTTTGAGCACTAAATCAGCATATTAGAATGATTTCTGAAGGATCATGTGGCTGAGGTAATGATGAAAATTCAGCTTTGCTATCAGAAAAAAAAATAAAATAAAATAAAATATATTAAAATATAAAATAGTTATTTTAAATTGTAATAATATTTCACAATATTACTGTTTTTACTGTATTTTTCATCAAATAATTGCAGTAATGGTGAGTGTAAGGGACTTCTTTCATAAACACTTTTGAATGGTAAAGAATTCCATTATTTAGAGCAGTTAAATATTTCATATTTAATACTGGCAAATTTATATATACAGTAATTGAATATTTTAAATGAATATAGCATGAATTAGGACACTTTTTACTGTCAAAAATGAGTCCAATTGATCTGAATTCATCCTTATGTTCTAGAAATAATGAGCCGTTTGTTAACAAAATGTACATTTGGATTTTTTTGATTGTACTTTGAAATGTAATGTTTCATCTAAATGTTTTAATCCTGAAAGTGCCTTCAGTCCAAATCTGCAGGAACCTACAGTTTCATTCCATCACTACAAAATTCCGCAGTTGCTTACTATGTGCTCATAACATTTACATACACATGGTAAGACAATGAGTCTAAAAAATATATGTGTCTGATGACACATTCTGTACACAACACATTATCATCAGTCAAAGCCCCTCCTACTCTGATGACATCACTCCGCATACACTTTAGTTCATCTTAACTGTCCAAAAAAAAAAATTAACTGTCCAAGTGACTGACCACTTAAATGTATATGGAAAAGTAATGCCAGCTCTTCTAATAAGGATGTGAAATGAGGTAAGGGTCACACAGTCACTCTGTGGAGCTATTAGCATTTTTCGGTGTCACAGAAAAACAAATAGGCCTACTGGTGGTTGCTGCTGTGTCTGGTTTGTCCTCTACACTAGAAAGGCTATAAACATGTCTTGTTCTCCAACCCTTTCCTTCTGCCTCTCTCAAAAACATGACCAATATTGATCCTCGCTGATGGACGTACAGCTGTCTGTCAGGTGACATCTGTTCCAGACTCTGTAGCCTGTAACAGTGTTCAATCTCTCTGAGTGCACCATATGCAATCAGTCATTCTCCAGTCCACTAAATTAAATCCCTGCTTTTGTGTGTGTGTGTTTATTGTGTTTGTATGACATTCATCAAACACAATGTCACTTTAGATATATCCACTACAGATATGGGTCGATGACGTCACTGTCATCTTTTTTGTCCGGATCTAAAGATACATTAAGAATGCAATTCAAACAGACAATGACTTCTTTGATGCATCTTCAGTGTATTTGTTTGTTTGTGAGAGAAATGGATCAAATTAACTTTTTTCAACCAAGTACTTAGGAATTGTCTTTTTTAATATTAATAATACATAAATATATATATACACTACCAGTCAAAAGTTTGGAATCTGTAAGATTTTTAATGTTTTTAAAAGAACTTCCTTCTGCTCACCAAGGCTGCATTTATTTAATTAAAAATACAGTAAAAACAGTAATATTGTGAAATATTATTACAATTTAAAATAACTGTTTTCTGTTTGAATATATTTTATAAAGTAATTTATTCCTGTGATCAAAGCTGAATTTTCAGCATCATTACTCCAGTCTTCAGTGTCACATGATACTTCAGAAATCATTCTAATATGCTGATTTGCTGCATATTTCACAATATTACTGTTTTTACTGTATTTTTAATTAAATAAGTGCAGCCTTGGTGAGCAGACGAAACTTCTTTTAAAAACATTAAAAATCTTACCGATTCCAAACTTATATATATATGGCATAAAATAAAAATCAATAATTTTGTCCCATACAATGTATTGTTGGCTATTGCTACAAATATACCTGTGCGACTTATGACTCGTTTTGTGGGTCATATATACTGTATATATACATATGTGGGTCATATATATATATGAACCAGTCATAAGTCGCACAGGTATATTTGTAGCAATAGCCAACAATACATTGTATGGGACAAAATTATCGATTTTTATTTTATGCCAAAAATCATTAGGATATTAAGTAAAGATCATGTTCCATGAAGATATTTTGTAAATTTCCTACCGTAAATATATCAAAAATGTATTTTTGTGAGTGGATATGCATTGCTAAGGACTTAATTTGGACAACTTTAAAGGCGATTTTCTCAATATTTTTGTGTATTGATATGTTTGATTAAATGTGTAGGTGAAGTACTTTTTGGTGTTTTTTAAATATATTTTTTCAAAAAACAAAGAGTTTGTTTTACAAAGATGGTATTTCTAAGACTTTTCTAAGGTGTTTTTATTTCTACTTTCTACTTCCCACCAGTAAACAATCAAATCATCATTTTTCCACTTGCATGTACATAAACAAAAGAGAATAAATAAAGAAATTAGGAAGCTGCCAGAGATTCCAGTGATACTATCTTGTGATAAATGCATCTTTCTACCTTTCAACATTAATCAGGAACATGTGACATTTGTCACCCACTGATCATTTATCAAGGAGGAAAAACAAAAAGCAGCTGTGAGTAATCTTATTACTATTCATTTGTCAAACGGGTCTGGTCTGAACGTCAGGCGGCACTCTGTGCTTAAAAGCTCCAGCTTCCATCACTCATCAGGCTCTCAATAATTAATGTCACATACGGCATCTGACCACAGAGCAGTAGACCAATACAATGCTAATGTCTTGGATGGTGGAAAGTTGTTTTCCGAATTTCCGTCCTTCTGTCTGTCCATCCAAACATCCATCCTTTCAAATCCATGTCTGTGGTGGGAAGTGGGAGAAAGGGGGGGTTCTGGTCCCTGAGGCCAAATGAAAGCAGATCAGACTGAACAGCCCCAGCTGGCACAATGGGTGGATGCCACTGGAAGTCAATTAGCTCACATGTCACAGAGACACGCCTCCCTCCCCCTTTCTTCACTTGTCCGATTCTTGACAGTGTGGTGCCATGGGTGCCTTCGCCACTGAGCATGAAGAAATGAAGAGTAACTAATCACCCCACTGAAGGGAAGGGGGTCTAAAATAAATACATATGCTATTAATAATTCATTTAGGGTCCTCAAAGTCAGAGATATTAATCTTTCAAATACGCATTTCATTACTTCTGCTGTCATCTGGTGTTTTCTATGTCAGCAGATAATTGGGTTTTCTGATGTGAGCCGCTGTCATTTATTTCTACCTGTTTCCTTTTAAAACTGCACATTAAATTCTTTTAATTATTTTCTGTGTAAATTATTTTTATAGACTGTAGCGAAACGTAGGCGATACAAATTGGGTAATAGTTCAATAATGTACAGTGGGTTTGAAATATTAAAATTCTGCTTTATCAGAAAGTGTCCAAAGGTAATAAAACATGATAGGCAAATTTGTAAGTTCATGGTGCCAGATGAATAATTTTGGTCACCTGTTGGGTTGAATATATATTGAATATAAATATAGATATAAGAAGTTTGCTCACCTATAGGCTGCATTTATTTATCCCTCTGGTGCTGCTCACATGACTGTCACTTTTTTTTTTTTCAATAAAATGAATATACTATATTTTAGTTCGATAATGTTTAGGGGATTTTAGGGTACTAAATTATGGAATAGTTATGAATCATTTATTGCCTGTTAACCACTTTTTGAGCATAGATCTGAAATTAAACTGTCATAAAGAAGACAAAAAGTGAAACAAAAAAATTCAAATTTTATATGAAATGTATATTTTCAAAAACATGTTTTACTCTAAAACTGTTAGGAAATCAAAGCCATGAATCTAAAACAGTTGTGCTCCATATTTGAGGTTGATATCTCAAAAAATTAGCTTTCAGTAAGATTTTGTTTGGGCGCAGTACCAAATGTTACCATTAGATGAAATTCAGCTCCCCTTTATTTTCAATGCGGTGAACAATACAAGTGTGACTTTTTTTCAGGACCATTTAACCTCTTCGAATCATATCCATGATTGTGTGTGTGTGTGTGTGTGTGTGTGTGTGTGTGCCAAAACCTTTCGTACCAATAAATTAAAAAAAAAAATTAAAAAATAATTCTTTGGTCAAAAATGACAACAGCACCAGAGGGTTAATCAACTGTAAATGCAGTAATATAGTGAAATATTATTAAAATTTAAACTATTGTAACTGGTTTCTATATTAATGTATTTTAAAATGTAATTTATACATGTGATGACAAAGCTGAATTTTGGTGCTCAAGAAACATTTCTTATTATCATCAATGTTGAAAACAGTTGTGCTTTTTTTCCAAAGTACAGTAAAATCTAACTCGTTCTCCAGCTTTCTCTTTCTATGTAGCTGTCAAGAAGAGTGAATTCAAGTAGTGTGCATGGAAAGCAAGTGTCTGTCAATCTGGCTAATCGTCATGCACAGGGGTTCTTTTATCTCTGCATCTGAGCCACGTTTCTCCTCCGGATACGCAGAGTTTGAACATCACTTTCATCTGCAGAGCTTCTCGCATGGCACCAAGCTGAAAGGAACTTCATCTCAGTCTACAATTAAAAGTCTTCTGGTTGATATCAGGAAAAGGGCGTCTGGCCCAGTTAAGGTCGATGTTCATTTGGAAAATGGTCAATGAGCTGAGGTTTGGGCCAAGACCGACGTCAGATGGACACAAAGCAGCTGTCTTGTGACAAAGCGGTGTCACCTCCAGGCTTCTGAGGACCTCCAGAAATGTCAGCCTCCCCAGGAAGATCAGCCAGCAGACAAGAGATGATAGCCATCTCTCCACCCCGCCTCCTCTGATGGATCAATGGTCCTGCTCTCTCATATTCTCTCTATCTATATAATGGGGTTTAATGGGTCGTGTCCCATGAGATTCATGCACTGTGATAAGAGCCGAGGGGTGTGGTCTGTTTAGGGTCTGGGTGGCTCATCTGTTGTGGGTCCACTCCTCCTGTGGCCATCACTGAACTGTCCTTCTTTTCATGTCAGAATGTTATTACATTTTCAATACGCACATCAGGACTGAAGAATTAATCAGACTTGAATTACATATGCAACCATCTGCACATGCTGCTTCAAATGACAAAGATTAATTCTGTTTGCATGGCTAATTTTGTAATCTATCTAGAGCTCAGTATGAACACACATTTCTCTATACAAAAGATTTTGATTATAGCCCATTGTGTTTCCTGGACCCAGTGTTAAAATGAAGAAAGTCAAGTGTGCCTTGAGTTATTGGAGTTTAACATGCTTCAAAGCAGTTGCTTTATTCCCCAAGGTAAATGATGTGAATATATTCATATACAGAAATGTTCCATTTTTGTTTTGCTTCAAATATTATTTTATTATAATTATTGTTTATAATAATTGATATAATGACATTTTTTATTATTGAATTTATAATTATTTCTTATTTACTGTAATTTTCCACTTTAAATGACATCTGTTTATTTAAATGTAATATTTTTTTCCTCAAAAAATGTCAGCTCTCATTAATTTGCAATTACATGTCAATTAACTCTCATTAGAGTACAGTAGACTGTTAGGTTAGAATAAGTTGTACTTTTAAAGAATTAGTTCACTTTAAAATGAAAATTACCCTAAGCTTTACTGACCCTCAAACCATCTTTCTAATGAACATAATCAGAGTTATATTTATAAATATCCTGACGCATCTAAGCTTTATAATGGCAGTGAAGGGGACCAATGAGTATGAAGCTGAAGAAAGTGCATTTATCCATCATAAACATACTCCACACGGCTCTGGGGGGTTAATAAAGGCCTTCTGAAGAGAAGTGATGCATGTGTGTAAGAAAAAATATCCATAATTAACAAGTTATAAAGTAAGCTTCCGCCATACTCTTTTCCATATTCAACTTAAGAAGAAACGTGACATCAGTTACGCTTTTTTCATAAGTTGAATACGGAAGACGTAGGATGTAGCGTAAACGTTTTGAACTGCGAAAGACATTCCTAAGTTGAATATGGAAGGCAGAATCTAGATATTTTACTTTATGACTTGTTAAATATGGATATTTTTCTTACACAATGGCATCGCTTCGCTTCAGAAGGCCTTTATAAACCCCCTGGAGCTGTGTGAAGTACATTTATGATGGATGGAGGCACTTTCTTGAGCTTCAAACTCGTTGATCCGGTTCACTGCCATTATAAAGTCTGGATGCGTCAGGATATTTATTAATATAACTCCGATTGTGTTCATCAGAACAACTCATATACAACTAGGATGGCTTGAGGGTGAGTAAAGCTTGGGGTTTACTTATAGTTAGTAAGATGTCTAAAGCTGACTCGAAATAAAGTGTTACCCAAATTATTATTAAAAAATTCACAGGCACTTTTTTAATATAAAAAATGAATGAGCAAATTAATTTTTAAATCTAACTTTGGTTTCTTACTTACAATAATTAATTTGATTTAATTAAGATTTAAAAAAAAAAAAAAACATTTAGTTGAATTCCACTCTCAGTTCCATCTTGCACTGCATCAATGAGCTAACTTCCTGTCAGAAAGTCTTATAGGCCTAAGTAAAGATGAATTCATTAGAGTACACTACCACATGTGGGTCTGTAGTGCTAACGCACTCTGAAGTGGAGCCCAAGACTCTTTTATTTTTGTCTCATCTAATTTTTCCTATATGTCCCAGGCTACCAGCTGTTTTAACGCAGGTGTGTGCTGACTCCGCGTCACATCACGTGCTCCACCCTGGCAGCGCCCCGGCGAGTCGTCACAATGTGCCCCGCGGGCAGATGGCATTACGACTGCCAAGGCGCGCATCCTCAATTCCCAGTCCAGGGATTTGCAGGCAGCCTGGCCTGACACTTTCTAAAGATAAAGATGCTGAAACTGCTCTGAGCTTTATGTTTTTCGTTTCGCCGTTGTTCCCGGGTGGCAGGGATAAACAGCTCTTCGTTGGCACGCTTGCCCACACCCCTCCGAAATGTGCTGTAAGATGTTGTTCAAGAAATAGAGCGCGGTGTGCAATTCAAGAGCAAGATGTACAAAAGCCAACTGGTGATCACTGGTGGATTCATGTCAGACATATTTATGTCTTATTCTGAAGCTAAATATCTCAACAACAGCACAGTTAAACTCTGAGGGGAGACTTCCGTAAACAGTTGCGCTACTTTCACGTGCGGTACCAGCCGAAAAAATCATCTTATTTATTTACCATAGGCTATAAGGTAAATAATCAATGATATATGCTTCTGTTCAAGCCATCAGTCAGCGTTATTTAAACCTCATTGTAAACATATCGTATTTAATAGTCAAAATCCATGTGAACACTTAGTTCTGAAGCGAAAGATCCACCAGTCAGTGAATCGCATGCATTTGACTCAGTCGAGTCGATCTCCATACACTCTCAAACTTTTACTTTTACTAAATTATTTTTCACTAAAATGAAAATAAGAAATATACAGTATGTATAGGCTACCTATAGCCAATGACCATAAGTGAATATTGTCATATTTGAGTTTTATTTGATTACGTCATTTGTAGTGCTTCATGGTTCATTCCCTAATAAAAGTATACAGTTGTTTTCCCCCGAGTTTCTTATTAGATTATAGTTTCATATTTATATTAAATTACATTTAAATTGTAATGTGTATTTTCAAAAATTATTCAGCATATTCAAATAATACAAAAATATTTAATTAAAATATATAAATTAAATAGGCCTATATTTATATAAAAAATATAAAAATCAAATATATATAAATACAAATATATATATGCATAAATGAATGGAAAAATATTGAGTCTCTCCAATGAATATGACTAATGAACCATATTTTTGGTGTATGTTTCTAGCTGCTCTGGGAATGTGTTTACAGACTGTTGCAGGCTGACAGGCAGAGCCCAGCAGGACCTCTGATCAGCTCAGTCTGTCTCTGCTCAAGTCATGCACACACACCCACAAACACACACACATGTATATATGCAGCTGGGGGCCATGGAGCCCATTTAAGAGATATGACAGACAGCCCCTAGAGGATCGTGTCCAGGTGCCATTCTTCAGGTAAGAGTAGCAGTGCTGCTTTAGGCTGCTGCCACTGATTCGGTGTCTCCAGGGTATGAAGAGTTTTCGAGAAAGGGCCAGCCATGCCGTGTCTGGGCTATATGAAAGTACTTCCTATCTAAATGCTAATTGTCCCTTTGCCTGGAGATGAGAAAAGGGAAACAGAATGAATAGGGTTCCATCAATTGGACATAGGAATAAGAGCGGATGAAACACTTTGTTTGTTTGTTTATTGCTTTTTCATAAGTTCATTCTTCTATGCAGGGATTGTGTGTATATAAGTTCAGACATGCATGCAGGACTGTATGGATGTCCTGAAATACATGCTTAGGGGTAACATGGGGTAAGATGACCCACCCCCCAACTTAATTTTTTCTCCTGACCATACAAAATCTCATCTCAGCACATCTGATGAATGGCTATTTTTAATTTTGTCATTTCATCTGAATTTCAACATTTATTGTTATCAAAGTTTTTGTGTCTGTTAATGATTTGTGGAGCAAAAGTTATAGTTTTTATAACTTGGGGTAAGATGCCCCCCCAGAATTGGGACAGAAGGCGCCAAATGACATGTTGTTATTAGGGCCCGAGCACCCTAACCCTATTGGAATTGCTCAGTCAATTCTTCTTCTTCTCCGAAATGAATCGCATTTTTGAGGGCCTAAACATGCTCGAAAACTCATGAAACTTTGCACACGCGTCAGAAGTGGTGAAAATTTATGTCAGATATGGGTTTCTGAATTAGGTGTGGCAAAATGGCTCGATAGCGCCACCTACAAAATTTCAAATAAGTGCCTTTCACGCTACATTTCACTACAGGTATGAAATTCAGTAGACAGATTGAAAACCCAACAGGATGAGAGATATTTTGAATTTTCTCTGCAAAATTTTTTCAGTTTTTGCCATTTACAGACATTGTACTTTAACAAACTCATCATAGAGCTTTAATCAGAAAAACGTCATATTGTCTAATCTAAAGGCCTTGGCAACGTTAAATTGCGAAGATCTAGAGTTTTTGCTGAAGGGCGTGTCCGTGGCGGCCTGACAAAATTCGATGTTTCGCCATGAAACAGGAAGTTGTTGTAACTCAGGCATACAGTGTCCGATCTGCCCCAAACTTCACATGTGTGATAAGAGTCCTGGCCTGAAGACATCTACAATGCAATATTCAGTTACAGTCATAGCGCCATCTGCGGGCAACAGGAAATGACGTTTTACACTGTGATTAACTCCTCGTAGAGATTTAGTCAGATCAACATAATATTTGGTCAGTCTAATCTTAAGGCCTCAGCGATGTTACATTGCAAAGATCTTGAGTTTTCACTGAAGGCCGTGTACGTGGCGGCCTGACAAAGTTGGATGTTTCGCCATGAAGGAGGAAGCTGTTGTAACTCAGAAATACAGTGTCCGATCTGCCTCAGACTTCACAAGTTTGATAAGAGTCCTGGCCTGAAGACATCTCTATGCCAATATTCAGTTAGTCATAGCACCACCTGCTGACAACAGGAAATGCCATGCTTTATAATTCACTCCCAGAAACACATTTAAATATGCCATGAAGTACTAAACATACTAGAAACACGTTAAATCATGCAACACTTGGCTAAGTGCTAAAGTATGCAATTAATGCCACAAAACAGGAAGTTGTTGTAACTCAAGCAAACAATGTCTGATCTGCTCCAAACTTCACATAATGAATAGTCTTAGCCTGAAGACATCTACATGGCAATATTCAGTAATAGTCAAAGTGCCACCTGTTAGCAGCAGGAAGTGTGGCACGTCGAAATGACTTTGTCATATTTCAACTGTATTTACTTGCTTACATGCATGTCACCCACTATTCACTGTTTTCCTAAGGCCACCGGGTGGTGGTGGCCCAGGGTGCGAGGGCCCTTTCATCGCTGCTTGCAGCTTTAATTAGTGTTATTATTTTAAAATTTAATAATCATTGTAATTAATGGGGTTATTATTTAGCCTAATATTTCCATAAATTAGTACATTTCATACATCTAATTAGGCTATTAGATTAGGCTATATATAGTTTATACTCTTTAATATATACAGAAATGGACCCGGACCGTGGTGAACATATTTACACAGTTTGTGAACCCTGTTTTGTTTTCAGACATTTTAATATAACTTTCAAAAATGTTCACTACAAACGTTACTCATCAACAGCAGCTGTCACAACTGCTAGGCGACAAGAACAACCTCTGCTTAGGGGTCTTTCTCACAGAACGCATTTTTCCATCCCACTGCACTACTTTTCCATTATTTTTCTATGTAAACATGCTCTAGATGGATGTGTTTGACCATTGAACTTGGGTCTTGCATCTTTTGTAGCGTCTCACATGACATACCATTCTTAAGTTAAATCATTTAAAATACCCATATTCACTTAATTGTGACACTGAAATAAAATAAAATTTATCCTTTAATTTTTTAGCTAAGATGTCGACATTAAAATGCTGTATGACTCTCTAATCTCCCTTATTAGAGCTACACAATCAGAACTGAGCATCTGATCAGTCCAGAAGAGCGATTGGGTGACTTCTGCATGGGCACAAGGGTTGGTTTTCAGTGTTAGCTGAAGGCAAGCAGTGGGGCTTTGGGCAGAATGCTCAAGTTACCTAGAGCTTTTAGACATCATTAGAAATCACAACTATTGATCCTTCTGAAAGCAACAGATGGAGCTCAGCTCACATACAGAGGCTTTGGAGCCAGCTGATACAGCCTGGAATAACCAGACAGAAACACTATCAGCATAATATTCAGTTCATGTAGTCGACATGCTTTGTAAGTCATTTTTGTTTATGTTGCAGATAGATTCGAGTCGACTGTTGTCATGGACGAAGCATCATGGCAAAGCAAACATTTTCAGTGGAATTTCAAGTATATTTTTCACCCATGATTCATTTAATCTGCCATGCACCAAAAGCCCAGCTAATATGGAATGTTCTCAGAATGTTCTGGTAAGGTTCTCTCAAAGTTATGAACAAATATTCGTCCAGTAAAGTTAATAGAATGTTCATTCAAAGTTATCAGGTCTTTAAGAATGTTTCAGTGTTTCAGTGTTTCATGTTTCTACTGGTTTCAGAACGTTCATTCAAAAGTAACATTCCCATAATGTAAGAATACCAACCAGGAAACATTTTGACATTTTGAATGCTCAGAGAACGTTCAGAAATAACATAACTTATTAACATAACTTAATAAGAACAATAGCAAAACATTCTTAGAACATTTTTTGTCAGTGGGGAGTGTCCAAAAATATGTTAAAATATAAAATATAAAACAAATTGTCCACAAAAAGGGAGTTGGATTTGGCCAGTCATGTGATTTCTATAAAAATAGATAATTTTTGTGATTTAATAAAATGCAATTTTAACATTATTGGTCAAAAGTACTTTTTCTACTATTCTAAAACTTTCAAACTTTTTTAAAAGCGAAATTGTGCATCTTTAAGACAAGATACAGTCTTAGTAGCCTTTTCATTTTGGCAAAGGGCCATTCAGATCTCTGCCTTTTCTGTTTTTTCAGCAACACGTAAACATACATGGAGTGACAGGTTTTCTTCTGACATCAATAGCTATTCATTACATGGCCTGAACAAAGAGAATCAGAATACGTATCGCATCAGGCAGGCGAGCACACACATGGGCTCAGAGCCTGAATCACATGCACGCCACCACAGTCCATGACAGCATTGATGAGATTTGTAGAGGCTCCAGCAGTCAAAATGAAAATGAATACGACAGCAGGGACCAGTGCATGCAGTTAATCAGGGGCTAGGCTCTTAGTACCGACCTGACGAGGTCCAGCTTAGACGGCCAGTGTCGGTCTCAGGGGACAAGGGCACTGAAAAATGATCGCATCCTCTTGTCTGTGTACAAGAGAGCCAGGGGAAAATGAGGAGTCTGGAACTTCCTGGAATCTTGTAGAATAAATTCATTTAAAACCATCGTGCTCCAGCATCATTTGCCACGGCCTGACAGATATTTAATCTCTCCTTTCATGACTTCATGCTGAGACAACACAATCAATTAACAAATCTCTTTGTCTTCATCTGTGCCAAACATCTCTCATTGCATTGTGTGTTTTCTCTTTCCTTCACATGGGCATCTGAACGTCAATTTCAAGATTAGTTTATTACTGAATTAGGCCCTTGAGCAACTTTTGACTGAAACTAGTTTTTTAATCAAATTATGTCTGTATATTTGTGCTCCACTGTCCAATTTTTCAAAACCAATTATAAAAGAGAAAGAAATTGGATGTCATATCCATATGCTGTATATCTTTGTTCTTTAAAGAAAACATCCTTAGGCATTTTATCAAAAGAGTGATATTCTGAAGTTTGGCTTGGAGTATTAAAACAAAAGTTCTTCAAAAGAAATTTTCTCTCAGAGTCAAGCCATTCATTTTTTCCAATCTATAATGTGTCTTTTTTTACAGATCTCTTGTGATTACATGTATTGCCAATAAAAAGGTTAAGAAAATCTCAAAGGAGAAATTCTATTGCTTGGATGTTGCACTTTTATTGCTCATTAGCTTTAACTGAGTTAGGTTTCATTAGGTACCAACTTTTTTCAGAAGTTTCTCCTTTAATTCCTCCAGAGGATAGACACATTTGAAACAAATTTTGACATACAGTAGGCCTAAGTCTAGAACTATAAAATGAATATATAATTTGGTCTTCGTATTGAGATATCTTATTTGTCATTGTATATTCACCCTTAAAAGTAATGGTTCCAACAGGATTTTTTTTTTTTTTTTTTTGCAGCAATGCCATAGACAAACCATTTTGGGTTCCCCAAAGAGCCTTTCAGAAAACAGTTCTTAAAAGAAACTCTTTTTTTCTCAGTGTGAAGAACATTTTATACAATCTAAAGAAGGTTTTTCCACTATAAAGAACCTTTGTGCAATGGAAAGGCTCTTCGTGGAACCATAGATGCCAATAAAGAAACTTTATTTTTAAGACTCTATATATCTTGACAAGACACTGTTGAGATATCTTCTATGCTATAGAGGATTATTAACCTTTTTCAGAAGTAACATCTGAGAAGTTACTGCCCATTAGTTCTCCATTTTAAACAACTGTAACAAACACACTCTAATGGCAGTTTAAGTTTTGGCAAATCGATGGATCAAAATTGGCAAATCTTGAGAAGAAAGAAGAAAAAAAAGGTCACATTTACCATTGCTCTGCAAAATTTTGCCCCCAAAATCCAATCAAGAATCCACATGCTCGGGACTCACATAAAGGTGAAAGATTTCCGCATAGAGATTTCGCAGTGGGTTCAGGTTTGATTTGAAAGTGACTATTGTGCTTTATACGTTGCAAATTTTGCTAATGTGATCGTACCTAATTCATATTAATTCTTATGATCTAATTCTTATGTTTTCATTTGATCTGCTTGTGCTTGCTCCACTGAGTTTTGGGGTGGGTTTAAGAGTGGACCTATCGCCACCTCATAAAATAGTTAAGTTTTCTCATGAGATCAGGTTGATTGAGATATTGAAAAGATCTCATTTGTGATTTTTCTGTCGAAAGAAGCAAACCTAATTTCAGTCTATTAGAATAAAATGAATAGGCCTTTTCTGTGGCTTACTGTTTTGCATAAATGTTCAATTCTACTCTCAGAGAGAAAAGTATTTGTATGCAGCAGCGTTCTGTAAGATTATTCAGACATTATTCAGCATCTTTATGAATCAGTGGCGGTGGGAATAATAAATAACAATCTGAACACAGACGGTATGATTTTCTTGATATCTGAGCGTGTGCATATTGTGCCACTGGGGTTTTATTAGAGGTGTGAAGGGGTGTGTTAGTGTAGTATTTGTGTGTGTGGACTGGTGGGGGAAGGGAACACACTTTACCTCTTTTGAGGAAACCTTCTACCTTCTTTGTGTACCTTCAGTGTGTATTAAAAAAAAAGAGGTTCATTTACTTGGTTTGCATTAATCGTATTCCCTCATTTGAATCAAATATAGCGTGAGAGGGAGGGGAGAGGGAGCGCTGAGAGGGAGTGGGAGGGGAATGATTTAGGCTATCATGAAAGGAAGATACAGACAGAGTGAGGAAGAGGGATCGTGTCGTGCAGACGACAGCATCCTTATTTCAACAGGGGCTCCAGTTGCTTGGTAAAGAGAGAGAAAAAATCCTAACATTAGAAAAGGCCAGTGGTCGTTATTGACGCAGCGCGCGGCATCAGCAGCGTCACTGGAGGAGGAAGAGAGACGCGAGCACGTCCTCATTTAAAGCTGTTTTACAAAGGTAAGAAAGCGCTTTTAAAAACAAAACCGTAATAATTCACTTAACAATTTAATTTATATTGCCTTCAAATTGCTGTTTGACTTTTTTGAGGGACTATTTTAAGACGACACGCGTTGTGTTTATAGTCTACCCTGAGAATTGAAGCGTCCCATTATAATCTATTTGAAAGGGATTGCGCAATACTGTATAGCGGAAATAGTATTATTTGGTAATATTTAGGTTATCTGTGTAACACTGCCGTTATTAGGAGACCAATATGGAATAAACACGTTTATTGTAGAATAATGTGGCGGACTGGTGTAAACGGATAGTGGCGGCGTTTTGTTTACACGGGAGTGACGACCCTCATTGAAATCATAGCGGCTGATAGACAGGCATGTCTATCACCTGTGCAAATAACTGGCCAAAGTCAACCTAAATTAGGCTACTGTTTGAAGAAGTCTGTTATATACCATTACCAGAAGTGTTATTATAAGGGAGTTCTGTGGCAATTGTAACACTAAAACGTTCTGTATTGAATTAAAAACTACTTACTAATGTGGAGAGGAGACCGGGGCTAGTTGTCACAGAAGGAAGTTTTGAGGCAAATGTCCAATTACACAAATGTGTGGTTTGCCTAGTGGTTTTGTGTCTTGGTTTCAGACACCTTGTGCAAAACTTGACAGGTTATCACATTGTTATTATTATTGGGGCAAGTTGCCCCATGTGGGTTAAATTAAATAAAATTTTTATGAATTGTTTTGTTTCATAATAGTTTAATGTAACTAAAAATCCTATAACAATCATTTTCCGTGGACAATAATTGTTACAATGTTCAATAGCTTTTTTATGTATGTATGTAGGTATGTATCTATACAGAACTTTTCTTTCAGAAATAAACTATACATGTTTAAGAATTTGGTCTGTGGCCTTGAAAAATTGTTCAGGAAGTTGAAATAATAAATTAAAGATAACAATAAAGGCATTTACTGTAAGTCGTCTTCAGCAACATGTTGTAAAGAATGCAGACCCGGGTCTGAACAAACTGCTCCAGTTCATAAATTCTGATCATACACAAAAGCTGACCAAGGTCAGTATCCCCCAATACTAACCGCCTTGTTCTGTGACTCAGCCTAATGGCACGAAATTCTCACTCATGTGTCGGGGTTTTATTCTGTTCTTATCAGTTGAATCTGCTGTACTTCAGAAAAGATGTCCTGTTACTGAGAACCAACTGAATCATTTTAGGCATGTTTTTCATCATACATTTTGCACCATGCTTTTCAGTGGATTTCCCTTTGAGTTTTGTTCTTCACTCTGTTTTCCTTGTTCTCTCAGTAAGAGCTATGAGCTCTTTAATCTCTGCCTGCCTCTTTCATGCTATCTGAAGCACCAGAAGTATTGTATCGAAGTTAGATCTAATAAGTATGACCATAAACTGAACTCGACCGGTCTTTCACATCGTAAATGAGTCTTGATTTTAGTCAAGCTGTATTTTGAAAACTGGCAAGGTAATTTGGGCAAAGCAATAGAGGTAGTATATAAATGGTCAATGACTCAGGTTTATTGGTGACAGAGAGCATTTCAGAGGCGTTTTGGAGGCTGGGGACAGTCATGGCCAGGGGTTAAACCTGATAGTGACAGACCGAGCAGCGCCAGCAAATTAAAGCTCAGTGAAGCACTGTGGAAAAGTACACCATGGACTGCTAATGCTGGCCCGCAGCAGCCCCATCAGTGTGCTCAGGTGTGCGGCTAGAACCAAAAATGTGAAACAGTGAGAGACTGAGAAGGAAAAAAAAATCTGGCAGACTCTGATTTTGGCAGACTTATGACCTAGAATTTTTTATAAAATAATTCATGTAAATATAGCTTCACAATCTACTAGAATGAGGGCGTGTGCTATATCCACCCAGGCTCATAAAACATGTACAAGATCCCCATGCTTTCAGAAGCAGATGAGGTTGAGCGATTGAGTAGACTCATACCGCCGGGCAGAGGTGTGTGATCTTTTTGACTGGTGTGGCCCATGTGGGTCATTTCATTCTTTAATGACATGAAAAATAGCCCAACATGCCTTATAAAAAATAATACCTCCAGTTTATAATGTGCTTTTCTTATACCAAAAATATTCCAAAATGTGTATCAACAAGAATGGGTAACCTCGATAAACAATATATGCATGAACTACTGTTCAAAAGTCTCTTTTTCTACCCAAGGTAACATTTTTGTGGTCAAAAATACAGTACAGTAATATTGTTAAATATTACTACAATTTAAAATAATTAGTATTTTAATGTAAAATTCTAATACAAAGATGAATTTTCAGCATCATTACTCCAATCTTCAGACAGTGTCACATGATCCTTCAGAAATCATTCTAATATGTTGATTTGGTGTTAAAGAAACATTTCTTATTATTATCAATGCGGAAAACAGTTGTGCTGCTTAATATTTTTTGTGGAAACCGTGATGTGTTTTTTTCAGGATTCTTTAATGAGAACAGCATTTATTTAAAATATAAATCTTTTGTAACATTATTAATGTTTTTCATGTCATTTTTGATCAATTTAATGCACCCTTGCTGAATAAAATTTATTTATTTATTTAAAAAAAAAAAAGTCTTACTCCAAACTTTGGAATGGTAGTGTTAGTGTTAGTGTTACATGAATAAGATCTTCACATTGACTTTTAATCGGAAGTTGAAATTAAGCATTAAAAATATTAAACCATATGCCAGTTGACATTTTTGTGTATTTTGTCTACTTGAATATGCACTAGCAGTGGAAAATGCTCTATTATTATTATTATTTTCTATACAAATTTGTCAATCATCTTTGGCCAGTGTATTGCTCCTCACTGTTTTTCTTATCATGTGCCATTTTAAAGATGGAAAGTAGTCAAAAATATGTTTTTACTGTTTGTATTTGTATACAATATAATATGTGACCCTGGACCACAAAACCAGTCATAAGGCTCAATGTTTTGAAATTGAGATTTATACATCATGATAGCTGAATAAATAAGCTTTCCAGCTTTATTTGGCCGAGATACAACTATTTGAAAATCTGGAATCTGAGGGTGCAAAAAAATCTAAATATTTAGAAAATCGAAGTTGTTCAAATGAAATTAAATTTTTGATATATTTACAGTAGGAAATTTATAAAATATCTTCATGGAACATGATCTTTACTTAATATACTAATGATTTTTGGCATAAAATAAAAATCGATAATTTTGTCCCATACATTGTATTGTTGGCCATTGCTACAAATATACCTGTGCGACTTGTTTTGTGGTCCAGGGTCACATATATTATTTTATTTTATTTTAAGGGCACACCTCAAAATCCCAATACTTTAAATTTTAAATGCACACTTCAAAATCCTTCCTGGTCAATCATAGCTTTGCATTTTGGACTGGCAACTGGGCTAACCAATCAAATTTCATGGGTGGCTTGGGCATTTGGACACACCCCTTTAGCTAAGTAATTAAGTTGAGGTGGTCCCTAAATCACCCACTCAACGCTTTATTAGTCAGTCCCTACTTGTAGAACAGTCTGTCTCAATTTATCTGTTGTTACGCTGCATGCTGTTTATTCCCAAAAACTTAAAGGAAATGAGGGGAATCTGTGCTTTAAAAAATAATGGTTTCCATGCTGATTTGCTACTGGAATGTCAAGGTTAGGACCTGTGATTCAGCTCCGATCAATAAACCTATTTCTGCAACTGGGCAGTGGGCAAACTTTTAGCTAGTCCACATGATTAATTTGTTCATGTTGTGAAGTGTTTGAATGACTCTTGTCAAATACCCTTAAAATGTGTTTTGTGATAACATATTTAAACTTGTTTTAATCAAGTCAAAAAAAATTATTTAATATTACAGAATGAATATTTTTTACTGCCAAAATTAGTAGAAATTAGCTCAGTAAAGCAATAAATGGCTGTTTTCAAACAGGTTTCATGATTACCCCTGCATTTTAAAATTGAAATAATTACACACTTTTGCTTTAAATATCATTTTACAATATCATTATTAAACGCTTCTTGCCATATTCACATTTCATAAGTGGTAGCTAAAAGACACTTCTAGAAAGCTAAAGTAACCCAGTAATCCTTTTAAGGATCATGGATGAAGTGAGAATGAGATGCATCCGCAGCACTGTGAGAATCTGTGTTAATATGAGATGAAATTAGATTAGTATAGGAGCTGGTACATTCCTGTCCATCTGCTGAAAAATGATCCTATAGAGAGCAAGAGCATTGAACACACAAACTCAGGCAGTCAGGATGATGTGCTTACTGAAGATAAGTTTTAACTGAAGCCAATTGAATCTGAACTGAAGCATCACACATATATTTGACTCATTCATCCATAAGAGTGTGTACTTACTTAACCCTGAACTGCACACATCCAGGTCATGAGTGCCTTTAGCAGTTCAACCATTCACTGGGAGTGCCAATAAAAATGTCTGATCAAATAGAGAGGGGGAGTTCATTGGGAAGGTCAGAGACCACAAGGTCAGATGTCTTTGTCAGAGGGTGATAAAGGTCAAGGACCTCCACATCTGTTGGGTTATGGGGGTCTTGTTGAGATATGGCCATAGAGACAATGGATGAGCCTGTGTCTGAGGGCGGAGGTGGCAAATGAGGAGGACTTGTGAGTTTCTCAGTTCTCTGATCTCTACTGTGAAGTGCTCAAGTACAGATGAGCTTCTGTTTTGTATCCTGCAGTGAGCACTTCTGGGATATAGAGTGGTCATTGTTCTCATCCAGGCATTGCTGCTGCAGATGCCGTATCTGTCAGTGAGAACATGCCATGCTCCAATTGAAGTCACCGAGCATCGTAATTGCTGTCTCTCCCTCGGTACGGCCATCCACCGCCCCAGCGTCATCAGTTTTAATGGGTCTTATCACAGTAAATGTGTTAAAGAGAGAGTTCTCCCTGCAGTCTGTCCTGGTCTCTTCACTATGAGATCAGTAACATTTGTTTCAGTCAAAAGAATAGTTGAACATTTAGCTGTATTATTAATGATATTAAGCTAATAATTATTTTCATATTAAATAATCTGATACTTATTTTCCTGTGATAATGGATAAAAGGCTGATATTAAATTTATATTCTTTCATTGAAATAAAAAAAAAGACAATAAAAATCTAAAATTAGTCATTTGAAATGTTACAAGTGAATTTAGGCATCACAAAATGAATGTACAGTTCACAATTAAAATATAAATTGTAAAGGATTAGTTCACTTTAAAATAAAAATTAGCCCAAGATTTACTCACCCTCAAGCCATGCTAGGTGTATATGACTTTCTTCTTTCTGATGAACACAATCGGAGTTATATTAATAAATATCCTGATGTGTCCAAGCTTTATAATGGCAGTGAACAGGGGCAATGATTTTGAAGCTCAAGAAAATGCCTCCATCCATCATAAATGTACTCCACACGGCTCCAGGAGGTTAATAAAGGCCTTCTGAAGTGAAGCGATGCGTTTGTGTAAAAAAAAATCCATATTTAAGATGTTATAAAGAATAGCTTCCATGAGACTGCCTTCCGTATTCAACGTAGGAAGAAAGTGTAACGTCTCTCGCAGTTCAAAATGCTTACGCTACGTCCTACGCCTTCCGTATTCAGCTTACAAAAAAAGTGTAACTGACGCAACGTCAGTTACGCCTTTTCGTAAGTTGAATATGGAAGGCTCTCTAGCGGAAGCTAGATATTTTACTTTATAACTTGTTAAATATGGATATTTTTCTTAGACAAACGCATCGCTTTGCTTCAGAAGGCCTTAATTTAAAATTTACTAAAGGTTACATTTAACAATGCTATTATATTATTAGTGTTTTTAAAGATTAACTGTGAGTGTTTAGTGTTACGTTCTCTTAAAGGAAGGTCCCAAAAACAGTAAAATTCTTAACTTCACTTTGTTACAACACAAAAAAACAGTGCGAGTGACTGGGCTCTGAACCAACTCTGGGCAATGGGCAAAGGGAAACAGGTTGGGATCAAAATCCAGATCAGTCCATCAGCATATAATATCCAGTCGTGAGGTGAGAGTCGAGAGAGAGCAAACAAGGGGCAGAGAAATCCAAGCTCACAGTTTAGATTAGGCTGATAGTCAGAACCGCAAGACAGTCCAAGCAGGCACGCAGTGTACTGAGAGGGAATCCAGGCTCCAGAACCAGGTCAGATGGTCAAACCCAGGAGAGCTGTCCAAGACCGGAGAGTTCTAGCAGGCACTAGGCCAGGGCAACACAACTGGGCAGAAAAGAAAAACGTAAGCAAAAAAAAAAAAAAAAAACTAAACAAAACAAACAGGGATCCCAAACTTAACCAAATAAGGGAAAAAGAGGCTGGAAACACAAAACACACTGGCAGAGAAGAGAGCAGAGGGAAACAAAGGATATAGCAGAGAAATCGAGAAACATGCGAGCGATAACGAGCAGCTGCGCTGATTGCAGAGCACAGTCACATGTTGAAGAGACAGAAACAAAACAAGAAAAGAAAACAAAAGGAGCGATCAAACCTGAGTTCTGACAGTTAGATGATGGTAGGGTTGTCAGGTTACCTGATTTTAGTAGTTTGTACCAATACCAGTAAAATTTCACGATTTTCGGAACCAATTTGGTTCTACTGAATTAAGCACTTCCCGTTTTGTCTTGTCCGTTGGTTATCACTGCCAGTCATCGCAGTTCCACAGTTTCAGTCGTGCATTTAAAAATAGTTGTCATTCCAGAAACTTTGCACAGTTTGCAGTGTACTTAGCAACATGAATAACTAAACTAGTAGTGAGATTGTGAATGGGTAATAAATAGAAAGCAAGAGAAGAGCCCTCCCTTAATAATCACTAAGGCTGTCAAAAAAGCTGTCTTAATTGTACAATAAATCTCTTACATTTACATTGTGTTTACACTTAGGTTATAATGAAAGGATTGGTGAGTGTGCGCCTCGTGTTGAACAAAACAAAACCTCATGCTTTTCAGCTGTGTTAAGTGGATTCTGACTACCACCTCTGATAGACTATTGCGTTCACGTGTTCAACAGATATGATTGTGATTGGCTGCAATGGTCAACACGCTGTAAATAGAAACCTTTGATGCTCAGAGGTTTGATGCTCAAACACGAACGAGACTGTTTGAAAGCAGCGTCTATCGGCAGGTACAAAATATACCCGGTACTCGGTACTACCGGTACTGCAGAAATGACCGTCAGCGTCAGTTTTTCAGTACTGGCCAGTAGTACCTGTACATTTGACGATACTAGATGATGGCAAAGATAATAAAAATATAACGTAGGGGACATGAGCATGAACAAATAAACATCCACTATCAACAATAGCCGATAACTGATATGGTGCCAATATATTGTACATATAGTTACAGGAGGGCTAGTGGGTACACATGAATAAGAACAATGAATCAGGAATTGGATCTGTCAATGTTTAACTTTTATAACTAAACTGTTCAAAGAATGTTCTTTTTGAGATATGGGACAAGAAAAGACTTTAATCTGCCTTTTGAAGGTCACCATATTTCAGCCTTTTCCCTCTTCAAAAGGACAAGCATATCATCGTACTCTATGAAGTGAGCCAAGCTATTACAGGACATTTCGTCTTGGCGGGCTGTCAACACTCACGGACTATCATGATGATATTTTAGTTACAGGAGGGCTAGTGGTTCCACATGAGGCTGTTTGTCTTCTCAGGTCTCTCGCCCTCACACACTTTCTCTTGTGAGTTTGATACATTGCCGTGGCCTTCAGGGCCCAGACTGGCACTACCTTACGTACCATCTGCAGGGCATGGGGAGGAAATGAGGTGCCTTATATGGATGCATATAAGGACAATTGAAACAGGTGGTGCACAAGCTGCCGCTGTAGTTTTATGTACTGAATGTGTGCATCATGCATATTTAATGTTTATGGGTGATTCTTCATTTATGGCCACATTTGACTGCTTGAAATCTTGAAGAATGAAACTTAATTAAAATGATATGATCAAATTCTGATCGCTTTGGTTATGACACCAAATAAAGCTACTCTCAGATCATCATGTAGAAATCTTAAAATTAATGACATTTTGATCTTCAAACCATTGCAGTGACCTGCCTTTTCTTCTTTTTGATAAAACATTTTTTGGAGAAAAAAAAAATGTATAAACTGAAATTACTGAATTTTTAATTTTTTATTAATTTTATTTTATTTTTTTAACTTTTTTAACGCATTTATTAGCTTATAGATAGGCCCAAAATAATGAAATTCTGGTCAATGTAGTATTTATACAATCATTGTAGGGGACCAAACTGAAGAATCACTCGTATTAAGTCTTGAATATGTGTCCTAAAGTCTATTAGCATTGCAAATCTGCAGTACAAACTAGAAATACTTGTTGAAATAAAAATTGAGAGGTGCCACAGTGCAGCTTAATACCAATTAGGAGGATCAAGCTTGCTTAGTGAAAATATCATATTTGCAAATGAAACATACCATTGTTTAGACTAAGCAATTTTAACACAGGTCTTAAGATCTGTGAAATCTGAGCCATTCCAACTTGAACAGAGATCTAGTTTCAGATGTTCACACAAGCCAAGGCAAAAACAACATTTTAAGCTGACGATTCTTTTCACCACCGTCTGCCATGCTGTACCCAGCCTCAGCATTTTTCCTAGCGTCTGTGCTTTCCTGTCTATTGTGGTGGCTCCAATTAGAGTGACTGTGACAGTAAGGTAGTCCTGAGGTACATTATATCAGCAGGTGATGGCTCAATATATGGACCATGGACAGCCACACAATGTTCAATACAAGCAAACTTAAATTGGTGGTATAGTTTTCTCAATGAAAGGTACCACACTCATATTAGTCAAATATTTCACTTGTTAATTAGCATCATTCAGTCCTTGGCTTTAGTTTATAATAAAGACCCATGCTCCTTTCTTTTTGGATAGCAGCTCTTTAAACCTCATTTAACATTACTTTTGATTATTGCCGCTTCAATGAGTGACAGCTAGGTGAAATATTGAGAAAGGCAAGACTTAAATAATGCATGCACAAGCCTAAGAGGCAGTATGTCAGCAGAGTCAATGAGCCCTTGCAGGATTTGTAGACCCCTGAGTCACAAAGTTGTCATCGTTGGGAACTGCTACAACAAAAGTGCTTGGTTTAAATTAAAACTTATTATGGTAAAAAAAATTTTTTGATGTTGTGCAATATAAATCTGAATGTGCAATGACAATGATTAGATAATGACAAAATTAGCTTTCATGCAAGTCTATAGGGTTGCAAAGAGTAGAATAAAAAATGGAATGGAAAATGTCATGGTTGACACAAGATATTAGTATTCATGTGCTAGTGCGCCATATCCCATTCATGACCCAATAAGCAACCTCCTGCCCCTGTGTTTCATTTCAGTACATGTCTGGATAGAAACATAATAAGGCTACGGTAAGCTCGGGTAAGCTCTTGGTAGTATCTGTTAATTACACATTGCCGTTTACACTTTAATTATGCTCTCTGTTTTATTGTCACGGTTCATAGATTCTAGGCTTAATGGCATAGTCATTATAATGAATGGGTTTAATGTATCCAAGACTTTCAGTCTGAAAACAGTAAGTTCGAGCTTTGTGTCACTGTTCAGACACTCACTCAGATGACTCACTGCTCTGAGCAAACAATCACAGCAAACAGCTAATCATGGCATGGATACTCATGAAAGGATGCTCATGGTGTTGAATCCACAGTTTTAGATTTGCTGTGGAGTGACTCATAAGTCACAAAAGTATTTATTTTCTTGTTAGATAATTGGTAAGGGAGGCACCTGTGAATGCAACATGGTAAACCAATGTAGTTTTTTCAAATAACTGTCTTTGACAACTGCTTTTTGCAAAAACATATAGATGTGCCTTTTCTGCATGGATCATCATTATAATTCCTTCCACCATTGCTGTTTTAGCCCTAACTATCAAGTGCTAACTTTATCAGCAAACTCGTATTGCAAACACTGAATATTTATTCAGTGACAAGGCCATGACTTGGGGACACTGAGCCATACATTTTAGATCAGTCTTGGATTGGTTCAGTGAATACCAATTTGATTTACTTTAGGGATATTCAGACTCTCTAGATATTTCTTGCTGTATCAGCTGAAATATATAGGATTTTGACTGTTTGTAGACTTTTTAAGCAGATGCCCAACAGAACCTGAAGATAAAGGTATATGTAGACTGATTTTTTTCTTGCGAAGTCTCTACATGGACGTCTGACTTAAATAGGCCACCTGCTGGGAAATATCCATTTTGGGGGGGTTTGTCCCATTAGCAGATGTTAGGGCGGCAGTAAAAGAGTCATTGCCCTAGGCAGTCCTTGAGTCCTACAAGAAACTTGACTTTTTATAGAGAAAAGGTAGTACTCAGAGATGAATGTATGATGGTAGGCAGGGATGGAATGGCCATAGGGAACACTAGGACATTTTCAGATGGGCCCTCGTGGGCAGAATGTCCAAACCAATTTACATTTACAACGCAAATATATAATAGGATTTAAAGGGAGGAAAAAGCTCACAGTCTGGTCCATACAAGGTGTAATGATGGTAGTCTCAGCCTCAGACGTCACGCCCATGGACCGTTGGTTGAACGTTTGATGCATGTGCCACAGAAAATGTGAAACATTTTGGGAATTTCTAAGTCGTAATCTGATTGGATTGAATTCTTCAGAATTTCCAGAAGATGTGTGTCACGTTCTTTACCGGTCCATCCAGATACAAAGCCATCATGACGGCTTCTTCTTATGGCAGAAGAAAGCCATTTTGTTTACAACTGTGACAATGAGCACTTATCCGGATCAGCTGTATGCTGGATTTTCAAAAGTATGTGAAGTTCACAGCACCAATGTTGCATCATTGTTTTTGTAAACTTTCATGACATTCTTGCAAGCAATGTTCAGTAGAGGTTATGTGAATCAAGTTAATTGCAATCCTGTTACTTAGAAAAACACATTTTTCAATTCACTTTATCAATATGATAGTACTAAATACATTGTCAGGCTCATTCTATGTGTAGAATTTGTTACCAACAGAAAGCACTCAGCCATGCTCCCTCATACTGGCTGGACAAGCTGTTATGATTCTCCTCAGCTCTGAGGTTTGAAACAGACACAGCAAAATAAGAGATTTTAACAGAACAGTGTTTGAAAGAGAGGCATGATTCACTGTAGGGAGGCGTGAACCTGAGAAATACACAAAGATCTGGATAACTGGTTTCAAAATGCAATCAAATGCACCCCCACTACTTACATTATTTTAAATAAGCATATTTTTCCAGGATCTAAATGTTGAATTTTTTTTTAATAGTATAATTTTGTTGTTTAAAGTGTTGCTTTTGCAATATTAAAACAACAATTTAAGAAAAAAATTAAATAAACATTTAATAAATAAAAATAGTAAACTGTAAAACATAGCATTTTATTTTAAATATAGTATATATATATTTTATTTTATTTAAAGGAATATACTGTAGTGAAAACAAGTTTGAATTATAAGCATGTGATAGTGGGGAATTATTGCACTGTTTTCGGTTCCCAGGCTATCACTGATGTTAGAGAAGGGAAGACGGACTGCAAAGAAATGTTATTAGCTATGTGTGTTTGAGGCCATATACTGTAAATCAAAGTGTAACGGAGAACTCACTGTAAATTTGTAGCATTGGTGATTTGTGCATTCCTTGACAAGCATTCCTCTCATATTCATGCAAAAATCTACTGCGGCATGAAGAAAATCAGCCACATCCTGGCAGCCAGCACACTATACCATGCTAAGTAGAGTGCGGTTGAAAAGACTATGACAACACACCAAATAGTGCTTATAAAACAAGCATTTGAGTGCAGTCAGGTGGCAATCAGAGTCTTGTTTGGTGTAATTAAGAAATTTCTCTGATGAAAGCCCCTTTCTCTCTCTTTTAAACCTCTACAAACGACTGCTCGGTGCTTCTAGAGGACTGTTCACATCACAAACAGCACATCTGTGCTGGTGCTTCGTGGTTCTCAACTTCGCCTGCAGACTTTCCGGGAACCGCAGAGCAGCGGCCCTTGCTGTGATTGCCATTACTTGAGCCAGGAAAAAGATGTACAATTGCCAATTACAGGGCTGGTGGTGGGGGGTTATGTTGCACAGTGGAGGATACAATCCTGCAGATGTGAGGACCGGATGGCGAATGGTGCAAAACAGCTGCTGCCCAGCGCTTTCTTGTCAATTTAGCCGTAAAACAATTTGAGGAACATGCCCCTGTTTTATTAGCCCCGGCTCCGAGCCGTGCATCAGCAAGTGACACATCGGGGTGAATATGACAGTGTAGAATAGGTTTTCATGGTGTCAGAAGAGTACAGTGTCAGAATAACTCAGAATCTGTCGACAATTGAAAACACATGGCCATGCATCCTCACATTGGTTAGACCAGGCTGTTATGATTCTCCTCTGCTGTGAGGTTTGAAAAGGACAAAGAAAAACAGAATATATCCACAGCAAGCTTTATTAACTAGAAGCCTATACCTGCTGAACGAAACTCATCGCAGACCAGCCTTAGTCTCAACTAGGGATGAAACTGTTGCGGTTTGACAAGAAACCACGATAAAAATGTTGACAGTATTACAGTTTCATATTTTAATGTTCATGCAAACAAAAAGTGCATAGTGCTGCTATTTGTTGGTTTTCAAAACAACTTCACCTGATGAAATGATTTCAGTGTGTGTACCATTTAATCTCTAATCTCAACCAAAGGTTGTTTTTTGGGGGGTTTTTTTTTGGAGTGTCATCTGGCTTTCTTTTTTTCCCTAGGAGACGGAAAGCATCTCTCGTCAGGGTGTGGTTGCGGTAAGAGGATGAGGATTCTGTTGTGTCTGCTGTCTCTCAGCTCTCTGGCTCTGAGCTACGCATTGGGTAAGTATGATGTGATCTGATGTCTTCCATCATCTCATCTCATTCAAGATCCCATTTGCAAACATACTTAGCCCTTCCCCCATTAGCCAAACTTCGTTACCACTCACACATTGTTTTTTTATGTATTCCCTCCGCTCCAGCATTTCCTTGTTAAAACATCATTGAAATGTACGTTGTCACTTTGATGGTGTCTGGAATGTGTGGTTTTAGGGTTGTGCATCAGTGGGAGGCCACAAATTCAAATTAATTATTCATTGTGTTATCTTAGATCAGTGGGCGGAAGGGATTTGATTTACTTGAGATGTGTTTTTGTCAGCTGAAGTAATCCAGGGCCCATTAAACATTGATAAAAATGGGGTTTTGTCCATAATGCTATTAACTTGGCAAACGGCACTCTAGTCAAAGTTGTCCTAGTCTCACAGGCATAAAATGTAGTCCACTTTGCAGCAAATTGTGGCCAGGAACTGCCGTCTGATCAAAATAAGTGACTAAGCAATGTTTGTTTTAGTTTTACACACCTCTCAATTTGTACATATATAATATGCACCTATGAAAAACGTTAAAGAAATTAGCAGAAATTTAAGTTTATACAAAAATTATAATTACCACCTATTTCACAGACATTTGTTCTTCAGCAAAACTGCTGACTGTTTAAACTACTTTTACTTTGACTACAGACTTTGTTTCCAGGCGGACAGGTGCAGCCAGCCAATCAGAGTGCAGTTTCTGCTTATATGTTTGCTAGACCTGTATTGCTCATTGTTCAGTTATAGTACATACACAACCATTCAAAAGTTTGGGGTCAGTACGATTCAGTACTCAGTGCAGTTTTTGAAAGAAGAGTCTTATGCAAAGACCAACACTGCATTTATGTGATCAAAAATACAGTAAAACAGTAACATGGTAAAATATGATCAATGTTTATATGTGAATAAAAGCCTAAATTCAATCTGTTCATCATGTAAAGCAATCACATCTCTTCAGAAAATTTGGACTAAAACCACTCAATTCATATTTTTTTCATGATTCTTAAAAAATGGGAAAAACTGAATTTATTTGAAATAGAAAACTGTGTAATGGGCATGGAAAGGAACAAATAATGTGAGAATATACACAATTACTGTGTTTCAGTCTAGTCCACAGAAGTAACTACACATAGAAACTGTCATGATCTGTTAAGAGACTTAAGTGGAAAAGAACTTAAGTGGCAGTTTGGATCTATTTATCCCCATTACTGGAAGCAGCTAACACACCACTGAATTTCACTGCAATCTCAGAGCAGAAAACCTCCTGGGGAGCCAGTTCCCCTTCTCAACTCATCTCTCCTCCTCTGCCTCTCTCTTATTGCCCTAGATTCCTGTGGGTCTTACCAGAACTGCATACACACTCATTTGAACATGCACATGCATACATATACACGCCTGTGCATGCAGATCTCCAATGAATTTTAAATTACAAATTTATAAATCTAAGCATACACATTCACTAAAAAAAAATCTTAATCTATTAAATTTTTTAAAGGTATTTTTGTCTTGTTTTAAGTATGTTTAAGAATGATGTTTTATTGGAAAACAAAATAAATCCATAAGATAAAACAGATAATTGCTATATATATATTTGCTTTTCAGATAATTTTTTTTTTTCTTAAAAATTCTGTTCACTAATTTATTCATAAACCTTCTTCAATTTTGTTAGATTTATTTGATTATTATTTGCCAGTGGGGTAAAAGTCTTAATATCTTATGCAATTTGCTAAATATAAATCTATCTTGTTTTAAGGATGTTTAGATATTTTTACTGGAAAACAAGACAAAAATACTGATTATTTTTTGTAGTACTCAAATCCATCACAAACTGCATTTAATACACAGTCCCAAATCCATAAGAAACACCCATTTATTTAAGAGTAAAAAAAGCAAAATTACAAATGCAGATGTGCACACTAACAAGTTCCCAAATAATCCAAACTCATTCTTGACCCAATTCATAATGCATCATGTGCGTAGACGGCTACCTGGAGACTTTACTGTATGTCTTCAAACTCCCCTATTCTCCCTGTTCTGTCAAAATATCTGAGTGCATGCAATTATATCTGACAGCTTGTATCCCCTGCTGACTTTCCCCGGGTGGAGAACACTCCCATACTGAGTGCAAATACACTGTAGTTGTTAGGCACGCATGGCCCCCCTGTATCTGTCTGTTTGGCACAGTACTCTAGCTGTCAAAAGAGGCAGTACAAAAGACCTGAGCATGACAAGACTACTTGAGATACATTACTCTCAAGGATATTTTACTAGACCCTTGACTTTTATTTAGTGTGCTTTTAGTAGTTGGGGATATATATATATATATATATATATATATATATATCATCTGGGGATATAACCAGAAGGTTGTTGGTTCAGACCCTTTGAAGAATGATCTTTATGTAAAAAGGCCATTAACACTACAAGCTAGATTCCTGTTTTGTTTAAAAAAACAAACCTTTTTTTGGTTAAAATGTGACTAGGTTTGTTGAATTGTTTCTCTCAGACAGTGTTTGTGTGCACTTTTTTTATAGGTGGGGATGTGTGTGTGTCAGGTCATGACAGTGGGCCGGTGTTTGAGGAGCAGCCATATAGTCTGATTTACCCTGAGGGGATGCCAGAAGGCAAGGTGACCCTGAGCTGCCAGGCTCGCGCCAGCCCTGCTGCTATTTACCGGTACTCAGATCAGATTTTTGTCACTTACACTTTATTGAACAAAACAGGAACTTTACTTACTGTACTTAGGATGACCTATCCTTTAACACAGACATTGTAGAAAGTATTTGTACAAAAATAAAGTATTTTAAAAATTGAAACATCCTTAAAACAAGATACGATTACTTCTGGAAGATAAATACACTACAGTTAAAACATTTGTGGTCTTATGTTCGGCAAGGGTGCATTTATTTGATCAGAAATGCAGCAAAAACAGTGATACTGTGAAATATTATTACAATTTAAAACAACTGTTTTCTGTTTTAATATATTTTAAAATGTAATTTATTCCTGTGATGTTTTCAACATCATTACTTCAGTCTTCAGTGTCACATGATGCTTCAGAAATCATTCTAATGTACTGATTTGCTCCTCAAGAAACAATTCTTATTATTATCAGTGTTCAAAACAGTTGTGCTGCTTAATATTTTTGTTGAAACATGTTTTTCAGGATTCTTTGATGAACAGAAAATTTATTTATTTTAAAAATAGAAATCGTGTGTATTGTAAATGTCTTTACTGTTACTTTTGATCAATTTAATGCATCTTTGCTGAACAAAAGTATAATTTTCTTAAAAAAACAAACAAACACACTTTTGTAATGTAATTCTTTAAGATAATGAGACTTAAGTTTTTTTTTCTCACAAATTTGTTCCTCATTGATTATTTATGCTTACAAAAACAACAACAACAACTATTTGTCACTGGGGTATGAAAAAAAAACTTGATTCAAGATATATTCTCTGAAAAAATGTTTCAATATACAAGTTTGTTTCTCAAGTATTTAAAAAACTCCTTAAAAAAACTATTTTTAAATACATTGTCTGCAACGTTTACTACTTGTTTGCCACTAATAAATAAATGATTGATTATCCACTTTTTGACAATCTCCTGGCTATTGAAGTTAGATCTCGTATGTGATTTCTCACAGGTGGCGTGTGAATGGCACTGAAATAGCATTTGTTGAGGATTCGCAGTACACACAGGTCGCAGGAAACCTTGTGATCAATAATCCTCAGCATGGGCGAGATGGTGGGTCATACCAGTGTCTCGCCATCAACCGCTGTGGCACCATTGTTAGCCGTGTGGCTAACCTCAAATTCGGCTGTGAGTACAACTCAAAAAATTACCGTTGTCCAAGCGTGAAAATTAGGCCTTTCTGGATAAAAGCAGCTAGATGAAATTGCACACTACTGCTGCGGATTATTGTTGTGTTTGTTTTTTTTTGGGTTTTTTTTTTTAGATCTCCATGATTTCCCTCCTGAGAGCAGAAGCCCTCAGACGGTCCATGAGGGTATGGGAACCTTCCTTGCCTGCCAGCCACCAGCTCATTACCCAGGTATGCACACACACACTATCAGTTAGTGAAACATTTCACTCTGCATTTAACCTGATCAGTATATTTATTTCCTCAAATGTTAATATTACATCTTGCATCCATTTGCTACCACCAAGCTTTGTCCTACCGCTGGTTCATCAACGAGTTCCCCAACTTCATCCAGCCAGAGTCGGGCAGATGGTTTGTTTCTCAGGTGACGGGTAATTTATACCTTGCTAATGCTAGAGCCAATGACACGGGCAACTATTTCTGCTTCACCACTATCAATATGGACATCAGCACCAAGAGCATCTTCAGCAAAGCCGTCCAGCTCACTGTTTACCCTGAAGGTTAGTTCAAAGCTCTATTTCCCTCTGAAAATGAAACAAGCTCAGCTACTTGCTGTTATCAAAATTACATTTTATAAAAATACATCTTATATCTTGTTTTTTTCACTTGGTACAGCAAACCCAAGGAAAGCCTCCCCGAATATCCGAGTGCGTTTTCCTGCTGAGACATACGCATTATCAGGACAAACTGCACAGCTGGAATGTTTTGCCTATGGCAAGTAAGTCCCCTTTAGCTCCCCACTTCCCTTCGGAGATCACTGCTACAGTACATCGGTTCAACATAATCCATAACTCAGTCAGCTATAAAAATGGAATGTTTTTGTGATCATCTCGCTCACTCTTTACGTTCCTCCCTTAGTCCCATTCCTAAAATCCGCTGGAGGAAGGTGGATGGGATTTTGCCCCCTAAGGTCGGAGCAAGTGCAGAAGGACCCATCCTAATTATTCCTGAACTGAATTTTGATGACGAGGGCATGTATGAGTGTGAGGTTTACAACTTAGAGGGCCGTGAGACACACCAGGGACGCATCTCTGTGCAAGGTAGGCATGACGTCAGAACTAGATTTTCTAAAAGATTTTCCTCTCATTACCTTTATTAGAATTTTGATGTGACATAAAACGTTGTGTATGACAGTGTTGTTATTGTTCACTAAAACTATTAAAAATGGTTTTCGTTCATTGAAATAAAATAAAATATAAATATTAGATGAAAAACTTAAAGTGGCCCTGAGAACTCTGTGGCATCTCTGCATAGAATTGATGTATAGCTAAGCTTTCTCCTTGCGTAACAGAGATTTGAGTTGCATTTCTTGATGCAGCGGCAGACTGGGTTAAGTGACAATGGTTTTCCAAAGTACTCCAGAGCCCATGTGGTTATTTTTAACATACCAGCGTGACAGTTTCTCATACAATGCCATTTGAGGCCTCAAAGGTCACGCACATTCAACAGAGGTCCTGCCTTGCCCTACACGGACTAAGATTTATTTGGATTCTCTGAATCTCTTAACAATATTATGTATGGAAGATGGTGAAAGACCTAAATTCTTTGCAATCTTGCATTGAGAAACCTGATTTTTGAATTGCTTGACAATTCTCTTATGAAATTTGGCACAAAGTGGTGAGCTATCTTTGCTTGCAAAGACGGAGCCTTTAAAAGTAAAGAATGATCCTTTTATACCCAGACACAATACACTCACCTATCATTACCAATTCACCTGCTAATTACAGACTGTTTCAAAACATAACTTGGATATTCTATAATCTTTTCACTTTTATTGTGCCTCTGTCCCAACTTTTTTGGAGTGTGTTGTAACCATCAAAATCAAAATTTGTTTATATTTACAAAATACAATTAAGTTGCTCTGTGAAAACGCTTTTATCAGTTAAATAAAGGTTCAAAAGACTTAACAAATCACAGATTCTTGATTTTGTTGTATTTTACATTTTTTTCAACAAATGGGGTTGTACTAAAATGAAATGAAACTGAAAACATTAAAGTAATAGCTAAATTAAAATATTAAGAAATACCATAATAGTATGTATAAATAATACTAAAATAATACACTGGTGTTTAAGAAATTAAATGAATACTTCTTTATCTAATAAGTGTATTGATGTGTGTTCTCGCTTTCCAGCCCAGCCTGAGTGGCTTCAGGTCATGAGTGATTCTGAGGTGGAAATCAGTTCAGAGCTACAGTGGAGCTGTGCCGCTGCGGGCAAACCAAGACCCACCATTCGCTGGCTCCGTAACGGACAGCCACTCATCACACAGGTCAGCCATGTACACACACACATGCACACTGTAGCTGGATCGTCATCTGACAGTGTGTGTTATCAGAAATGAACAGGACCTCTAGCTGTCAAGACTCAGACTGATAGATGTTAACTCGTTTTTAGAAAACTCTTCATGTCTTGGAGGCAGTGAGATGTGACAGTGAATAACCTGCTCATTATCTTTTTCACTGTAGGTAGATTGACAAGAGAAATGTTGTGTGGCCCTCTGCTGGCATTAATATGCATGTGCATCATGTCACTTACACAAACATACCTGTGTGCAGGACCGTGTGGAAGTGAATAATGGGCGTCTGAGGATCGGTAACCTTGCCCTGGAGGATTCTGGGATGTATCAATGTGTGGCCGAAAACAAACATGGCACCATTTACTCAAACGCTGAGCTCAGAGTTCAAGGTGAGCACAACTGAATCGCAACATGAAAACAAATTAGAATATTATTTCATAAACATTAACATGTTTGTCTTGTTATCTACCTTAATGCACTTCAGATCCCCTTCTGCCTATCCAGTCATGCCTGAACCCCAGTTATAGTATGATCTGTGTTTAAATCCTCTCTGTGTGGTTACCCATCTCCCTTCCTGCCCCGTCCTGTCGCCCTATTTCAGTCCAGGCTCCGGACTTCAGGTTAAATCCAGTGCGTAAGCTGGTCCCTGCTGCCCGTGGTGGACAGGTTAAAATGGAGTGTAAACCTCGGGCGGCTCCCAAACCCACTCTCTTCTGGAGTCGTGGCACAGAGCTACTGACAAATAGTACTAGGTAATCCAGTAATGAAGTGTTTCAGAAACCTCCTATATGTTTTCAAACTCAAGGTTTGTGAGTTTTTTTTGAAGATGCTTTGAGTACAGTGATCTCAAAAAGACCATATGATGAACTCTGTCCAGGATAACAGTCACTCCAGATGGGATTCTGTGGATCTTCAACATCAGTCGTGCAGATGAGGGGAAGTACACCTGCTTTGCAGAAAACTACCTTGGCAAGGCCAACAGCACAGGACACCTGTCTGTCAGAGGTAACATAACCTGCTTTTTTTGGTTTATCTATTTTAAAGGTCTCAGCTGTTTGGCACTAAATATTAGTGCTAAACAGATAACCTGGCCGTGTGCTGAAGGATTGTGAAGAAGAGCTCAAAGATGTCCTCTCAGACATCTTTAACATCTCTTTGAGCCAGGCTGTTGTCCCTACATGCTTTAAAGCTACCACAATTATACCAGTCCCCAAGAAAGCATCTCCATCTGGCTTCAATGACTACTGTCCTGTTGCACTGACTCCTATTGTCATGAAGTGCTTTGAACGGATAGTCATGCAACACATCAAAACCATCCTACCTCCCTCCTTGGACCCCTTCCAGTTTGCATATCGGGCGAACCAGTCCACTGATGATGCAATTTCTACTGCTCTTCACTTAGCTCTTTCTCACTTGGAAACAAAGGATTCTTATGTGAGAATGCTTTTCATAGACTTCAGTTCCATTTAACACCATTATCCCACAGCAGCTAATACAAAAACTGGACCGACTTGGCCTGAACACCTCCCTGTGCACCTGGCTGTTATATTTTCTTACTGGGAGACCACAGGCAGTTCGGGTTGGCAAAAACACATCCAGCACCATCACAATGAATTCAGGGCCCCCCCAAGGATGTGTTCTTAGCTCCCTGCTTTTCACCTTGCTAACCCATGACTGCACACCAATGTACAGCAATAATCACTTATCACAATAATCACGTTAAATTTGAGGACGACACAACTGTGGTGGGTGTCATCAACAACAATGATGAGACAAACTACAGAAATGAGGTGTGTCAACTGGCCAGGTAACTGCACTATCCACAACCATAAATCCCTGCAGCGCATAGTAAATACAGCAGAAAAGATTGTCGTGCCACACTACCTTCCCTCAAGGATATTTATAATATCCGATTAACCCGGAAAGCAATGAGCATAGTGGGCCAATTCCACCCACCCTTCACATGGCTTCTTTAGTCTTCTGCCATTTGGGAGGAGGTTCCGGAGTCTCCAGGCCCGAACCACTAGACTGAAGAACAGTTTTATTAACCAGGCCGTCAGGAAGTTGAACTCTCTTCCCTCTCTGCCCTCTGCTCCCAGATGCACTGAACTGTAACTTTCCATCCCCTAACATACATGCACACACCTAATCACAAAATGCACTAGTCACTTTATAAATTGGTGCTCTCTCTTTTGCATACTGTTGCACTATTATGTAAACATATTTAAATTCCTATGTAATATGTTTTTTTGTACGTATTGTATTGTATTGTATTGTATTTTATTTTATTTATTTTTCAATCTTGTTTTGTGTTATGTTGGCGATTTATATTGTGGGTCTGAGGGAAACGTAATTTCAATTCTCTGTATGTCTTGAACATATAGTAGAATTGACAAATAAAGATGAATTGAAACTGAATTTAATTGAATTATAACAGCTGTGAATGTGTTTACATCCACAATTTTGCACAGATTACTCTTGGAAATGTGTAATATCACGTAAAAAAGGTGTTATTGCAAGTAAACACCTTTATCATCTGTCTGTCTGCACATTCATTCTGCACATATCTTCTGTTATGTCTCAATATCATGCCTGAGTGCATTTTCAGCTTATTGATCTGCGTCTAAACCTTTAAAACGCTAATTTTAGTAGTCATCAGCATTTTATTGCGGACTCAAATGCGTTCAGTGTATAAAGTTATGTTTTTCACCTTGTTCTGTCAAACAGATGCCACAAAAATCACACTAGCACCCTCTAATGCCGACATCAATCAGGGTGAAAATGTCACTTTGCAATGCCATGCATCACATGACCCTACTATGGACCTCACCTTCACCTGGGCCCTCAATGGAGTTCCCTTGGACCTAGAGGAACCAAATGGACACTATCGGCGCATGGAGGGGGTGAGCACTTGGCATGAAAGAATGTTTAAAAACTAAACTGTAAACTTTTTTTTTTATCTAAAAACAACTTAGAGCTCTTTAATAACTGCATAGCCGCTCTCTGACAACCACCCACAACACTTAGCAGGCAAATACCACTTACACTTTCTTCATAAAATGTGAAAATCTAGTTATGTTCTTAATATTTAAAATTAGCAAGATTAGTAAAACCATCTGAATTTGTATTCCAATAGCAGCAGGCTCCTCTCACACTCTGAGATTAGCTCTAATAGGATTCACTTCAAAGTAAATCCTTCTTAGACATGATACAGTCCATTTTAAAATCCAAATCTGAAGCCTCGACACATTAGGCACGTAATAAGAAAAAAAAAACATAATAAATGCTTTTATGAAGTTAAAGTGGGCTAATACTCCTTTCTAATAAAGTTTACTTTTCTTTTCACTGTCACTCTATACAGAAAGAGACGATCGGTGACCTGGTGATTATGAACGGACAGCTCAGTCATGCTGGCACATACACCTGCACGGCCCAGACGGTGGTGGACAGTGCGGTGGCCTCGGCCAAGCTTGTCGTGAGGGGTGAGGGCTTCCAGCTGGCTGAGCAGTGACAGAGACCTTCTTAAAACTCAGTTTACCAGCCTGTGGCCTTTGGCTGTTTCACTGCCCCATTCTTGTGTTTTACCTCAGCTTGATCGTTTTCGGCCAGGCAGCTCTTGGCATTCAGCCCTGTGAGAATTGATGAAACGTAGAGTCATGAAATATAAATTTAGCAGATCTATATCCTTGAGGTTTGGTTTCCATAAGCCTGTTTGATACAGAGATATATATATATATATATATATATATAAAAGAAGCCCTAACTACAACACTTTAAAATGAATGTATGAAAATCTGTTGTAGATTCTCTGGCAAAGCTGAATGTTTCTCTCTTTATAGGCCCACCAGGACCTCCTGGAGGTTTAGTGGTGACTAGTGTCAACGACACATCGGTTGAGTTGAGATGGAGCCGTGGATATGACAACCACAGTCCCATTGGCAAGTATATCATCCTGGGCCGCTCGTCACAGACTCATGACTGGAAGAGGATGAGGACAGGTGAGGTTACAAGTCTTTAGGTGTCATGCAAACACAACAGCTGCGTAATGTTAGAATTAACATTTTTGCATAATTATTTTTACAAGGATGCTTAAAATCAAGCATATGAATTATGAATACATGTATTCATCAGGGCTTCTCAAACTTTTTTGAACTTTTATTTGTTTATAACACAAAACGCTTCACTGTCCCTCATTTGCATAAAGCATTGCAAATTATATAATCAAATCAGTCTTCCCACACTGTCAATCAACTTTGCAATCTTGCATTCTCAGCATGAACTTTTTAGATTTTGGAATATTTTGTAATATGTATTAAAATGTATTTTAATGGATAATATTTTTATTTTAATTCATGAAACATTTATACTATATTACATTAAACTATAATACTACATATATATATACATTACATACTACTACATATATTACAATAAAACATTAAATTATTACATTAATCTACAATATCTAATAATTTTTTTTTATACTGGGTATTGACACAAATTTCACATTTTGATTAGATTTTGATTCACAAGCTTCAATTCAATTCGATTCTGTTCCGATTTCGATTCAGTTTGATTCGATATTGTTTAATTGGGGTATGTATCAGGTACAGTACATGGCAATATTTTTCAAGGGAAAAAAAAATCTTAACTGATGCTTTACAGGGAACCCAAGTTGGTACATTACTATGATATTAAAAGTTAAAATGAACTGATAGGCTACTTACATTTAAATTACGCGTAAGGAAGTTTTTATAATAATAACATTATAATAATAACTTTTTAATGATATAATTATGTTTCTTCTTGTTTTTTGTAATATAAACATTTAAATAGTGGTTGTCATAAAAACATGACGGATTTATTGAAGAACAGGTTTGATAAAATACTGTGAATATGCAATATAGTGCATATGTTTAACAAAAGGCTACTTTCTAGAGTTAATTTTTCTAGCTAACTATTGAGTTTATGGACATTGAATGGCTAAATGTAAAAGGTAAATGTAACATTCATTCATCTGAAAACAGCATAGACTAAAAGATCAATTCGATACGGATTCATCAAAATGAGAATCGATTAAAATCGTGAAATCAATATTTTTAACCCAGCCCTAGTTTTTGGTACCCTGATATTTTTCCAATTTTTAATCCCGTTTTATTTCAGTCATTATTGCACCCACATCACTTATTTATTTATTTAAACTTTTTATTTATTTAAACTTTTTACAACCCCCTTGGCTATTTCATAAAAGCCATACAGTTTGAGAAATTTATTTGTATTATAGCATACATGATGTCATCCTCAATGTTTGCCTGTCATTGTGTGCTAATGGTTCCTCCAGATCCTGCAAACATAGAGGGAAATGCTGAATCTGCACGTGTAATAGATCTTCGACCCTGGATGGATTATGAGTTCCAGGTCATTGCTAGCAACATCCTGGGAAGTGGAGAACCAAGTATGCCCTCCCAGCCTGTCCGAACCAAACAAGCAGGTCAGAACCATTACAAATTTGTTTGTGCTGAACAAAAATTAAACTGAATTAGAACCAAATTGACATAAAATATTAGTCTGGTTCCACATAAAAATTTGTTTGGTAGATATTAGGGTATTTTTTCCCACTATATAAGCTGGTTATTATTTTGTCTTGCAGCACCGACTGTGGCGCCCAGCGGACTTGGTGGAGGTGGTGGAAACCGTAATGAACTTATTATTACATGGACTGTAAGTGTCATGTTTGCTCTAATTGCATATAAGATTTGCTTTATACCTCAATCTGTATATAGAGTTGCTAACAGATGGTCGATCAATGTGTCTTTATTACTCAACCCTCACCTTCTGTTACATAAAAAACAATTTCCTCTGGTATGAATTACAGCCCATGGTCAGGGAGTATCAGAATGGAGATGGCTTTGGTTATATCCTGGCGTTCAGAAAGCAAGGCATGCCAACATGGACGGTGGTGAGGGTGCCACATGTGGAGTCATCACGATATGTTTACAGCAATGAGAGTCTGTCAGCCTACTGCCCTTTTGAGGTCAGAATCAAGGCCTACAACAAGAAAGGAGAAGGTCCCTTCAGCCAGATTGCAGTAGTACACTCTGCAGAAGAGGGTGAGAAATATTACGAAGGATTATATTTTGTGCAATTTTCATTATATTCTGATTCGACATTGCTTAACCACTAGAGGGCAGAAAATGGAGAAATGTGTCAAAGAAGCATCTAAAAAGGTCATATAATGAGGAAACAAATTTTCCTCTGCCATTTTAGATAAGATAATATATTACACAGTTTGTGCTATGAAAGCATATTAACTTTCAGCACTCAAAATTTCCTCCCAAAAACATTGAAACAAAGCTGTAATAATTTCTTGCCCAGAAGTTCTACAATGTCATACAGATGACGCACAACCACTCACATTTACACATGAATGTTTAGTGTTCCGCCACTGAGGTAGTGAATGTAAGAAACACAAGAATTGATAATAACAGTAAAATGAGAAAATACTCTAAACTGCTCTGTATATACATTCGAAGTTTATTTTAACAAGGTCCCTCATCATTCGTAGAACCATTTGTGTGGCACAATTGAGCCTAGATTATTTTATGCAGGTGTCATAGTGTAATGTTGGCTTTGAAAAGAAGCTGTTAATGACAACATCAAACATGCAACTCACGTGTAAGTGCAGCAATATGCACGTGAAGAGGGAGTTTGCAGAATTCAAATCATCAGAGAGAGGGTGGAAAACGATCTACAACTAAATTATGACTTTTATTTAACATTTTTTTTTTTTTTTTTTTTTACCAGCCTTATAAAATGAATTGAAAAGATTAAATGATAAACAAATGTATGATATTTTCACTTTAATGCCTCATAACTGATCATCTTTATGTTTTTATGTTTTCCTCAGAACCTACCGTGTCCCCACGAAGGATTAACGCCACTGCTCTGACAGCTTTTGAGATTCAGGTGTCCTGGGACCCCATTCAACATCTGAACATTGATGGAGTTCTTCGGGGTTATGAGGTCAGCACAGACCCATTCTTTTAATATCTGTCACATCTCTTTTTGTATTTGTATTTGTATTTGGAATAATAAACATAAATAGCATGATGCATGTTTTGGTGAACATTGTGTATCATTGTTGGCCACCTGAGGTGGCACGTCAGGATATGTGAGCTTTGCCCGTTGAGCAAGCAACTAATAGAGATGCTGTTATCTCATTAGTTCCTTTTTATGAACAGCACTTCTAGATCAGATCAAGGAACATTAAACACATTATTTAGATAAGACGCCTCCTTTTAGATAAAACCATGCTTTGAAATTCACTGGTATCAAAGGGTATTTTTTGCAGTTTATATTTAATTGAATAGGCTAATAACATGACAATAATTTTTCATAATTTTGCATCTTCAGGAGTAAAATATGATTCCATTATTTATGTTATTTTTGAGTACAGAGTTCACTTTCTGTTTTTTTTTTTCCCAGTATGAACAAGTTTCTATTAAGGATTAAGGTTGGGATTTCTCTGGTTACAGATTCGTTATTGGCGGCAACATGAACGTGAGGCAGCTGCGGACCGGGTGAGAACTGCAGGGCTGGAGAACACGGCACGTGTCACGGGTCTGAGGCCTAACACTCTTTATCACATCACCGTATTGGCCTACAACAGCGCAGGCACTGGCCCACCCTCCCCGAGAACTACTGTCATTACCAAGAAACCCCGTAAGACCTCATTTTTGGGCTCAGGGAGCACTGTTACCCTAGTTGAAATGTGATTTACATGGAGTAGAACATGTTACTGGAAACTTCTGGAACAACTTTCCTATCAATCCTCACTCAAACGCTACCTAGCTGGCACATGAAACTTCAGCTTTGAAATGTGATTGAAAGAATGTCAGTTGGTGTTTTAACTTTTACAGCAGTTGGCAGTTTTTACGGCAGTTGGCGGTTAAAGTTTTCTATGCACAGTTTGATTTGACTAGAGTCACGAGACCGGTTACTCTTTCCCAATATCGATCGATTGCTCCAGTCTGCTCCTCTCTGCCTCGCTGCTGAATAGTTTGCGTCTGTAGCTCCGTAGAGCTTTGTTTTGAATCTATTTATCATAATTACTTGTCTATTTTATCATCACCATATATCTGATATTGCCTATCACATTAATCTGACGTCGCTAGCATTTAATCTTTTAATCCAAATTTCTATCACAGCGCGTTAGCATTTCGCTAGCTTGTTAGCTTGCCATCCGGGCCACGAACCGTCCTTTTCTCTCGCGTGCTTCTTTTTCTACGACTCGAGTCCATCAAACAACTGTGGTAAGTCGGATCACTCTACAAACATGGTGAGTCATGTCATCCTCTCCTTTTGTTGTTACTTGCACTGCCTGTCACATGCATAGTATAGCTTTCTGTGTCAGCGATGAGATTTACACGTGATAAATGCAGGGAGATAGTCAGGCTGACAGAGAGAATCTCAGAATTAGAGACACGCATCCAAACTTTAATTGAGGATAGTAAGAATGCAAGGGCTTTAGATACTGTTTTGGATGTGACTAGCTTAGTGAACTCTTTACATTGTTCGGTTCTGGCTGTAGAGCCCGTGCAGCAGGGCAATCGGGTCACCGTGAGGCGGCCTAGCCGCAGAAAACACCACTGTTCCTTTCCGATTAGAACATCAAACAGGTTCTCCCCACTCAGTGACGCACCCACTGAGAATCCTTTTGAAAGTGCCCTAGTAATTGGCGATTCTATTACACGGAACATGAAAATAGAGACACCAGCCACCATAGTCGCATGTTTGCCGGGAGCCAGAGCACCTGAAATTTAAAATTGCTGGCTAATTCTAATCGTAAATTCTCTAAGATTATTATTCACGTCGGCACACGGAGATCACTAAAGTTAACTTTAAAGAGGTGTGTGAACTCGCAAGTACGATGTCAGAAAAAGTAATTTGCTCTGGTCCCCTTCCTGTTCGTCGGAGAGATGAGATAGTTAGCAGATTATCATCACTCAGTGGTGTCCGCAGAATAATAAAGGTTTCATAGACAAGTTTTTGGGGCAGACCTGACCCAACACATAGAAACTCTTTCACCTAGATATTATGACATAGAGACTGTGTCTGTACTCCGAATTAGTAAATACAAAAAACTTCCAAACCCATTTAAGGGTAAAAATAAGGATAAAGCTAGGGTTGCTGAATATTAGATCCCTTTCTTCCAAAGCACTTATTGTAAATGATATTATCACAGACAATAATCTAGATTTGCTGTTTGACAGAAACCTGGCTAAAACCAGACGATTACATTACTTTAAATGAGTCTAGCCCTCAAGGTTACGATTATTGACACAATCTTTGTCAGAAAGGCAAAGGGGGAGGTGTTGCTGTAATTTATAGTAATATCTTCAGTATTATTTAAAAGTCTTTTTAAAATATAATTCCCTCGAAGTGATCGTGCTTATGTAACGTTGTGTAAGTTGACATTTGTGCTGGCTACTGTATACAGGTCACCTGGGCACCATACAGACTTTATCAAAAAATTGCTGATTTTCTATCGGAGTTAGTACTGGCTGTGGATAAAGTCCTTGTTGCTGGTGATTTTAATATCCATGTAGATAATGATAAAGACACATTGAGATTGGCATTTATAGACATTCTAAACTATATTGGAGTTAGACAACACGTGTCAGGACCCACTCATTGTCGTAATCATACTTTAGATCTAATATTGTCACATGGAATCTATTGATTCCGTTGAAATTCTGCAGCAGAGCGATGATCATTATTTAGTCTTGTGTATACTACATTTAGCCAAGGCTGCAAAACCGCCATCCAGCCATAAATATGGTAGAACAATCACTTCTACCACTAAAGATTGCTTTATAAATAATCTTCCTGATCAGTTTCATCGCCTTGGCATACCAGACAGCTTAGAAGACCTCGATGTTGCAACAGAAACTATTGTCTTTTCCAGCACATTAGATGCAGTTGCTCCTCTGTGCTTAAAGAATATTAAGGAAACTAATCCAATGCCGTGGTACAACGAGCACACTTGGGTTCTTAAAAGAGCTGCCAGAAAAATGGAGCGCAGCTGGAAGAAAACAAAACTAGAAGTTTTTCGCATTTCGTGGAGAGAGAGAATGAGTACAGAAAGGCCTTAAAAAATGCTAGATCTACTTATTTTTCAAATTTTTTTGAAGAAAACAAACACAACCCTAGGTATTTATTTGATACAGTGGCTAAATTAACGAGAAATAGAGTTTCAACTTCTGATGTTTCCAAACAGCACAGCAGTAATGACTTTATGAACTTCTTTACTTGCAAGATCGACAATATTAGAGAGAAAATTATAACCATGCAACCGTCTACTACAGTATCGCGTCAGACAGTGCTCTGTAGTGTCCCTGAGGAAAAATTCCATTCATTCATTGCTATAGGAGAGGAAGAATTCTCTAAAATTATTAAGTCATCAAAATCAACAACATGTAAGTTAGACCCTATGCCGACTAAGCTATTGAAAGAGATGCTTCCAGAGGTCATAGATCCTCTTCTTAATATCATTAATTCATCTTTATCACTAGGATACATACCAAAAACTTTTAAGCTGGCTATTATTTAACCTCTTATTAAAAAAACACAATCTGATCCTAGAGAAGTAGTCAATTACAAGCGATCTTGAATCTACCTTTTCTGTCAAAAATACTAGAAAAGGCAGTTTCATCACAACTATGTTCCTTTTTAGAAAGAAATGGTATCTGTGAGGATTTCCAGATTTAGACCGTATCATAGTACTGAGACTGCTCTCATTAGAGTTAGAAATGATTTGCTCTTATCATCCGATCATGGTTGTATCTCTCTATTAGTGTTACTAGATCTCAGTGCTGCTTTTGACACTATCGACCACAATATTCTTTTGAATAGACTTGAAAATTATGTTGGCATTAGTGGAATTGCATTGGCATGGTTCAAATCTTCCTTATCTGACCGTTATCATTTTGTAGTAGTAAACAAAGAGATGTCATATCGATCACAAGTACTAGGTACTCAGTACTAGGACCATTGCTTTTCACTCTATACATGCTACCCTTGGGAGATATCATTAGGAAGCATGGCGTTACTTTTCACTGTTACGCTGATGATACTCAGCTCTATATTTCTACGTGCCTTGACGAAACTTAACAATTCACAAAATTAATAGAATGCATAGCTGACATAAAAAATTGGATGACCAGTAATTTCTTACTACTAAATTCAGAAAAAACAGATTCTAATTTTTGGACCAAAAACTTTTTCACATAATAACCTAGAATACTGTCTAACACTTGATGGCTGCTCTGTTAAGTCTTCGTCGTCAGTTAGGAACCTGTGTGTGCTCTTTGATACCAATCTTTCATTTGAAAGCCATGTTTCTAGCATCTGTAAAACCGCATTCTTCCATCTTAAAAATATATCTAAACTACGACATATGCTCTCAATGACAAATGCGGAACAGTTAGTTCAAACGTTCATGACCTCAAGGCTAGATTACTGTAACTCTCTACTGGGTGGTTGTTCCGCTCGCCTGTTAAACAAACCACAGCTGGTCCAAAACGCAGCAGCAGCAGCAACACTGCATTGGCTCCCTATTAAACATCGTATAGATTTTAAAATCTTGCTACTTACCTACAAAGCTCTAAAAGGTTTAGCTTCCCAGTACCTGAGCGAGCTCTTAATGCATTGTAGTCCTTCACGTGTATTGCAATCTCAGAATTCTGGACAGTTGATAATACCTAGAATATTAAAATCAACTGCAAACGGTAGCTCCTTTTCCTATTTAGCCCCTAAACTTTGGAACAGTCTTCCTATCGCTGTTCAGGAAGCAGACACACTCTGTCAGTTTAAGTCTAGACTAAAAACACATCTGTTTAAACTTGCATACACATAAACCATTATCTACTTCTATAATTCAAATCATGTAAATTGTTAGGCTGCATAGATTAGGTCAGCCGGAACCGGGAACACTTCCCATAACACCTGATGTACTCGCTACATCATAAGAAGAATGGCGTCTATGCTAAAATTAGTCTCTCTCTGTGTATCCCGAGGTTTGCCGCAGCCTGCCAGATCCAGGCCGTATGCAGATGAGATGAAGGACCTGCATCTAGACATGATGATAATGCAGCCCTGATGTTTCAACTAAACTATCCGCTGCAAAGGCCTCCTTCCCTTTCCTTTCCCTATGTATAGATAAAACGTTATCAAAATTATTCCAGTTCGCATAGATCCGCGGACACAACAAATTTTTCTGTATTATGCGGACCAGTAAAGTAATTTGGCAAATATCACTTTTTTAAAAAGACCAAGCTTCTGCGCACATACACACTCAAACACGCAAACCTATAGACTAAACACGTAAATGAACGGCAAGAATGCATTAAAGGTATTTGGTTTTCAGTAGGAAAGGTGTCATTTAAGCAGCCCCTAAAGTAATAATTAACAAGTTTTACAACGGAAGTGATTCAATCAAAAACCAACTTTAGCTCGATAAGAATTTTCCTGTTGTCACTGTGAAGCTACTTTGAAACAATATGTATTGTGAAAAGCGCTATATAAATGAAGATGACTTGACTTAAAAGAATGTTGAAACAACGTTAAAAGAATGTTTAATGCTAAATGTTGTAAATAGGTTAACAAAATACTTAGAAAATTAATGCTGAAGTTAAGGATCTGTACAAAAAATAAGACATCGAAAAAATAAAGACTTGATTCGATTTCCTAAATTTTAAATTCAACAGTGATTTAACCTTGATCCATGACTTTAAATAGCTCATTAATAAAATTCCAGCTGGGTACCCTTTATATCAGAGGGCAGTGGTTGATAAAAATGTTGTTCCAGGAAAAGGCTAGTACCTTAATGGTGGTAAAGTTGAGAGCAGTAAAAGATCTTGTTGCATCACATCACGTTGCCGTGATATTTTGAGTTTTCTTAACTTTTCAATCTGTAAGTTGCCATCTTTACAGTTAACTCAAAACTGCCTCTATTAATTTTCATCCTCCTCCATTGAGAAAATAAAGTGTCACTTGATCTGTTCAAGTAAGTTGACCTACTTCTGTAGATTGCTGTTACTATCCTAGAAATGTAATAAGTTTGGCACTAAAAACTGATAACTAGAACAATCTGTCAATTCCGTAACAGTTCTAATGACACCAACAGTTCTACATGTACTTCACAACTTCCTGTCAATGTCTTTGTCACTGAGAACTGTGTGAAAGCCAGTGTACTTTGTGGACTTACTTTTGCTCATATCTTCATTTCTAGCCCCCAACCGTCCTCCAGGTAATGTCTCATGGAAAGTTGATGGTTCTTGGGTTACTGTGAGGTGGGATCATGTTAAATCCATGGACAATGAGTCTGCTGTTCTGGGTTACAAAGTGAGTGACGCACGGCACCACCGGACACTACAGCTATCTGTTTGTTGTGTACATTTGTGTTGGATCACCTGTCAGCATCTGTATGTAATCAGAATATTTGCTCAGATTCAGTCATTTCAATCAAAAGCAAGATATTATAAGGTATCATTTCATACCTCTGGGGTAAGAATTTAATAAATGGCGTCCTAATATCACGTGAGAAGAGAACATGTGTTGTCTCTTATGGAAAACCAGACCACCAACCCTTAGTGCCTTTTAACAGTGAATAACCATTTAAACCAGTTGTGTATATCTTGTATCTGATCTCCCTGTTGAAAAAAACAGCTTATGCTGGTTAGGTGTGTTTTGAAGCATAGCAGCTGGTTTGAGCAGGTTAATGCTGGTCCTTAGTTGGTCATGAGCTGGTTTAAGCTGGTCAAGTGCTGGTCCTAAGCAACTAGCTCCAGCTCAGGACCAGCTTAAACCAGCTCATGACCAACTAAGGACAATTCAAAACATACCTAACCAGCATATGCTGTTTTTTTCAACAGGTATTGGATTGAGGTCGTCTTTTGTCAAGATTTCTATCAAGAGAACATATACAGATTCCCAGAAACTGATCAGATCTATACCTTAAAAGTCACTACAAGAGTCTGCCAAGTACATACATGTTTTGGTTTATTATTTTAAGTTAAAATTTCCAAAATGTAAACATTTGCATGTTCACTGTTCTGCACAGTTTGGAAAACTCTGGGATATAGTTCATCAAAGTAACTTCTATCAGAAAATAACCTGTAAATCTAACTTTGCTCTTTATTTGGAGATTAATTTCTTGTTATGACTCTTGATATCTGAGGTAGATTTGAGAAGAAACTCAAATTGTCTAACAAAATTCGGGAGGAGCAGGTGCAGATAATTAAACTAATTAGCACAAGTGGAAAGCATTCAGCTAATCGACCAACAACAACAGGTATACGTATATACTGCAGACTTACCTCTGTTTTTGACAGTTTATCAGCATCCCTCCACCACCCCATCTACTCACTTCTAGTTCTATCTATCATTACCACATCGGAGGGAGTACTCTGGGTTCGGGCCAAAATTCCGAGCTCGGAGCCCTCCTCCCGGACAGCACCCAAATACGCATTACTTTACTCTAATATATGTATAATCTAATTATATGTATATGTTAACTCGTGAAACTGTGAAAGACAGAAATGAGAGCCAGTTCAATATGTAAAATGAAAAGTTGAAAGTGTTTACAATACATTTCAGAGCTGTTTATTTATATTTTTTATTAATTTCAGTTCCTTACAGAACTTCTGTAAGCACAATTGCGGAATATATAAAGATCTTTATATAAAGTTGGACATGTAAGTCTATCCAACTTTATCTGCATACATACAGTACACTCGCCTAGGGTGATATATACTATATAGCAAATCTCAACTGCTTTATTGTTTGTATGGTCACAAAATGTTAACTATATTTTTGCCCAGCTGAAGGCATGAAGATATTAAGATATTGTAAACATTAACATCATGATTTTCTCTAAAGCTGCTTTTGAAACCATGTGTATTGTGAAAGAAAGCATTATACAAATAAATTTGACTTGATTTGAAATACTACACTGCTGTCTTGAGAATTTTATTCTCAAAAAAATTGTTGTTTTTGAGTACAAATTGATACTATATTAATTGTGCAGGTCCTTTACAAGCATGAAGGGCAGTCTGCCTTGAAGATACTAGAGAAAAGCAAGACCTCCATCAGACTGCCGTTACCCAAGGACAATGCTTATGTGGTTCTGGAGATCCGCTCTTGGGGAGATGGAGGAGATGGAGCAGCCCATGAGACCATAGTGTCTCGAGACTCAGGTATGTGGTACGAAGAATAGTTAGGAGTACTGGTTTCAGTAAAGGTACTCAAGAACTAGTGTTTAAGTACTAAATATGTGTGTGTTTGATCCACAGGCACTGGAATGATGGTCCAGAAAAGCGCTGGCACTTCAGGACCCCTCTGCACGTCTGTTCTGGTGGTCACTGCACTCGTTCTCATTGGCTCGTTAGGACTGTGATGTTAGCCAATGATGAGGCATTTCTTATTAATATCACAGAGAATGGAGCAGGTTTTCCTCAGAAGGGGCTGGGCTGTGGGTGGTGGGGGTTTTGATGAGGGACGTCATAATGGTTGCGTGGGGTGCAAAGTTTTAGAAATTTTGAGAGGTAGAGGATTCTTTTGTATAAAAAGGCTTTTTTACAAGGATGACTGGTCATTATGGAATACCAAGAGAGTTGTTGTGGAAGACTTTTTGATTGTGTTATAATTTTAGATGCTTGCCTTATGGAAACTCAAACTTGACTGGTGGTCTTGTCAGCATTTGGTTGTAGTTTCTAAAATCCAACAACAGCTCTGACTTGTTGATTTCCTCATAGGTGTAAATACACATAGATGTATTGGTGACATTCCATACTGGATAAAACAAAACCTTTTTTAATACTTTGTTGCTACTTCATGGCAGCATGTGGACTGCAAAATGTTCCAAATGAGTGTTTACCTTTTTTATTTATTCTTTTAATTTTTTGTGACAATGTAATTGGAAGCAAGAGCGGATCATGATTTTTATTAACAGTGTTTTGTATCTGTGTTGAATGATTGTAGCATTCTGCCTTTCCCTCAGTGTTCTAGTTTTTAAAGATGAAAGGTCTCATGAACACAGCGGTACAACCGAAGCTGATTTTTGTGTAGTTGTTAAAGTGGACTTGGCTTGCCAAAGTTATCACTCTGTTATCTCATTCATTATTCTTATTGCCTTTTTTCCTCAAGGCTTACGTAAAAATGACGTCCATGGGCTGTTACTTTCTTTCTTGGCACATTACAAGACACTTGACATTGATCAATACTGAAGATAACATGGACAAACAAGTTAATTATTATCCTATAATATCATCATTTATTATAAGGTATTGTTTTTATCATTGTCTTGGAGGCTGCCACTATGGTGGAATCCTTATCATACTTTAAGTGATAAGGTTCCATTGGGCTTAAGGAATTAGGAAACATATGGCTAACATTAAATGATGTGTGTCCTAGTGAGGGTTCTGGGGTCTGTTTAGAGTGTTTGGAGGCCCCTGACAGTCTGAGGTCCCAGGACACTTGCCTGGCCCATAATCCAGCTCAGCCTTTAAAAAAAACAACATAGACATAGATTTTTTTCTTATTTATGTTAATATTATTATTATTTTTTAATTAATTAAGACTAATCTAAAAATTCTTTCAATACTGTGGCATCAACTAATAAAGTACAAACTGAAATGCACTTTCAGTGTAGCAGGTCAAATCTGACAGTATTTAAAATCATTCCATGTGCATAATTCTACAGTTCTTTAAAGTTGTTGCATCTAATTTCAGTCTGACACCATCTAATTTCAGTCTTACCAGAAATCAAGAAGGTAAAATGTCTGATTTATGCTTGAATTTTGTATATATTTCTTTCTTTTCTCTCCTCTTCATTGCTTTCTATTAGTGCCTGTTCAACAGAGTGATTTTCCTTGTATTATATATTTTTTTCTATTTAATGTATTTAATTTTCTATTTAACACACTGTTTTCATTGAGTTGTTAATGTAAATATTGCCATTTTCTGTGTCTGAAGATAATTTGAGCTCCTTAAAGGGTTAGTTCACCCAAAAATGAAAGTTCTGTCATTATTTACTCACCCTCATGTCGTTCCACACCCGTAAGACCTTCGTTCATCTTTGGAACACAAATTAAGATATTTTTGATAAAATCCAATGGCTCAGTGAGGCCTCCATTGCCAGAAAGATAATTAACACTTTCAAATGCCCAGAAAGCTACTAAAGACATATTTAAAACAGTTCATGTGACTACAGTGGTTCAACCTTAATGTTCTTTAAATATTATTGAATAAAGTCATTATTTTGTTTTTTTTTGGCGCACAAAAAGTATTCTAGTGAAGGGCAATTTCAAAACACTGCTTCATGAAGCTTTTAAGCTTTACGAATCTTTTGTTTCGAATCAGTGGTTCGGAATCAAACAGCCAAAGCCACGCCCCCCCAGTGGTGAACCATTGAAATTTCGAAACACTGAATGACATAAAGCCTCGTTTATTGTTGAATAAAGTCGTTATTTTGTTTTTTTGGCGCACAAAAAGTATTCTCGTTGCTTCATAACATTAAGGTTGAACCACTGTAGTCACATAAACTGTTTTAAATACATCTTTAGTAACTTTCTGGGCATCTGATAGTGTTAATTATCTTGCTGTCAATGGAGGCCTCACTGAGCCATTGGATTTTATCAAAAATATCTTAATTTGTGTTCCGAAGATGAACGAAGGTCTTACGGGTGTGGAACGACATGAGGCTGTGTAATTAATGACAGAATTTTCATTTTGGTATGAACTAACCCTTTAATTTGTTTTTTACAGCTTCTCTAACATCTTCTTTATAATTATATCCAATAATTTCATATTTTGTCCGTGGGATTTTAACTGTAAATTATGATTCATGATCACTCAGTGGAATTTAAAACACTTTTAGCCAAAAGCTGTGACACATAGCAGCATCATCAGTAGCTCTTTAGTGGTTCTAGTCCCAAATTCTAGTAGCAGTCAGGTAAATGTCACACTTTCTGAATGTAGACGCACTCAAAATTCATATTAGGACTATGAAACCAAAACTAGTGTCCTTGCATCTGTTTTGTACTTCTGTTTCAAGTGATTTTTAATTGCATTATGAGTGCACTATGTACAATTCCACGACTTTCTTTTCTCTCATCGTTTCCTTAATTTCTGAAATCACTGCAGTGTTTCACGTTGTGTAGTTTGCCCTCTTGTGTTGAATCAGGGCTTTGTCCCTCACAACTCAACAAACAATGTTACAAAATGGCTGTATGTGAGCTTACATGAGTCGATTGACACACTAGCAGATTCACTCTGAAGGTAACTCAGGTTGTGATGTCAAGTTGTCTCTTCGAACTACCATGTACCCCAGTTGTTGTAAAGGTTGAACCTGTCCACTGTGGACTGAATGTGAATAATGCAGCACTTGTAAATATTCTTCAATAAAAAACATTTTGACTGTATTTGAGGAATCATTCAGTTTTTATTGATTGAGGTAGTGCATGCATGCATACAGATGTACACGGCTGACTAAGATATACCATGTATATGGAATATATAGGGTCATATTAATCATACATAAAGCACAATGCCATTTTTTCACTAATATTAATGTTCTGCCTATTCAGTCTTAATATAAGAAACAAATATGTTCACATCTGAATATTTTTATGTAATGTTACTGTAATTAAAGGGAATACACTTTATATAATACTAATTCTGTCTATTAGCCCATAATAACCTCAAAGATAATACCGCCTTACCGTAATGTACCAGTTATATAACTCGTTATTAATTTTATTGCCCAGTTCTGGTGAAGTAAACACTTATCACCTGTACTTTGGAACTATTAATAATGTATAAATATACATGATCATGAACAGGTTTTCACCAAACTGCCAATTCTCAGTGCAGCTGACACAGGTAAAGAGACCAGCTTTCCTATGTTTCATTCATCTCTTTATAAATAATATTTATATACACACACTATGGCAAAACTTGACATGCTAATGCAATTTGATTTATTTGTTGTGTTTTACAGCTCTGTTTCTGAAGAATACTGGTTTGTACTAAGACCAAAATGGCTAAATTAACTCTTTTAGCAGGTATGTTGCATAAATATTAAAGTTCATTTAATTTTAATTTGATTTGTAAAGATATTTATTTACTATAAATAATATGTTATTTTATTTCTTATGCATAATCATGTTGTCTTTTGCATAGGACTGGGCATCTTGCTTACAGTACAGATTGGTAAGGACCTTTTCACTTTTTCACTACCCCAAATATCTATGTCAAACATATAGCCTATAAATTAATGCATAATCATTCATAATAAATATTCCTGGATGATGAATAGGATGTATTTAGGTTGATTGGGACATTTTTTCCATGTCATCTCAATGACAAAAAGTGTCCCAATCACCCTTATAACAAAAAATATGACTGTGAGATGTTAATAATATCATAATTTCTGATAGTGGCCTCTACAAAGCTGGTGTGCTACATGACCAACTGGTCCCAGTACAGACCTGGCAATGGGAAGTTCATGCCAGACAACATTGATCCGTTCCTCTGCACTCATGTGGTCTATGCTCTGGCAAGCATCACCAACACTCATGAAATCACGACCGTCGAATGGAATGATGAAGTGCTGTACAAGTCACTCAATGACCTGAAAAGAGTGTAAGCAATATACAATATATGCAATAAATTATAAACCATAATTGCACAAATGAATTCATACCCTTTGAGATCCATTTTTGAGACTGCAATTGAACAGTTGAACGATCGATTTCATATTGTTTGAATTTTTTATATATATAGAAATCCTGCACTGAAGACCTTGCTGTCCGTTGGAGGATTGGTCAATGGCGTCAGTCCGTAAGTGGAACACAATATACATCTATGCAAGTCATAAATAATATGACTTAACACTATAATATGAACTAAAATACACAAAATAATAATTATATGAGCAGAATATTTTTTTTTTAATTAATTCCAAATAAAACAATAATTTTAATATTATTTAATAAATTGAAATGTTTTAGTTCTTCAAATATTTTGTACTGTATGTCTCTCTTTGGAATTCAGATACATTGATGTGGTGGCAACTCCAGAGAACCGCAAGGCTTTCATCCATTCAGCAATGTTGTTCCTGCGTCAACATGAATTCGACGGTTTGGACATTGACTGGCAGTCCCCTGGTCACAATGGCAGCCCACCAGATGACAAGGAGAGGTTTACTACATTCATCAAGGTAGGAAGACTAGAATGTCAATATGATCATTTCCATTGATAAAGCATATGACTTTGGGTTTGACCATGTTTCTGTGGTGTGGAATTTCTCAGGAACTGAGAGAAGCTGTTGAAAAGGAGGCCTTAGACACAAAGAAAACTCCTCTGTTGCTCTCAAGCAAAGTGTCTGGCATCAAGTCCACTATTGAAAAAGCTTATGAGATCGCTGAAATTTCAGGGTAAGTTTGGTAGTTTCATCAAGCTACAATAACATCCATCTATGAAAAGTTTTTTACTTTCTCCTTCTTTCTGTCATTACAGTTTGTTGGACTTCTTGAGCATCATGTCGTATGACTACCATGGCCACTGGGACCCCAAGACAGGGCACAACAGCCCACTTTTCCGCAGCTCCATTGACAGTGGAAGCATCCTTCACCACAATATCGTAAGCTCAAAACCAAATGCATAAATGTAAATGTAAATGTAAAACCCATAAATTAAAAATCCATCATATGTAATCTGAGATCTCTTAACACATTTGTTTTTCTATTAATTAGAACTCCTCTGTGGCTTCCTGGATCAGCGGCGGAGCCCATGCTGACAGGCTGCTTCTTGGCTTCCCCACATATGGACGCACATTCTTGCTCTCCACTTCACAAACAGGTCTCGGGGCCCCAGTCAGTGGCCCTGCTGATGCCGGCCCCTTCACACGCGAAGAAGGCTTTTGGTCCTATTATGAGGTTTTAACACGCTACTTTTAACTTTGATCTAAAACAAGTATTTTCAACTGGGTTTACTAAAAAAAAAAAAAATACTTTGTTACTTACTTTAATTGCCACTAAAATCACCACCAGTTTGTAAACTTGATATGTTTTATATTATTTTGTATACAAATGTGACCCTGGACCACAAAACCAGTCTTAAGGGTCAATTTTTTTAAATTGAGATTTATACATCATCTGAAAGCTGAATAACTAAGTTTGTTAGGATAGGATAATATTTGGTTGAGATACAACTATTTGAAAATCTGAAATCTGAGGGTGCAAAATAATCAAAATATTGAGAAAATCGCCTTTAAAGACCTGAAGGCATTTTTAGAGTTTTTTTCTGAGTGACAAACACAAAAGTAAAGACTCTAATAACTTAAGAAATATAGCAAGGAGAGTCAAAAGGTAGGCATCGTTTGATAGAACACTTTTTAAATTTTTAGAAAATATAAATTACATTACAAATGGACATTCTCATGCTGAGAAACTGCTGATAAAAACAAACAAATATATTATTAATGTTTTCGTTGCTAGGTGGCGCCGGCGGGCGGTACACTCCTCCGCACTAAGAGTTGATCAAAATGGTTAAAAAACCGAGTTTCTAATCTTTAAAATGATACCTATTTTGTGTTATTCCACGTTGGAAAATAAGCATGGACGGTTCCGGGAACATTGGATAACACATTGCATCCCAGAAAGACGAGAGACATATTTTTAACCAAATATGTTACATCATTCCGTGAGTAATATCTCGTGATCGCCACAATGGATTATGTTGTTTTTGGGCTCATTTTAATCTGTAAATGATGATGTGTCATGATCTATGATCTGTGCAATTTTCATGAAGTTATGAGCAAATCGCCACATGAAACCGACATTTGTTTACAGTTAGCGCCTGTGCGCTGTTTTTGTTGTAAACTCAATTTGTGCAGACTTGAATCTAATGATCATTAGACAGTGAAAATAACGCAACAGGAGCATGTTGGAGGCATGATCTGAATGTGTAAAGTCCAAGCGGCAACCTCGCCCAGTTTCTCGTGAAGCCAATACGGAAGTGACTTAAACTGTGATTCATCGACTGGCCGCTAGGGACAGGCTGCAAAAGAGAGCAGAATCTCATTGACCCCATGTTAAAATGGCCAAGTTTACAGCAGAAAAAAATCATGTTTACAGCCTGGTTAAAATTGTGGTTTTGGTCTATACTGCTAATTTTGCCCTTCATGACAACTCTGAGGGGGGTGAATTTTTTTTAGAACTCATCCGTTTAAATTATATTAAGCCTTAAAGTTCTGCATAATTAAGGCGTGGTCACTTGAGTGACAGGTAGATTGCCGCTGCTGTCTGTGAGCCGCCATGTCACCTCAGCTAATTCAGCCACTGAATTTGGCATCTCTGCCGTGTTTGTGCTTTTTTTTCGGGATTATTTTATACAATTATAAAATAATATGGCTTGCTGCGTTAATGGTCGAGACTCGAGACAGATGTGCGTCTGTGTACATGTGCACGCATGCGGAAGATATACAGAACACACGTTGTTGAATCGTGGCATTGGCTTAAAGTTTTGTTTGTGAGATTTACTACAATGACAATGGCGGGAGAATATTAAACTCCGACAGCACTGCTTGGATATTATAACTAAAACTGCTCCACTATTATGAAAAATTATATTTTGCATCATTTCTTGAAGAACGACGATAGAGAGCAGATCATTCAGAAGAAATGTGACGCAAACAATGGATAATATATCAATATTTCATGGATTTAACCTTTTGTGGACAAAAGTACTGTTTTGTTGTTGTTGTTGTTTTTCAATGGACACTCATGGACATTTTACCCAAATGCCACACAAGATTCATCTCACGATCGCTATATAAAGGTATGAAGTCCCGTTTGATTTTTCATGTTTTTGCACACCCGACACAAATTAATTAATTACTGATGCTGGACCATCTATCTCGTAATAAAGACACTGTATATTGACAGTGCACCTTTAGAACTTTCTAATGATATAACTTATCTTTATTAATATTTTATTTAGATCTAAGATAGATAGATAGCTCCTTTACCTGCTAACGTGATCACGTCGAGCTAGGCCGGCTGGTTTCAGCAACAAGTCACAATATTATCAAGTCCCGCCTCTTTGCCCATTTTCAGTTTTCCGGGAGTGGCGCTGCTAAGATGGCAGCGGTCTCATTTTCGCTTCAAAAACGCTCTTCAGAAATCTACGGGTGACGTCACGGACACTACGTCCATATTTTTTTTACAGTCTATGGTAAAGTCTCTGATTTTGTATGCAAAAAGAATTATTGTGCTATCTACCTACTTGGTTTCACGTTACTATTGTCTCTTAAAGCGAGACACGCAAACAGGAGTCCTTAGCATTACTTACAAAAATACATTTTTGATATATTTATGGTATAAAATTTACAAAATATCTTCATGGAACATGATCTTTACTTAATATCCTAATGATTTTTGGCATAAATGAAAAATCGATAATTTTGACCCATACAATGTATTGTTGGCTTTTGCTACAAATATACCCATGCAACTTACGACTGGTTTTGTGGTTCAGGGTCACAAATATATCTTTTAAGTGAATAACTACTATCAAGGTCAAATGGTTATTACACAACCGTTAGTTCTGACCTTTTAGTGACTCTTTCTGCAGGTTGCATTGATACACCAGCAGGTGGCGACAAGTGACTATTCAAAATTGTTTGAACTAATGATTCAGTGACTCACTCATCAAGGTGAGTGAGTCATTGAATCATTCATTCCAACAATTTGTTTAAGAACACTAATTCTTTTAGAAACAAAACAAGTGATTTTCTTTGAAGTCGTTGAATCAGTCACTAAACCAATTTGTTCAAAAACACTGATTCTTTCAGGAATACCATTACTTTGTTACTAAGCGACTGTGCTGTGTGTGTGTGTTTTTTTAAACTATTTCCATTGATGTAGCAGAAATAGAAAAAGTTACTAGCAATATGAGTGTTTGCTTTCTAAATGTGGCAGCCAGTAATTTACCACTGAAAACACACTGTGAATGGCACAATCTATGTAAACTTTGACAAAAGATAATGAGTGTTGTTTGGTTCACAGATTTGTCCCATGGAATCAAGTGTCACTATTAACTGGATCGATGAGCAGAAGGTGCCTATGCAGTTCAAGGAAAGGCTTGGGTGGATTTGACAACCTTGAAAGCTTTACAGCTAAGGTAAATCAACTGCTGTTTTCCAGAATTTAAGGCAATGTGATGTTTGGTGAACTTCCAACAAATTTTTCTTAATATTTGCTTTAACAGGTACAATACCTTAACTCCTTAAACTTGGGCGGAGCCTCAGTGTGGTCTTTGGATTTAGATGATTTTGCTGGCCGCTTCTGTTACAATGGAGCTTACCCTCTTGTCAACCATTTGCGCAACTCACTTGGTAAAAACTTTAAACCATAAAGAGTATAACATTTATTCTGTCTTCTGTTATATGTTTTAATGTGATGCTAAATCTCTTTTTAAAGGTTTCGCACCCAAGCCCACCACTACACCACGTCCCACCACGACCGCTGACCCCATCGGCTCTTTCTGTGCTGGTAAACCAGATGGGCTGTACCCCAACCCTGCTGACGAGACCACTTACTTCCATTGTTTCCGTGGAAACACATACCTGCAGAAATGCCAGCCAGGTCTGGTCTTTATTGATGCTTGTAAGTGTTGTGATTGGCCTTGAGCACAAGTTCAGATCTGATCTTCCTGTTCAATAAAGCTGTTCAGGAGTCTCCTATTTTTGTGATGTACCTCTTATTTCAATTATCTAATGCTCATCATTTAAAAAAAAAAAAAAAAATGCCATGGTCATAATTTTACAAGTCATAATGTTCCGTTTAATACAGTATAGTTTTCTCTTGCTGTGCGGCGTCCTCTTTTTGCTATAATTTTCAATAAAAATGATTTATAGCAATCTGACTTATTAACTCTTCTTTAAAGTGATCATCTAAAATAGTGACCTTATGTATGAATAGCTTTATGAAACTGTGAAGTTTCACAAATAAGGATTTTATAGACAGGACAGGTAGGAAGGACAGAAGTACCATCATTCATATTATGTGCACCACCCATCAGGCACATCTTCAACCAGTTTTCTCCAAAAATAATCTTAATTTATAGATGAGAATAGGTTATCACCAGTATTTTAATGCATTATCAATTTGTGTATTGCATTACATACAGTAAAGTAGAGTTTCAGTCTGACTCCCAATGAATATAATGTGCATGTTCTCAGATTTATAAGGTCCCACTGTGCCCTCTGGCATAATTCTGCTTGCTAAAGTTACTTGAAGAGTACAGTTATACAGTTACAAATTAGCCTGCCACATCATAAAGACCCACTGTTCCGATAATGTTACACAACCATAAGGTCTTAGATATTCTTATATTGCAGATGAGCTGATAAAGTATCGGCAGATATCTGGGACATTTGATTTGACACAAGATTAGATACATTTTTCACGTTAAAATGTGGTATACAAACATTTCACATAATGGTCCTTTTTATCATTCCAGTAAATCCTCATGCAGTAGTCTTTGATCATTATTTCAGTGACAAAATAAATAGTTTAATAAAGAATATGCTTTTCATTCATAAATGTATGCATTTAAAGTTATCAATACATTTAGGCTAAAATGTAATGTTAGTGGAATAAATGTATAATTAATCAATTAACCATCATGGTAAACTAACAATGAGCAAATATATTTTTACAGCATTTGTTAATGTTAATTAATAAAACATATTGCTGTTCATGTTAGTTCACAGTGCATTAAGTAATGCTAACAGATACAAAACATATGAGATTGGAGGAAAAATAATAAGTCAATTTCTCCTAAATATTTTGCTTCCAAAAATATTTGCTAGAGAATGTAAAAGCACTGACAAATAAACTTTCCTCCATCTCATATTTTTTCCTACACTCATATTTTTTTTTCCACCACCATGTCCCTTTAGGGGCTTTGTAGTCCTTAGTTCATGTTAACTCATGTGACTAACTAGTGTTAACAAATTAAACCTTATTGTATAGTGCAACCATAATCATATTTAAATATGATAAGTATAATCATATTTAAACTTACACCATTCAAAATTTTGGGGTCAGTATATGTTTTTTTATGTTTAAGTACAATGTAAAAAAAAAAAAAAAAACTGTGATTGTTTTATGGTCGTTTTCTTTTATTTTAAATTATACTCAAAACTCTGTAAAATTACAAACAATTTATGTAAATCAACAACTTGGCTGTTATTTTAAGTATTATGACATTAATGAAAAATTACAGCAATTCACATTATTACAGCAATTCACATATTTTATACAGAAACTGCTGTATTTTTATACAGTATTTTTCTGTTTTCTTAAATTACATACAAATGTATGTAAAATTACAAAAATAATCTGTAACTAAACAGTAACAAAACAGTTAAATGATAAAACGGTCAAATGAATGGCAACCAAAAACCTGTAAAATTAAAGTAAAATATCCAAATTTAAATAAACCGAAAAACATTGTTATTTTACAGGTATTTCCTTTAATTATTATGATCAAATACCTTCACTTTAAAAAAAATCTTTAAAAAAACAGTCAAGCGGCTGCCAAACAAAAAAACGTAATATTAAAGTAAAATATCCTAATTTAAATAAAGTGCAAAAAGAAATTTTCTTTAAATGTTAAAAAACACTGTTATTTTACAGGTATTTTCTGATTTAATTAAACTGTCAGGCAACAACAGAACATTAAACACTAACAGAGCTCTCAAAAAAAAAAGTTTGATGTCACCATTATGGTGGTCGGTGTTTGCTTTTTTTGGACTCTTGACCCTTGACTTTTACATGTTAGTTTTTCTCTGACTGTTGTAACTATGTGTTTTTGATACATGTTTGTTATGGCAACAAATGCAAGAGAAAGTCTAATCACATGATTTGGCTGCATCATCATCTTGAAGTGGCCTGATTCACTGATAACACTTGATGTCAAATCTCTGAGTAACTGTTAATTTCACATGCTTTACTGTATCCTTGTGATATTGTGGCATCAGTATTATGACAACCTGCTATTCTGATTTTTAAGTGATTATACAGAAAATGTTTTGAGGTTTTTTTTTTTAGGTGCACAGAAACATCAAGAATCAACATATGAATCTCAACAATGGTGACAAGCAACAAAGCTTTTTTGTAACTTTCAGAGTTGAATTTTTTTAATTGTCACCATTGTTGAGATTCATACGCTGGATCTGGATGTCTGTGTGCGTCTGCATGAGCTTGTCAAAACATTTTCTGCATAATGACTTCATAAAATTGTTTATAGTATCACAGCACTATTGGAATGTGAAATTAACAACTAATATTACCAGTTGTTGTAAAGGTTGAACCTGTCCACTGTGGACTGAATGTGAATAATGCAGCACTTGTAAATATTCTTCAATAAAAAACATTTTGACTGTATTTGAGGAATCATTCAGTTTTTATTGATTGAGGTAGTGCATGCATGCATACAGATGTACACGGCTGACTAAGATATACCATGTATATGGAATATATAGGGTCATATTAATCATACATAAAGCACAATGCCATTTTTTCACTAATATTAATGTTCTGCCTATTCAGTCTTAATATAAGAAACAAATATGTTCACATCTGAATATTTTTATGTAATGTTACTGTAATTAAAGGGAATACACTTTATATAATACTAATTCTGTCTATTAGCCCATAATAACCTCAAAGATAATACCGCTTACCGTAATGTACCAGTTATATAACTCGTTATTAATTTTATTGCCCAGTTCTGGTGAAGTAAACACTTATCACCTGTACTTTGGAACTATTAATAATGTATAAATATACATGATCATGAACAGGTTTTCACCAAACTGCCAATTCTCAGTGCAGCTGACACAGGTAAAGAGACCAGCTTTCCTATGTTTCATTCATCTCTTTATAAATAATATTTATATACACACACTATGGCAAAACTTGACATGCTAATGCAATTTGATTTATTTGTTGTGTTTTACAGCTCTGTTTCTGAAGAATACTGGTTTGTACTAAGACCAAAATGGCTAAATTAACTCTTTTAGCAGGTATGTTGCATAAATATTAAAGTTCATTTAATTTTAATTTGATTTGTAAAGATATTTATTTACTATAAATAATATGTTATTTTATTTCTTATGCATAATCATGTTGTCTTTTGCATAGGACTGGGCATCTTGCTTACAGTACAGATTGGTAAGGACCTTTTCACTTTTTCACTACCCCAAATATCTATGTCAAACATATAGCCTATAAATTAATGCATAATCATTCATAATAAATATTCCTGGATGATGAATAGGATGTATTTAGGTTGATTGGGACATTTTTTCCATGTCATCTCAATGACAAAAGTGTCCCAATCACCCTTATAACAAAAATATGACTGTGAGATGTTAATAATATCATAATTTCTGATAGTGGCCTCTACAAAGCTGGTGTGCTACATGACCAACTGGTCCCAGTACAGACCTGGCAATGGGAAGTTCATGCCAGACAACATTGATCCGTTCCTCTGCACTCATGTGGTCTATGCTCTGGCAAGCATCACCAACACTCATGAAATCACGACCGTCGAATGGAATGATGAAGTGCTGTACAAGTCACTCAATGACCTGAAAAGAGTGTAAGCAATATACAATATATGCAATAAATTATAAACCATAATTGCACAAATGAATTCATACCCTTTGAGATCCATTTTTGAGACTGCAATTGAACAGTTGAACGATCGATTTCATATTGTTTGAATTTTTTATATATATAGAAATCCTGCACTGAAGACCTTGCTGTCCGTTGGAGGATTGGTCAATGGCGTCAGTCCGTAAGTGGAACACAATATACATCTATGCAAGTCATAAATAATATGACTTAACACTATAATATGAACTAAAATACACAAAATAATAATTATATGAGCAGAATATTTTTTTTAATTAATTCCAAATAAAACAATAATTTTAATATTATTTAATAAATTGAAATGTTTTAGTTCTTCAAATATTTTGTACTGTATGTCTCTCTTTGGAATTCAGATACATTGATGTGGTGGCAACTCCAGAGAACCGCAAGGCTTTCATCCATTCAGCAATGTTGTTCCTGCGTCAACATGAATTCGACGGTTTGGACATTGACTGGCAGTCCCCTGGTCACAATGGCAGCCCACCAGATGACAAGGAGAGGTTTACTACATTCATCAAGGTAGGAAGACTAGAATGTCAATATGATCATTTCCATTGATAAAGCATATGACTTTGGGTTTGACCATGTTTCTGTGGTGTGGAATTTCTCAGGAACTGAGAGAAGCTGTTGAAAAGGAGGCCTTAGACACAAAGAAAACTCCTCTGTTGCTCTCAAGCAAAGTGTCTGGCATCAAGTCCACTATTGAAAAAGCTTATGAGATCGCTGAAATTTCAGGGTAAGTTTGGTAGTTTCATCAAGCTACAATAACATCCATCTATGAAAAGTTTTTTACTTTCTCCTTCTTTCTGTCATTACAGTTTGTTGGACTTCTTGAGCATCATGTCGTATGACTACCATGGCCACTGGGACCCCAAGACAGGGCACAACAGCCCACTTTTCCATAGCTCCATTGACAGTGGAAGCATCCTTCACCACAATATCGTAAGCTCAAAACCAAATGCATAAATGTAAATGTAAATGTAAAACCCATAAATTAAAAATCCATCATATGTAATCTGAGATCTCTTAACACATTTGTTTTTCTATTAATTAGAACTCCTCTGTGGCTTCCTGGATCAGCGGCGGAGCCCATGCTGACAGGCTGCTTCTTGGCTTCCCCACATATGGACGCACATTCTTGCTCTCCACTTCACAAACAGGTCTCGGGGCCCCAGTCAGTGGCCCTGCTGATGCCGGCCCCTTCACACGCGAAGAAGGCTTTTGGTCCTATTATGAGGTTTTAACACGCTACTTTTAACTTTGATCTAAAACAAGTATTTTCAACTGGGTTTACTAAAAAAAAAAATACTTTGTTACTTACTTTAATTGCCACTAAAATCACCACCAGTTTGTAAACTTGATATGTTTTATATTATTTTGTATACAAATGTGACCCTGGACCACAAAACCAGTCTTAAGGGTCAATTTTTTAAATTGAGATTTATACATCATCTGAAAGCTGAATAACTAAGTTTGTTAGGATAGGATAATATTTGGTTGAGATACAACTATTTGAAAATCTGAAATCTGAGGGTGCAAAATAATCAAAATATTGAGAAAATCGCCTTTAAAGACCTGAAGGCATTTTTAGAGTTTTTTTCTGAGTGACAAACACAAAAGTAAAGACTCTAATAACTTAAGAAATATAGCAAGGAGAGTCAAAAGGTAGGCATCGTTTGATAGAACACTTTTAAATTTTTAGAAAATATAAATTACATTACAAATGGACATTCTCATGCTGAGAAACTGCTGATAAAAACAAACAAATATATTATTAATGTTTTCGTTGCTAGGTGGCGCCGGCGGGCGGTACACTCCTCCGCACTAAGAGTTGATCAAAATGGTTAAAAAACCGAGTTTCTAATCTTTAAAATGATACCTATTTTGTGTTATTCCACGTTGGAAAATAAGCATGGACGGTTCCGGGAACATTGGATAACACATTGCATCCCAGAAAGACGAGAGACATATTTTTAACCAAATATGTTACATCATTCCGTGAGTAATATCTCGTGATCGCCACAATGGATTATGTTGTTTTTGGGCTCATTTTAATCTGTAAATGATGATGTGTCATGATCTATGATCTGTGCAATTTTCATGAAGTTATGAGCAAATCGCCACATGAAACCGACATTTGTTTACAGTTAGCGCCTGTGCGCTGTTTTTGTTGTAAACTCAATTTGTGCAGACTTGAATCTAATGATCATTAGACAGTGAAAATAACGCAACAGGAGCATGTTGGAGGCATGATCTGAATGTGTAAAGTCCAAGCGGCAACCTCGCCCAGTTTCTCGTGAAGCCAATACGGAAGTGACTTAAACTGTGATTCATCGACTGGCCGCTAGGGACAGGCTGCAAAAGAGAGCAGAATCTCATTGACCCCCATGTTAAAATGGCCAAGTTTACAGCAGAAAAAAATCATGTTTACAGCCTGGTTAAAATTGTGGTTTTGGTCTATACTGCTAATTTTGCCCTTCATGACAACTCTGAGGGGGGTGAATTTTTTTTAGAACTCATCCGTTTAAATTATATTAAGCCTTAAAGTTCTGCATAATTAAGGGCGTGGTCACTTGAGTGACAGGTAGATTGCCGCTGCTGTCTGTGAGCCGTCATGTCACCTCAGCTAATTCAGCCACTGAATTTGGCATCTCTGCCGTGTTTGTGCTTTTTTTTCGGGATTATTTTATACAATTATAAAATAATATGGCTTGCTGCGTTAATGGTCGAGACTCGAGACAGATGTGCGTCTGTGTACATGTGCACGCATGCGGAAGATATACAGAACACACGTTGTTGAATCGTGGCATTGGCTTAAAGTTTTGTTTGTGAGATTTACTACAATGACAATGGCGGGAGAATATTAAACTCCGACAGCACTGCTTGGATATTATAACTAAAACTGCTCCACTATTATGAAAAATTATATTTTGCATCATTTCTTGAAGAACGACGATAGAGAGCAGATCATTCAGAAGAAATGTGACGCAAACAATGGATAATATATCAATATTTCATGGATTTAACCTTTTGTGGACAAAAAGTACTGTTTTTGTTGTTGTTGTTGTTTTTCAATGGACACTCATGGACATTTTACCCAAATGCCACACAAGATTCATCTCACGATCGCTATATAAAGGTATGAAGTCCCGTTTGATTTTTCATGTTTTTGCACACCCGACACAAATTAATTAATTACTGATGCTGGACCATCTATCTCGTAATAAAGACACTGTATATTGACAGTGCACCTTTAGAACTTTCTAATGATATAACTTATCTTTATTAATATTTTATTTAGATCTAAGATAGATAGATAGCTCCTTTACCTGCTAACGTGATCACGTCGAGCTAGGCCGGCTGGTTTCAGCAACAAGTCACAATATTATCAAGTCCCGCCTCTTTGCCCATTTTCAGTTTTCCGGGAGTGACGCGCTGCTAAGATGGCAGCGGTCTCATTTTCGCTTCAAAAACGCTCTTCAGAAATCTACGGGTGACGTCACGGACACTACGTCCATATTTTTTTTACAGTCTATGGTAAAGTCTCTGATTTTGTATGCAAAAAGAATTATTGTGCTATCTACCTACTTGGTTTCCGTTACTATTGTCTCTTAAAGCGAGACACGCAAACAGGAGTCCTTAGCATTACTTACAAAAATACATTTTTGATATATTTATGGTATAAAATTTACAAAATATCTTCATGGAACATGATCTTTACTTAATATCCTAATGATTTTTGGCATAAATGAAAAATCGATAATTTTGACCCATACAATGTATTGTTGGCTTTTGCTACAAATATACCCATGCAACTTACGACTGGTTTTGTGGTTCAGGGTCACAAATATATCTTTTTAAGTGAATAACTACTATCAAGGTCAAATGGTTATTACACAACCGTTAGTTCTGACCTTTTAGTGACTCTTTCTGCAGGTTGCATTGATACACCAGCAGGTGGCGACAAGTGACTATTCAAAATTGTTTGAACTAATGATTCAGTGACTCACTCATCAAGGTGAGTGAGTCATTGAATCATTCATTCCAACAATTTGTTTAAGAACACTAATTCTTTTAGAAACAAAACAAGTGATTTTCTTTGAAGTCGTTGAATCAGTCACTAAACCAATTTGTTCAAAAACACTGATTCTTTCAGGAATACCATTACTTTGTTACTAAGCGACTGTGCTGTGTGTGTGTGTTTTTTTAAACTATTTCCATTGATGTAGCAGAAATAGAAAAAGTTACTAGCAATATGAGTGTTTGCTTTCTAAATGTGGCAGCCAGTAATTTACCACTGAAAACACACTGTGAATGGCACAATCTATGTAAACTTTGACAAAAGATAATGAGTGTTGTTTGGTTCACAGATTTGTCCCATGGAATCAAGTGTCACTATTAACTGGATCGATGAGCAGAAGGTGCCCTATGCAGTTCAAGGAAAGGCTTGGGTCGGATTTGACAACCTTGAAAGCTTTACAGCTAAGGTAAATCAACTGCTGTTTTCCAGAATTTAAGGCAATGTGATGTTTGGTGAACTTCCAACAAATTTTTCTTAATATTTGCTTTAACAGGTACAATACCTTAACTCCTTAAACTTGGGCGGAGCCTCAGTGTGGTCTTTGGATTTAGATGATTTTGCTGGCCGCTTCTGTTACAATGGAGCTTACCCTCTTGTCAACCATTTGCGCAACTCACTTGGTAAAAACTTTAAACCATAAAGAGTATAACATTTATTCTGTCTTCTGTTATATGTTTTAATGTGATGCTAAATCTCTTTTTAAAGGTTTCGCACCCAAGCCCACCACTACACCACGTCCCACCACGACCGCTGACCCCATCGGCTCTTTCTGTGCTGGTAAACCAGATGGGCTGTACCCCAACCCTGCTGACGAGACCACTTACTTCCATTGTTTCCGTGGAAACACATACCTGCAGAAATGCCAGCCAGGTCTGGTCTTTATTGATGCTTGTAAGTGTTGTGATTGGCCTTGAGCACAAGTTCAGATCTGATCTTCCTGTTCAATAAAGCTGTTCAGGAGTCTCCTATTTTTGTGATGTACCTCTTATTTCAATTATCTAATGCTCATCATTTAAAAAAAAAAAATGCCATGGTCATAATTTTACAAGTCATAATGTTCCGTTTAATACAGTATAGTTTTCTCTTGCTGTGCGGCGTCCTCTTTTTGCTATAATTTTCAATAAAAATGATTTATAGCAATCTGACTTATTAACTCTTCTTTAAAGTGATCATCTAAAATAGTGACCTTATGTATGAATAGCTTTATGAAACTGTGAAGTTTCACAAATAAGGATTTTATAGACAGGACAGGTAGGAAGGACAGAAGTACCATCATTCATATTATGTGCACCACCCATCAGGCACATCTTCAACCAGTTTTCTCCAAAAATAATCTTAATTTATAGATGAGAATAGGTTATCACCAGTATTTTAATGCATTATCAATTTGTGTATTGCATTACATACAGTAAAGTAGAGTTTCAGTCTGACTCCCAATGAATATAATGTGCATGTTCTCAGATTTATAAGGTCCCACTGTGCCCTCTGGCATAATTCTGCTTGCTAAAGTTACTTGAAGAGTACAGTTATACAGTTACAAATTAGCCTGCCACATCATAAAGACCCACTGTTCCGATAATGTTACACAACCATAAGGTCTTAGATATTCTTATATTGCAGATGAGCTGATGAAGTATCGGCAGATATCTGGGACATTTGATTTGACACAAGATTAGATACATTTTTCACGTTAAAATGTGGTATACAAACATTTCACATAATGGTCCTTTTTATCATTCCAGTAAATCCTCATGCAGTAGTCTTTGATCATTATTTCAGTGACAAAATAAATAGTTTAATAAAGAATATGCTTTTCATTCATAAATGTATGCATTTAAAGTTATCAATACATTTAGGCTAAAATGTAATGTTAGTGGAATAAATGTATAATTAATCAATTAACCATCATGGTAAACTAACAATGAGCAAATATATTTTTACAGCATTTGTTAATGTTAATTAATAAAACATATTGCTGTTCATGTTAGTTCACAGTGCATTAAGTAATGCTAACAGATACAAAACATATGAGATTGGAGGAAAAATAATAAGTCAATTTCTCCTAAATATTTTGCTTCCAAAAATATTTGCTAGAGAATGTAAAAGCACTGACAAATAAACTTTCCTCCATCTCATATTTTTTCCTACACTCATATTTTTTTCCACCACCATGTCCCTTTAGGGGCTTTGTAGTCCTTAGTTCATGTTAACTCATGTGACTAACTAGTGTTAACAAATTAAACCTTATTGTATAGTGCAACCATAATCATATTTAAATATGATAAGTATAATCATATTTAAACTTACACCATTCAAAATTTTGGGGTCAGTATATGTTTTTTTATGTTTAAGTACAATGTAAAAAAAAAAAAAAAAACTGTGATTGTTTTATGGTCGTTTTCTTTTATTTTAAATTATACTCAAAACTCTGTAAAATTACAAACAATTTATGTAAATCAACAACTTGGCTGTTATTTTAAGTATTATGACATTAATGAAAAATTACAGCAATTCACATTATTACAGCAATTCACATATTTTATACAGAAACTGCTGTATTTTTTATACAGTATTTTTTCTGTTTTCTTAAATTACATACAAATGTATGTAAAATTACAAAAATAATCTGTAACTAAACAGTAACAAAACAGTTAAATGATAAAACGGTCAAATGAATGGCAACCAAAAAACCTGTAAAATTAAAGTAAAATATCCAAATTTAAATAAACCGAAAAACATTGTTATTTTACAGGTATTTCCTTTAATTATTATGATCAAATACCTTCACTTTAAAAAAAATCTTTAAAAAAACAGTCAAGCGGCTGCCAAACAAAAAAACGTAATATTAAAGTAAAATATCCTAATTTAAATAAAGTGCAAAAAGAAATTTTCTTTAAATGTTAAAAAACACTGTTATTTTACAGGTATTTTCTGATTTAATTAAACTGTCAGGCAACAACAGAACATTAAACACTAACAGAGCTCTCAAAAAAAAAAGTTTGATGTCACCATTATGGTGGTCGGTGTTTGCTTTTTGGACTCTTGACCCTTGACTTTTACATGTTAGTTTTTCTCTGACTGTTGTAACTATGTGTTTTTGATACATGTTTGTTATGGCAACAAATGCAAGAGAAAGTCTAATCACATGATTTGGCTGCATCATCATCTTGAAGTGGCCTGATTCACTGATAACACTTGATGTCAAATCTCTGAGTAACTGTTAATTTCACATGCTTTACTGTATCCTTGTGATATTGTGGCATCAGTATTATGACAACCTGCTATTCTGATTTTTAAGTGATTATACAGAAAATGTTTTGAGGTTTTTTTTTTTAGGTGCACAGAAACATCAAGAATCAACATATGAATCTCAACAATGGTGACAAGCAACAAAGCTTTTTTGTAACTTTCAGAGTTGAATTTTTTTAATTGTCACCATTGTTGAGATTCATACACTGGTTCTGGATGTCTGTGTGCGTCTGCATGAGCTTGTCAAAACATTTTCTGCATAATGACTTCATAAAATTGTTTATAGTATCACAGCACTATTGGAATGTGAAATTAACAACTAATATTAAACATTTTAATTAAAGATCAGACCACTTCATGATGACTACATCATTACTAAAAAGTGACCAACATCATCGGATAGGACTTCGCGGTCGTGGCCTAATGGATAGAGAGTCGGACTCGTAACCCAAAGGTCATGGTTTCGAGTCTCAGGTCCGGCAGGGATTGTCGGAGAGGGGAGTGAATGTCCAGCACTCTCTCCACCCTCAATACCACGACTGAGGTGAGACCCTTGAGCAAGGCACCGTACCCCCAACTGCTCCCCTGGCGCCGCAGCAATGGCTGCCCACTGCTCCGGGTGTGTGTTCACGGTGTGTGTGTGTGTTCACTGCTGTGTGTGTACACTTGGATGGGTTAAATGCAGAGCACAAATTCCTAGTATGGGTCACCATACTTGGCCACAAGTCACTTCACTTCACTTCACTTCACTTTGTTTTGAATAGGCCTCTAGCGGACAGAAATTTTACATACTGCACCTTTAAAGCAGCCAGAGAAATACTAATATTAAAGAGTCAAGGGTCGAGCCCAACTAAAGCGAACACTGACCACCAGAATGGTGACTTCAAACTTTATTTTCAATAAAATATCAACATCTAAACCTCTGTTAATTCTCAGTAAGGACTTCAGTATGAAATAAATAAAGTCTGGATTGTAATAAGTGAAGATGCTGAGATCTTGAGAGATCTGTTAGTGTTTAATGTTGGGATTTAAAGGGTTTCTGTATCATCTGTTTTGTGGGTCACCATTGTGCTGAAGAGTAGATACCTGGTAGTTCAGGGAATACCTGTAAAATAACAGTGTTTTTCTGTAAAAAAAAAAAGTTTAATGAAAATGTCTGTTTTTGCTCTTTATTTAAATTAAAATATTTTACTTTAATTTTACAGATTTTGTTTGGCAGTTGTAGCTGACAGTCATTGACCATTTTTTTATGATTTATTTTTTTACAGTGTATCTTATGCAAACCAAAGTTGCATTTATTTAATCAAAAATACAGTAAAACAGTGTTAACACTTTACAATAAGGTCTCATTTATAGTTAATGCATTAACTAACATGAACTAACAATGAGCAATACATTTGTTACAGTATTTATTCTTCTTTGTTAATGTTAGTAAAGGGATAGTTCACCAAAGAATGAAAATTCTGTCATCATTTTCTCACCCTCAAGTTGTTCCAAACCTGTATGAATTTCTTTCTTCTGCTGAACACAAAAGAATATATTTTGAAGAGTGTCAGTAACCAAACAAGCCCAGGGCCCCATTGACTTTCATAGTATGGAAAAAGATACTATGGAAGTCAATAGGGCCAATTAATTGTTTGGTTACCAAGATTCTTTAAAATATCTTCTTTTATGTTCAGCAGATGAAAGAAACTCATACAGGTTTGGAACAACTTGAGGTTGAGAAAATTATGACAGAATTTTCATTCTTTGCTGAGCTATCCATTTAATAAAAATTCAGCTGTTCATTGTTCATGTTAGTTTACAGTCCATTAATGAATATTAACAAATAAATACAACATTTGATTTTAATAATGTATTAGTAAATGTTTAAGTGAACATTAACTAAGATTAATAAATGCTGTATATTGTTAATTCTTAGATCATGTTAACTAATGAAACATTATTGTAAAGTGTTACCAAAACAGCAGTGTTGTGAAATATTGTTTACTATATTACTACAGCCATTACTCACATGTTTTGCCCTTTAATGTTTTTGTGGAAAGTCTGATACATTTTTTTTTTTTTTTTCTGGATTATTTGATTAAAAAACACTTAATCTCTTTAACTTTTGATCAATTTAGCTGGAGACTTATTATGTCGAAATAAGTTGTTATATTGAAATAACGACTTAATATCTCGAAATAACGAGTTATTATGTTGAAATAATGAGTTATTATATCAAAATAATGAGATATTATGTCGAAATAACGACTTAATATCTCGAAATAATGAGTTATGTTTTCTTTTTCCCCCCACCATGTTATTTAGGGCTTCCATATGAACTGCATGTGTATGTAAGATTTCAAAGTGTGAAATTTAAAATGTAAATAACTTTTTAAAGTATTGATTCCTTTAAACAGGCACAATTTGTTGTTTACAGCATATTTTTGATCTTCCAGAATGTTCTTAATGTTCTTTCTTTCATCTTAATAACATCTTTTACTGATCTTTCACTGATAACATCACATGTGATAAGATATGAGCAATACAACACTGATTTTCTTTTTCAACATCTCCACAGCTTAGCTCTTATTGTAAACCTTTTATGTGTTTATATGTTATATTTATATTTTTAAAAATATAAATATAGTATATAAATACAGTTAATGCACTACTGAATGTGACAAAATGAGGCTGAATCTGACACTGCCAAAGTTTAACAATAAGCACAATTCATATCTGTTATCTGGTTTTGGTTTCCAAAACAGTGAGGGGATATTATACCAATTCTGATGTGATAAGCTTGAAAGCACCACAACCGTTTATTATGTAGTTCTGATAGCACAACAATCTTATATAAGACAATTATCTTTCTAAAGATAAATTTCTTATATAAGCCTATGTGATTAATATTGGCCCCATAAAAGTTTAATCTGCTGCAAACTGCACAGAAAAATTTCATTTATTTCCCAAATAGTTATAGCTATTCAAAATCACAGCTAGCTTTTTTGATTGGTTAGGATAATTACTATTAATAGAAATAATTGATGTCTTATAAATGTATTGTTTCAGAGTTATAAAGTAGTTATTTCCCTATATATTTATTGCACATTGTCATTTCATCTTTTAGGCCTACATATTGCATAATGACTCTGCTATATTTCATTCTTATAGTTAATAAGTAAATACATAATATTGTATCTGGCCTCAGCTGAATTTTCTTTAATATGTACAAGTTAACATATCCCGTGCTAAAACTGTATCCGACATATTTGCACGTTGCATACATTTTATTGCAGCCGTCCCATTTTTTCATCTTATCTATGATTTTAGGCCAAAGGTATTTCAGTTACATATTTTATTGTCATTTCAGTCCATAGTTTACAGGTGATACGATATCTTACACTATCCTAATAAAACATCCCATATGGGCCTAGACAACACCTGATTCCTATAAAAAGCCAGGGGTCCTGAAGTTCCTCTTTACATTTTTCAAGCCTGAGTTACCCCAGGTATGTCAGAATGTCATTCAGCTTAATACCTTTACTTTTGCTATTAGTTTAAATGTCATTTTTAAAACTCTTCTTTGTTACTTACAGAAAAAAAATTGGAATAAAAATGGGGAAGCTTACACTTGTAGCAGGTAATATGTCAAAATAATATACACACTATGTGAGTTTTATTCATGCTTTTAAATTTGTCATTTATATAATATCATTGCATATTCTAGGTTTGGGCTTGGTGCTCTGCCATGTTGGTGAGTAACTGAATATTTATTGCATCATGTAATCATTTCACATTCATTTTAATGAACTATTAATGACTTACAAATTGAAATCAGAAAGACAATTATCACTGTAGGGAGAATCTCAATGCATAAATGTCTTGTCTCTTTGTATATCCATAACCAGCTTTCTCCATGGAAATGGGCTGCTATTTCACCAACTGGTCCCAGTACAGACCTGGAATTGGAAAGTATACACCTGCAAATGTCGACCCTTTCCTTTGTACACACCTTTTCTATGCATTCGCAATGATCAACCATGCCAACGAGCTTATCACATATGAGTGGAACGATGAGACTCTCTACAAGGCTTTCAATGAACTCAAGAACAGGTATGTATTAGTTGAAATATCACGTTTAACACTTTTCAGATGCTGAAATTCTACAATCATTTGCTGTGAGATTGTGAGATTCCAAAAAAGACAAATTCACATCATGAAATTCTCCATTATCCTCACAGAAATCCCACTCTTAAGACTCTTTTGGCTGTTGGTGGATGGAACTTTGGTTCATCACAGTAAGTATTCTGTAAAAATGATGAAGTTTTGTTTTATCATGTGAAATCAGTCAAATGAAATGCAAAAATATTGTTTCTTAAATTCATTTCAGGTTCTCCATCATGGTGTCCAATGCAGCAAACCGTCAAAGGTTCATTCAGTCTTCCATCAAATTCCTGAGAACTTACGGATTTGATGGTATGGACTTGGACTGGGAATACCCTGGATCAAGAGGAAGTCCACCTGAAGACAAACAAAGATTCACACTTCTGTGCAAGGTGGGTCTGATTACAATTCAGTGTCTTTTTAAACAAATATGATGATGAAATTATTTAATCTCTTTTTATGTATATTTATCTATGTTGGTTGCAGGAACTTATTGAGGCCTATGAGGCTGAGGCCAAAGCTACTGGCAAACGCAGACTGATGCTATCTGCTGCTGTAGCAGCTGGTAAAGGCACAATTGAGGCTGGATATGAGATTGCTGAAATTGCCAAGTAAGTATGACAACACTGAATCATGACGTGCAAATTGGCAGAGCACTGAGGTAAAAATATGCAGCGTCATGAGATGTTTTAAACCTCTCCTAATTTTTGTCTCAGGTACTTGGACTTCATCAATGTGATGACTTATGACTTCCATGGAACTTGGGAAAGATTCACAGGACACAACAGCCCCCTGTACCAAGGCTCTAAGGACGAGGGAGAACTGGTCTACTTTAATATCGTAAGAAATGATTAACTGTAACACAAAGAAGGTGAAAACAAAAAAGTAAACTGATTTTTGAATTCCTCCATTTTAAACTGAACTCTCTCCTCTTCTTTCAGGATTACGCTATGCGCCACTGGAGGGACAACGGTGCCCCTGTGGAGAAACTCAGGATGGGTTTCGCAACATACGGTCGCACATTCCGTCTGACATCTGCAGATACTGAAGTTGGAGCCCCAGCTAGTGGACCGGCTTCAGCTGGAACCTACACTCGTGAAGCTGGATTCTGGTCTTACTATGAGGTGGGAGATTTGGAAAAGCCATTTGTGTGAATGGAATATATTCATTCATATTCAAAAGTGTCTTTCGAACAATCTCAACATTTAATACTCTCAATGTCTTTATAGATCTGTGGCTTCCTAGAGGGAACAACAATCCAGTGGATTGATGATCAGAAGGTGCCCTATGCCACAAAGAACAACGAGTGGGTTGGATTTGACATCAAGGAGAGCTATGACACTAAGGTACTTTTGAGTTTTTACTGGAGTTGGATTTCGTTGTCACTATTTGCCAGCAACTGACTAGAAACTCACTCTTTTCCTCTCAATTTATAGGTCCGTTATCTGAAAGACATGAAATTTGGTGGAGCCTTCGTGTGGGCGCTTGATCTGGATGACTTTGCTGGACAGTTCTGTAATCAGGGAAACCATCCTCTCATGGGCCATCTGCGCAATCTTCTGGATATCGGTAGGTATTTTCACAAGTTGACTGTACAAAACATATATATATGGCAATATATATATATAGCAAACACACTCTTGCGATGCTCGCCCCACCCCCGGCGTCTTCTGATTGTTCCACTGTTATAACTGATATTATTGAGCTGAGTTGCATGTCAAGAGGTGAAATTATTTTATTACTATAGATAAATTGTTCTGAATACAAACAATCAATGTAATAACTTTTATCCTGTAGGGTCTGAATTGTGATCAATAGGAATCTTTTTGATTCCTTGAATTTTCCAAAATGTTGGAAAGTTAGAAGCATATTTATTGAAATTTGTGCCTTTTCTAACCAGTCAGACAAGATTGCAATAGCACCTACAAAGTTGTATTTGGATAGGGTTTTGCCACCTGCAGAAGGGTTAAAAATTATAAGCAAAAAAAAATCAAACTTTGACCTAAATGTGACGCAAGAGGGTTCAAGTGGGAGACCCCCAAATCAGTGCTTGGCCCCTAGCTATTGCTAACATACCTTTATTTTATTTTTACTTTTTAAGAAGTGCCTCCTACGCCTCCAACCACCACCCCCAAAACTGGACAAACAACCATAAAAACCACCAGAACTACCACCACCACCACTCATGCTCCAGGACCAGGATTCTGTAACGGGAAGCCAGATGGACTCTATCCTCACCCTGAAGACCCCAACAAATTTTATAACTGTGCAGCAGGCAATACTTACTTGGATAAATGTGGCCCAGGCACCGTGTTTGATGATAGCTGTAAATGCTGTGGCTGGCCTAAACACTAAGGGATCACTAATGTGAAAAAATATCTACGAACAGCGAAACAGGACACTGTTATATGCTTAAGCACACAAATGATCCAAACTAAACATCTATTACTACAACTATGTTATATAAAGGAAATTTGTGTAGACTAAACATAATTCCTTGTGCTGTATCTTTCCATTTGAGTGTATTTTATTAGTGTATAATGCTTGTTTTTGTTCCTTCTTTTTGAATAACTCAATCTGAAAATCTGTTAATATGACTAGTGTGAGTAACAATGCACTTTAAAGAAAAAAATTAAACCTCATATGAATAAACAACATGCAACCACAAAAAGAGATTCTGGTTACATTCATTTTGAATTCAAAACAGAATGGGATCAATAAAAGACATTATTCATGTAGTCTTCCATACTTATCTGTAAAATTTACGGTAAAAAAATGGCAGCCAGAACTTTACCGTAAAAATACGGTAGCAACATTTTAGGTTTTATGGGACAGTACTTAGTTTAGTGTCTATTATACAGTTCAAATCCGTATAATTTAAAGGTTTATATTGTAATAATTACGGTTATGGTAACACACATGAAATGTTAAAAATGCAATAAACATTAATTTACCAACATTAGATGTAACATAAAACCCTAATGTACATAACTGATTAGAAAAAAAAAACTAAGAAGAAACAGAGTCATTTCAACGAAAATACATCAAATATAAAGTGTCACGCAAGGAATTGTGGGAATGTCAATTTACGGTTTTTCACTGTCAATTATACAATGACTTGTTATTTTTCACTTCCAAAAACTGTAAATTTAATGGTATTTTACTGTAAAATTACAATTAAATGTATGGTTAGATCTATTACAATTATTCACAGTATATAGTACGGAAACTTTCTGTAAACCAATTAACTTTTTTTTTCACCATTGCATTTTATTTCACCATAGCATAAGTATATATATTGCAGTAAACACATTACAATAAGGCAATACAAAACCATAGTAAATTTCATAAAGAATGAAGCACAACTCTATAAAATGAAAAAAGAAATAAAGATAATAATAAAAGTAGGGGGAAATAAAGAAATAAATAAAAACTTTTACATCAGGGTTTTCTAATAATTTAAAGTTCTTCCATAAACTAAGTAATCTTCCTCCACTCTTCAATTTTGAAATTATTAAATGGACAAACTTATTTGTTTTAACAATAATCAAAATTTAAACAGTCCAAGCAGAATATCTGCAATTTGGGGCAAGAAATTAAAAAAAAAAAAAAAAATTTAAACTGACAGATCTTCATATAAGAGGATTACAATTACAAATCTTGGTTTATTTATGACTGTTTACAATAATTATCTCTGAGTTTGCCTTTCTGCTGAATAGTTGTATAACATACTGGCAGGTATTATTAGTAATGTTTTGGTGACGTTAACAGTTGGTGTGCTTGATTAAAGTATGTGAAGCCACAGAAGTGTCCATGCTTTGAAGTCAAGTTAATCAAGTGAAATCACGATCTAAAAATGGAACCGCATGAGATATGACTCATTCAATGATTCAGAAGTAAACTTGAGTTACTGCATAGCAGGCCTACTATTCCCTCAGGTCCAGATACATGCCATGTGTTTCTAACAGAGCTGCATTAAAAAAAAAAAAGTAAACTTCAAAAGTTGTTCTGTTTGTGGGTTTCCTCAGGAATTTCCTAGAGTGGCTGTTTTGGATTTATAAGCAAATGAAAGTCTGTGGTAATATTACTTGAAGAGACTTTCACATTATACTTCAATGGACCCTTTTTTACAGACGGTGTGTTATCTACAGTTATTAACATCGTAAATCTAGCAAAGTATTTTATATGTTCATGTTTTGATTAAAAAAATTATGTACATTTATAACTACTTTGTGTTGCATTACATTGCCATTACATCTCAGAAAACTGCTGTGTGGGTGTTTGTATTAACACAACGGCTAAGGGAGTGACAGCAAATTTGACATCTTTCTCTTCTTTGACCACAGTAATCAATCAATGTTTTCCTCTTTTGGAAAGTAATAGAAAGACTATGTTAGTTCACTGAACAGCTCTTTTACAACATAGACAAACAGAACATAAAAATAAAAGAAGCATGAAACATGAAAAGGAACAAAATTAAATCTAAAATTCAACAAACCCAACAACCTCTTACAACTTCCCACCTGTTGATATAGACTGCTGATGTTCATAAATAAAAAGATGCTTCATATCATAAAAAAAGTCATAAACCTACTTTGAAAAATAGGCCGAGTAGTATAGCTGAGTTAATGTAAAGTAATAAGCTCTCTAGTCAGATTAAATTTATTGCCTTTTACATCTTTGGTTTCTGTCCTGTTTACGTGAAACGTGCTATTTAACTGGTATCCACGACTCTTTTGATAATATACCTTGATAATCTGTTGCTTTTATTGACCATACATTCTGCACTTCCCAGCATCAGCTGACCCTATAATAACTGTTGTTAATTTATATTGAATCCTTTTTATGCCATCAATGAGCATGTAGTAAATGAAATCCATCCGCAGCATTTCACCTTTTAGTTCAAAGTAACTTCATGAGTTTATGATCTAATCAAGTTTAATATAAAGCAGAATATGGATGTGCTTAGACTTCTAGTGTAGTCTTAAATATGAAAAAACTGACTAGTGCACAACAAAGTCATTTAACTAGAATAAATTAATTCTCAAAAGCATTGAGCTAAATTATTATTTTACAATTGTTATGTTTAATTTAATTAAATTCATGTTTATTTGTATCTGATATAATGCTATATTGTTTCAAATAAAAGCAGCTTCACAGAAAATGCATGTGTCACTGTGACCAGGAAGTATTCTGTTATCAGTCAGAGATGTTGCGTGTCAAAGTAATGTCCATGACAGTATTATACGATAATAAATAAGGTTATGTGGTTAGAAAATCAAGTATTCAGTTAAGCCAGGGGTGTCCAAACTTGGTCCTGGAGGGTCTTACAGAGTTTATCTCCGACTCAACACACATGCATGGAAGTTTCGGGTGCGTCTTAATCAGCTCCCATAGCTACTGAGGTCGTGAATCAGTATATTCTGTAGGCTACATGAATTTAACCAAATAACGTCCCCCAAACCTTAAAAGAACTCCACATCGTGAACCGTCTCGGAACGTACTGGGAACGTTACTAAACAACGTCCTTAACACCAGTGGGGACATTCTGAGAATGTTCTGGGAACGTAAAATTTCTAGCGGGGTAACCTGGTAAAGTTCCCATGATGTGGAGTTCTTTTAAGAGTTGGGTGATGTTATTTGGTGGACCTTCAGGGAACATTCAGGACATTCTGGGAATGTTTAGGGGACTATTACTATAGGACGTTCTGTTAACTTCTCAAATGTCCTCTTTGTAACATTCTCGCACGACCATAAAATAACCAAAATAGAACATCCCCCTAAACTCATTTCGGGAACGTTATTAAATGACCAACAGAGGACCGTGTGGGAACGTTCTGTTAATGTCCCAAATGTTCTCTTTGTAACATTCTTTTTTGACCATAAAATAACCAAAATGGAACGTCCCCCTAAAGTCATATAAGGAACCTTGAACTGCAGCACTTTCATTACCAAAAGAGGACGTTTTAGGAACATCCCGAATGTTCTGTAAAGGTTCGGAATTTTCGTCACCTTTAGAGAACTTTTAGGGAACGTTGCGCAAGGTCACGAGAACGTCGCCTTCTACGTGGGTATCAAAAGCCATTCAGTGTCAACAGTTTGTTAGTTCGCTAGAGAAATGAACTGTTTTGCTAAATATATGCACTATATTTGCCTATGTATTAATTATATTTTACTTAACCTGTTACTTAATGTAAGGCCTAATAAGGCCCCATAATTTACATGTTTACAATACATCATTTTTTTATTATTATTTGAGTGTTGATGATTATATCTAAAAATAAATAGCAACTGAATTTAATAATTTGGGCTCTGTTGTTAATTGTAACCTTTATAGTAATGTGCAAGTAAGGGCTCCCTAAGTTTACAGCATTAGCAGAGATAGATTTTTTTATCCTTAAGAAAATTAATTGAACACATTTAAAGACCGAGACGCAGCTTGTTCAGTAAAACATTGTTTAATAAAAAAAAAAGAAAGTATTGTTTCGTTTTCTCACCCTGCTGTACCGAACCCGTACCAAACCGTGACTTCAAAACCAAGGTACGTACCGAGCTGTCAGTTTTGTGTACCGTTACACCCCTACTGATTAGCTAATAGTGAACTACCTCATTCAGCTGAGGGTTATTACTTACTAATTCGTTAATCAGAATTTCTTGTTAGTGAATAGCTGTTACGGTTCAGGTGCAGCAGAGAAGATTCTGAATCGGACATCAGTAAATAAAGGTTTATTTAACAAAAGACCAGAACAACTAAACCAAGATAACCAACATAAGAACAGACAAGGAGTGCAGGGAAGTGAGTCCATTATAAAGGGAGTGCTGATGATGTCCAGGTGCAGGTAATCCGTGATTATGGGGAGATGACGAGGAAGTGAGTGCAGGTGTGGAACAGGGAGGATCATGGGAGATGGAGTTCGGGACAGATGGGAACTGTGACAATAGCAGTTATTAAAATATTAAAAGGCTACTGTTTTACTCATTTGTTCCTGTATAGTTATTCATTAATGATGGAACAGTTCTTCACACCGATCGAACAATTAGGAGAGGTTTAAAACATGACACTGCATATTTTCACCTCAGTGCTCTGCCAATTTGCAAATGTCATGACTTAGTGTTCTTATACTTACTTGGCAAAAACCGTAAATTGACATTCCCACAATTCCTTGCGTGACACTTTATATTTGATGTATTTTTGTTGAAATGACTGTTTCTTCTTAGTTTTTCTTAGTTTTTTTTTTTTTCTAATCAGTTATGTACATTAGGGTTTTATGTTACATCTAATATTGTTAAATTAATGTTTATTGCATTTTTAACATTTCATGTGTGGTACCATGATAGTGTTTAGTGTTTCTGTGAATGACACTGTGTGCACCTTCTATATATTAGTATTGTCCTTCTGAGCTGGTGGAAAAGCTGCTTGTGATGAACTTTGATTCATCATGTGACTCTCATCACCACTGTGTTTGGTGGTTGTCAGTGTATTACAAAGGTACAAAACAGATATTAGTACTTTAATAGGCTGATAAATTAGCATTAAATCAGTTAATGAAATATGTTTTTTTACTGCAAATTCGTAGAACCTAAAATGTTGCTACCATATTTTTTACGGTAAATTTCTGGCAACCACAGCAGCCGGGTTTTTTTTTACCGTAAATTTAACGGATTTTTTTTTTTACAGTGTGTAAAATAAACAGTTATGAACCATAATTATTACAATATAAACCTTTAAATTATACGGATTTGAACTGTATAATAGACAGTAAACTAAATACTGTCCCATAAAACCTAAAATGTTGCTACCGTATTTTTACGGTAAAGTTCTGGCTGCCATTTTTTTACCGTAAATTTTACAGATAAGTATGGAAGACTACATGAATAATGTCTTTTATTGATCCCATTCTGTTTTAAATGCAAAATGAATGTAACCAGAATCTCTTTTTGTGGTTGCATGTTGTTTATTCATATGAGGTTTAATTCTTTTCTTTAAAGTGCATTGTTACTCACATTAGTCATATTAACAGATTTTCAGATTGAGTTATTCAAAAAGAAGGAACAACAACAAGCATTATACACTAATAGAATACACTCAAATGGAAAGATACAGCACAAGGAATTATGTTTAGTCTACACAAATTTCCTTTATATAACATAGTTGTAGTAATAGATGTTTAGTTTGGATCATTTGTGTGCTTAAGCATATAACAGTGTCCTGTTTCGCTGTTCGTAGATATTTTTTCACATTAGTGATCCCTTAGTGTTTAGGCCAGCCACAGCATTTACAGCTATCATCAAACACGGTGCCTGGGCCACATTTATCCAAGTAAGTATTGCCTGCTGCACAGTTATAAAATTTGTTGGGGTCTTCAGGGTGAGGATAGAGTCCATCTGGCTTCCCGTTACAGAATCCTGGTCCTGGAGCATGAGTGGTGGTGGTGGTAGTTCTGGTGGTTTTTATGGTTGTTTGTCCAGTTTTGGGGGTGGTGGTTGGGAGCGGAGTAGGCACTTCTTAAAAAGTAAAAATAAAATAAAGGTATGTTAGCAATAGCTAGGGGCCAAGCGCTGATTTGGGGGTCTCCCACTTGAACCCTCTTGCGTCACATTTAGGTCAAAGTTTGATTTTCTTTTGCTTATAATTTTTAACCCTTCTGCAGGTGGCAAAACCCTATCCAAATACAACTTTGTAGGTGCTATTGCAATCTTGTCTGACTGGTTAGAAAAGGCACAAATTTCAATAAATATGCTTCTAACTTTCCAACATTTTGGAAAATTCAAGGAATCAAAAAGATTCCTATTGATCACAATTCAGACCCTACAGGATAAAAGTTATTACATTGATTGTTTGTATTCAGAACAATTTATCTATAGTAATAAAATAATTTCACCTCTTGACATGCAACTCAGCTCAATAATATCAGTTATAACAGTGGAACAATCAGAAGACGCCGGGGGTGGGGCGAGCATCGCAAGAGTGTGTTTGCTATATATATATATATATATATTGCCATATATATATGTTTTGTACAGTCAACTTGTGAAAATACCTACCAATATCCAGAAGATTGCGCAGATGGCCCATGAGAGGATGGTTTCCCTGATTACAGAACTGTCCAGCAAAGTCATCCAGATCAAGCGCCCACACGAAGGCTCCACCAAATTTCATGTCTTTCAGATAACGGACCTATAAATTGAGAGGAAAAGAGTGAGTTTCTAGTCAGTTGCTGGCAAATAGTGACAACGAAATCCAACTCCAGTAAAAACTCAAAAGTACCTTAGTGTCATAGCTCTCCTTGATGTCAAATCCAACCCACTCGTTGTTCTTTGTGGCATAGGGCACCTTCTGATCATTAATCCACTGGATTTTTGTTCCCGCTAGGAAGCCACAGATCTATAAAGACATTGAGAGTATTAAATGTTGAGATTGTTCGAAAGACACTTTTGAATATGAATGAATATATTCCATTCACACAAATGGCTTTTCCAAATCTCCCACCTCATAGTAAGACCAGAATCCAGCCTCACGAGTGTAGGTTCCAGCTGAAGCCGGTCCACTAGCTGGGGCTCCAACTTCAGTATCTGCAGATGTCAGACGGAATGTGCGACCGTATGTTGCGAAACCCATTCTGAGTTTCTCCACAGGGGCACCGTTGTCCCTCCAGTGGCGCATAGCGTAATCCTGAAAGAAGAGGAGAGAGTTCATTTTAAAATGGAGAAATTCAAAAATTAGTTTACTTATTTGTTTTCACCTTCTTTGTGTTACAGTAAATCATTTCTTACGATATTGAAGAAGACCAGGTCTCCGTCGTCCTTTGAGCCTTGGTACAGGGGGCTGTTGTGTCCTGTGAATCTTTCCCAAGTTCCATGGAAGTCATAAGTCATCACATTGATGAAGTCCAGGTACCTGAGACAAAAATTAGGAGAGGTTTAAAACATCTCATGACACTGCATATTTTTACCTCAGTGCTCTGCCAATTTGCACATCATGATTCAGTGTTGTCATACTTACTTGGCAATTTCAGCAATCTCATATCCAGCCTCAATTGTGCCTTTACCAGCTGCTACAGCAGCAGATAACATCAGTCTGCGTTTACCAGTAGCTTTGGCCTCAGCCTCATAGGCCTCAATAAGTTCCTGTGAAGAGAAATAAAAATAAAAATGAAAATAGCTTAAGTTAGGAAAATGCTTTACAATATTTGCTTAAATAGACACTGCATTACAAATGGACCCACCTTGCACAGAAGTGTGAATCTTTGTTTGTCTTCAGGTGGACTTCCTCTTGATCCAGGGTATTCCCAGTCCAAGTCCATACCATCAAATCCGTAAGTTCTCAGGAATTTGATGGAAGACTGAATGAACCTTTGACGGTTTGCTGCATTGGACACCATGATGGAGAACCTGAAATGAATTTTGGATTGCATTTCAGTTGACCAATTTAACTGCTGCTTAAATGTGATAATGATATGACAAACAAAAAAAATACAGAACACTTACTGTGATGAACCAAAGTTCCATCCACCAACAGCCAAAAGAGTCTTAAGAGTAGGATTTCTGTGACGATAATGGAGATATTTTAGGATTCCATAATATATAACAGTATATATTGTTTTTGTTTGTTTGTTTGTTTTGTTAGAGTGTAAACTACAGTGTTAATTTCTTACATTTTTGGTATTTGTTTTGTAAAAAAACGATATCTTACAATCTCACAAAAAAAAAAAAACATTGTAAATTATTCAAGAATTTCAGCTGTTTTCAGTGTTAAACGTGATATTTCAACTAATACATACCTGTTCTTGAGTTCATTGAAAGCCTTGTAGAGAGTCTCATCGTTCCACTCATATGTGATAAGCTCGTTGGCATGGTTGATCATTGCGAATGCATAGAAAAGGTGTGTACAAAGGAAAGGGTCGACATTTGCAGGTGTATACTTTCCAATTCCAGGTCTGTACTGGGACCAGTTGGTGAAATAGCAGCCCATTTCCATGGAGAAAGCTGGTTATGGATATACAAAGAAGCTCTTAGACAAGACATTGCACATGCAATATCTCATCTCTCTTCTCAACATTGCAATCAAATATAAATACTTCATTAAAAAGAAGAGATAAATATAATTATGTGAGCTAATAGATACTCAATGACTCACCAACATGGCAGAGCACTAAGCCCAAACCTAGAATATGCAAAAATATCAGGTAAATGACTAAAACATACTAGTGTATTTTAAATTCCACTTTGCATTGTACATTATTTCTTACCTGCTATAAGTGTAAGCTTCCCCATTTTATTGCCAATTTTCTATAAAAAACAAAGTTCAATTTCCTTAATTACAATAAAGCTAATAGCAGAAATAAATGTTTTTAGCTGAATTCTCAATATAGATATTCCCTGATGGGTACATACCTGGGGTACCTCAAGAAAATGTGAGGACGAATATCAAAACCCTAAGGTTTTTATAGGAGTTGGGTGTTGTCTAGGTCATCCTAATAAGGGATGCTTTATTAGGATGTTGTAAGATATGATATCTCCTGTAAACTATGGACTGAAATGACAAAAACGTGGAAATAAAAAAAACCTTTGTCCTATTCAGCACAATTTGTGTGAAGCTTCATAGATAAGATGTACAATTAGAACTGCTGTGGAAAAATGTGCATGAATGTCAATATGTCTGCTATTTTACAGAGTGAAAAATAAACAAACTTATGTATCGGCTACTTCAGCTTTGATGTCTAATCTATAATGAATATTTGGCCTCTAAATAGAAGGCATCCATGTTGTGTATCAAAGTTTATGGGGTCAAAGTTATGTGCAGAGGTCTTTACAAAGATAATTTATCTAAGATGTTTTGATCAGTTAATCTAATTTGTCTAATTAAAGTGTTGATGAGACCTGTAAAATTTAAAATATTGCATGGTAATGAATGAGACATATGCTCTTGAATGTCTCAAGGTCATCATTTAAATTCATAAATACATGACATAGTTACAAAATCCATATCCTTTTGGAATGTCACTTAAAGCTACACAAATAACAAAATGTCATCAACGAGAGAGTGCAAACAATCTATCTTCTAAACTTCAACATGACTTTATCCAAATACACTTTGATAAACCAAATAATGATTTATATTTGAGAGCTGTCGGGCGGATTTCACTGTATTATCATGTATTATGTAATTGCATTATCAGCTTTCACTTTAACTAGGAATTTGAATATGATGAACGTCATGTAATGCTTTCATTGCATGAATTAAGTGTCTGTAAGCACTTAATAATTTAACCTTATCAATTGATGACAAATAACTTTTTGAACTCTGAAAAGATTTAATGAGCATAATTAACCTTCTGTACCAAGGAGGCAAGGATGACTGATAAAAAGTAACTTGGTGGCACCCTTGATGTGGATAGATAAGATAATGATATTATAACCCTCATCATCAAAGTGGAAAAAACAAAACGTTCTGGAGGATTATTAAAAATTGAAAAACTAGAATACACCACCACAACATAATGCTGCCACCACCATACTTCACAGTAGGTATGGTTTGTTTTGGGTGGTGTTCTGTGTTTGCTTTTCGAAAGAAAGAAGCCTTTCAAGCCCAAACCACACCATACTGTGAAGCATGGTGGTGGCAGCATTATGTTGTGGGGGTGTTTCTCTGCAGTGGATTGAAGGGAAAATGGATGCTGCCAAGTACATCCAAATTCTTGAGGAAAATCTGCATCCCTCTGTTAGACAGCTGAAGATGGGCAGGTCCAACACAACAATGATCCTAAACATACTGGCAAAAGAACATCACAATGGCTTGAAGAGAGCAGTCCATTGCCGCTAACCACGGAATATGATTGAACTTGAGCAATTCAGCAAGGAAGAATGGGCAAATATTCCCCAATCTAGGTGTGCAAAGCTAGTACAGACATATCCAAAAAGATTAATGGCTGTAAATAAAGCAAAAGGTGGCTCTACGAAGTATTAAATCAGGGGACTGATGACGTTTCCAACTCTGTTATTCTAGTTTTTCAATTTTTAATAATCCTCCAGAATGTTTTAAAATGTTATTTTTACCTTGATGATGAGGGTTATAATGTGGACATACAGCTCAAAAAAGTTAGACTTTTAGTTTCTTGGGTGTAATATGACCTGGACAAACCACAGAAACTACTAATGATTGTAATGAGATTATATTTTGGAAAGCCCAAGGGTCCAATTCTGTCTGTTGATAAAGAGTGATGCATCATTCTCTAAATCTGGGCCACAAACAGCTAGCATGAATGTAATTGCAACATTTAGGCTGTCACCCAACACGTTTGTCATCTTGTCATCTGACTTGTTTTAATAGATAGATAGATAGAATTCTTCATTTAATACATAAACGTCCCACTGGTAGGCCTATACTCTACTTTCCCTCTGGTTCTAAAATCTAAATATAACCACCATTAGTGTTTGTCTATACACTGACTACCTACTTCTGTTTTGTTTTGATTCACTACTGCATGATGAAACTATGAGGTCAGAATTCCCCTCTTTTGTGTTGCTTTCTTCTCATGTCAAACTGTCAGCAGCAACACGCCTGATTCAAGAGGATTCAGTGTCGTTTATCTTACAGGCCCGGCTTTGGTTGCACAAAATGCTGCACAAAGAAAGTCTTATATTTCTGATGAAATGTGATGGCACATAGCAATAACACATGTGGTGCTGGAAGAACTACTGAAAAATCATGATCCAAACTTACATCATGATCCTAAAGTACATAAAAACATCTTTCAGCATTGTCAAAATATTGGTGTCAAGGACACCGTTAGCCCAGAGTGTGAGTATTTTTTAAAGCTTAGTTCAAAGGTGTGCTATAAATTAATAGTGCTCATAAATGGCTTAGAGTGGAAACTTGGACACGGAATCAATATTCAGTATGTCATGATTTAAATAGCGGATTTCCTCTTCACTATCCTTATTTTATCTAACTCTCTAATAATAATCTAAGTTAGCTCAGAGCTCAAACTGAGTCTCTGGAGCAAACTCCTCCTTTAAAGAGAAGTGAACTGAGTGGGAATTAGAATAAATATTCTATATATGTTTGAATTCCTTCATTTGTTTTTTTAAGTGTCACTCCAGTCCTCTATATTGGCATCAGCCCATCTGTGTTCACTTACTTGAGTAAAGTGTTTTAGGCCTTAAAGTCTGTGTGAAACCTAAGTTGTGATAGTATTTTCTTTCATATTGTGACATGTCTGAGTGAAACAAGAAAAAATGTAGGGCGGGACTTGATTTTGTCCATCAGGAAGTGATTGGATGGTTGTGGTTTGCTATTGCTGTGATGTCATGTGAGTGACATGTTGTCCCGCCCTCGCGCCAGAAAACACATTATCAGAGAAAAGAAGTCGCTGCAAGAGGGAGGGTGAAGTTATTTTGATTAAAGTTTATGAGGCCACGTGAATTAAAAACATTGATGATGTGCAAGGATAAATCATTTATAATATATACTGCAGTATTCTGTATAAAAAATACGAATTGTCAATCTTGATTTTATGGTGACTTTAATATTTGTGTCTGTATGAAAACCATTAATTTTAAATGAGTACTGGAGCCTGTAATATAAAACATGGTGGATATGATGCTAATAAATAATACAACATGTAAATAATATACTGCAAAAAATAAACCCTTGCATGTATACATTTCTCTTAACATGGCTGTTAAAAATTCATGGGCCATGGGACAAAACAGGAGGCATGGAACAAACCTGAATCTGAAAGTATAAATTGAACCAACATGTGCTACCAATAATCACTGTTTGAGAACAGTACTTGTTATATTAAAATGCACATTGCCATGAATGAAATAAATATTTATATGTCAATACATCTGCATCTTCATAATTAAATATAAATCAAAATAAAGAGGAAGGTATGATGAAATCAGAACATAAAGAATAAACTAAATCAATATCAAACACAAAACATGGTATAAAACATTTTATTAGTCATTAATATTAGTATTATAATGTCCAAGCTAACAGGGAAAGTTATCAGAACTTTGATTAACATTCTAGCAAGGTTCTCTCAAAGTTATAAACAAACGTTCTTCTAGTAATGTTAATAAAATGTTTGTTCAAAGTTATCTGGTGTTTAATAATATTCTCTAAACATTAGCACAAAAACATTATTTATACATCATTTGGATGATTATATACACTTGGTGTCCAAAGTCATTTTTTTCTGCTTTTTTCAAATGGTTATATTTTTACTTATTAATAATTTGGTACTCATTCACAAGATGTTACAGACCATAACAATATAACATTTTCTGTAAAAAGTGTCTTATATATCTGAAAACTGGATGTTTTGAACATTCGGAGAACATTCAGAAATAATGTTTCATAACTTAATATGAACATTAGCGTATATTTCCGAGCTGAGATCCGTCATTCAGTCATTGAGTGCTATCTCAAGTGATTTTGTTCTGAATTTTATCGATGTGCTTATTTTGTCACAGGGTTGACACCTGCATGACTCTTGTCCCTGTCTAGACCCTTGTCTTTGTCTGGACACACCCACCACCAAAAATAAGGCACACTAAAAAGAACAAATGTACCCCTATCTGATTGAACAGTGACCTGATGTAACTGTTTTACACAACACTGGGTGCATACTATCATAAATAATAGCTTGAAGTTATAGATATCTGGCCTCATAGCACCCCTGTATGATCTTACAGAAGCAATGTGTCAGTTCGTCCTACAGCTGTTGAGGATAATGTGATAAATCTTTGTCTATCCACAAGGTAAAATTTCCACAGGCCTGAAACATATCATGTTGGTGATTAAAAATTCTGTGACTTAAGCAACGATACTGCAGTTTAGTTACACTCCTAGAGTTTCTAGTTTCATATTCAAAAATAATAATGGTACACAGCTTGAGGTGAACCTGAAAATAGGTCATTTAGGATCTGTTTTTTCTTTTTTTTAAGATAAGACAACAAGACTATCTGACCAGATAAGATGTGTAGACGATATTTATGGTGTTTGTGTTTAAACGTGAAGAGCTTTAAATATAATAGCACACTTGTATATACAATAAAATCATTTGTAAGATTTATATGCATTAGCATTTTTCTTCAGGTCAATAAAGTGGCTTGAAGTTTTCATTGTATTCTCAAGTGTTTTGAATAGCATTCCATTTCATTCTATTGTGAACAGCCTCAAGGGATGGATACACACACCATTGATTCCACCATGAGAGACACACTAAATCTTCATTTTGTCTGTCAAAGAAAAAAAAAAAAAGTAAATAGTGAAATAAATGAATCTTGATTGGTCTGTTACTATAATTGGGTAAATCTTGATTGGCCAAATCTGACAGAAGTCCTGTGTTTTGTATAGGCCAGAAAAAAAAAAAATCTTAGATGAAGTTAGTGTTATGTTATACATGTGTAGCCCTCCCTGTTTTTCTCCCCACCCCTCACTATACTTCATGCTGAGTTCCACACTCAAAACTAAAGGGACATGTAGCAGCAACAAAATGAACAGGGGAATAACGCAATTAACAGGTATTTTTTGTCTAGTTTTGTATTTGAATATGTTTCTTAATATATTAATCTCATGTAAAAGCATCTACTAATGATCTTATTCCATTATTGTTAGGCCTGAATTTGCTCTTTCAGTTCGGTAAGGTTATTTTCAATCCACTGCATGAATGATTATTCATTCAAATTACATCACCAAAAAATGACTGCTGACATATGTTTGTATCTTTATACTCTTTTTCTCAGTAACCTGTTCAAGACTGGTGTGTTACTTCACAAACTGGTCTCAGTACAGAGCAGGAGCTGCTAGATACCTTCCCGAGAATGTGGACCCGTACTTGTGTACTCATTTGATCTATGCATTTGCCATTATAAACTATGCCAATAACATAGCAGGCAGTGAGTGGAATGATGTGGCCCTTTATTCGACCTTCAATGCACTTAAGAACAAGTACGCATGTTTGTAGCTCAGTGCTATGTGTTTCTAGTCTTGTATTTATATTTGATTTGTCAAATGTTCTGCTGTGTGACAAAGACTTCACATAAAATGTTTGTTTTATTTCTAAAGAAATCCTCAGTTGAAAACCTTGTTGTCTGTCAGAGACCAGGATTCAAGCCAGTAAGTGTTCCTTATGTTTCTGAGTAAAAGTTGCCCTCTACTGGTAACATATCATTTTTATATCTTATAAAAGGTTGTTTTTTTTTTTTTTTTGTTTTTAAATAAAAACATGGCTTATCTACAAAGATCATGATTATTTTGCATTTAATCTGACATTTTTGTAAGCCACATTACCAGTGAAATAAGCAGCCATACATTTTCTTGTTCACACCAGATTCTCCATTATGTTGTCCAACTGGACAAACCGTCAGACATTCATCAAGTCTTCTATAGAATTTCTGAGGAAGTATAACTTTGACGGGCTGGATTTGGACTGGGAACACAAGGGAACTCCAGAGACACGTCCGGAAGATAAGCTGAAATTCACCCTACTGTGCAAGGTTAAAACTAAAATGTTTTCAGATAGGGTTCCAAGAGTTTTCCAATGGATCAGGTCAGAAAGACACCTCATCTTTGTAAAATTTTAGTGGTACATGTCACATAAATACATACCATACAAACATTTGGGGTCCGTAGGCAAAGCGGAATTTTCAGTCTTCAGTGTCACATGATTCTTCAGAAATCATTCTAATATTCTGATTTGGTGCTCAAGAATATTATTATCACAACAGTTGTGCTTAATATTATTGTGGAAACCATAATGCTTTTTTTTTTTTTTTTTCAGAATTAGGCCTATTGGATTATAGAAAGTTTAAAGTAACAGCATTTGTGTTATATAAGCACAAATATTAGCAAATTTATTGAGGTTTATGCTTAAAACAAGAAAAAAAAAAATGCTAAAGGACTAAATAAACCCTTGTTTTAAAAAAAAAAAAAATTGTGAAACTTTAGGAACTTCTGGAAGCATTTCTAGCTGAAGGCATGTCAAACAAAGATGCAAGACTGATTCTAACAGCAACTGTTTCAGCACAGAAAGAAGTTATTGAAAGGAGCTACAATATTCCAGAGATCTCAAAGTAAGAGCAACATGTCATTCCATGTCAATCCTGTCTTATGATAATTTAAAAAAATGGCAGTTTAAAAGTTTAAAATGTGGAAACATTTTTTCTAGGTATTTGGACCTTATTAGTGTCAAGACATTTGATTTTCATACATTTAAAGACGGCATTGTGAGACATCACAGTCCTTTGTACGGTGCCATCCATGATGAGGAAAATATCAACTCAAACACCGTAAGCACAGTGATTGACATTGAGCACTATAATTTAAGCATGGGCTTCAAGACAAGTGAGTAACTTTAATTTGGTACTGTTTGCTTGTTTTCATCTTTCATGCAGGATTTTGCCCTACAATACTGGAGATTCCAAGGAGCTCCTGCCGAGAAGCTGTTGATGGGTTTTGCCACGTATGGACGTTCCTTCATTCTCACCTCCTCTCAGAATGGAGTTGGTGCCCCAGCCAATAACTTTGCTTCTCCTGGACCTTATACACAAGAGATGGGCTTGTGGTCTTACTTTGAAGTAAATGGCATAAACATCGTTTCTGGACAGAAACGTTTGTTTGACATTTTTAAAATGGCTTGCAAATGCTAGTCAGTGATAGTTAAGGAATATTTTCTTTTTTTCAAGATATGTCTTTTCATACATGGTGGCATAGTACAGTGGATAGAAGACCAGAACGTTCCTTTTTCTATTAAAGGCAGTGACTGGGTGGGCTTTGACAATCTGAGGAGCTTTGAGATTAAGGTAAACTCGATTAAGTCACGTAATACTATGTCTAAACTTAAAGATTATTTTACATGACAAATAACAGCTCTGCCTTATTTTGTTAAGATAAAATACTTACAGGAACATAGCTTTGGAGGTGCGTTTGTATGGGCTCTAGACTTGGATGACTTTTCTGGATATTTCTGTGGACAAGGCAATTATCCTTTAGTCAACAATCTAAAGAAATTGTTAATACTTGGTGAGATTTGCTTAAATACATTGCTTTGCCTTTTTTGAATGGTTATGATAAGGATCTGAAATATATTTATTTATTTGCAACAGGAGCAAAAGATGAATTGTATGCTTCCATGGCTACAAGCACCAGCACTTTCAACAACACTTTTGCAACAGGTGGGAAGGGATCTTCACCGCCAACATGTGTGAAGACTCTCAGCTCTCTTCCAGCACTGGGAAGTCAGTTCTGTGCAAATAGATCAGATGGACTTTATCACAGAATGGATTCCCTTAACTCGTTTTATAGCTGTACTGGAGGAATGACAAGTATCACGTGGTGCACCCCTGCCGTTTTAAATAATTCTGGGGCAGCACAACCATCACAGATGATCCTTTTGATTACATTAGGTAGTGCAAGCCTCCTAATGTCGCATTGCCTACTGATTTAATATAAAAACATGGATGGAAAGACAACTCAGCACAAGTTTTAAAATCTCTTTTAGCTTTCTGCAGGATAGGTCACAGCCTACTTATGGATACATGTTGAGCATTTTTGAATAGCTGTGATTGTTACTGTGAAATCTTTTTTAATTGTCTTCAGCAATCGTCGGCATGAAACAGAAGTTGAAATAATCGTTTCTTCCCCATTGTGATGTATATCAGAGTGAAATGGCTTCTTGATCAAGAAAAAATGTAGGGTGGAAAAATTGTGTCTATATTGCTCTCTCATGTGAGTGACAGGTTGTCCCACTTTCACTTTAGTAAACATATCCTCAAAGAAAGAAGAAATGTTGCTGCAAGAGGGAGGGGAAATTATTGTAATTAAAGATTAAGCGAGCACATGAATTTTTTTAAAAAAAGATAATGACTGTGCAAACATAAATCATTTGTAATAAATACTGCAATATATCATTTAAAAAACAAGAATTGTCAATTTCGATCATGGTGACATGCTTTAATTTACATTTGAGCCAATTTAATCAATAGTCAAGCAACTAATTTATCATAGAAAAGTGTCTCACTAACTTTTGTTGGATGTAAAAATTGTTTCTAAAACAAAACTGTTTTTAGCAAATGACCTCTACACATGTAATGTGAAACAAAAGATGTACTATTGCATGGATTTACAGGAAAATATGAAGATCATTATTTAATTTTTCTTATTATTATTGTCATAATTATTATTTTATTGTTGGTGTCATTAAATTATACATTAGTAGGTAAACAACATTGTCTGTGTATTTTATATCTAGTATTCTAATATTAAATATATATATATATATATATTATATCTAATATTCCACATTGTGACTGATCTGTGTGAGTTTAGAGTCAACAAATACAAATAGCAAAATTTTGCTTTTATTCTTTTCATTAGGGTATTTTTACGAAAACAAAAATCCCACAGTATAGTGACTATTCAGGGACTAATTTTTATAATGCTACCTGTTTGTTTTTAATTCTTATGAATAATAAAAGATTTAAAATCATGTATAAGTCACATCCTATCAGTAGTCAACTAAAAGCTGTTCATCATATTTAAAGCATAAGTAAACCTTAAAGGGATAGTTCACCCAAAAATGAAAATTTGATGTTTATCTGCTTACCCCCAGGGCATCCAAGATGTAGGTGACTTTGTTTCTTCATTAGAACACAAATGATGATTTTTAACTCCAACCGTTGCAGTCTGTCAGTCGTATAATGCATGTCAATGGTAACAAAATTTATGAGAGTAAAAAAAACATGCACAGACAAATCCAAATTAAACCCTTCGGCTCGTGACGACACATTGATGTCCTAAGACACGAAACGATCGGTTTGTGCGAGAAACCGAACAGTATTTATATAATTTTTTACCTCTAATAAACCACTATTTCCAACTGCCTTGAGCACGCGCACGGCATCCGGTGCGTGAGGTGTGTACGTGCTCTGGCGTAGTTTATGCAAGCGCCGGAAGTGATTTCTCGTGCGTATACGTCACTCATTGTTTACACAGTGCACAAACATTGTAGGTACGACGGCTAATCAAAATGATACTTACTTGCGCTTATCCGGATTGTTCAAACCGAAAAGATTACGTTCTCTCGCGCAAACTCATTCGGGAGTGGTGACTTTCCACATATTCTCAACTTCTGAGCCTGCTCGCCTGAAGTTATGGTTGATTGCTCTTCAGCTGGATATCAACACACCCATTAACGTACTAAAGTTGTTGAGGGTCTGCAGCGATCATTTTTCCCCTGATGATTTTACATACCCAGGAGAGGATCACGTATGACTTAAACCATCAGCTGTGCCTATGGTTTTTCCACATCCAACTGAGGTATTGTGAACAAGGTCTTTGTATGTTTCCTTTTTATTTGTAAAGCTGCCCTTACGAAAAGTAACAAAATAAAATGAAGTTTTGATGTAATAAAACCATGTTTTTTAGTGGTTTACTTCCATTTGTATAACAACTGTTGTACTACAGGCACCATGTTTAAACTACGCCAGAGCACGTACACACCTCACGCACCGGATGCTCGCTCAAGGCAGTTGGACATAGTGGTTTATTAGAGGTAAAAAATTATATAAATACTGTTCAGTTTCTCGCACAAACCGATCGTTTCGTGTCTTAGGACATCAGTGTGTCGTCACGAGCCGCAGGGTTTAATTTGGATTTGTCTGTGCATGTTTTTTTTTACTCTCATAAATTTTGTTACCATTGACATGCATTATACGACTGACAGACTGCAACGGTTGGAGTTAAAAATCATCATTTGTGTTTTTGTGTGAAGAAACAAAGTCACCTACATCTTGGATGTCCTGGGGGTAAGCAGATAAACATCAAATTTTCATTTTTGGGTGAGCTATCCCTTTAATAATCATTTTACTCACTCTCATTTTTTTCAAATCGTCTAGGTTACATATGTAACCCGGTTCCCTGAGAAAGGGAATGAGACGCTGTTTCATGGTGTTGGCACTATGGGAAAGCTCCGCGTGAACCGGTGTCTGAAGCACGTGTGAACACATGCCAGCTACTGCAGTCAGGTGACGTTGCTTGTGTAATGGATTAATAATAATATATATCATTGAATTATTATATAAATCATATATAAATCATAAAATCATTCTAAGTAATTATCATTAAAGCCAGACAATTTCATTGTTAAAATTTTTTTTACTACATAGTGACCTTTAATTTGGAGGAAGAGAAACTGGGGGAGTGACTTTATTGTGTTGGATGTGTCAGTTCATTTAGCTCATATCCGATTGGCCCGATTTGAGAAAAAGATCTCTGAACCAGAACATAACCTGCCCCGGAGCAGGTTAGCCTTGGAGCTTAAGTTACTATGGTGATGAACACCGCTAAAAGCCAAGTCACTTTCATGGTACCTAAAACCCAGGATTGGTGCAAACTAATCTGAAACTTACCTGGCTAGCCAGCTAATCCAGCTTCATGGTACAGGCCCCAGGTGAAGCAAGATCCGAAGATTGAGAAAACTCTGTAAACAATGATGAAAAAGAGGCAGATGTGGTAGCTTAATTGGGTCTTTATACAAGAAACTATATAGATGCCTTTTAAATTTTAGGATGGGGGGGGTTTCTCACATGAGAATGACCATGTTTGGGAGTCCGTGGCATCTAAAAAAAAATGGTTTATACCGCTTTTATGATACTATGATGATTTTTCGTCTGGCTTAACGGACAGCATTCATTTTCAATTCACCTCTGTGTTCCGCAAAAAAAAAAAAAAAAAAAAAGTCGTTGAGGTTTAGAACAACATGACCGGTGTTTTCCTTTTTGGGTGAACTATCCCTTTAAGGAGTCTGTCCGTCACACTGACGCAAGCACTTTCCTTGCCCGTACAGACTGCCGCCATTTTGTTCGCTTGTGAAGCCGTAAAAGGATTAAGTCCAGTCCAGGAGCGTCGACCACTCTACATGCACCAAACCGATCAAACTTAATTCCAGTCGGTATAAACTGGTAATTGTGAACGCTTTATTTGTGACTGAACATTTTATTTATTGATTTATTTATTTACTTACTTTATTAGTTAAGTGTAGAAGTCGTTCTAAAGTTAACAACATGCTACCTGAAGTTAGCAACATGCTATTCGAAAGCCATAGAATACTGTGTTATTTTCACGTACACAGCTCTTGGACGTAAGATATACAAAATAACGTTACTTGTTCTTTACATGTTGGTTGTCTTAGTGTTTCTCATCTGACAGCCTAGTAAAAGGAGTCAGGCCAAACACAGGACACCAAGGCCTAACACGACGAATGACAAAACTATTTTTTAACCGTGGATTTAAATCAGAATTTACCACCTTGTAATCGAACGATTGAAAAACTGTTCATGGAAACGACCGCGAAATTTCAGTAACTGGAATCACAACGTTTTTCGCTGTTCTTTCGTTTAATTTATTTATGATTTAATTCATTTGATTATTTATCTGTAAAAATGTGGCTTGAATATTTAAGATTCACAAACGCTGATTTTGTTAGATGCACCCTAAATTTACATGTGCGCACACAAAATCGGCGAAATATTAATTCGGATAATACCAATTTTAAAACATGATAAATGTGGTTTAACGTGCTCGAAAATCGACACCAAGAGCCAAAATGTGTTAAGATTGTCAAGTCAATTTCGTATTTAAAGTTGTTTGTATGCATTATCACCTATTATTGTGTTCAATTACATGTTCTATGAATCCAAAAACATGTCTCCCATGAGAATATTTTCCATGTAATATATATATTGTGTCCCTGTCCTTATTCAAATAACCATTTATTCAGCACATGGGGAGTGTTTTTGTCTTCTTTTTTGAAATGTAGGTTATGCAAGATCTTGTCCTTCATTCCAGAGGATAACTGGATTTGGATAATGAATTGGCTTCCCTGAAGATTGCTGCTTTTTTTTTTTTTATCTCACCATAGGTTTTTGTTTTTCCCCTATTGGGCATTTTTTTAAAAGTTCCAGTCAACCCCCCCTTTACAAATTTTCCACCCGGCTTCAGGAGACGTAGAAGATAGCCCTCCTTTTTTTTCAACATCTCCAAGATATCCAGTCCCATCTTTGCCCTTGGCTCTTCTTTTTGACAACATCTAGCTTGAGGATTTTTTTAAACTCCCCCAAACCCCCTCACCACTCAATTATCAACAGTATTGAGAAAAAAAAAAAAAAAAAAAAAAAACGGACGTTTTCCTTCATCTGCCAATTTTAACACAGCAGTCTGATGGGAACAGGTCTCTAAGAGAGGCAAAAGTTGCCCCCTCTCCCCCTGTTCAGTCTTTACTCATCAGTCAAGTATTCCTTCAGGATCCACACAGTGCGGAGCGACCCTTCAAGAAGCGCTTGAGATCACCAGGGAAGGTCTCAGCCACTGCAGGTGAACGAAGTTCTTGCAACGCTTTCTCTCATCACTATTTAAATATCGGCCACCATTTTGCGTCATTCAGGACAGAATGTGAAAGTGAAAATGTGAAAGGATCAACAGGAGCATGAATAGGCTTGTAACACTCTAAATAGGGAGATTCCAGTGGACCCTGTCGCAGGCATCCGGAACGAGATCCCAGCATCACTGAAGAGCTCCTGACCTGGAAGAGTACAAACTTGTGCCAGAATGACCATGCAAGGAGATGACTGCTACTTCTTCTACTATTCCACCTGTACTAAGGTAAAATGAAGTGTTGAGAGACTATTACTGGCTGTTTACACAACACCATTTTCAACTAAAAACACAAACTCAAAGGAAACCTTTACCTTTTTTAGCACATCGTTGTCGTCTAAACTTACCCTTTGTCGAAAAACTGTCACAACTGCTCAGAAATTTCCCTGTTGTTCAAAGTTGTTTTTTTTTTCCCCCCATGTTTCAATTTTGATTATGTAGGTCACCAAATGGGGATAACAACTTAAACAACATTTTTTTTTTTATATAACAACGTTTAATTTGTGTATTATTTGTATATGTAATGTGCTCATATCTTTGTACAGCACTTGCTTTTAGTTTTTAAAGTGCTTCACACAAAATGATAAATTAAAAAGAATAATTAGTTAATTTGAATCTTCACATAAACCCATCAAAAAATTATATATATATATATATATATATATATATGATATAAATGAATTGTAATATATAATATAAATAAGTTATTGTAACTTGTTTTTATTTAAAATATTTATTTTTTAAAAATGATCATAATAAAAAATTAATGTTTTGTCCTGCGATTTGCCTTTTTAGGGTGACAACTGTCCTTTTCGACACTGCGAGGCCGCCATGGGTAGCGAGACGGTGTGCAACCTGTGGCAGGAGCAAAGGTGCTTCCGTAACATCTGCAAGTTTCGCCATATGGAAATAAAGGTTTGTGACCATTTCCAAACCCCCTTTATGTTAAGATCCTTTCATTGTTTCTTAGATATGACCTCAAAAATGATCCATCCTGTTATTACCTTTTATAGAAAAACCGCAAAGAAATCGCATGCTATTGGGAGAACCAGCCAGCTGGCTGCCAGAAACCTCACTGTGCTTTTCATCATGAGAAGCCACGCATTATTGATGGGAATTATTTTGCCCCAGACAAAGGTATGTGGTTGTCTGTACAGTTTTTTTTTAATAATATATTCATAGACAATCTAAACTGTTCAAATAAATAAACTGGCCTTTTTATCACTTTTACAGGGCAAGTAGTGCGAAAGGAGAAAGAAGAGATCCCACACGAGGACCAAGTCAACCAAGTCCCTGCGCCCACTGCAAACCCCACTAATCCACAGCTTAGAGGGGTCATTAGAACTGAGACCCAGGAGAATGTCCCCAGCCCTACCCATCCACCAGTGGTCATCAACCCTGTGGATGATGATGATGAGGATGGTAAGCCCACATTCCTGTGACGTGTCATTTTAAAGAAGTACATTTGAATTCAAAATGATGAATATAATTGAAATAAAACATGTAAAAGTAAAAACATGAAAAATCTTTTTCATTTACCCCAGTTTGGCTTTCCTTTTTCCCATCTCTATATAGAATGCAGATAGGCCTATATTATATAATATCTATATTATAGAATAGACCAGGGTTTCAAAAATCAGTACACCCTTCCAACATCACAACTCATGTGTCATGTAGAAATTCTAGTTTCCCACTTGTAAATATGACTCTGCTCTGTTCAGAACTCATAATTATATTTCTGACTTCGCTTAAAAGACACTTTAGTTCCAACCCTTAATTAATCTTTGATTAGCTGGTTCAGGTGTGTTTAATTAGGGTCAGGCTATGGTCTACAGGTGGCCCTTTAAGAATAGAGTTTGGCATCTCTGGTCTAGATATACTTACTGTTTTTTACTTACTGTCTCATTATTTGCAGATCAGTTCTCAGAGGAAGGAGATGAATCTCTTGGAGGCTCACCCCGGAAACTGATCACAAATAAAAGTAAAAACTGTTTCCATGTTTTCTAGATATTTTCTATTACGTATTGAGAGCTTTATTTAATCATTGGTTTGTCATGCAGATGATCCGCTGAACTTTGGTATCCAGACGCTGGAGGAGATCAGATTGAGGAAAGCACTTATGGCCAATCTAAAGAGAGCTGGTAAATAAATTCTCGAATCTATTGCTTTCCAGTAATCTGTTGTTTAGACATCTGAACTTAATTTTCACTTTTTGTTTGTTCGCAGGGCAGTCCACCATGCAGAGCTCTGACCAAAACAATGCAACTGCTATTGAAAAGGAAAACATTCAGTCTCTCTCACGTCTGGAAGTTAATAATGCCAGGAATGGTAAGCAGTTCAAGAGTTTGAACTTTAGTTTTCATAGTATCAAACCATTTGTTCATATTAACCTGTTTAAAATCTGTGTTGCAGATTTGTCTAGTAATGAAATTGGAAAAAGAAAAATTACAGACAGACTTGGGAAAAGAATTTTGAAAAGAGGTATGTTTGACAACTGTTTGCTTGATATTGTAATCCATTTATGTATCTGTTTTACATACTTATGCCAAAAACTGACAGAAGATGTTGTCATTTGATTTAAGATGGTCCTGTGGAAGAAGAGCTACCTTTGAAGCGAAGCCTTGCTGAACGTCTCGGTGCAACTGTTGAATCCTCCACAGATGTGCTACCACAGAAAGGTACGAGACTTGTTTATTGTGCCAGCTGTGGCTGTAGAGAGATTTTGTATCTTTTTCACACTTTATTTACGTTATTAACTCTTTTCAGCTCAGAAAACAGTGCGAGAAAGACTTGGATTGACCGCCGACCTGCCTAGCACCAACAGTGAGCCAAAATCATCCGGAGACATCCGTATAAAAACCCTTGAGGAGATTCGGCAAGAGAAGGCATCCAGAAACCTCAATGCAAGCAAAGTTGTGTGTGTTGTGAAAGAAGTACCGAACAAGGAGCCGAGCCCTCCCAAGAAAAGTGTCAAAACTGCTGGCGGACCACAAGTTAAGACTTTCTCTGAAATCCTTCACGAAAAGAGAAAAATGCAGGAGAAAAAAGTCCAGGAAGTGAACACAACTGTCAAAACTCCAGAAGGGAGTGAAGGACCTTCCTCTGCAGGAGCTGCACTCAAGGCCCCTGTGGCAGCTGGGGAGGTACGTGTTAAAACCCTGGAGGAAATACGCAGGGAGAAGGCTGCAAGGATGCAAGCGCAACTTCAAGAGAGTGCAGATGACAAGACCCCAACCTCTAGTGAAGCAGAGTCAAGTGGACCTCCAAAGAGGCGCATTCTGCGTATTAATAAAAGCTCACGTAAGTCAGACGCATTCATACATTTTTATTGCTTGAAATGGTGTTTGTTTCAAGGAAATAATTTTTAAAAATGTGGCAAACAGCCAAGGAAGTGTTCACATTTTTTTTTTCAACTGTTTTTTTTTTTTTTTATTTATTTTTTTTTTTTTAGCAGCTGCAAACACTGTAGATCAGACAAAACCAGACACGTCTGAAAAGAAACTGGAACCTGCTACAGAGGTAAGACACAATTCAGACCCAAGACAACAAGCCCAAGAGGATATTGTTGTTTCCTAACTATATATAATTTCCTCTGTTTAACTTGCAGACAAATGGAAAAGGCGAACCCTCTGGTGAGACTGTTAAAGTGAAGACGTTTGAGGAGATCATGCGAGAAAAGAGACTCCGCAAGCTGCAGGAGGAGCAAGTCACCTCCACCAACCAGAAGGACACAGCACCTGCTGCCTCACCGCCAGCATCTGAATCCTCTGCCCAGCCTCAGACCACAGTGAGACAGAGGATCGCCCTGAAACCCAAGACCTCTCCGCTCCCTGCTGCTGTAGTGCCCCAGAAAAGCTCCCCCGAGCCGTCTAAAGATAGTACTCCATCGTCGAACACACCAAAGCCCTCGACCTCTCCCGTGATTCCTGTTCAGCTAGCTGAAGGAACCATTCAAACAGTGGAGACCAAGGGTAGGAGTTAAATTCAATGTCTCTTCATTTGATTGTGTAAATCAATTTCCATTTTTAAAGCACTTTACTGGCTGGATTGTTTTTATGTACAGTATTACTCATACAAAAACGGGATAAATAATAAAGATAACATCTTGAATATGAGAAGCCAATGTTTAAAACGGTATTAATATAAACTAAAATAAGTGTGTGAATTGTAACTCTTTTCTAAATGGCCTACTCACTTTGCTGCATTTGTCTGCATTTTAGTGAAGCCCAAAGTGAATGTAAAGCCATCAGTAATGAAGCCGGCCGCCCAGTCCACCCAAAAGAGGAAAGCTGCAAAAGTTCACTCTGCTGTTGCTGAAGTGAAACCTCTTAATGCTGCCTGTCACACACCTTCCTCGCTGGTTATTCCTAACAAGCGCCTTAAGGTGAGATTTATTTTCTTAAGCAATTCTTGTTGCTGCTGATATTTTTTTTTTTTTTTTTTTTTTTTTATATATATATATATATATATATATATATATATATATATATATATATATATATATATATATATATATATATATATATATATATATATATATATATATATAATATATATAAAAAGAATGGTTTAAACTTTTTTTTTTTTGTACTCTTTCAGGTGGCATCACCAGCCTCTCTGACAGCTGTTCAGTCTGACACTCAGCAGGTGCCCTCCAACACCGAGGGTATTCAAATGGTGCCTACAAGCTGCCTTGAGCCTGCCAGCACTACATCGGCTGAGACTGTTGCAGTCCCCCAAAGGTATGGGATATGTTCTTATATTTCAACTGATGGAAGACAGTTTTTTCATTGATTTAAATTAAAATAAATTGTGACGCAGAAACAATAAATATTTTTCCTTCCTCTGTAGCCCTGTGATCAGAACACCCAGTGTGCAGCGCGCTCGGCGGTCTAGCACCACTTCTGGTCGTACTTCTGCTGTTACAAGTTCATCGATGGATGACTTTGAAGACCTGTTAGATGAATTTACTGATGATCGGCTTGAGGATGACTTGGAATTGGATTCGGGCAAGGGAGAAGACGACCTTCTTTTAGAACTCTCAGAGATGATTGACAGTTAGAAATTAGCGACGTCACCCCTTTACTTACTAAACACTGCCACTATGAATTTAAAAGGACTGTGACATAATTCAATCCACAGCATTTTAAATTAAGATTTCTTTTATTTTCAAACTCTAAAAGATGTTTTATTGTTCCTTTTTAGAATTTTCTTGTCAATGTAAATATTTCATCAAAAAGTGCTTGAGTGCTTTAGTCTTTGTTTTCTTTAGTTGACTTCTTAAAGCTGTCAAAAAAAAGGAAGAAAAACTTAGTTGTTACAGGTATGAACAAGCCATCATGAGCCTCAGGTATTATGATTGTGTTGGAAGTCGTGTTGGAAGTCATGTTATAGCACTCAATCATCATGAGTTACAGAGACAGGAAGTTTTCAGTTGTGTACTGTGTATGCTGAAAAATTGTTTTTTTTTATTAGAGAGGCACAGCAAGGCCACACCTTTCCTAGTGTTCATTATGAGTTGCATGTATTTATGATCTGAGTTATTAAATGTTCTTTGGCTGTCATTATTTTAACAGGTGCTTTCCCTCACCTTTAATTTGGTATTGGAAAAACATTTTATGATCCTATTGTTTAATGATCTGACAGAGAGCTGAAGGTCATAGATATTTTCTGCCCTCTTTCATTTGTGCAAAAGCAATTGTATTATAAATGCTATGCTACATGAAATTTCCTTGGGGACCATCTACAACTTTTCATTTAGTGAAATGAATATCAAATTATTTTAATCTCGGACTTCTGAATGCAACATGGAAACATGACAAAGCTGTGTTCTCAGGGAAAATCCTTAAGCTTTGCTAATCTTTGCTTGCTTGTAGATTTTATTTTCTTTGTAAATGTCTTGACTATGTCCTCTCTTCTTTGGTTTTATTCACCTTAGTTTACTGATATCATGTATTAAGGGACTGGGATGTGAAAATAATGTAATCTGTTCTGTCTGCCTTCACCTGAGTTGCACCTCTTCAAAAATGTCTTTGTAAATAAAATGTCTTTATGAAAGATTTATTAGTGTTTTAGTTTTGAAAGTTTTTAAATCAATTCTAAAATGTGGTATTAATTTTATCTGTACATATCAGAAAATTAACTTAATTGTTTCCCAGACAGTGTAAATGAATATTCCAACAATTAAACTGTTATCTTATAGCCATTACTTGATTTGTGCAGCTCAATAACCGTTGATCACACATCATTACTGTATTCTTGGTTCTTTCCCAAAGTGATGGATGACTATAGGAATTTGGCTTGTGTGTTACTTCATATTTAGAGCTCAGTGAAACAGGAAGTCATGACTTATCAATTAAGTGTTCCTGATCACTAAGATGAACTTAAAACATACCATATGAATGGGAATATACTTCAGTTAGCTTGTTACTCAAAAGAATTTGTAGGGGTGCCAATAATTTTGGCACACATACATGAGGAAAACCATATTTATTTATTCCACATTAACATCAATTAAATGTTTATTTTGAATGAAAGACTAATAGGAGAAATGGCCAAAACACATTTTCACAGTCAGTTTTGCTCATATTTACAAAGGGTGCCAATATTTGTGGAGCCCATTGTATGTATTTTCTCGTTATGATTCTGAGAAAAAGGGAAACGTTATTAAACCCCAGGCCAGTAGGTGGCGGTAAATACGTTGCACTTGTATCACTATGACATCCTGACCGAAAAAAAACAGGAAAGAGACAACTGCGTATTACTGCGACCGAAAACTGCAAAACAAAACGCTCGTCCTCTGTTGTTGTCATTCTTCCACACAAATAGACAACTATAACCCGAGGATTAAGGCTTTTATAAGCCTTGGAATTCTCCTCAAGTTCTGATTCAGTAGCTGGGATGCATAATTTCCCTCTAAATTTTAGCTTGTTTAATGGCAGGTATTGGAAATTTCACAGTAAAAAGGAAGATATATTTATTAGACATAGAAGTGCATTAAGCAATCGGCGAAGATTATTTACGCGGTCGTAAGAATCTGCAAGGGGGGCTTTTTTTTTTTTTTTTTTTTTTAAACATTTGAATGTAATAGAGAGCTGTTTTTTCTCGAATTTGAGAGGTTTTTAAAGGGGCTTCTTTAGGACACATCGAAGTTAGAGGTTATTCGGTTTTAACCCAGTATTGGTTAGTTATTTCTTGTTGATTATCTTCAGTTTGTGTCGTATATACGTGCTAAACATTGTTTAGGTTTGGTGTAACGGCAGAATAACTGGCCTATGGTTGTTTATCAAAAAGACTGACATCTAGTGGTAGTAAAGAGTTGTTGCAGTTCTGTCAGTATATATAATATAGTTGAATAAACTATGAAGCTCCTGGAAAACTCAAGTTTTGAGGCCATAAACAGTCTGCTCACTATTGAAACGGGAGACTGTAAGATAATTGGACGGTAAGTGCTGAATCCTCGCTTTTTAAAGTTAAGTGACAACATGCTTTTGAAAAAACGTACATATCTGAACACTATCAGATCACATAAAGAGGAACTGAGTAAAGAGCATTTTATTCAGACTGTTCTGGTGTCACAGTGTTATTTGCAGTATTTTATGTTTGTTTTTCGTGGGTGTAACTCAAGTCACTGTTGTGATGTGTTTCTAGCATTGAGAGCTACTCCTGTAAGATGGCTGGTGACGACAAGCAGATGTTTAAACAGTTTTGTCAGGAGGGGCAGCCGCACGTGCTGGAGGCTCTGTCTCCTCCGCAGAGCTCCGGAATCAGCCCCAACAAGTAAGTCCAAGTCTTTTCCTGAGATACTGATAAGCATTTCACAGCCATCAACCCACTCAGTTACACAATGTACAAATATCTTACAGAAGGTCATTACGTGCTCATTGAAATATGTTGTGCTTTCAGACTGAGTCAGAGTTTGGATGACGGGGAGGGTCCTCTTTCAGATAAGTGCAGCAGAAAGACTCTCTTTTATTTGATCGCCACTCTCAATGAATCCTTCCGGCCAGACTATGACTTCAGTCGCACCAAAGGCCATGATTTCAGCAAGGAGCCCAGTGTTAATTGGGTAATTTTGACATAAAATGGTTTAAATTTCTAAAATGACATGTACTTACTTATCACAATATTCACTATTATATATTATAACTATATTAACTATATATATATATATATATATATATATATATATATATAAAATCAATAATGTAAATCGGTCATGTTTACCTGTTTGTGGATGGACATTTTTAAAACTATAAAAACCGAGGTTCATTAAATGGTTAATTTTTCCGCAGGTGTTTAATGCAGTGAACAGCAGTTTGTCTGCCGCTGCGGGTGAGGCGTACAGTCACCTACAGCCTCAGTTATGGGAAGCCCTAGACAAGGAGATCAGCCTCGCTGAATGTGACATATACAGGTAGATATACTGTTTTCAAAACCCATGTTCAACTTGATGAATGCTTTTGACATTTCAGTAGTGTTTCTTTGAATAATACAGTACTAAATTATGATGCGTGTTCTGATTGGATTCTGTGACAGTTACAATCCTGACCTGGATTCAGACCCATACGGGGAAGAAGGCAACCTGTGGTCCTTCAACTACTTCTTTTATAACAAAAGACTGAAGAGGATTGTGTTCTTCACATGCCGTTCTGTCAGGTGAGGATCTGTATGTCAGAGATAAAGCAATTCAACACATGAAAAGAGTATCTTTATAATGAAAGAGATAATGACTTTATTATATATTGTGTATTATGTTTAGGGTCAGTAAGATTTTTTTTTATTTATATATAAATAAATTAATACTTTTATTCAGCAAGGACACATTAAATTGATCAAAAGTGACAGCAAGACATTTTGTAATGTTACAAAAAAAATCCATTTCGAATAAACTTTAAGCTCTATTTATCAAAGAATCCTGGAAAAAATATATTATGGTTTCCACACAAATATTAAGCAGCACAATTGTTTTCAACTGATAATAATAAAAAATATTTCCTGAGCACCAAATTAGCATATTAGAATGATTTCTGTAGGATCATTTGACACTGAAAACTGGAGTAATTCAGCTTGTCCATCACAGGAATAAATTAAAATATACAAAAAATGAAAACAGTTATTTTAAACTGTAATAATTTCTTACAATATTACTGCTTTTACTGTATTATTCTGAGCATTATAAGATATTTAATAAAATAATAATAATAATGTAAAATGTATGTGTGTGTGTGTATATATATGTGTGTGTATTATATAATATATATATACACACACACACACACACACTACTGGTCAAAAGTTTGGAATCTGTAAGATATTTAATGTTTTTAAAAGAAGTTTCGTCTGCTCACCAAGGCTGCATTTATTTAATTAAAAATACAGTAAAAACAGTAATATTGTGAAATAATATTACAATTTAAAATAACTGTTTTCTGTTTGAATATATTTTATAAAGTAATTTATTCCTGTGATCAAAGCTGAATTTTCAGCATCATTACTCCAGTCTTCAGTGTCACATGATCCTTCAGAAATAATTCTAATATGCTGATCTGCTGCTCAAGAAACATTTTTTGTGTACAATTGTACAAAATATTTATGTACAATATTTCTTTTCAGGATTCTTTGATGAATAGAAAGTTCAAAAGAACAGCATTTATTTGAAATATAATCTTTTGTAACATTATAAATGTCTTTACTGTCACGTTTGATCGATTTTAATGCATCCTTGCTGAATAAAAGTATTAATTTCTTTAATTTCTTTTAAAAAAAATAAAAATAAAAATTCTTACTGACCCCAACCTTTTGTACGGTAGTGTATAATGTTACAAAAGATTTGTATTTCAGATAAATGCTGTTCTTTTGAACTTTCTATTCATCAAGGAATCCTGAAAAAAAAGTACACAACTGTTTTCAACATTGATAATAATCATAAATGTTTCTTGAGCAGCAAATCAGCATATTAGAATGATTTCTGAAGGATCATGTGACACTGAAGACTGGAGTAATGATGCTGAAAATTCATCTTTGATCACAGGAATAAATTACTTTATAAAATATATTCAAACAGAAAACAGTTATTTTAAATTGTAATAATATTTCACAATATTACTGTTTTTACTGTATTTTTAATTAAATAAATGCAGCCTTGGTGAGCAGACAAAACTTCTTTTAAAAACATTAAAAATTTTACCGATTCCAAACTTTTGACTGGTAATATTTTATTAAATATCTTATAAAGCTCAGCAGGTCCAACCTGGGAAAAAAAAGAATAAGGAAAAAAAATAAATAAATAAATTTATAATATATATATATATATATATATATATAAACTTCAATGACCTTTGACTTCTGTGTATCCTTTAGTCTTTTCATGGCTCCACGAGACTCTGGCATCGGCACAGAATTGGATCTGGAATTGGATGAGGGCAGTTATGAGGAAGAGGAAGAGGGGAACATGGATGAAGAGAGGTGAGGAACTGCAAACTGCACCATTATTATTTGTTATCAGTTCTCCAGGAAGTACTGCATCACAAACACCCACACTGTTGCTTTATCATCATTAAGATTTGACAGTCAAATGACTGCAAATAAACCATGTGCTTCCAGTGTATTTGCTAGTAAAGGGCCAAAAGTAACAGTGCAATCTAACTACAGACAATATTACTCTGATATTACCAGCCTGACAAGCAGCGGCTTGTTTCATTGAAATCAGTGATGGATTGTTGGATCTTTCCACAGGTATGGTGCACTGTGTGCCTGATGAAGCCCTCATCCCTGTCCTCTGAAGCCAGCAATCTCTTGCCTGAGTTTTTATGCCTGTTAAACTTTTGTTTCTTATGTGTTCAATTTTATATTGTCGGTCATTGTTAGGAATGTTGTAAGGAGAGATGTTGTAATCCAGAGATTTTCAAGTGCAATTCATTGCACTTTAACATTTTCCTTTACTTTTCTGTGTACTTTGCATTGCATTCACTACACTTACCTCTGACACTGGCCTTGGAGGGAACCAGCGTGATGTGTTGTGATATTTTTACTGTCTTTTTTTTTTTTAAATTTCCAAAGAGGTCTTTTTTTATTTGTCTCTGAGTGTAAGTTGAATTATGCAGTTGTGTTTTATTCTCCCTCTTTTTCCACCCCAAACCTCATTTATTTATTCATGTTCATTATTTCCACTAGTTTTTATGTCTCCATAAACGTCACAGTATTTCCACTAGGTGGCATATTTCAACATTTCATCATCTTTGCCTCCTGTCTCTGGTTACACTTCATTGGCATTTTGAGCAATGAAATGAGAAGATAGTACATCATAGTTCACATTTAAATGTTTAATTCCAGTTTCCATATTTCATAGGCCTACACCTGGTTTTTTTTTTTTTTCTTCCCTCTTTTAATGATAATAGAACTACATAGATGAGTGTTTGTTTTAGGCCTTAATACATTTTCCTGCAACTTTCTTGCCTCAGGAAAAAATATATAAACAGACAACAACGTAAACGTTGCCCAGTAGATTTACTAATGCGTTGACCTACGGATCAACTTCCCTTTTTAGTTTCACCCCCAAAGCTAACAAATATGTGAAAGAAAAACCATGATGGGTCTGTAAAATTTGATTTTTATAAAGCCTTTTATTAGTTGTTAATGGTTTTTATTTGGATTTCGTAACATTTGTGAGGTGTATAATGTGAAGTAAATACTGCAGTTCTACTTGCTTCCGAGAAGACCTGTTTGTGGTGAATTATTTTTTTCCATTGTCTGACAGAACGCATTTGACTATAAAAGCAAAATTTCTCTTCATATTCTTTGTGTTTATCTAACAATTTTGTGGAAAGATATTATGATCTATAAACTAAGAGTACATGTCGGTGACTGTTACTAAACTTTTACATCCCATTTGAGATTGTATAGCTTGATGTTGAAAGAATTTGTTTGATCAGATTCATCTACTGTGGCTTGAATAATACTTCATGATGAGCTCTGTATTTCATATTGTCCACTGTTATGTGTTGGAGGGCCTTATGTGGTAAAGTCGTAATCTTTTTTTGAGTTCCTTTTCTGTTTTAGATTTGACGGTGACCCATCTATGTTTGTAATTTCGAACACTTTGATGTACCACAGAGTTGAGCCAGTATAAGAACAGGAAACAAACAGAGATGTAAACTCTCTTTTGTTGTTAATTGCATACATTATTTCTACAAATGCTTTTGGAGTATAGTCCTACAAAAATACCAGGATGAGCCCAACTGGATGCATTGATACATTAACATGTCCTTCTTGGCAGCTTAAAACATTTTTATAAATTTCCTTTTAAAGAGCCTTTGCGTTATTTCCAAAATGCTGTGTCAAATAAATATCTACTGACTTAATGTGCACTGATTTTATTTTTACATTTTTATTTAAAAAAAAAAAAAAAAAAAAACCTTGCTGGGCTCAAAGTACTGCTGTACATTTCTGGGCTGTATGTCCACATGATTATTTTAATATCATTAATCAGACCACATCTAAATAATAATGAACCATTAATTTGCAGCAATACAGTCTTGATTTTTTTCATTTTATTTGTACTGGCAACAACAAAATACTTGTTTGTAGGTATGTCACCCCTTGAAACAACAACAAATGTAGTGTCCACTTCTCACTAGTAACAAAAAGATATCTACAAAATGACAAGTACTTTAACGAAAAAAGTGTCAAAGCATTGCATGCAGGCATCACAAACGCTAACGTATGTAAAGCCTTTGTTTCTCTCGTCAGGCACACCTCTAAACCATTATATGGATGTTTCCTGTGGCGCATAATGTGCTCCACATCCCCTCAGGGTCAAACCTGCTCTACAGCACAAATACATAGTTTAACAAATGGAAAGAAATTTACAAAAGAGAATCGCAGAAAACACAGAACCCTTTTGAATTCTTCACATGAAAAGGAAACATGAGCACTTGTGCTAACCCGTTGCAGATACATGCGCTCAGAGGGAACTAAAATCTTTGGTACTTCAACAAGTCCAACAACATCAGCTGTTTTACTGGAAAAAAGGCACTTTAAATAGTCAAATCTGTATTTTCCACTGCAAAAATATGTAAACAGTACATAAAGGCACAAAGTGTGCATCAAGTATACCAGGAATTAAGTTAGAGGTACTTTAATTTACACAACATGGGTGTACAATGGGAAATCCATGCACTGATAAGACAATACTGATGTTAAAATTGTGTGCACGAGCCTCATGATTATTTTTCAGAACCGAAGCTGTGCTGTGAACGATCGTCTGCTAGGAAAGTTTTTAGCAGCAGCACTTTGCACTCCGGGTATTGTTTTCTTGAAGAGATCACCACAAATGGATATTTTCAGAGGTAAGAAACAGTTATTTCTGTTTGTAAAAACTACAAGGTCAGTCTCTGGCCTGTCCTGAACACCTCAGCAGTTCCTCACTGCCATTAACCACAGTTTGTGGAATATGTTCCATTTGATGCCCTTGAACTCTGCATACCTTATGAGGCAATCTCTCTCTCTTCATAGAGTCCACTCCCCCTGATTGTGGGTAAACAGGCTCATTAATGCTCTTCAGTTTCATTCGGTTCAAAATCGGGGACCAACTGATCCGTCGAGTGTCTGGTGCTGGAGTGCTGGCTGAGGGACACGTTGTTGTTACAGTGGAGCCACGGGTGGACAAGTATATCTCCAGCCTCAAGCCTCTCAGAGGGAGATTTCCTCAGCATGCAGCACACCAGTGACTTAGCCCTGGGTGAAAGAGTCTCTGGGATGGTGAACGCACCCCTGCGAATTTTGCTGAACAGTGCTGTTGGTTCCACGTCCTGAAAAGGGTAACGTCCTACTAGCATGGTGTAAAGAACAACGCCAAGGCTCCATACGTCGGCAGCCTTCCCTGAGTACGAGTGCCGTGAGTTTAAGATCTCCGGGCCCACGTAGGCCGGGCAGCCATGTTTGTCCGTCAGCGAATCATCATTCCCGTTAAGAAGACAGGAGTCCTCCAGGTTTTGCAAGACGAGCTTTGTTCTGTGGAGACAAAAGAACATCCATCAGTCACCTGATAACTACGTCCTACATTTATGAATAGAAAATATTTTACAGATGAGCAAGATAAGGTATGCACAGTTTGTAAGTTGTATGGATATACATTTTTTATTTTTAAATAAAAATACTGGACTACCAGTAAAATTAATAAAAATTTGGAACCAAAAATTATTCAGACACTTTGATCTGACCATGTTTTGGTTAAGTGTTATCTGACATAATTACGATTATTTTTTTTCCTCACACAGTTTAGCTCTGAGATCTTGTCATTTTATTACCATTTTTTTTAAACTATAGTGAATAAACTGTATTAATGAATGAAATGTTCAAGGTGTCTGAATAAATTTTGTATATATTTTATTATTATAATATATTTTAATATAGTTATGCATTATATTATACATTTTGTAAATATTTATAATTATTTTATACTATTTAAAATAGGTAATTTTAATAATCAAAAACCTATAAACATCTGTTTATTTCTGAATAATCTTGGTACATGTGTTCAATGACAATAAAAACTAGGAATGTGCCAATATTAATTTTTTTTCCGATTCCAAGTGGATATGACTGATAGGAAATAAAATGACCAATATTAAAGTCTATAATGTTTAAATAAACTTAAAATGAATTACAAAAATAAAATAAATACTACAGTTGAATTTAGGCATTACATAATTATAATGTACAGTACAAAAAAGGATATTAATTTTGAGATTTGCTAAAGATTACATTAAAAAATGTTATTCAATTTCAATTATTAGTACTTTTAAAATTGTTTAGTTGGCAACAAAGGTAATAAAAAAAAAAAAATAGGGAAAATGAGCATGCACAATTAAATACTGGCCAGTTTAGATTAAATATTGTTAAAAAAAAATTATATTTGCTAGTTGTCATCAAATATCATGCATCCCTACTATCAAGAGCTGATTTGACTTGAATAACTAGCAATTTAAAAAAATAAAAGTTGCTGACCTCTGTGGATCGGTGAACACAAACTTGCGCAGTTTAAGGTCTCTTAAAATGACACCGTTCTCATGACAGTGCGCAACCGCGGCTGCCATCTGTCCGAACAGGCGCACTGCCTCATCCTCCTGCAGCCTCTTACAGGTGCGCACGTATGAGTGCATGTCTCCATAGTTACGCTCGAAGAATATGTACACGTTGTTCTCCCCGAGCACCACCTCTGAAATCTTGCAGATGTTGCTGTGTGGAAGCAGACGAGTGTAGGGTGCAATAAACTCATGATACTTCTTTATGGAAAACACCTGGTGGGAACAAATCAAAACAAGATGATTATTGATCCTTCATTATATAAAAGTTCTATAACTTATATTAATAGAAAATACTTAAAATCCACTATTATAAAGAATCTATGCTCACTTTGCATGTGTACTCCTGTTCTGTGACCTGATGAACAGCTCTAAATGTCTGAGCTCCTTCTGTGGCCTCCAATAGGATGTAGGGTCCGATACGCGAGACGTGGTGCTTCTCGGCCCCCGGCTGCTCAAGGCTCTGGGAGAGGGGGCGAAGGCAGGGTGCGAGACCCGGGGAAGGAGGCTGACTGAGCCTGCGGCGCTTGCATTTGAAGGTATCGGTGTTGTGAGAGTCCTCAAAGTCTACTCGCTTCAGTCGCAGTGGAGGTGTAGGAGTTGACAGGTTCATACTCATCTGTGACAAAAACAAGTAATTGTAAGTTCATGACCTTGTGACAGCATTTAACATACCATAAATGCTGATTGGATGAAGAATGCAGAGTCATAAAGGTGATATTAAAAACTGATAAAATGAGTGCATTTGATTATTGCGCCACACTTGAACACTCAGAAACCTTGGGATAATAACTCACACTAACTAACTAAACAAGAATGGGAGGTTCAATAATGTTGTGTAATGAAAGGAGATAATTTAAAACTGTTGAATGATTATGTGATGACCAGTGTTGCTTGATCACACTGACTGGAGTTCCTTTCGAAATGCTGCTTGGCGCCTGTGAGTCATACAGTGTTTAAGTTATGACACATTCAAGCGTACGTCATAGAATGACGTAGCCCAGTTTCTTCCACTTCGCTATTTTTAAACTAACTTTTCTATTAAAATATTTGAAGAATTTTTTCGTCATTATTTATAAGACTACACTGAATAATCATATGTGGGTTTGAGGTTTCAGAACTTGATCCCGATCATGTCGGGCTCGAACCTAAATCCCCAGAGCATATGCGTAAGCCACTGCGCCACAGCTTGCAGACATGAAAAGTTATAAAGTAGCCTATAAAATATTACTAAAGTAATATGCTCAAAAAATTCTTAGTAAATAGAATGCATAGTGCAAGCTGGTAAAGTTCAAACAACAACAATATGCGCTGCAACACTATAGCCTATGTAAGTTTAACCACCAAAATGTTTCCCAATAATCGTTTAAATGGGAAAGCAGATAAATAATTGACAGGAATCGTAAGGACTCTTGGTTGGAAGTACGAAGTAGTGATTTCTAGAAGTTAAGGTGACGCTTTAAGGTTTACAAGACTGACTTACCTCGCTGCTTTAGACAAAGGACCCGCTCCTCTCCAAAACAGAACAATGAAAACTAGGCGCACTTAGTTGTCTACTTGTCAGAGAACATTTCCAGCAGGGAAAAACATAAAATATTAGGAAATGAACACTGGGAAACTGTCAACTGTAGTTAAGTCTCGGCATAAGAGAGATAATGTTGTCTCCAGTGAATACAGCATAAATAGAAGTCAGTTTGAAAGGACGTGCGTGCCTTATACAGTAGGTGATTTGTAAAGAATCTCCGGTTTCAATGCGTTTTGCAGATATTCGTGCACATTTAGCTTCTTTTCATCCGTAATCTGTCTTCTTCTTTGTCCTGGAAGTTGAGCAAATTGATACTTTTGAGTCTGGCGGCAACACCAAAAGCTCTTCAGTTGTTGGCACGAATGTCTTTGTTCCTTATTCCCGCTGAATGAACGCGTCCTGAATGGACAGTATTTCCTTGGATATAGGTTTTCACTGTTGGTAAAATGTCCTTTGGTCGGATGAAGTTTAAGATCATTCACGGTGAGTATCGGACAAATAAAACTTGATAAGATGCTGTTAAACGTACTTAGCTGGAAGTTTTGCTAAACGACAAACAAAGAATTGTCCGAAGAAAGTTGAACTAGAGAACACGTCCGAATTGGTGACAGCGTAGAAATGAAACAGTAGTCCTTTAGTTGGTCTTTTGTTGCTGGCAAAATAAAGGTCCCTTTAGTAATGAGATCACAAATCAGACGTGGCCCCTCAGCCTGACCGTCCGACTGTAAAGTCTCAATTTGGCTGGGCACGTCTAATATGCTCAGTGTGTTACACCAGCCTGACTCGATGATGCTGTTCTTAGTAAGATTGCGACATATTGGCCCCGCCCCTCGGGTCTGACGACATCTAGTACAGAGCTTCGCAATAGTACGCACTACTGTTGAAGTTTGCAAGGGCTGGATTGCAAACACAAAGCGTTCCGTTTCATGGAAATGTTTAGTCAGTTTTACACTGTAAACACCGCTGAATTGACCATAATATCTCGACAGGGTCTAAAAGCAGCGAATATTTTTGTGCGCATTGTAGTCTGCTTTCAATATCCTATTGAAATTCAACTGCGAGGGAAAATAAACAAAACAAAATTAAGAAAGTAACGTGGAAGAGCGTGGAAATATACATTAAAGCCTGCGAAATTCGTGCTAAATATAGGTTAAGTTTGTCCCTTTTTCCGCTGTGAAGATGAATGCCCCACCCCTGGATGACTCAATACCAATGTTGGTGTTGCATATCAAGTGTTTGTCAGTTCGACATGCAGCCAGGTGGATGTAAGATATAGAGCAAAATACAAAATATGAACCCATAGAAAAGCAAATATATATTGTTTTTCCTAAGCATTAATAATATTAAATGAAGAACAAATTAAGACTGGAGTTTCTCTTTTCTCAGGTCTCCTTTAGAGATGTCTCAAACTGCTCAGATTTGCAGAGATACCAAAAATCTGACATTTTTCATCAAATTCTCCCAAATCCAAATTATTATATACTATCCATATTGTTATAGCTCTTACCTTTGGTCAACAATTCTCTCATTTGTGTCTATTTTAGGATGCATGAGTCAACTTAAATGAAATATAGCTTAGATTAAACTAATTTAAACCTGTGTGCAATTCGAATTTCCTTAAGGAAGGCATGTTCCTTGAGCTAATGATATTAGCCTATATAAGAAAACCCAACCTAATTCAATGTTAAGTTCTGCAACTGCAGTTTGTGTTAGACACAACCTAAATTCAATTTCAGTCTGTATTATTGCTGCTTATTTAGCACACTGCATGTTTACCTTCTCTTTCACAGATGACCTACAGTACGCAGGTTGCAGCGACAAACGCTGTAACCTGAGGCAGGGCGCACCAGGCAGTCAGCAGGATGCCTCCACAGAGCTCATGGTTTCAAATTGAGTCAGAGGTTTCATGCGTGTGTGTGTGGGTGGAAAGAGGTTTCCTAGGCTGTTCCACCATCAGAGGCCTGAGTGGGAGACCAACCACTCCTTAAAATGGAAACGTTTCTGCTGCACACTGCGTTTTATCAGTCAATCTTGCACCTCTGTTGTATTTAAGACACCAGATGCAAGATATTTAGGGGATTTCTTTAAATTGAATCCTCTGGTTTAACAGCCACAGCTGAGTTATAACATTTTAATATGTGAAAGTTAAAAGTGTAGCACAGTTTCTCTCCATGTTGACAGAGAGGGAATTGTTAGGATGAATATGACTCTATTTCCAAGAAATCTCCTTCCTGTCTGTGTCTACACAGATGTCACACATTCTGGATTGAGACATATTGTCACCATGGGAACAAGCAATGTCCTAACAAAGGCTCTATCTCATCTTGATGGACACTAATGGTGGTTTACCGCCATGGAAGCGCTGGTCCAAAGTGATCAGGAAGTCATGAATTTCCTCCCCGCAGTTTCCACCAGCTGATGACAGCCTTTGGGCGAAAAGGACACATTTGTTCTCTTTATGTCTCAGTTGGTTTTGATGAGAGACATGCTGAACTATTCATATTGGCCCTGCATCAGTCTTTCACACACGCAGACACAAACACAGTCAACCTCAGACACGTTGCTGAGTTAGCCTAGTTTACGAAAAGGGACAGACTTGTATATCAAAGTCTAATTGGATTAGCAGTGTCATTGAGTGGGTTACGCTATAAGCTCACAGATGTCTCTCTAGGGGACGGGGCTCCAGCACTTCCTCAACTAACTGGCTAATCCTGTTAACAGCAATACTATTAGCATAACAGAGATGCTTAAAAGAGACTATTTGAACTTCACTTTGTAACTGTTTCTTTATAGAGAGGAAAGAGCAGGTATTATATATATTTAACTATTTAAATTTTGATTTCACTGGTTTCAGAGAAAAGATCAACCCAGGCACATTGGAAAAACAGCCTGTGGTGACATTTCTGCAAAATATGTCACTTGTTGCATGTTTTGCAACACTTGCAAATTGAAATGTCCAGTGAGTAGCTCTAAAAGTATGATCATTTTTATCCAAAACAGATGAACGTCAATCTGGCTATGTTTTATTATGTTGGTTGTTGTATATATTGTGGCAGTAAGATAATGAAATGTCCGGTGAGTGCGCTTAAAGGTTAATGCTCTACACTGAAAAAAAAATGGTGTATAAGTAATAAGAAATAACACGTTGAATTAAATGTGAAATTTTGAAGTAGAAAGACTGAAATAGTATTTTCTTGCAAAACATATGCCAATAAATTTGTTTTATTTACAACTTAAATGAAAAATCTTTGTTTACAGTGTATCACGTTTGAAAATAACGTAGAACCAACACTAAACCCTACCCGGCCTAAACCCATACCCTGCAGTCATACTTGAGCAGTCTTTCTCTCTAGTGGAATGTTGTACCAGGTGAGCTGCCAAGCAAGTTTAGAAAAGCCATTTACACTACCAGTCAAAAGTTTGGAATCTGTAAGATTTTTAATGTTTTTAAAAGAAGTTTTGTCTGCTCACCAAGGCTCCATTTATTTAATTAAAAATACAGTAAAAACAGTAATATTGTGAAATATTATTACAATTTAAAATAACTGTTTTCTGTTTGAATATATTTTATAAAGTAATTTATTCCTGTGATCAAAGCTGAATTTTCAGTATCATTACTCCAGTCTTCAGTGTCACATGATCCTTCAGAAATCATTCTAATATGCTGATTTGGTGCTTAAGAAACATTTATGATTATTATCAATGTTGAAAACAGTTGTGTACTTTTTTTTCAGGATTCCTTGATGAATAGAAAGTTCAAAAGAACAGCATTTATCTGAAATACAAATCTTTTGTAACATTATACACTACCGTTCAAAAGTTTGGGGTCAGTACGAATTTTTATTTTTATTTTTTTGAAAAGAAATTAAAGAAATTAATACTTTTATTCAGCAAGGATGCATTAAATCGATCAAAAGTGACAGTAAAGACATTTATAATGTTACAAAAGATTATATTTCAAATAAATGCTGTTCTTTTGAACTTTCTATTCATCAAAGAATCCTGAAAAAAAAAATATTGTACACAAATATTTTGTACAATTGTACACAATAAATGTTTCTTGAGCAGCAGATCAGTATATTAGAATGATTTCTGAAGGATCATGTGACACTGAAGACTGGAGTAATGATGCTGAAAATTCAGCTTTGATCACAGGAATAAATTACTTTATAAAATATATTCAAACAGAAAACAGTTATTTTAAATTGTAATAATATTTCACAATATTACTGTTTTTACTGTATTTTTAATTAAATAAATGCAGCCTTGGTGAGCAGACGAAACTTCTTTTAAAAACATTAAAAATATTACCGATTCCAAACTTTTGACTGGTAGTGTATATGTAGATGGTTATGTATCGCAAACGTCAAAATCTATTCGTTTACAAATCATATGCTAGGGTAAATGCATTTTGAGTTCATAACGTATTGTGCAAGGAACCAAGCAACTTGTTGAAGTTGTTGGTGTATTACTGCCTGTAGTGGTCATTTCACCTGGAATCTGTAGTGAATTGTATGTATGTTTTTGAGTTTTGAAAAAATGTAGTTAGAGGCATGTTTTTCCAATGAGCCTGGGCTGGATACTATAATCAAGAGCATATGCTGATATGTAAACATAAAGAAACTCACACCTGAAGTAATCACTAACAATAGATACAGACTAAGGGAGTGGTTTTGTGAGTGGATGGGTAGGCGATTCACATTTTACTTCTCTTTAAAACCAAAATACTCTCCCATCACCATAACAATTATACATCACAGAGCAGCAATTTCTTAGAAGAGTATTGGGCAACTTGAACTCAAAGGGGACTAAAAATCAGTTCACTTCTCATTATTGGCCTATATCGTAATGGTAAAAGGCACTGTCTTTAAGATTGTGTCACTCTTGCAAGTTCATTTAATGAAACTATCATGTGCGCTATAAAGAGAGATAGAAAGGGAGCAGTCAGCAGGTTATTTCCTTTTTTAAACCTCACTCTGGATCATCTGCAGTGTTTTTGAAAGATTGTGAAAGTCTGAATTCCTCAGCCGTGAGCGGTCTCTCACATAAACAAGTTACTCAGAGCCTTTTAATGGCACATTGAATGGCTTTGTGCTCCTGTTTTGGTTTTTTCAAATGGCTTAAGGGTTAGTTCACCCAAAAATAAAAATAATGTCATTTATTACTCCACACCTGTAAGACCTTCGTTAATCTTTGTTAATCTAACACAAATTAAGATATTTTTGTTGAAATCCAATGGGTCAGTGAGGCCTGCATAGCCAGCAATGACATTTCCTCTCTCAAGATCCATAAATGTACTAAAAACATATTTAAATCAGTTCATGTGAGTACAGTGTTTCAATATTAATATTATAAAGTGACAAGAATATTTTTTGTGCACCAAAAAAAATAAAAAAAAATAACGACATATAGTGATGGCCGATTTCAAAACACTGCTTCAGGAAGCTTTAGAGCGTTATGAATCTTTTGTGTCGAATCAGCGGTTCGGAGCACCAAAGTCACGTGATTTCAGCAGTTTGGTGGTTTGACACACAGAAGATTCATAACGCTCCGAAGCTTACTGAAGCAGTGTTTTGAAATCGGCCATCACTATATAAGTCGTTATTTTGTTTTTTTTTTGGCGCACCAAAAATATTCTCGTCACTTTATAATATTAATATTGAACCACTGTACTCACATGAACTGATTTTAATATATTTTAAGCACATTAATGGATCTTGAGAGAGGAAATGTTATTGCTGGCTATGCAGGCCACACTGAGCCATCAGATTTCAACAAAAATATCTTATTTGCGTTCCGAAGATGAACGAAGGTCTTACGGGTGTGAAACGGCATGAGGGTGAGTAATAAATGACATTATTTTCTTTTTTGGGTGAAATAGCCCTTTAAAGTGGCTTTGTGGAAAAAACAAAACTGCATTTATAATATCAGCTCCAAATGGTTAAGTCATTTGATTCTCTAAAACTCTTTAACGTTTTTTGCTATGTGTATTCAGGGATCCTCTTTATTCTGCTTAAGTTTCCACTGTGGTCCTCTGTAAACAGATCTCCACCCTATCTTTCTAGATCACAAGTGTAAAGTGGCAAGTCTTTTCATTTCCAGCAGTTAAGCATTCTCTGTGTAGTTGGGCCCAACAGCCCTATCCGATTTCAAAGCTTAAATGTGTATTGTGTGTGTATTGACCTCTTAATGGGTCATTAATGGACCAACAAAGAATGAAAGAAATTCTTTTCTAAATATAGTGATTTTTTTTTTCTTTTAATCAACAGTTTTGTCTCATTAGCATGGTTTAATAACATAGTTATACTTTCCATTCTGGTTTTGTTTATAATTATTCTTGAATAGGATCTAATGAAAGCATTAAAGTTTGTTTACACAAAGCCTAATTAGCATAATGAGCTGATTTGTATGTCAAAAAGTATTTTTTTTATTGTGAATTCATTGCAGAAACATTATAGAATGTATAAAAGAAAAACGAGACAATACAAAACATGCAAGATACATACACACACATTATGTGTGTGTGTGTGTGTGTGTGTATATATATGGCATTTTAACTGACATGTCCTCTCAGACTGAAATTGGCTTAATTCAATGTTGAAAATCTTCAGAAAATCTTGTGAAACATGAAGGGAGTGCTGACTGAAATGAACAATGCTCACAGGTTTATTACTAATGACCTCTCAAATGTTTATATTGCTTGTTCCGTCCAGCCGTCTGTTGACTGTAACCACCAGGTCTGGCTGCTCTGGAAGATTTTGTCCTTTTAAGCCTTTGGTCTCTTAATCACTAAGCTATTTTGGCAACAGCTGTTCTGAGACCTGAATAAATTGAACACTTCCGTCTGGACTGGGCTTTGTGTCTCTTTCTCTCTCGTGTAACCCCCCATCTACCCTAATTCTCTCTTTCTCTTGAGCACTTGCTGTTGAGCATTTGCTGTTGAGCATTAAGGTTAAAGTCTTGGCTTGTAATCATGGGCGTCATTTATTTTAAGCAGGCACCGGTAACAGTCCTGGACCACTTGTGGCCTAGGGTTTTATATTAAAAAAATATGGTTTTAAGCAACTTTGTAATTAGTTTTAAATTACATGGCATTGAGTAGATGATAAAACCCCCCTTTTTACCTATAATAATCACAATAAACTTAACTGAATTCAACCAAAAGTAAATAAATAAATAAATTTGAGGGAGTACATGCAGTTTGAATGGCACTTCAGCTTGTAACACAAGCTAGCTGACACAGCGATAGATCAAACTCTTAAGTGTCTTAAGTGTCATAGGTGTACACAGCCTGTAAGACTGCTGGAAGTGAGTTGCTGCCATAACCTCCTGCTAATAGACTGCATGATGTACACGGCTGATCAGTTGAATATGCAGCATGATTAAAAACATAATCATGGAGATAATTAAAACAATGTCAAAACCTCCAACCAAATGCACACACCGGTTCATGTATGAAGTTCCCAGTTATTCTATAGAGGAGAGCATCAGACTATGAGATCTTTTAGTTCAAAGAAATGCCTCGTTTGAGAGGTGCTTGATTTGTTGTGCTGTTTGTCAGACATTCAACTCACGCTGAATACGAGTGACAACCATTTTCTCTGAATGTGTTGCCAGCACTAATTGTAAAGCGCACTGTGTTTGCATCTGCTCTCTGTGGCTTTCTCCATGTATGCGTACCAAAGAGATCTTCTTAGAAAACATAGAGCTGGTGCAATTTGCACAGTAATCTTGTGAGTGGGTAGAAAATGGTGTTCAACATGTGGTGGGTGTGTGTGTGTGTGTGTGTGAGGGAAACAACCATCATTTATTTTAGAACGGCCTGTCTGTTATCTCTTTTCTGTTTCCCAGTAGTCTGATAGCATTTACAGTTAGTTAGCTGCACTTTGTAGATGTCATCCAACTTAAAGGACACAAATTTCAGGGTCAAGTCCCTTGTACTATTCATCTTCTGATAGTAGGATTGTGATCATGGTGCCTTCTGTTTTATCAGCCTAGACCCTCAATCATTAGGCTAACACTGCTAAACACCATAAGAGATTCATCTAAAGTTGCATGCATTGTGAATTACAGATATAGGCCTGTAAGTATTATGATTAAGAAGGTGTTTTGAGTGAACCTGCTGAACTTGCAAACAGTCTGAGGCTGCGTTAGAATTTGCTGACTCATTGAGAGATTGTGGTTTCAAGCAGCTGAAGTACTGCACTAAACCAATAAACAAGAAGGACCTGAACACCTGCTGTAAGACACTATATGCTTGTTTCACAATTGGCATTTAACTTTTATAAAATTAACCATGTCTTGAACATTGAGGGGTTGCAATGGCCTTTTTATTCAAATTAAATAAAGGATTGGGCAATTTGACTAAATGATTTCCAGTTATTTGAGGGGTTGGAACCATAGACTCTGTTATAAAAATACACTGGTAAATTGAGGCATCAGCTGAATGTGTGGCAGTTTGCAAAGGCCAAGCTAACAGATGTGTCTGGGACAAATTTGTTCGCTATGTAGTATCACGTATAAGAAGTGTGACACAAAATTACCTAATTGATTAACTTCCTATTCTGCTGCATAGAAAGTGTCTATTTAGAGGAAATTTAAGCCGAAAGATTACTTAATCGTCCAGCAGACGACACATCGCTTGCCTCAGCAGTTTTCTCAAACGTTTTCAACATAACATTGAGTCCCTTCCACATTAATGCTGAAGTGATATGTGTGTGAAATAACCGAAACTCTCCAGAGAGGTTTTAAACTTCATTTAGTATTTCAGACAGGGGGGCGAAACACAGTGGAAAGTCATAACCATGCTTGCTGAGTCATTTTAATGTCACATTTTCTGTGCTGTGACCTATTTCTGTAGGTTTCTGTTAGCTGTACGGTACCACTTGTAGATGTTTTCTGAATATACATTCGATTACAATTTTATTTAAATGAATTACAAAATATGCTGACTAATTAATTACATTTATTATTTCCAAGCATTCTGAGAAAAGCTCTGCATTCTTTTCCATGGATCATTTTCACATTTCCAGTGTCCTCAGAAACAGAAATCTTATAGATTTATAGATAGATAGATAGATAGATAAACAATATATTTTATATTAATAGCAAAATTTAAGTACTTTGAGAGTGAACAGAGACTGAAGTCAATTACATCATTCTGTAAATTCGCTAAAATGAAGCAATAAGCCCCAAGAAGCTGTGGTTTACAGTGAATTTAGAAAAGCTAAGGGACGTTGTTAGACACGTGGAGCAGAAACCCCCTTAGCTCTTCTAAATTGACTGTAAACCACAGCTTCATGGGGCTTATTCCACATACCTGGCAAGGTTTCATAAAATAAACACACAGACACAATGTAATGTAATGCTATTGATAAAAAAAATATTATTCTTACACTAAGCAATGTATTTCTTTAGAAGCGGAATGTTTGCCAAAATACACACAGATGCAGTGGCGCAGTAATACTGATGTAATGCGGTCACAGGTGTATGTTTGTAGAGTCGTTTATAATGGCTTCCAATGGGGCTCAACCAATCATAATCAAGGACCGGTTCTTTTGGCATGATTAGTTCGTTGCGATTCTCTGATTGGTGGAGATTTTTTCTGCATAATCATGGGTAATTTAATTTTTCATCCAGGAATTCTACTGTTAAACACAATTAGTTGAAATAATAGGTTTGATGGCTTCAACAAAAGCATGTACCATTGATTAGCCTCATAGCTCAAAGTAGGCCTGTCTTTTAATGGTTCATAAGCTTATTGTTAACCATTATGGAAAAAATTAATGTTTTTTTGTTTTGTTTTGTTGTTGTTGTTTTGTTTTATTGTGCAAATAAAGTGAAAGTTACATGTGATGGCCCATCTGTTGGACCATCACATGTCCCAACCCAACTGTTGCACTCTATAGTGGTGAATGATAGAGAAAGAATAAAGAAAATATGAAAAAAAAAATATTTTTTTTATTTCCATTTGCTTCAATAGCAAAAGAAAAAAAATATCATTTCCATGACCTTCAAAAAAAAAAAAAAAAAAAAAAAAAAAAAAAAATATATATATATATATATATATATATATACTGTTAAAATGTGTCATCACAATCTGTGAAAGGTTCATCAAACGGTCTTTGAATGCAAGACACATGAATGTGGTCAGCCTATTTCAAGTCAAACGTCATTATAAATTGCGTTAATTTTTATCGCATAATGAAAAAAATCAATCTGAATTTGTTTAACTGCTAACCTCAGCATAAAGTTTTCATAGTTATGGAGGGACTCCCTTAAACCCAGATGTTACAAAAGCCTTCTGAGATCAAGATGAGCTGTTACAAAAGCCTTCTGAGATCAAGATGAGCTGTTACAAAAGCCTTCTGAGATCAAGATAATTGGTGTGGCATATGCGGTAAGGTTTTCCTTGAAATCACAAGCGCTCTTAGCCAGAGGCATCTCTATGTTTCTGTTTCTTGCAGAAAATGAGAAATGAACTCAACACAGAGTTGAAAAATCAAACAATGTGTTCTCTCTGCCATCATACAGAAGAGCAAGCGCATGACTGTTAAGAAACTGCAGGCATGGGTTATTCTCTTTGTCAGACTCCTGCATGAGTCAACCACAGTTTTTTACTTACTTTTACAAGGCATTAAAAAAAGTTCATGCGTTTGTTTAGCACTCGATTCAATACACCTCATGATTGTTTTATGAAGCTTCAGACCTCGTGAAAATATGATCAGTAAATTTTTATTGTAATGCCAGTGTAATATTTCCAGCTTCATTTGGAATCAATATGATTACTTTGTTTTACTGTGAATATAACAGACTTTCAACCCTAAAAATGCAGTAATTCCCGCAAAACTGGTCCTGTTTGTATCATATTTGGCCGGTTTTATGGCCCACTGCTGTAGGGTTATATTGAGCGAGACACATTGCAAATTCCATCCCACTCCCAGACACGTAAGCAGCTTTTTTGAGTCAGCTCCGTTTCTCTCTGAATCACATGCCTTTCATAATATATGTGATGAAACCAGAGGCCAAATGGAATGAGTCAAACATTGCTTGACATTCAAGTTTAGAGAGAAAGAGAGAGGAAAAGATAGAAAACAAGGTAAAGAGAGAAGGAAAGTTTAAAAGTTTATGCTTAATTCCCTCAACAGCCGTCGTTGTCACAGTTACAGCCCTGCTTAACCCCACTGAGATGAGCAGTATGGGAGGCTTTCACAAGCAATCCCATCATCATTAATTGCCATTGTCCCTCGACACTTTCTCTCGTGTTGTCCCCTGCCTGTTCTTTTGCTTCCTCTTGCAGCTGGGGAAAAAAGCGAAAGCCCAGTCTTTTCCTCATTACGAAATGAATTTGAAATGTTTCAAGGTAATTATTTTGGAGGATTTAAACATTAACTCATTTCCCACAGAATTTTTTTTTGCCAATGTCAGCTGTAAGTTGAGTTCTGTCTTTCTGACTGAACTTTGGTATGAATTCCAGTCTATGAGACCACAAAGGTTTAGCACAGCGTAGCTCATGTGATTGCTCTTCACGCCCCAGTGACCAGCATTAGTGAAGAGAGAGAAACAGGGAAGGTGTGGCTCAGCGATTACTGTCATGAAGGCAGGGATTCTTTTGCAGTGACACTAGAAAATTTGGGAAATTGTACTGCATAGTCAGCAGTCTACATTGGGAGTCCCTAAAAAATCCTGTTTTTTTTTTTGTTTGTTTTGTTTTTTTCTTTTTTAATGTGGGGGTATTGTATGCAAACAAAAAAAAATCAATATTTAAAACAAGACATCTATAGAATGTTATATTGGCCTATTTATTGGTCTAACCCCATTGAGTTATATAGATTTTTAAGCATAAAGTTTAATTTACTGTTGTTTTTTTTTTTTTTTTTCCAGTTCTATACAATGGTCGATAAGTCATGGCAACTTGTTTTTATATTACTTAAACTCATCCAAATAATTGAAGCAATTTCAACTTCTTTATATAAGTTATATGAGATTCAACTCAATTTTTTTTTAAGTCAGTTTAATAGCATTTAAGTTATTTTTTATACAGTGTACTAGATTTATGGTACAAAAAAGAGGCAGATATATACAGGTGCTGGTCATATAATTAGAATATCATCAAAAAGTTGATTTATTTCACTAATTCCATTCAAAAAGTGAAACTTGTATGTTATATTCATTCATTACACACAGACTGATATATTTCAAATGTTTATTTCTTTTCATTTTGATGATTATAACTGACAACTAAGGAAAATCCCAAATTCAGTATCTCAGAAAATTAGAATATTGTGAAAAGGTTCAATATTGAAGACACCTGGTGCCACACTCTAATCAGCTAATTAACTCAAAACACCTGCAAAGGCCTTTAAATGGTCTCTCAGTCTAGTTCTGTAGGCTACACAATCATGGGGAAGACTGCTGACTTGACAGTTGTCCAAAAGACGACCATTGACACCTTGCACAAGGAGGGCAAGACACAAAAGGTCATTGCAAAAGAGGCTTTGCTGTTCACAGAGCTCTGTGTCCAAGCACATTAATAGAGAGGCGAAGGGAAGGAAAAGATGTGGTAGAAAAAGTGTACAAGCAATAGGGATAACCGCACCCTGGAGAGGATTGTGAAACAAAACCCATTCAAAAATGTGGGGGAGATTCACAAAGAGTGGACTGCAGCTGGAGTCAGTGCTTCAAGAACCACTACGCACAGACGTATGCAAGACATGGGTTTCAGCTGTCGCATTCCTTGTGTCAAGCCACTCTTGATCAACAGACAGCGTCACAAGCGTCTCGCCTGGGCTAAAGACAAAAAGGACTGGACTGCTGCTGAGTGGTCCAAAGTTATGTTCTCTGATGAAAGTAAATTTTGCATTTCCTTTGGAAATCAGGGTCCCAGAGTCTGGAGGAAGAGAGCAGAGGCACAAAATCCACGTTGCTTGAGGTCCAGTGTAAAGTTTCCACAGTCAGTGATGGTTTGGGGTGCCATGTCATCTGCTGGTGTTGGTCCACTGTGTTTTCTGAGGTCCAAGGTCAACGCAGCCGTATACCAGGAAGTTTTAGAGCACTTCATGCTTCCTGCTGCTGACCAACTTTATGAAGATGCAGATTTCATTTTCCAACAGGATTTGGCACCTGCACACAGTGCCAAAGCTACCAGTACCTGGTTTAAGGACCATGGTATCCCTGTTCTTAATTGGCCAGCAAACTCGCCTGACCTTAACCCCATAGAAAATCTATGGGGTATTGTGAAGAGGAAGATGCGATATGCCAGACCCAACAATGCAGAAGAGCTGAAGGCCACTATCAGAGCAACCTGGGCTCTTATAACACATTAGCAGTGCCACAGACTGATCGACTCCATGCCACGCCGCATTGCTGCAGTAATTCAGGCAAAAGGAGCCCCAATTAAGTATTGAGTCCTGTACATGCTCATACTTTTCATGTTCATACTTTTCAGTTGGCCAAGATTTCTAAAAATCCTTTCTTTGTATTGGTCTTAAGTAATATTCTAATTTTCTGAGATACTGAATTTGGGATTTTCCTTAGTTGTCAGTTATAATCATCAAAATTAAAAGAAATAAACATTTGAAATATATCAGTCTGTGTGTAATGAATGAATATAATATACAAGTTTCACTTTTTGAATGGAATTAGTGAAATAAATCAACTTTTTGATGATATTCTAATTATATGACCAGCACCTGTATATGTATATATGTATGTATTGTAAAATATATATGTATATATTTAACAATATATATTTAAAATGTAGTTTTTGTTGTAATACACTGTTTATATGAGATTTATAGTATAAAAAAGAAGCAAAAATAATCTGCCACAAAAAAAATATGTATATACTTAAAATATTTAAAACTTAACATCTATAAAATTAATAACAATAAATTAATAACCTACAAAGGTTTCTATCCATTTGGTCTTAGCAAACCAAAAACAAAAGTCTCCTTACCATCATTAAGCATGACAAGTAGCGATGCTGGGAAATTAGAGGAGAAGTGTTAAAACAAGGAACAGGCTGCAGCTTTTCCGTTTTTTTTCTCTCACTTTTTATGTGGGTGGTTTGGTTTTTCAGAATGCAGGGAAACCACGGCTTCCGCTCTATGTGTATTTAAACATCTGACACTGATGTGTCCCCGAGGGATTTTTTTCTGGTTATTTGCGTTCTGTTTCTGTGCATATAGTTGTTTAATAAGTAGTATTGCAAAAGAAATTCTGCTGTATTTCTGAGCTAATCCACAGTTTTAATCTGTAGTGTGTATTTCTTTTTTTGTTGATAGCCTGATTTGTAAATTCCCCTGTGAGCTTGCATTTTTATTAGTTCAGATATCCGATCTATTAGCCTTTGCTACTGACAAATATGGTACAACTAAGCACATGTCAAATGCAGAGAAATGTTTGGGAAGTGACCAGATCTTGTCAATGGGAACCCAGGAGACAGGGCAGGGACAGCAGTCAGGACTCAGGATACAATTATCAGGCTTTCCAGTTCAGACAGGCCCATCCTAGAGTACAAGGATTTCCTCTAGGGCCGCGCTTCCATAGGCGTCAGTGGGAAACAGGAAGCAAGGAGCCACAGAGTCCTTTTGCTCTCTGGCCTGTATACATTGACTCCTCTTTGCTCTCTCTCTCATTTTTTCTCAAATATTTTTCATTATATTTGTACAAAATCTTCAAAACTAACTGTAACCATAACAATTCAACCACAACCACATCAATATTACAATGAAGTGTGCCAGGCATACAGACCTCTCTTTCCTGCAAAAGCAGAAAATCAGGCCTGAGCGCTGTATGCAAACCAGAAGTTACAGCATGTGTGATTAAAACAAAAGTGAAGATAACTATCAGGTTTTGCCCCCAGGTTTGGCTGGCATCTTAGTCAATGATTGACAAATATTTCGTTGATACTAACACAAAAGGTTACAAGGGGACTTTCCAGCTTACAAAGTTTCATTTTCAAAAACAAAGTAATAGTTTGAAATGAGTCTTCCTTTTTAATTACAAATGAGATACTAAGCTAAAGTATCAATTTAGAATGTGTGTTTGTAATTGTATAAAAGTGTCTTCCTCTGTTACAGGATGTCTTTGTAAGTTGTGGCGCTCTGCTCTTGTTTATTTTGGTATCTGCGGAATGTCTTCCTGTCATGACATTTCAGTGTGATCCTGACGGCCAATCATCATGAGTAAGGACGGGAAGGATGTTGTTTGTGCTTATGTCTGTATGTGAGCTAGATAAATGATACACAGCTGAGATATCCTAGACAAACATTAGATTATCTAACGTACATCCCTATGTCTAAGAGCACGTAAAATGTTCCTGACATCAGCATGGTTCAGTTGTTAAATAAAATGTCTATGTTTTTTATTATTGTATTAAATTAGTTTATGTAGTAATACTATTTTTATTGATGTATTATTTTATTTTATTAATAATATAATTGTATTTCAATCATGACAACTGGATTTGGATGGATTTGACAATGTTAATGTTCGCTGCTGCTGTAGATTATTACTGTTGTTGCTGCTGATTATTGCTGCTGCTGCAGAGCAAGTACAGGAACTTGCTACTGCCAATACATACTCCAATATGCTGCTGCGAGTAAGACATAGTGCTGCTGCACAAATAGAATATATCAATAACCCATAGCAGATTTATACAGGTGGAGCTGGGGAAGGTGGAGGGTTTTAGAGGAACTCTGAAGCGCACTGCAAACTGCTATAGTGAATGTAACCAGCCATTTGACCCTTTGAGCGGTACGGTCCCACATATGGGATTTCGAACGTTCAGCGACGTCACATAACTGCCAGATTCAAACTGTGCTTTCGCGCTTTGGCTGTGAGACGGACGCGCGCAGCTCTTGTCATATACCAAAGCTATGCAGTGTTTTCAGCCACATAATGCTTCTTTTAAGGTTTTAGACATTTAAATACGCATAAGCACCATTAAAACAATACATTTAGAGTTTATAAAATACACACTGATGTCAGACATCAGTGAAAGCAGTAATAACAATCCATTCAAATATAATTTGCCGACATTTATTCATATCAGACACACATAATGGGCCTAAGTAACTATAAAGTTTACTCTATTATTCTTCCAGTTCACCAGCCACTTACTTGCATATATTTCGGGAGAAACTGATGAATTCACATGCTGTAAATCCGACTGACAGGACTCTGTGAACTGCAGCGCAAACTAAGATGGCGGCGCCCATCTCGCATTATAGATCAAGATAAAGATCGTTTATAAAGGTTTTTAAACGACAGAACACACTCACTTACACATATTTGAGAATCGGAATATCATATGGTTGATGACATGGTAAGCAAGTTTGCGAATATTTTAAATAAAAAAGGAAAAACAAAATAATAGCGATCCATCTGTCATACAGTGTTATTGTGGCTGCGTTCAGCGCTTGTGACAAGCAAGACGCGTCGCCATGGAAACAATAAGGGCAAACGTTCTAAAATAACGGTCGCCTTACAAAAACTCACTCTGGGGGGCCAGTTATAATATTTTAAACTCACGCTTGAAAGGGTTAAATGTGTGAGCAACAAGCTCATTGGCTGCAGAAGTGACATGGACCAATCAGCTTGTGCCAAGTAGTTAATGCTGTAATTATCATCAGCTTGCGTTAAGGACCCATCAGCCTGCGCCATCTAGAGTTTCATGACTGAACTATGTATTTGTTTAACTTTTTGTACTAAATTATTATTTTTTTTATGTTAAATATGGTTCAACATATAATGTCTTTCTTATGAAACACAAAAGATGTTTTTAGTAGAATATCCAGGCTGCTCTTGAATAACTGAATAATATCTGAAATTTCAGTCTGTTCTTTGGAATATAGATTACTTTTATGATATTTTAGGGTGATTTTTTTGTCGTATAGGGGCTTTCTTATGGAAGAGAGAAGCTGTGGGCACCCACACACTACAAGATAATAGGGCAATTTTCTTGATAGTTCTACAGATTATCGTATTAGGTTTTCCTGTGTTGTGATGTGTGATAAGAGTGACTCAATCAGCTAGGAAGAACGTTGGGGCCGCACCATTCTCAAATCGTAAATAACCAACATGTTTAATATTTTCGATCACAAATCCTGTTTTGTGAGGGGAACCCCAAGGACAAACACGCACACATTCTGTAGACTGTCACGTGGAATGAAACGATACCAAATCGGAAAGCGAGCTGACGGAAGACAGAAGCATGACACGACTTCTTCCAAACCTTTTTATTTTTTCCGCGAATTTTCTGTAAATAGCAGTCCAAACACTATTATCACCATTTTCTTCTTGCCCGTCGTCAGCCATTTTTGTTTACTCTAAAGTCACGTTTGACTGTGAGAGATTTTGCAAGATTTCCCGTGTTCACAGTCGGGATGTTTGTGAATGAAATCATCTGTTAGTGAGTGGTGTGCTGTACACACAAAAAAATTCTTAACAAAATTGTTAAATCTGGTTTTTTTTTATCTTCATGTTTGTGGTCTCTCACATTTTGAAAATCTGACAAGATTTTAAAAATCTTTTCGTGTCGGCCAGCCTAAGACATTCATCTCATTTTGTGTTCCACTGAGGAAAGAAACTCGAATGGTTGTGGAATGACATCAAGGGGAGCAAATGATGACAGAAATGTTATTTTTGGGAGAACTATTCCTTTAAAGAGACTCCCTGGACACAATTGTCTTTACAGTTTTCACATTTATAAATAATTTGTTTACTATATGCAAGTCTGTGCCTGTTGGCTAAGATGCTTGTTGTGATTTATGTTATTTTGCATCACCTCTCAACACTATTATAGTATTACAGAAGGCTTTTATCATCCTTTCTCTGAATGTAACAGAGGCTCAGCAGTGTCCAAAGACAGCTTGTTAGCTTAGGGTTGTGGCAGCAGGCTACAATGTATCTGTCTCTGATGAAACTCTCTGTAATGTTTCATGGTGGTATTTATAATACTGAAGGTCTTATACTTTCCCGTTCTGTCTTTCTCCATCTCTCTTTCTTTCTAATCTTTCTGTTCTCGGCTCTCTCTGCAACTTTCTTTCTTGCACTCCCTGTCACTCACTGAATGATTCTGCTTTTCCCATTGCAGCTCATCAAAATTGCATGCATGTGACATCTGAACGGGTTCACGCTCTCAAAGACATTTTTACAGTGCAGAGCTCCAGCTGGGGAAAAAACAGAGCATGCCTTGTATGATGCAATCCAAATATCATCATATCAGTGAGATTAAAATGATAGTGACAGAGACTATCAACAAAACATAAAAGGATCTGTGTTTTTTTTGCCATTAGCAGGGAAAGATATAGTTAAAGATATAGAGAAAGAGAAAGAAAAAAGTTCACTCCCAATTATTTCACGTTTAAAAATTGTGTGTGAAAACCTTAAGGAAGTACCATTTTAATGGTGCAAATATGTGTGCTGTGTGGAATCCTGTTTCCAGGATATTGTCTTCCTAGTAATTTCCTCATTTGAACCGGAGTGGTTTCACAATGAGCTGTCAACACACATAAGCAGAGGTGGATGTGAAGGTCTAACAAGTCCATAACAAATGCGGTGCAAATGCCTTGTTCAACTTTTGACCCAGAGAACATTTACCTAAGAATGACCTGCAGCTGACTAAACACCTTTTACCACTATGACAAAGCAGCTAATTAGTTTATAGGTGTTATGCATGAGGAGTTCTTTAAGGGATAGTTCACCCCAAAATTCCGTCACCATTTACTCACTCTCATGTTGTTCCAAAATCAACCTTTTCTATGTGAAACACAAAATCAAAAATCTTTAATTTTTTTAATAATGTACTAGCTACTTTTTCAGTAACAGTAAATGGGAAAGGGAACTGTCCAATTTGTAGACATAGTTATGTCCAATTCATGAATTAATTTTGTGTGTGTGTGTGTGTGTAAAATAATATATTATATATATATATATATAATAATAATAATAATAATATATATATATATATATATTATTAATACATTTGAATCAGGTGTTTTTGTGCTTTCAGGTTTTTATTTTAACTTTAAATTAGTTTAGTAATTTTATGTGATTTTGTCATTTGTATTAGTTTTTTTAATATTTATATTTAGCTTTAATTTATTTTTAATTTATATTTATATTTTTTATTTTTTTTATTTAGATTTAGCTTTAATTTATTTTTATTTCAGTTTTAGTTATAGTAATTTTAGCTCTTCAACTTAAACTTATTTTATTTTAGTTTAGTTAGAAACATTTTTAAGTTTTGTTTAAGGTTTTTAGTCATTTCTAATTTTCATTTAAAATGTTTAGGTTTTCAGTTTTTTCATCTAATTTTTAATTTAATTATTTTTTTATTTTATTTTATATTTATTTTATTTTATTTTATTTTATTTTATATTTTATTTTATTTTATTTTATTTTATTTTATTTTTTATTTTACAAAACTAGTTTAGGGTAACTATAACAATGCTGGCTTGGAAGGTTTTTAGTCATTTCTAATTTTCATTTAAAATGTTTAGGTTTTCAGTTTTTTCATCTAATTTTTAATTTAATTATTTTTTTATTTTATTTTTATTTTATTTTATTTTATATGTATTTTATATGTATTTTATTTTATTTTATATTTTATTTTTATTTTACTTTTTTATTTTACAAAACTAGTTTAGGGTAACTATAACAATGCTGGCTTGGAATCTCCAGTCCCCATTAATTCTGTGGAAAACAGAGACTAGGAAATTCTTAAAAACATCTCCCTTTGTGTTCCACAGAATAAAGAATGTCATATAGGTATAGAACAACATGATGGGTGAACGAATCCTTTAAAGCCACAACAATCACTTGGTTCCCATTGGAGTTTTTAGTATTTGATTGCAGGTTTGTGTACCGATAGTCACCATAGTCACCTATCAACCGTGCAACCGTGCTTTGTTTTTCCCAGCCTGATGTGTCGACATAGTTCCTGTAGGCAGTGAGAAGGTTGAGCAATCCCAGGGCCATTGCGTAACCCTGCCCTTCTCCCTCTCAGGTGCGATCTCCCTCCCTCCCTCCCTCCCTCCCTCTCCCTCTCTTTCAGTTCGTGCCTGTAAGTCAAGCTCTTCTAGACATGCGAGACATGCGGCTAGCGGAGGTGAGGTAATGCTGTGTACATACAGTGTCTCCAGCCCCCGGGGGCTGCGCTGGGGAGGGGTAAGGCTTGCACAACCAACAGACTGAGGCTGTTCTTTGGATCTTAGAAGCTTCTGCTCAGAGGAGTCACAGTAATACCTTGACTGTTGACGGAGGGCAATACCAGGTTTAGGCGAATGAGTTGTAATGGTAGTCATAGTAGACAATCAAAGGAAGAAAAAGACAAAAGAGAAAAAAGTGAAGGAAGGCTTAAGGGTTAGAGACAGATCATTTGTGAATTTTAAATTTTATTGAAATAGACACTATTATTCAGTAAACCGTGATGGAATGCCCTACTTTCAAATTGCAGTGTGACATTTTAAAAGCCCAAAAGTACTTGCAAATGACTTACAGTATGTCAAACTACAAAGACCTCAGAGTGTTTTGAGTGAGAAAGTGTGCGTGCATTAAATCTGTCTGATGACACAACTGGCAGATATCACTGTACAATATGTGATCATATGCAATTCCAGGCAATAGCACTGTCTCTCACTGCAATAAAAGCGGGCCCGTCTTTAACCATGCCGTAACGATCTGCAATCACTGTGCAACGATGACCAACAGTGGAATGCTCACCTCTCCGCACTCTCACGTAAAGTGAACCAACTCGGATGAATGCAGAAGGGTCAGTCATGTGGTAAACGTAACAAGAGGGAGAAAAAGTGCTTTTTAAGTGATTGCATGGCAGTTGCAGGATGTGAGTCAGGTGAGACTGATGTTGACACTGTTAGCACCAGCACTGTTAGTAACCGGGTGTGTTGCTCTTAACAGCAAAGTGTAGAGTTGAGAATCAAAGAGATGATTTCAAAGGACATTTCAGTGGTTTGTGGGTAAAAAAATTCTCAGCAGGAGTTAAGTGATAGCATGCAAAACAGCAAAGAGGTTTTTGCTTTTGTAAATGGTGTCTATGGCACAGATTATTATTGGTTAAGTTTTCATTTAACATGCATTTTTTCAGTTCATGTACTCCCTGAGAATCAAATCCATGACATTGCTGTTGCTAGTACTATGATGTACTGATGTACTGAAATACAGTAATTAAGTGGTATCAGATGACAGCTCAGAGCATATATATATATATATATATATATATATATATACATATTTCAGTCTTGAAACTCTAGATCACACAGGCTGTTGGGTCCTTAACGCAAGCTGATGATAATTACAGCATTAACTACTTGGCACAAGCTGATTGGTCCATGTTACTTCTGCAGCCAATGAGCTTGTTGCTCACACATTTAAATGGCTGGTTACATTCCCTATAGCAGTTGGCAGCGCGCTTCAGAGTTCCTCTAAAACGCTCCACCTTCCCTTCCCCAACTCCACCTGTATAGATGTGCTATGGGTTATTGATATATTCTATTTGTGCAGAAGCACTGTCTTACTCGCAGCAACGTATCGGCGTATGTATTGGCAGTAGCAAGTTCCTGTACTTGCTCTACAACAACAGCAATAATCTACAGCAGCAGCAATTCAGCAGCAGCGTAGCAGATCTATTCCGCCAAGACCAAATACATTAACATTGTCATACTCATTACCATGCTAAAAATCTTCCGAGAGTTGTCAGGATTTAAATATTTGAAACAAAACACTCAGAACTCTTGAACTAGAAGGACCGTGAACAGAACAACCAAACTAATCTTGACGAGGACAAACAATGAACAGAAAGAAACACAGGGCTTAAATAAGAGAGCAAACTAATTAATGAAATGAACATCAGGTGTGACAGATAATCAAACAATGAGTAACTGAAACTAATATATTATTATTATTATTAATTGAATATTTATGATTACTTCATGCAAAGTTACTGTTTTTAATATCTGTTCCAAAACCTAGGCAGCTGCATCCTAATTTCTTTTTAGAGCTCATATTCTGATTCAGAATTTGTCAAAAATAGGCAGTGTGTGTGTGTATCTATATGTATGTGTTGGATGCAGGAGAAATGGGTAGAAATAAAGATCTGAGTGACTTTGACAAGGGCCAAATTGTTATGGTAAGGCGACTGGGTCAGAGTATCTCTGAAACGGCAATGCTTGTGGGTTGCTCCCGGTCAGCAGTGGTGAGAATTTACCAACAGTGGTCCAACGAGGGACAAACCACAAAACGGCAACAGGGTGTTGGCCGCTCATGCAAGGCTCATTGATGCACAAGGGCAAACGAAGGCTATCCCATCTGGTCCGAGCCAACAGAAAGTCTACTGTGGCACAAGTCACAAAATTTTAATGATGGTTATGGGAGGAATGTGTTACAACACACAGTGCATCACACTCTGCTGTGTATGGGGCTGCATAGCCGCAGACCAATCAGAGCTCCTACGATAACCCCGGTCCACTGTTGAAAGTGCCTACAATGGGCACGTGAACATCAGAACTTGGTCCGGTGAGTCCCATTTTATTTTACATCATGTGGACAGCTGTGTACGTGTGTGCCATTTGACTGGGGAAGTGAAAGCACCAGGATACACGGTGGGAAGACGACAAGGTGGTGGAGGGAGTGTGATGCTCTGGGCAATGTTCTGCTGGGAAACCCTGAGTCTGGCCATTCATGTGGACGTTTTTTTGCCACGTGCCACCTACCTAAACTTTGCTGCAGACCAAGTACACCCCTTCATGACAATGGTGTTCCTTGGTGGAATTGGCCTCTTTCAGCAGGATAATGCAATCTGCCAGACTACACAGATTGTTCAGGAATAGTTTGAGGAACATGATGAAGAGTTCAAGGTTTTGCCCTGGCCTCCAATTACCCAGATCTCAACCCAATTGAGCATCTGTGGGATGTGCAGGACCAACAAGTTTGATCCACCTTGCTCCACCTTGCAACCTACAGGACTTGAAGGGTCTGCAGCTAACTTCTAGGTGCCAGATATACCACAGGACAACTTCAAAGGTCTTGTAGAGTCCATGCCTCGGCGGGTCTGCGCTGTTTTGGCAGCACGCAGAGGGCCGACAGCATATTAGGCAGGTGGTCATTATGTTTTGGCTCATACACATAAACACACACACACACACAGGTTTGTTTTGCTATCAAAGTGAGGACATTCCATAAGCGTAATGGTTTTTATACTGTACAAACTGTACATTCTATCCCCCTACACTACCCCTACCCATCATAGAAAACATTCTGCATTTTTACATTTTTATTAAATCATTGTTTAGTATGTTTTTAAAGCTATTTTAAATATGAGGACTCATGAAATGTCAAATTTGTGTCCTCATAAATCACAAAAACGTGCACACACACACATACACAGATATAGATGATAGATAGATAGATAGAGATAGATAGATAGATAGAGGTTTTAGAATAGAACAATTGTTTACTTAGCTTTTGTGGGAAAGTGAAGCAATACCAGGAGGTAATCTAGACAGTAATTCACACAGCACAAGGTACATAGGAAGTGCACCTCAGGCTAAACTGGAAGTCTCTTTTTGTTTTTCACGGCCCTTTTCAGTCGCTCCTGTGGTTGTAAGAAGAAGGAAGTATAAAGAAACATTCAGGGTTTCCCTTCTTCTCATGAACAAAGCCTGAACAAGCTTTTTTTGTCTAAGAGAGAAGCAGTCTTCACAATGATTGGTATTCCCCTATCAAGACTGACATGTCTAAATCTAGCTGGCTTAGTTATAGTGGTTACATTCACTGGAAAAAGTTGCATAGGAGTTTTATGTGGGCTGCTGTTTGAACCTGTCAGAAAGCATTAGTCATTCCATGAATCGCAGTGTCATAATAGTGGATGAATAATCATACCTTTGGGTTCCTCTTTGGCTTTTTTTTTTGACCCTAGTTGACCTCCATTGCAATTTGTGGCTATTTTATTGACTTTTATTTCCTGGATAATCTCTAAAATTACTCTTTAACTGCAATTTCATAGATTCTTTTGGCTCAGGGTTTGCATTCATAAGCGAACTAGTGAAAATTCAAATCACAGACGCTGTATGAAACAGTCTCATGCTTTGATTTATTGCCTTGTTTTGTTTCTAAGATTGTGCTTTCCTTCCTGAAGATGGTAGCTTGCGATTTGTGCAGAATTGCCCAAATGAATGAGTCATTCTTGAAGCATTCACAGAGACCTAGCTGTCGCTATATGAACAATCTGTGGAGCACTAAAGGCTTCGAAATGTCATATTACTGTAGAATGTAGCACTGCTGTGTTCGCCAACACACTCTTGCTTTCAGTTGAGACAGTACACACACACAGTACACACACCGCCCATAGGGCTTTTTCTGTCATAACGTGTATGCACACACACAAACACGCAAACACACAAAGACTGCCTCTGCATGTGACTCAAGTTGAAACTGACATAGGAAAGACTTTGTATAGAGATACAGATTAAATCAGTATATCTCACTTTTACATAGCGTTTGATTCCATGCAGGGAAACACATTTTCTGATGCAGGTTTTTTTTTTTTTTTTTGATAAGAGACTTGTTTGACCTTGTTTATGGTGATGTCCCTAGACTCAGATTACATGACTTACATCACTGAAATATACTATAAATAACATTATATTCATCTTGCTGTTATCGAGCACCTCTGCTTTAAATCACTCTGCTTGTTTGTTTCCATGTTGCAGTCAGACTGTCAGTCTGTGTATTGGTGATGAATATTTTTAGTGAATTCTGCATGTTACATTTGTGTTTTTAAATGAGTCATTTATTCATTTACTAATGAATATAATCTGTAATCTACTACATCAAAGACTATAGAATAACACAAGACGTGTTTCAAAGATGGCCGCCGAGTGAAATGACTTGTCTTAAAGGGACTTTGACTACATCCATCACCTACTAGCGTCAGTTGCATCACTTCAATGGCACTCACAAATCCTCTCTTGTGGCCTCATGGGATGGTTAAGTGTACATTGGACGCATACTTCAGAAATTCAGCCGGAAGTAGTGGGTACTTTTGCGACTACTGCTTTATGAATATTATAAAGATGAAGAGTTATTATATTATATTATATTATATATAGATATTATATTGTGAATTCGGAGCTAGCACTGTAGATTACAGCCCGCAATATACAGCACAAGTAAACTGAATTTACAGTGTACCTTTTTGTAATTATAGTGTACCTATGCAGTAGGCTATAATATGTAGTGTAATATACCTAATACACTTTTGGTAATATTAGTGTACCTACAGGCTACAGATAGGCTGCTACTCTGGGTATCTGGGGAAACTGGAAATCTGGGGAAATTATGTAATGATTTTCTGCTATGAATTTATTTAGAAATTTCAATATGCTGCTACTTGCCTGACAAAAGCGTAGTGCATACAGACTATCTCAGCTTTGTGTCACGTCACCAGCATTGCAGCCTATCAATATACAATGCAACATGATACAACACGATATCAACATGATACAACACTTGGATTTCCATGTGAGTAAATCTGATATGTTGCTTTGAAGGCAAAAGTCCAAGTAAAACTAACACTACATTTTTCTTTGGAATTACTGGGCAAACAAAACAGGGTAAGTGTAACATCTGCGGGCTGTAATTTAAAGTGGTGCTTGTTATCCTTATACCCCATGTAGTAACAGGGTAAGTGTAACATCTGCTGGCTGTAATTTAATGTTGCGACAGTTTTAGTTTAACTTTGCTTGAAACACAGAAGACCAAACTAAATCAGCTGCACTTTTGCTATCAAAACAACATATCAGTTACTCTTTATATATACGGAGATCCAAGTGTTGAATTCTGTCATGTTATTTTTGTCATTTATTTCCCTGGGAATAGCTGAAAAGAGGTAAGCTTGTTTTCCACTGCATTGCACGTTGATGGGCTGCAATGCTGGTGACTTGACATGCTTTTGTCAGGTAAGTAGCATATTAAAATTTCTAAATAAAATCATAGCAGCAACTCATTAAAGTCCCCCTGTGGTGAAAATCAAGTTTTTTGTTTATGTGGTGTTTTAATGTGCTTTAAGGCAAACCATGTGAAAATTCATAAGTCAACACCATTGCTGAGTATTTTCTCCTTAAAACTGCAGTGAACCAAAGACAGTCTCAAAAACGCGGTTTGAAATTGCTGGTGTTTCTGATGTCACATACTACATTGTAACCAATCACATCATAATGTGATCTCAGTAAGTGGATCTCTGGTGAGTGAGTGGAGGCGGGGCTAATTTGCATATTCATAGAACCACGTATACTAAATGAGGCAAGGGTGTAGTCACATTCAAGCTATTTTTAAGGCATTAAGACATTTTTTCAAGGAATAAACGGTTAAAATATGTAATTTTAGTGATCTAAGATGAGTTTTAAGGGATAAAATTATTGACTACAGGGGGACTTTACTAATTTCCTGAGATTTCCAAGGGTGCGTTTCCTGAAGCCAACTATGGTCGCAAGTTTCGTCGTTACCAACACAATTCAATGGAACTTGCGACCATAGTTGGATGGTAACGATAGTAACGATGCTTTTGGGAAACACACCCCAGTTTTGTTGCTTAGTAATCTCAATCATGTATCCAGTAATAGAATAATTATATATCCCGTAGTTAAAAATACCCAGATTAGCAGCCTATATGCAGTGCTGGGGGTAATGCATTACAAGTAATGTGAGTTATATAATCAGATTTCTTTTTTCAAGTAACTAGTAAAATAGCGCATTACTTTTAAATTTACAACAAAATATCTGAGTTACTTTTTCAAATAAGTAATGCAAGTTACTTTGTTTTCCCATTTATTGACTGACAGCTCTCCTGTCCACATGTTGAGAGAAGTCAGGAGTACAGAAGTGATGTGTGCTCTGTGTAAACATGATGGTTATTCTAGACTAGTTTTAGACTAAATGTAAGCATACATTTACTCATTTACTTCTCCTGTGTCCTATTCTTCTGTATTCCAGAATGACAGCACAGCTGAAAGGCTTGTTTGTTTGAACTGCACCCTCTACTGTACAGCCGTGAATTTGCATTTGAATTTGAATTAGAACTTTTTTGTTGTGATAAAAACAAAAAAACAAACAAACAGCCCAGCGCAGATGAGAAAAAGTAGCGCATTATTTTTTATAAAAAGTAATTAAGTAAAGTGATTAGTTACTTTTTTAGGGAGTAACGCAATATTGTAATGCATTACTTTTTAAAGTAACTTTCCCCAACACTGCCTATATGTATAGGTACACTATTATTACCAAAAGGTACATAGTGTATGTTCTAGCTAAATTGCTCCCAAACATAAGATTGCTGCCTAGTCTGTAGGAAAAACTAAAGGCTATTGCTAACTTAATAAAAGGACAGTAATTCTGATATGTCCCACTCCCACTTCTTTTTTCAGTAGGTCAACACAGGAGGAAAACTGTCTTTAAATGGAGACCGGGCTATATATAAGAACCTGTCTAAGTCCTGCTTCTAAAAATGTCATGTTGTGTCATGCTAGCTAGCTCAAGTCTGAGAGACTGAGTTTCTACAAGGAAGCCTACAGTCACAAAAACAGGATAATATGCTAAAAATCCATGCAAGTGGATTCTTGTTAATATTGTGACTATAGAGTTCGTTTGAATGGGTTTTAGAGAGCACTTGAAATCATTCTATCACCTAATCATTTTCCCCAAAGGCTTTTTTGTCAATAAAGTACTGGTCTGCTTCCAGGAAGGATTATTTTCCTCAGAGTGACCTTGAAGAGCCTCCGGTAAATGCACTGATGTCTCATTGACTGCTCGGCCCATTGAGGATAATGGATCTTTATGGATGTCTGTCCATTTAGGAGATCAGATTTCCTCTGCGGACATGACCAGTGTAATAGTATGCTTTGCGAGGAGGATGGAAAAGAGCATATCAGCTTATGCCAAATGCACACTACAACACTGAAGCTTGTTGCCCTGTACATTTTAATTTGTTATGTCATGTTGTGCACTTTACTAAACTAATCACTGATTAGGTGATCCGACTGTAGTTACTGTACAATCCTTAAATTTGTTCTCACAAAAACACGTACATTAAAGGGATAGTTGATGGGTCTTCTACATTTGACTACACCTCTTCACTGTAAAAAAGAATTGCTGGTTTAACTTAAAAAAGTAAGTTACCTAGTTGCCTTAAAATTTTGAGTTCACTGAAATACAATGAAGGTGATTGGTTTAATCAACAGAAACTCAAGATATTATGTTATCTGAACCACATTGATTATTTAAGTTGATATGATAAAAGAAAAAATGTTGTGATAAATCATGAAAATAATTCTTTACAGTGTATAGATTAATTCAGAAACACTACAGTGGTTGCTAGGAGATGCAGAACAGTTTATTTGAGTTATTCTATCTATCTATCTATCTATCTATCTGTCTGTCTGTCTGTCTATATATCTGTCTGTCTGTCTATCAGTCTATCAGAATGTCTGTCTGTACACACACACACACACACACACACAGATACACTTCATTTTGTGTCATTCTATCAAAAGTACATAAAACAAAATTATTCTTGTTATGTATTCATCATATAACTTCCTTTCTGTCCACCAGGATTCAGATGATTTCATGGACTGGATTCTGTACGTGTGTGTGTGTGTGCATAGTGTGAAGGGACCAGTGTTTACACATTCCGGTCCAGGCTATTAATAAAGAAGCTTTGTGTTTCCCATAGTGAGCAGACTACACTCTCACCGTGTCATAGAAGGTCGACTGTGTGCAGTACGTCAAACTTTGACCCCATGGATGTGTTGGACTTCCTAGTTCCCAGAGCACGATGGAGACTTACCCAATCCATTTATCACCCGTTGAGACTTTGTAAACATCCCACAGAAAAGTGCATAAAAAGGTAGCTGACCTGAATAATTTATCATTGGATTGTAAAGCAACGGCTGACATCAGCTGCAATTCCCACCTCGTTTTTAAATTCTTTGACGAAGTTCCTTTGATTGAGTTAAAAAGACATTCCAGTCATGATTTCAGGTTGTGAGAATACTGCAATCACCGAGGCAATATGATGACAGTATTGCGACAACTCAGCATGTGACCTATCATTAGACAAGAGAGTTATTTGGTAATGTCTGTCTGCTATATTTTCATCACAGACCCATCTGTGTTGCAGTATACAGAGATGCTAAACTCACCGTGCTTTCCTATCCATCACTAGCTATGTTTTCATGCACCCAAATAATCAGTTTATTATTGGATTGATGGCTCATTCAGACTGAAAAGTCTTCATGTAAACATCTTTCAATTGGATTGAATGGAGTTACACCAAATTAAACCAATTTTTTTTAAAGTGTAAACTCTTGAATTTTCTCAAGCAGTTTCAAAAATGAGGGAACACCGGTAGCCCTGAATGAGCCCCATTTCTGACCAGGGCCTTTCAGACCAGGGAATCGTCCTAATCTAAAGACTGACTGATGAAGATTTCTGCATGTAAACATACCTACTGTTATTACTGCAGCAAGGCACCTGTTTTCTGAGATATGATGTATTTGCCTTTTTTGTAATGCTTAGTGGTTCTCCCACATAAAAGATTACCAGTAAGACTTCATGTACCCTTCTTCGGGACATTATCTCAATTAGTGCACACAGTGCATTCTTCACAGAGTGTTCCCTTTGAAGGACTATCTTTAGGTAGCTGTTTGTTCTGGAGAAAAACTATTTATTTTCCCTGTTCCTCAGGCAAAGAGAGAGAAAGAGAGGGAGGGCGGCCATCATTGGAGCTATTGTTGAAAATGTGCAATGAAGGTGGTTAGGGGGGATGACATCAGGGGGAAACAGGTGGGGCGGTATCTGATGACAAGAAGATGGAGTTTTAGGTTGGATTGGGTGGCGTGCTTTATTCTCCATCGTGTCTCCTGTAACCTGAACACCACCTCAGTTCTGCTTTGGACCACACAGCGGACAGCAATAGTGTCGCATAATATGTGAGTGTCCTGCATGCTCACAAAGCCATCTTTGTCATGGCCCATTGAGTCAGGATTGCCTAAGACTCTGTCCTCCCTGCTAGGGTTTGTGTCCCATGGGTTAAGGCCACACAATGCCTGACTGTTTAAACATGTCACATTTCCCTGTCGCTGTTATGCTGTTGTGTCCTTTTCGTTTGATGTTCTTCCTGCCAAGTTCCATGTTTGGGGATCTAGCCTTTGTCTGCACTCATTCAACTTTCTGACGTATAATGCATAATGCAGGATGTATTGAGTTTTAAACTTACAATGTGACTGTATTCTCCTGTTCATTGTCACAAGGCTGTATAAAGCATCTATCCTGGCATTTTGAGAGGCAAAACAACATTGTTACATGCTCTGTGTCAATGTATATGGCATTTGGGGAATAGCTGGTGGGTGAGGTCATGATTTGTATTTCCTTCTTCAGTGTGGAACCATGCCAGAAGCGTTAAGTCTCTCACTGAGAAACAATCAGCAAACTATTTGTGGTCAACCGAAACACAGCCCTTGGCCTGCTGGAGAAATTTCCACATGCACAAACACTATTGTGTAATATGTAGATACTGCAGCTTTGTAGACAGGCTTGCATTTATTCCATATGACATAAACATCACTTAAAAGGGCTGCAGGCAATGTAATCTGTTCTGTAATCATGGGGCGATTCTTTTAAAGTACTGATTTCTAAACAGATCCGAGTGATTATGGAATGCATATAAAGGAAATGCTGCTTATTGGTGCCTTTCCTTTAAAGGGGTGGTTCACTGTTTTTTTTTTTCTAGGCTTGATTGTGTTTATGGGGCACAGTTTAACATGTCTTAAAAAAACGCTGTATTTTATATATATTTTACCTTTATTCTACAACGATGTCTACATTGTCATTTGAACAGCCGGTTTGACTTCCTGGTTCTATGATACCACTCCCTCCGAAATATGCAATGGGCTCAGATTGGTTAGCTGGCCCAGTGTATTGTGATTCGCTGAAGCGTCTAGCGCACGTTGTACGGAAACGCCATACCTCTTACCATTACGGGTAATAGTTGCATGCTTTCAGTGGAAATGTAAATAATGCCATCAATATTGCGATATCAATATGAGCCTGAATCAGACCCAGATAGCAGTAATGAAGAGGGTCAAGCAGAACCTCTGCAAGCACGGCATTTAAAGGAATTTTCTGAACGGTAAGTATTTCCTTTTGTATTTGTGTCAAAGTGTTTAGATATGCTGTCACTTGTAAATGTTACTGCTGTTTATGTTAGCTTTCAATATACGGTTTTATCCTGATTAAAGGGATAGTTCACCCAAAAATGAAAATTCTGTCATCATTTACTCACCCTCAAGTTGTTCCAAATCTGTATACATTTCTTTGTTCTGTTGAAAATAAAGGAAGATATTTTGAAGAAAGTTTGTAACCAGGCTGCTTTGGGGCACCATTGACTTCCATAGTAGGAAAAAAAATACTATGGAAGTCAATGGTGCCCCAGAACTGTTCAGTTTCCCACATTCTTCAAAATATCTTCCTTTGTGTTCAACAGAACAAAGAAATTTATACAGGTTTGGAACAACCCGAGGATGAGTAAATGATGACAGAATTTTTATTTTTTGGGTGAACTATCCCTTTAAAGCTTTACTGTAGCCGAATACATGACTAGCATTTTTGTAAAGGTATTGTTTAATTTATAGCATGAACAACTGTTTGTCAATGAACATAGAAGTCTGTTGGTGTTTGTTGGAGAAGTATGCAATAGAATTGAGCTAACTGGCTAGCGAAGCCAAACCGCGTTGGTCTTTGTTTAAGTCCTTGATGCAAACAAAAAATAGCAACAGGATACATTTAAAAGACATGTACAAACAATAAAACATACTTACAGTTAGGGCCCCATAAACAGCAGCTTCTGCTTTTAAAGTGGGAATTGCTTCATCTTTCAGTAATAGCCTTTGTGAAAATCCAACATTGAACTTGTGTAGATTCTGGAAGCTGTCTTACATGCCGCATCCAGTGTAGACAATATCACTGATTATAATGGGTTCTATTATCTTTTGATGTGCCGCATCACGCTGCTCGCGTCCGGTGTAGACAACTCTTCCAAAATGCCGCGCGACATGGCCTCACCCACTTTGTTGTGTGTTCCCTGGGGGAAGGGTTATGTTAATTGCAGGGTTTATGATGTCACCAACCCGGGAAGAAGCTCGCTGTAGTCCAAACCGATCGTAAACTGCCATAACTTTAAAAGACAATATCTCCGTTTGCACTGAACTTTCAGCTCTGTAACTTTAGACTGCAGATACTGTTTATGCTCAAGCAGCAACATTACACACTAACTAAAGTTAAAAAAAAAAAAGTGAAATTGCAATGAACCACCCCTTTAATGAACTTGGGGTCCATTTTTTGTTTTTCAACATCAAGATTTTCTGTAAATTAATTTTACTTAAATTAATAAATTGTATATATATATATATATATATATATATATATATAATGTAAGTATGTGTGTGTGTGTGTGTGTGTGTGTGTATATATATATATATATATATATATATATACACACACACACACACACACATACTTACGTTATATATATATATATACCACCATTAAGGCCCAGTGTCTTATTCTGTTTGCTATACTTTTGCATATCCCATTTCTTATATTCTTATTTCTTATTTTTTATTTAGTTTTATTTAACATTTTTACGTGTATATTTTCATTTTAAAATTTCAAGTTGATATTTCAGGTGCTGTGTAATCACCCTTTTACTTTAACAAATAAACTACTAAAAATACAAATATTCCATGTACATTTTATGAAGTAAAAGGTGATGCCTGCACTGTAAAAAATAAATCCGTAAAATAATGGAAAATTGGACATTATCCAGTAATTTTACTGGCATTTCCATTAACCCTAAAACACAACTCCATGAAGTGCAAAATTCAAAATACAGTTAAAACACCTGTTAAAAAAAAAAAAAGAAAAAAAGGAAAATTCCATTAAATTAATACAGTATATTGTGCCGTTTTTACGGATGTGCACATTAACATTGCCACAATACTATGCTGCTGTGGGAGGCTGCCAGGACGTTGCTATGTGGTTGCTAGGCTGTTGCTAGGGCCTTCTGTGTAGTTGCTAGGGTGTTGCTAGGGTCTTCTGGGTGGTTGCTGGGGGCTACTTGCTGCCAAAAGTCAAAATAGGCCATCCAAGTATCTGATATTCTGTCTCAGGTCCCTCCTGCAATGTAACTTCATGGGATTTTTTGTGTGATTTATCAACTCCCATGGGAAAATCATAAATCCAATTTCTTAAAAATAATAGCACATCTCTCCTCATAACTTGAAGCATCTTTCATATCTGTATCATAAACAGTGAAGGAGAAGTTAGGGTTTGTTCTGATTCTTAAGGTCAGCATAATGTGTGAGACAGGATGCCTTCAGCTGGGAGTGCCGCCAGGTTTGGTGCTCATGGAAAATAATCTTGGAAGGTGTGTATTCAAGGCAATGTCCAGATGTTATTCTTAATTAATTTATTGGTTTTTTTCACTTGTGCCACAGTCGCTTTTGATCGCATGAATGTGAATATGTGTATATTTATACTGTACCTCTGCAGAGCCTGCTGATTGCTCAACATCCTCTCAGGTCATGTGAAATGTGAGCGGAACAGAGCACAGAATGTGCAGCTCTGGCCCTCAGCGTGCAGTCAGAGCACACTCACTCACTCACTCCCTCTCTCACTCATTTTCATGCTCGCTCACTCATTTTTGTTTCCACCCTCCCTTCCACCCACTCTCTCCTTGCCCCTGCCTGCACCACTGCACTGCTACACATGACATAATGGGCCTATTATTGTGCCTTTTTGTTTGAGTGTGACTTCAGCACATTCAGCCCTGATACAGATAGTGTTTGTGTTGGGACATCATGTTAAAATCGCTTTCTATACACACCTGTATGAGTAAGACAGTGTGCTTCTGAATGACAAAGAGGGTATTTCCCGTTATAAATAAAAGTTATGGTATTACCTACTTATTGGCCCATCCACAAAATTAAGTTCATTCTGGTAGTTTTTCATTAAAATTATATTATTATCTTGATTTATGTCATTTTATCATACAGGTTTTTAAGGAAACACAAAGAAACCTGGGATATTTCTTAATAAATTGCAAGTTTTTCTTGTTTAATTTTATTTAAAATATTTTCTAAATGTTTAAATAATTTTAAAAAGATTTACTTCAATATTTTTACATTTGCATATCATATATTTTACTTTTGCATATCCCATTTTTATATTTTTTATTTTATTAATATAGTTTTTACTTATGCCAGTTTGATCTATTAATAGGTTTGTTAATTGTTATTTTTAGCTATTTTGGAGTCAGGGAATGACTCCAAAAATGATCAAACATAATAAAACTACTTGTCCACTATATGATAGCTTTGTTTAAGGAACAAACCAACATTTACTTTTATGGTTCTTTTAAATCCTTTTAGTTTTTGATAATTTAATTTAATTTAATTTAATTTAATTTTATTTTATTTTATTTTATTTTATTTTATTTTATTTTATTTTATTTTATTTTATTTTATTTTATTTTATTTTATTTTATTTTATTTTATTTTATTTTATTTTATTTTATTTTATTTTATTTATTTTTTTGCCCTGGCCCTATTTAAAGTGTTTAGAGTGTAAACAGTGCTCACAATGTCATGATAATCTTTAATGTTGTGTTGTATAGACAACAAAAGTTGTAAAGACAAAAACAGATTTCTTAAATTAAAAAAAAAAAATCATGTTTTATCCAATACAGTATTCCATATATAACAAGGATTTGGAATGACATGTATGCTCTATGAATCAGTCAAAGCCCTGATGTAGCAGTACAGTTACTGCAGACTCAGAGTGAAACATTAATCTCAGACCAGCGGAAACAAACTCCTCGTGATTACAGGGTGATGATACACCGAGTTCCGTAGATACACAATAGCCTCCCTCCTCTACCCTAGAGGGACTCAACCCTCATCCACAGGACCTTTTCTGCTTATTAGTGAGCTACTTCCTGACAGGAGCGGTCGGGCTTCAGCAGGATGCAGGATGTGGTGGGGGCCATGGTGAGGGGTGTGTGGTCATGTGTTTTTGTGTGTGTGAGTGTGTGTGTTATTATAAGAAGCCACGCTGAGGCTTCGCCGTTCACATGGGAAGTCAGTGGGGAAAATGGGCATCCACAGTTCAACTCAATACTGACCCCTTCAAATGAATCACTCTCATTTCCTTCTCATTGCACAAGCCATCAGCAGACCCTCAGCATCAGGGCTGTGTGCAGAGTAGACACTTTCTATTTTTTTAAAAGGGGGTGGAGTAGACAAATCCCAAAGGCAGATAGACAGATAGTTAAATTTGTGAAAATTGTTTTAAAGCACTTTATTGGTAATAAAACATATTAAAAGCCTTTAAATTTGTCCTGTTAATCCTGGGTTTGAATAGTGGGAATGTGACTATCATGACCTACAACCTTTTGTATTATATGATTTAATAATGAAAATATGTTAGGGATTGACATCCAGGTCAAGATTTCAAGTAAGCTTGCTGTTAATATAAGCATTTACTGCCATCTTGTGGCCGAAGATACAAAACAGTGGCCTTTTTGTGTGGTCTTTCCATCCTTTCATAGACTCTCTACACATTAGCCTATGAAGAATTTTATAATATTATTTATTTATTTATTTATTTTTAAATAAATTCTTTCAGACCCATATGCTCTTAGGTTTATGCTATTTGAATTTCACAAGCGACTGATAAACATTTTACAAACAACATTTAATATGCAAGTCTATGGCACAAACACCCAACAGCCATTACCTCTATTAAATGGCATCTCGTTATCAATCCTTAGCACTTCCCAAACATACTTTGCCCCATTTGCTTTGGATTATATGATTACAAATATTTAAAAAAAAAAAAAAAAAATCATAAAATTGACTTAACTTGTAAGTTTAAAGGCTAATATTCTGTCGTAGATTGGTGCGTTAATGTACATACACTGAAGTCTTTAGCCTATTCACTGATTATACCACAGACTTCTCAAAATGCACAATAAAAAAATGATCAGACAGTGTGAGACGTCGTTATCTATGGCAACACTACTGTACAGGCACTACTTTCTCAGCTACTCTCGTATCACTCCGCGTGCACGTGAGGTTGGCGTCGTCTTGCAACTCTTGTTAGGAGTTTTAGTAATAAAAAAATGCTTTTCAGGACTTCCTTTTTAATTCTTTGGTGAGCATAAAATTTTTGATAGATGATTATAGATTTAAGTGACCCCATTTAAAGCAAGAAAAGCACCACTAAACGACCAGAGATACTAGGAGCAGATACGAGAGGACTGTGAATGTGATAGAACTTATGCTGCCTTCACTTGCTATCGGAAATTTGATAATTCACACTTCTGAAGTCGTGATTCAAGTTTCGAACTGGGAGGGCGTTCATGTGCACTTTATACCTAGGAAACTCGTATTTACGACGTGAAAGTAGCATTAGTCCATAGAAAATGTAACATGGATTGTAATATTACTGGATTGGATGTGTCTTGTTGCTACGGCGATTGTTTCCTATATTATGGAATATTTATATTCAGAAGGTATGCTAAATAATGAAAATAACAATTAGTGATTTTAAGTAGTGATTTTCAATAGTTATTAGTAAGATAATAACTAGTAAAATATTTAATATACGTGTATTATTTTTAATTATTTATTTGGTTAGTAAGAAGTAGGCTAAGCTACGCATTATTTTCCTGAATTATTTTTGCTATAATGACCCCACAATTCATTGTACCTTGTAATAGATAAGAGGTATGGCTATAAAAACGTAGACAATTATGCAGACTTTATTTACAAACCATCTATGCATTCGTTGATTAAGAAGTCCTCATGATGGCACTATTCCCACAGCAATCTGGGATGCCAGGCAGCAGCACATAATGCTCCTAAAGACATAAGGTCATCTGCGTTTGCACGGATTCACCTGCAATCTATAGGCAGCTATCACGTGTAATAAAACCTGGATTCTCTGAAATTTCAGGTAAGGATAACAAATATACTTGTATATAATGATCTGACATGCAGTTCAATCACTGAGAAAGACACAAGGAAACTTGACAATGAGGTAATCAATAAGGCTGTACATGAAACCATCAGTGAGGTAAATGACAAGGTCACTTGTGAGGGGACCAGTAGAGTTTTCTGAGGGGTCACTGATGCGGTCATTGCTTGGGTCATATCAGGAAAGATCTCACCGATTAGATTGTTGCTGAGATCTCAGTTCTGGTCTCTAATAGCTGTTTAATGACTGTCTTGATTGGGTTTAAAATTGGATTTTGCCTGCTGTTCTAGGGATAATGGATTAAGTAATTGATGTCACTGGAAAGACAACTGATAAGTTCACCTGTAGTTCACTAATGGCTGCACCAATAAGGTGGTAAATGAACTAATAAATAAGCCCTGTTGAGCTTGTCTGTGAAATCCTCAAAGAAGTTTTAATTGCTCAGTTGTGAAGTAATTATGATTGTCAATGATATAATGCAGGTGCTTTTGGCAGCAGAGTGGTGTAGTTGCTGCAATGAGGTTAATAGGGTCACTGCAAAGTCTATCAATGACTTCCACCTCTAAAATCCCCTTTTAAACTATTTGTGGGATCATCACAAAAAGAATGGTGATGTAAACTAGGTAGCTATATTGATGTGCTCTAAACTAATTTGATCACCAATGCAAGGCTAAACAATGAAGATTTTTCTTTCTTCTGGCCAATTGGGACAGTAGTTAATTTTTACTTGCTCTGCTAACATTTTCACTGACCCTACCACAAGAGTATGATCAATTTTGTTTTTAGCCATATATTTTGTATAGAAGTAATATTTATATATTTTAATAATTATATATCTATATTTGTTAGGGAACACCATACTTCCAAAGAGTAGCTAACAGGAGATTGCTCATGTATCACAGGGAGATTGCATGTAACTCCATGAATCAATTTAGCTCGAAAACAATGCTGTACTGGGGTGCGTTTTTCAAAGCCAACTATGGTCGCAATAGAGTTCAGTGGAACTTGCAACCATAGTTGGCTAACGATGCTTTTGGGAATCGCACCCCTGATTGGTTTGTAGTTCTTACTGATGCTTTCAATAATATCACAGGCCATTGTTGCTATTTTGATAAAACCTCATCTATGTTAAATGTTATGTTAAATGTTTAAGTTTGCAAGCATAAAAATGCATGTTAAAGATCAGCTAATGTAACAGAGGCCAGCTAGTAGAAAGCTATGCAAGTAAAACATCACTCTACTGGCCCCAAGGCGCACTAGCGACTGACGCTAGAGGCTGTGGTCTTTAGCATCCTTGTTAGCGCCCACCTCCCATGCCAGAAACGCCGGTCGAGTCCCGCTCTGAGCGGTGCGAATAGAACCGGAGGGGTTACATTGGTGCCGTGACCCAGATGGGAGTGAGGTTTGGGGGGGTGAGTGTAACGGAGGACAGCTAGTAAAGAGCTGTGCGGGTAAAACCTCACTTCACTGGTCTCAAGAGACGCACAAGTGACTGACACTAAAGGCTGTGGTCTTTAGCGTCCTTGTTAGCGCACCTACCTCCCATGCTGGAAACGCCAGTTCAACTCCTGCTCGGAGCGGTGCGAGTAGAACCGGAGGGGTTATGTTGGTGTCGTGACCCGGATGGGAGTGAGGTTTAGGGAGGGGTGAGTGTTATGGAGGCCAACTATTAAAGAGCTGTGCAAGTAAAACCTCACTCCCCTGGCCTCAAGAGGCGCACTAGTGACTAACGCTAGAGGTTGTGGTCTTTAGCGTCCTTGTTAGCACGCCTGCCTCCCATGCCAGAAACGTTGGTTCGAATCCCACTTGGAGCGGTGCGAGTAGAACCAGAGGGGTTACATTGGTGCCGTGACCAGGATGAGAGTGAGGTTTAGGGGGGTGAGTGTAACGGAGGTCAGCTAGTAAGAGATGTGCAAATAAAACTTCACTCACCTGGCCTCAAGAAGCACACTAGCAACTGAAGCTAGAGGCTGTGGTCTTTAGCGTCTTTGTTAGTGTTTCCACCTCCCATGCCGGAAACGCTGGTTCGAATCCCACTCAGAGTGGTGCAAGCAGAACTGGAGGGGTTCCACTAACATAAAATTTTTAGTTGCAATAGAGCTCTGGATGAAACTCTCTCACACTGACCCCAGAGAATCCTCATTGTTGAGCCCTGTAATGTTTTATTGCACTAGTTTTGCTTGGTTGTATGTTTTATGGTATTCCGCTGCTTTGCTAGTGTAATCCAGTGCCTAGTTGTAATCCATCCATTTAATGTGGTAACTCTGAAGCTAAAGGGAGATATTTAGAGCCTTCCTGCATGGATCACCATTTCAAATAGCAACTAAAGACCTTACCACAGGGGCACTGTGCTGTACTTTATATAATCCATTTGAACCATGCCTACTTTAAGTATATTGCAATGCATGATATTTTGCATTTCAGTGGCAGATGTTATAGTGTTAATATCTATCACCAGACTGTGTTTCAGATGACTTACTGAAGCTTTGGCAAGTCGGGGTTGGCTTTTAATAGCTCATTTTGTTGGATCCAACTCTCGACTGTCTTTCCAGACCAGTATTCATTTAGACGAGTGCTTCAGACATGAAGTAATGGCTTTAAATAATGGAGCATGCTTTTCAGCAGCAGGATGGGAGGGAACGCAGCTCAGACTCAGGCTCATTAAAGCTTAAACTATATCTGAAATCCACTTGGGCTTCAGGGATGAGTTGGAGGGATCAAACCCAGCCGGTCCCCAAACAGCTCTGTTGGAAAACTCACAACACTGGTGTGAGAAAAGCTTGGTATTTTGAATCTTAAGAAGTCAAATGCTTTGCATATGTGCACCCTTTGCCCAGATGTCCAAACTTCTCTTTTAGTGAACACAAGCTGGATTGTCAGATATTATCTACTCTCATTTGTAATGCTTACAAAGCATATTCTTGTATATTTTGTTATAAAGCAATATTAATGAAGTCATTTCTATTTGCTGATGAATGTATGTCATTTTGTGTACAGGCCTTAAAGCAGTGGTTCTTAACCAGAGGCCTCAAGGTGACTTAATTATTAAAAATATGACATGTCAAGCATTAAATAAGCTAAAACTATTGAAAAGCAAGATATTTCTAATACTTCCCTTTTTTTAAACGATCCATAATATTATAGCAAAAGTGTTATTTATAGACCTTGAAAAGTATAAAATGGTAAAACTCCATAGGCATTTTTAAGAATATAAATATTTCTAGTTAAGCTCATGCTGGGTACACACTAAAAGATTTTTGGAAAACTTATAAGATTTTCAAAATGTGAGAGACCACAAACAAAGACAAAAAAATCCTGTGTGTTGTGTGCCATGATGTGCCAAAAACAGCACACCACACACAAACAGATTTTCAACCAGAGTCCCGATTGTGAACACGGGAAATCTTGCAAAATCTCTCGAGACTTCAGAATAAACGTGATAGGCAGGAAGAAATTGCAATGATAGTGTTTGGAATGATTTTGGTATGTTTTACAGGACACGTTGTATAAACACCCATGCTGTTGACACAGATCAACAAGCTGATCCTCAATCTCTGCTGTCCAAATCCATTTCTGTTCTGCCATGACTGCACTGTCAGCTCACTTTCTGATTGGATATTGTTTGATTTCACGTGACAATCTCCAGAGCATGCACACGTTTGTCCTCTGGGTTCCCCCCACACATCGGGATTTCTTATCGTAAATATTCAACATGTTTAAATGATTTGCGATCGGGGCGCCTCCGACGTTCTTCCGAGCAGATTCAGTCACTCTTAATACACATCACACCACAGGAAAATCTGATAAGATAATCTGTAGAACCATCAAGATAATCGGGACATTACCTAGTATTGTCAGAAGGGGAGAAATCGGCCCAAAATCAGCCCGATTATCTTGTGGTGTGTACCCAGCATAAGCTCTAAAATATTTTATTGTGTAGAAATTGTGAGCAAAAAATATTTTTAAAAATCTTTGTTCTCTAATCCTTATCCAGTAAATCGCAAACAACTTGAAAAATCATTTTGTTGTAAACAGTGTGGGGCAAAAAGGGTTGAGAGCCACTGCCTTTAAGTCTTGACTACGAAAAAAAACTAGAACATTTCCACCATAATTACACAGATATCTGTTGTCTAAATGTATGCTATAGTGTCAACGACTATAGGAAAAATATGTTATTTGAATTTTAATTTGGAGGACAGATTTCACAAAACATTTTTAAATTTAACTTTTAAATTTAAACTTAAAACCTCATAGTTGCTGATAAATAGCTCATGTGACAACTAGCCCCAGTTTGTTTTGACATGTGTGCTGTAGCTAGTGTCTATTTTATTTGCAAAAAACAAGTTTTCCGTTGAGCAGTTGTTGAGTTTGAGTGACAGATGTTGGGTTTATGCGTAGTGGATGGTGCTGTATCAGTCAAACTGTGACAGGCTCAATCCAGATTGGCTCCATCTATCACATCAGACTGACACGGACATCAGCTCTAATCTGACGCTTCACTGGTAGCCAACAAACACACACAGAGAGCGGGGAATACATTTATCTTATTCACTTTAAAGCAGTCTGCAAAACAAAATTATAAAATTAAATTTTATTGCACAAGTCTTTAACATTAAAACAATTTTCACCACAATTTTGAATGTGAAAATGCTTTAAATATTGGATTTTGATTTCTTTCTTTTTTTTCCTATCTCACTTTACACACGCTTACTAGCTAAGCTTTTTATGCAGGAGAATGGGAGGAGATTTCTTTGAAGCCTTGCAGCTTGCGTGTCTGGTTGTCATGGTAACATTCAGTGACCTTGTCCAATTCCTTCTGTCAGTATGCACATTTGGGAGATGGGGGAAGCCTAATCAGGGTGTATATGGGCGAACGCATGGCTCAGAGATGGCCTAGTCTGTCTGATGCCTGGTGACACAAGATAAAGCCCGAGGAACATTTAGACACATGACAGCACAAACACACAAATACACATGAATAAATGAGTGCAGGATGAATTTTAGAAACAGCAATCAATTTGACAGTAAGGCTGAATTATACAGATGATTATTTTAGTATGTTTGCACATTTTTTCATTTTTAGATTTTATTTTACATAAAATCTATATTAATGTGGTTTTATAAAAAATGTTAAGAATAGTAACATAACATACATGTGCTCATGGGTGTTTTTGTGTTAAAATCTGTAATACTATGTTTACAGCCTCATTTTATCAACAGAGCTGCTAGATTCAAATATTGCTGATACAATACCATATTTGAATTGCCACTGCCTGTGTTTAAAAAAGACATGAACTGCAAATTGCATAGGGATTTTATTTGTAGATTTACTGAACTGTAAAAAGGACTATTTCTACTTGATCTAACTGTTAATACTATTTTCACTGGTGTAACCTAAGATTGTCAGGTTGTGTCAGTCATATTACATATTGTTTTGTTTTTTCACTTGAATAAAACCAGTTAATTCAGATGCCACATGAAGCACATTTTTGTTAGTTGACAGTGCAATTTTAGTGTTAGTGAGGTTCTTTTATAATGTTTTAAATCATTATTTTGCATCGTAATATATTTTAAAATGTAATTTATTCCTGTGATGGCAAAGCTGAATTTTCAACATCATTACTTGTCACATGATCCTTCAGAAATCATTCTAAAAGGCTGATTTGGTGCTCGAGAAACATTTCTTATTAATGTTGAAAACAGTTCTGCATTTTATTTTATTTTTTGTCAAAACCATTTTTCCGGATTCGTTGATGAATAGAAAGTTCAAAAGAACTATTTGGTTTTCTCATATTTTGATAATAGCGACAAAGCACTTCTTGAAAGGTCATTTGACACATAAAATTACATCTTTTCATAATGACCTCATTTGAAAACTCATTATATTTCCGCAGATGTCTTGTGTGAGATCACATCTCAAGGTAAAAGCCCACCACATGAGAGTTTGGACAACGTGTTAAGAAATGACATAAAAAGAAACAACCTGAGTAAACACCTAACGTCTAAACATTTAAGACATACACACCACAGGATGTGAAAGTGGAGTCCAGCGGTTGCTGATACACTCATTTGTCAGTGTGAACTTGCTTCACTTCCATCAAGGTTCTGCGAAGGTACCATGCCTCCCTGGTGACGCTTAGCAATTATGATAACATAAAAAGAAATATCTGCAGATAACTCAAAACTCATGTCCATTATCCCCAAATATGGTGCCTTCATTACCAAGACCAAGCAATCTGTTCCACATAAGAGAACCCATTTACGCATTCAATAGTTGCGTGGCAGGCAAAATTATCTTGGCATGAGGTGAGAGCAGGACTGTCTGTAGCCGAATAAAGGCGAGGCAGGGAAGTCAAACTGTTAGTTAATTAGTTGAGCGGCTTCGCATTAACCTTTGACGTTACCTATGTAAATGCTGATGAGTGTTCCTGTGCCCTCAGTGCAGGTTATGGACAAACATTGGTGCTATACGTGTACATACTTACTCAAGGACACTCTCATTATTTTGATATGAAGTCACAACTCTCCTTTAATGAGGTTGTGTTTAATGATTGTTTTATTTAAATTATTGCCTTCAAGCTGCTGTGTTATTTTAGAAATTGTGTTGTGTCCCTTGTACCTTAATGAATCTTGTTTCTCTAGGCTTAATTAAGAAATGTAGTTTACAACAGCTTATAATATACATTGGACAACCTGTAAACTATACAGTATATAAAAACTTTGGCCTGTGGCCACAGTTTACCTTAAATTGGCCTTAAATTTGATTTAAAACCCTGTATATTAGACACACCATACATGGGTCTAAGAATTTGAACATGTTTTCTTTTTGTAAATGGATACTGTGAAACAAAAGGACGTTTTCTTGTTCACAGAATTGTAATCATAGCTTCATTTTTACATTTTCAGATGAGTGCAAAAGTTGCCATCATAATGCCAGGTTGTTGTGGGTGGTTACCAAAGTGTTGCTAAGTGGTTTCTAAAGTGTTCTGAGTGTCCAGAGGTAGTCAAACACACATTTGACCAAATTGCTTTCGTAGTGTAGACGCTCATGTGATTGAACAGCCACAAAAGACCACCTACTGACCAAATGCGTAAACAATTATAGGAAGTGCGCAAGCCAGATGAGATTTAAACTTTGTCAGCTCAAGACCCAATTTTGGTTTGAAGATGAAAGCACAATGTTCTCTCACCATTCCTGATTTCTAACACGGACTCACAGTGTTCGGCGAGGTCTTTGCAGATATTAGAGTAGAAATGAAAGCTGATGCTCTCCATATGTTTTTCCATCATTTCCTGGCACATTCATATGTAACTTACGCAAGCTTATTTTGTCGATTCGATCCAAAGATCTGAAAAAAATCCATACATTTCCCTGGACAGAATCAGGACAGAAGTGGTTGAAAGTGGACAAAAGAGACAGATTAAAATATCAAGTGTAAAGGGGTATGTGTCTCCTTCGTCTACCTGTGATTCGATCGACCAAAACGCATCTTAATGCCATGTGTAAACAGGGCCATAGAGTTCAATTACACAATAATGTAATTACCAAATCTTTAGTTTTGGTTTCAGTTTTCGCCTAAATGAAAACTTTTGGTAAAAAATAAAAAATTAATTTCGGTGCATCATTATTAACCAGATGTTTTGAAGAACTGTTTGTGTTTATACATTGAAAGTCATCGGGGACCACAACAACCTTGGACCCCACTGGCTTTCATTGTATAGACAAAGAAAAGCACTGAGACATTTTTCAAAATATCTTCTTTTGTGTACTGAAGAAGTGATGCATCGCTAGTTATAATTATCATAATTGGTGTGAAAAGACCTTAATTCAGAAGAACCCAATTCCAAGTCCCAATGACATCGCCCAACCCCCCCACACTTAAATGCACACATTAAATACAATAAGCCTTTGTTTGTATTGCTTTGGCAAAAATGGCAGTCATCTTAAAGGTATTTCTAACACCTATCATCTTGCAAAAACAATAACTTTCCATGATTACCAATGTCACTGTAGAAGTACATTTTTCACAGGCAGCCATTCCATTTCAATGAGGATGAATATACTGAGTGCACTTTGTATCACCCTCTGCTTTTCCCCCTCTATCCCATCAACTGAAGTAACCATTCTGACCTTTAGAGGATGCTGTTGTCATTAGGACGAGGCCTATTTGTGAGCAAACTCTCTTATTCTCACTTTTTCCTCATTTATACTATTCTCTGTGCTGAATTGATCCCTTCACCTGCATGGAGTGGTTTTCCATTAGTAGCAAAAGCAGTTAGAGAGATTGAGCGCATATTTATAATGCCACACCAAATGGTTCCCCGACACAGTGAAGCGTGACTGTGAAAATGGATTATCGTGCAGAATCAAGCCAAACACTGTCAAGAGTGCGCTGCACCGATGCTGACATTAAACAGCTTACAAACACAACTGCAACTGCACCTGAATCACTCCAGAGATTCAGATTTTTTTCATTCCCAGACTGCCAACCAAATTTTTCAGAGTGTTTCAGAGGCTTGTAAACATACGTGTTTCCTGAATAACTCTCTTTCTTGGTCCTTATTCAGGATTTACTGTTTAGGAAAAAGATGTTTTTACTAAAGTATTGAAATGAACTAATTAAAAGTAATTGGAAAATCTGAATCGATCTGGCCGACTGGACCTGAGTGTGGTGTGATTAAAACTGTCTTCTACACCCAATCAGACAAATCAATGTCATTTTGTCAATTGTGTTTCCTAAGCAGACTTAAAAGCAGGACCGTAACCACTAAAGGGATCGTTTACCCCAAAAATACAAATAATGTCATCATTTACTCTCACCCTTATGTTGTTCCAAGTCTGTATGAAAACCAGATATTTTGAAGAACCGTTTGTGTTCATACATTCAAAGTCAATGGGGAACTTTGGACCCCGTTGGCTTTCATTGTATGGACAAAAAAAGACATTTTGTGTACTGAAGAAAGAAAGAAAGTCATACAGACTTGGAACAAGTAAATGATGGCAGAAATGTTATTTATGGATGAACTCTCGATTGAAGGTGGACACAATTCGGTATATGTGGCTACATTATTGAAAAAATCTGAACAAAAATCTCTGGTCACATGTAATGAAGCTTTTTACGCAGGTGTTAGTTGCATTTTAATCCCCTGAAGCAGTGGACAGTGGAAAAAATGTATGAAACTTGAGATCTATGACCCAAATGATATCCTCATTTGGCCTCTTTCTGTTGTCCAAATCATCCCCACATGCTACTAACCACGAACACATTGCAAGGTGAGGTCTTTTTAAACAGGGAGGGTCGGTAATTCATTACCTGTCATGACTACACCTCGCAACGACAACCCACCCCCTTTGATAGATTAAAGGGGGATTTCAAGGGGAATGACTTGGCAACTGTGTTCAACTTTCCTAATTGAAGGTTTGTCTTCCTCTATTCCCCCGTCCCTGTGTTTTTTAAATGATACAAGTTTGTTTGCCCTTTGAATTACTCTAACCTTCATTCTGTGTGTGTGTGTGTGTGTGTGTATTGGTGTGTGTTTGTACATTTTAGCATGTCTTCATGCTGTATTGGTTATTAATTATCTCTTTGCAGATAATCTGAAATAGACTGTAAAATGCTGTGCATGTCGGAAATAACCACCTTGCACATTAAATCTGAGTCTCAAAAGAGTTCATTCTGCAGTTGTTCATATTTCAGCGCAGTGTTAGAGGAAATAGACACCCTTTAGTTGTTCTGCTTTAAGAGATAAATAAATAAAACAGGCAGTAAATGAAGGGTGGGCTCTGTGGAGGAAGCTCATTTCATGGCCCAGTGTGTGTGTGCTCGATAATACATAGTGCTGGGGATTTTAGGGTGTGTTTGGAGCAGATTGCCTGTGGGCTTCCCTACTGTGTTGCTGCAGCTGCTAAACAGGAGAGCAGAGAAGAGAGGAGATTTAACCTCAGCGTCAGAGGAGCACAGAGGCCAAATGCACACCCTCCCTCGACACACTCAAGCAGGACAGGCAGCTGAAACACACAAACACTTGCATGTGTATTTATGATCACACTATAAAAACAAGTGAGAGCCCTTTAAGAACACTTTACATTGCAGTATTCGCATATTGAAGAATCTTGAAAAAAATGCATCATGTTTCACAAAAATATTAAGCAGCACAACTGTTTTCAACATTGATAAAAAAATTATATAATAAAAATAATATGATAAAAAATTGATAAAAATAGGATCATGTGACACTTTAGACTAGAGTAATGGCTGCTGAAAATTCAGCTTTGCCATCACAGGAATAAATTACATTTTAAAATATATTAAAGGCCCATTTAAGTGCCTTGTAATGCGCAGCATTATTCAATGTGTTGACGTATTTTCCACTGAAACAGGAAGACCGTGCGGGACATATCGAACAGCTCCTCCTCTTTTTTTAAAATAGCCAATAGCGTTTTGTTTGTCCCAGCTTGGCCAGAGCTGTTGAGCTCGGTAAAGCCTCAGTTTCCTTCTAATCTCTAACCGTTTCTTCTCCTAATCTCCTCTATATCGCTTTAAAATATAGCATTCTGTGCAGAATTTAAATGGGTCGCATTTGAATTTGTGCATATGATCCACTCTGTGCTATTGTGTCTCTGGACCAGAGCAGACTGTGTGCACACTGCGGTGGTTCGCGTGACACTAACATGAAACCAGACTTAATTCGCCTCAATGGAAAGCATATTTACACTACCTTAATCGTTCCCTATCCCCTATATAGTGCACTATGTGCCATTCATCATGTAGAAAGTAGTAAATGTGTAAACAAATATTGACATATTTTCACTGTAGCTTCAGCATCTATTTATAATGTAGGGGGCAGGACGCTTTAGATTCTAGACAGCATTTGATTGGACAGAAAATCTGAAGCTGAAGTGCAGCGTGATGTCATCAACATTGTTGATCCATATTGGATCTATATTGGCGGAAGAGAGAGACTGTCAGTTTTGAACGCTTATATCTTGTAAATACGATTTTTGTCATTGTTTTTGAGTACACTATCTTATAGATAACAGTAAGACTAACATATTCATACTAAAAGCCAAAAAAACTTAAAATTTGATTTCATGGTGACTTTAATATCTAATGTGTAATAATATTTTGCATTATTAAAGTTTTACTGTATTTTTGATTAAATAAATGCAGCTTTTGTGAGCATAAGAGACAATGTTCTATTACTTATCTGAAAGATCACACTGAATATATTCACAATGTGGCCAAAAAAGGAAGTGAAAAAGACCAGAATATCATAACATAGCAACCAGCCCATATAGCTGTGTGCAAAAAAACACTCAAATACCTCCGTAACCATTTAGCAACTCCTTAGTAACTACTCCCAAACACCCTAGCATCAAGGAGGTGACTTTTGCACAGGCAAGTACCCATCACTTTTTGTTAGAAAATGTAAAAATCTAGTCAGTTGTTATAGTTTTTATATAAAAAACCAAACATTCCAAACTAAATAGTGTGTCCTTTACCATGATCCAAAGGTCTTTTCTCCACTCCATCAGATTTGCAGTCTGTAAAGAGCAGCATCGTAGAGTGAAACAGCATTCTAAAGCAGACTGGATCTTCTTTTGTGTCAGAAAGACAGGCCAGCGATTCAGTGGTAAGCTCACACACTGCTCTCATCCAGCACAAAGCAAATTGTGCATGAAATTGGTTCAGAAAACATGAACTGGAACGATCCCATCTTCAGTCCCTTTTTGCTGGGTCTGCAAAAAACGTGTTAGCTGTTTAATTACAAAGTATTAACGTGCCAGTGTTGCATGATGGGTGAGTCAGCTACCGATTGGCTCTCACCATGAATAACCATGGCTGTGTTGCTAAAACATGACGAATGTTTGTTGTAAAGTTCAAATCATATGTGGCAGTTCAAAAAGCTTGCCAGGGTTTTCGTGGAAACTATTAAGTGCACATTTATTGTACGGTCTTTCTTTGGATAGCATGATAAATGACTTCACCATGTTCACCTAAGGGATCAGTGATGCAGCGCAGATATCTAGTAATTGAACAGAACAGCATGACTATTGCCAGAGAAAAGAGCAGAAACATTATTTTGACATTATGCAAGCCCTTTTTGCTTCAGACAAGATGTTTTGGCTGTTCCTTGCTTCAAAAGATGTTCCTGTTTCTAAAGTGCACACTTGCAATTTGTATACTTCAATTCACTTCTCAGGCCTCATTTCGCTCAGCAACTCCATGACCGAAAACCTTAATCCCCAGCTCAAGCTTTATCTTTATTTTTTTTTCTCAGAGTCATTCCTGAGCTCAAGGTTATGGTGTCACTTGTGGAGGCATCCTTTCTGACACAAAGGCTGATATGTTGGAATCTAAATTATACGAGGGCTAATCTGGTTCCTAAGTGCCATTACAAGCTATTTTATTACTAATAGGAGGCTTAGGTAACAATGGTTATTTATTCACACTTATATCCACGTTTTGTATTGTTTTAAATCAGCAGGGAACCTGACTGATTGATATTCAGTGACTGATTTTGGGGTCTCTGTCAGGGGACATAACCTCCAGGGCCGGATTTATGCATAGGTATTCTAGGCACATTCAGGACGGGCCCATTTACAATGAGGATAAATGTATGTATATGTATTTTTAATCATTATTATTATTTCACTCTGATGGAGAAGAGTGTCTTAGTCTAGCATTTGTTGTCGAGTCATAGCCAATACATTCTTAAATGGCCTGTGTGTAGCACTTCATCTTTTATAACATAAGATTTTGGACAAATGACAGAAATAAAGTGATCGCCCACATAGCTAACATAGCTTTAAGATGATGAAAACGTAATGCAGTGCACTTACTGCCTCTGATGCGGCCCTTCTAATTATAGACAAAACACGAATGTCTTTGCTGGTCAAAACCTTATAACTCCATTTGAAAAAGTTTAAAATATACAGTGTTTTTTCCATTTACTGAAAAGTAGCGGCTTCTGACATATATGAGGTCGATATATAGTTTAGTATGTTAGGGAGGCAAAAATATTTCTTTTGCCTATATCACATTATGAGGTAAATACAGTCCTAATCACCTACCTGAAATTAATTTTGTTGTGGCATTTTTTGATTAGCATGTGTTATGAGGACCATTCCTGATGTGAATCACGATGTGACTTTTACTGATGATTGAATTCTTTTGCACAAATTATTACAAAAATTGTGTGGTTTATATGTAGGGGTGGGTGTTATAAGTAATCTTATATCACAGTATGTAATTTTGTCACGGTAATAGCATATATTATAATATATTTTATTTTGCACAACCAAAAAATGTATGTACTTTAATGTGGTAATATCTATTCTTGGATGATCCAGTTAAATACTTTAAAAATTTAAAAGGCATTTCATCTCATTTTTCTCTTTTTATTTATTTCCATTTTCATTGCTGTGCATATATTACCTATCATGATATAAACAACATAGAATAATCTCAGTGTTACTTTAGTATTATGTACTATTATAATATTTAATCTTTTGAATTAGCTTTTATATTTATATTTTCAGTTTTCATTTCAATATTAGTTAGTAATTTGTCATTTTTATTAGTTTTTATCTTTCAGTTTAAAGGGGTCATATAATGCAATTTTACTAGATGTAAAATAAGTCTCTGATGTCCCCAGAGTGTGTATGTGAAGTTTTAGCTCAAAATACCCCACAGATCATTTTTTAGCATGTTAAATTTGTCACTTTTTGAGGGTGAGCAAAAACGCTCCGTTTTTGTGTGTTCCTTTAAATGTGAATAAGCTGCTGCTCCTAAGAAGAGGGCGGAGTTTCAAGAGCTCGTGTTAGCAGCTCCGATTACCTCATGCAGACTCACTGAAAATGTCAGAAACTGTTCAGCCTTTTATGTTCAAACCTGAGTCAGACAACGATGGAGAGACTCAAGAAGTAGTGACGTTTCTGAATGGTTAGTTGATTAATTTATGTAGGTGATGTGGGAAATCTTAAAGTCATTGATTAGCATATTCTGTCATGATAATCTATAAATCGCTAATGTGGGAACTGACTGTTGCAAGATGCCTACAGAGCCAGAGAATATATGCTGCATGAAGATAGAACAGGTATAGTTTAGTTTAATTACAGTTATAACTTATGTTGTCATCTTGCTTTTATGACATGCTATTGCCTTTGTGTTATGTACTGTATTGCAATAACATGGCCTCGCCCCCTTTGTTGTGTGTTCTCAGGGGCAGCGTTTATGTAAATTTTAGGGTTGGTGATGTCACTAACCCGGGAAGAAGCTTGTTGTAGTCCCTACCAGCCGTTTGTTGTAGTCCTTAAACAGAGAATTCTTTAAAAGAACATATCTCACTTTGCACTGAACTTTGAGCGTCCTAACTTTGCAGATGTTGTTTATGCTCAGAGAGCAACATTACACACAACCTAAAGTTAAAAAAGTGAAATCATAATCAACCACCCCTTTAATTTATTTTTATTTCAATTTTAGTTTTAGTAATTTCAGAACTTAAACTTTATTTCAGTTTGTTACCAAGGCAACATTACTCATTTTAGTAAAGTATTTTACGTTTATGTTTTTCATCTAATAATTAGGCCTATATCTTATTTCATTATTTTATTTCAACTTCATTACAATTAATGAAAGTTTAAAAGTTAGCCTATTTTTTAGATGACAATAAAAACACTGACCAACTGACACATTTCTTCCATTGCACTACAATACCTTGTGGTTGAACATGGCAGTTTGAAAAGATAATATAATAGAGGAAATTCGAATAGGTGAACAAGCACCAGGAGGGATGTGGTTTGAACAAAGTGACCTGGTCTAAAAAAAAACAAGCCAGATGACTTGCAAGATGATTAAAACATAAAGAAATAAAATAAGATAAAAAAGAAAGAAATATCCTATTTCTAAACACACACACATACACACATATATATATACAAAACAAGTTTTACTGTACTCTGCTATTTCTATATGATGTTATTGTAAAGTCCATTTCAATTATACTATATTGTTGTATAAAAAAACAGTCACAGCATATTAGCTACAGACCTGCTGTAATGTTACAATGTAAATGCTTTGAGTAGTTTTAAAGTACATTTTTAGCATCCTATATAACTGGAGAACATTTGCTCCACTACTGCAAATCATCTTAGACCTAGATGCAAGCTTACTAAAAATACCATATAAGTGGTCTCAGAAATTGCTCTTGTATCACATACTACATTTTAATCAGAAGGAAATGCGGGAGGGCTGCATAAACAAAGAGCTTACCACTCCAAGGCAATTCTCTAGTATATATTTTCCAATTAATTCTGAAAATGCGCATCCAGGCTAATGCCACGTGGGTGAAGTGTAAAACAGGAATCCGTGTAGCAAATAGTTGTTGTAAGGGTTTAATGTTGTGGATGTATTGAGGTTAATCTGTCTCTCTCACTAAACCTATGGTGGCCTGCTGTGAGATCAAAACACCCGGAGAAGATGAGAGATGAGGCGAGCACTTTATGTAACCCTATACTTTCTTACATAAACACAAACCCCTCTGTGTTCCTCTATCAACACTAAAAGGCGCCTTTCTATGCTAAACTAGCCCCTTTTTATTATAAAGACTAGTGGAGTATGTTCAGCAGACCCCTAAAAATCAAGCATCCTTTTTACAGAAGCTTAAACCTGGTTTAGGGAAATCCAGAGCTTGTTTTTTAGCTTAAACCTATTGAGAAAGGAGATAAACCCAATAGAGTACACAGGATTAGCAAAGAATCCATTGAGAGCTGCGGAGAAAAAGCCACCAAAAGGATAGGCAAATGGACTCGGAGTGCTAGATATCCAACCTACATACAACTAGGTCTACGTAATAACTGGCAATACAAATTTCACCAAATTTGATACTAGGGGTGGGAATCAAGGCCTCACAATACGATATTATCACGATTCTTAAAGTGTAAGTTTGTCAATTTCAAACCCTTTTTGTATTGTTGCAATGTCTGTAGTTTATATAAATGAACTATGTTTACTCTGTCTCCATGATACCTGGACCGAGAAATTCCTGTTTATTTGTCAGCAAAAGTCAGTCAGATGATGCAAAACGTTGACTTTTGACGGGCTTTTGTGAAAACTACAGATTGTACTTCTGTATTTTTGTATCCTAACCTACGGACAGTAGGTTCAACAGGGAATTATTAACAAAACAGTTATTGTAAGAGTAGGTTTTGTCACTGAAAATTGTATCGCACTTTGTCTACACTTTAAAAGTGCTCGCCATTTCTTTTCTTCCTAATTAACTCCGTTTGGCCTGAAACACTGTGTTCGTAGTCATCCAGTTTGAAATGGAGACTACAAACACAAAGGTTTTTCAGATTATCCGTTGCGGCGTTCACTTCATATTTACGATTTTTTGCTGCCTTTAGCCACTGCCTACAAGGCTCTGGATCCTTCACTGGAAACTAAAAATAACTTGCTTACGCTAAATCTTTATTCTTTAAATTCTTGCACCTGGGATAAATACAAGTCAACACCATTATAAAAGTTTGCTAAGAAGTATTTCCTAATCTAGCAAGGTGGTGTTTGACTGCACAAGCCTATCCAATAGGAGCAGACTGGTGGGAGTGGCCTTGGATGGGTGTTAAGTTTATCTGCCTATTTGGCAAAAGGGAAGGCAACAGTCTTGTACTATGCGCAGATTTAAAAAATTGACAGTGATGAATCACCCCTTTTAGCCACAATATGATATTATTGTGATTTTCAACATTTGGCGATATGCTGAGTATTGCAATGATACATATTGCAATATTTTGCGATTTCTTTTTTTTTTTTTTTTTTTTACTGCAAATGTCTCTAAAGGAAAATGTTGTGCACGTATGCTTTTCTAATAAGATAAAGTTTTCAGTCTGTTCATTTCAGATCTTCATATCCATCTCCTTTGTCCCTTCCTTGTTCCGTAATTTTCTTATTCTCATATTTTAGACTTTTTTTAAATAGAAATTGCAGTTGTCAAATAAAAATTGAGTTTTCACATTCAATCCATAGTTTGTGGTTACAATATTGTTTAAGAAGTTTTACAAAGAACAATCTTACTAAAATCCTAAAGAACAAGTCAAAGGTGACACTATACATTTCTTTTCAGTTATGAATTGTAGTTATGTGCTGAATTGTATTTATATTGCTTTAGAAAGATACATTCAAAGCACAGCACAAAATTTAACACTCACAAAATTCATCCTGAAAAGTTTGATATTTCCTCACACAAAATATACAATGCTGTTCTCCCACCTCTAGTTGATACCCATCTGAAAATACTCGACGCTGCGTCAGTAACCGTTTCTCTGTGGGAAAAGAAAGTCAAAGTCTTATTTTTAAGCATACGTGACTTTCATTTGGGGCAGAGTAATTGGTAACCACAGGGAGTGTGTGTGTTTGTGTGTGTGTGTCTATCAAGAAAGGAAAAAGTCTTTTAGTTACCGTGTGTTTTAAGTCAGGGTTGTGTGAACAAAAGATAAGCTGTGGCCTAAAAACATCTCAGAGTAAGACATGTATCTTCGGCAGCACCAGCCACCCAGGTGGAGAGGATATGTGTGTGGGTTGCATGCGCTGAAGCGATCAAAATGTCTTCCTGGTGGCGAGGGATGTTGAAAGCCTGTTGATTCCCCAGACTTCACCTTGCCAAAATGACTTCACAGTCTCTGCCCTTGCCGAACGTACCTCAAAATTTCCTTAGCGCCTTTGTTGTTGTGCCATAAACAGTTATGTGCATGTCAGGGATTTGCAGAGGTTAAATTTGTCTTGCTGAGTACCCTGGAGAATACGCAGCAATGCTCTACTTTCTGCCCTCATGTATCATGGACAAAACAGTAATCACATGAACATCCACTCTGGGGACTTTTAATGTGAATTATTAGTTTTGAAGGATGATAGCAAAACATTTAGCCACTTCCTCATTTATCACTATACAGTTTAGTGTGTGTTAGCGTAAGTGTATGTTCGCCGGTATTTTAGCATTTGTAATATGTGAGAAAATTTATCTAGCGGTGAGCCTCTGTCTAAAAAATGCCCTATGCAGTGACAAGGTCAGAGATGGAGAGGAATAACTGGGTTAGTGCCAGGAGCATGTTGCCAGATTGCATGTGTCCATCCTGTTGACGCAAGGCGTGAGTAGACAGGGAATGCTAATGTAAGATTAACCACCCTGTCTGTCTGCATTTCCACTGAACTGTGAGGCATCTGGAGTCTTTAAAGGGGTCATATCATATACATTTTATTTTTTCCCCTGAGGTCCACTTGAGGTCCAAAACAGGTATAATTTAATCTATAATGACCATTTTGTACCCTCTCTCTGACCCTTGGATTTAAAGGGATAGTTTACACAAAAATGAAAATTCTATCATTACTCACCGTCATGTTGTTCCTAACCTTTATGACTTTCTTTCTTCAGTGGAAGGTTTTTTTTTCCTTTTTTCTTTTCCATACTATGAAAGTCAGTGGAGTTCAGTGTTGTTTGAACCCCAACATTCTTTAGAATATTTTCTTTTGTGTTCCACGGTAGAAAGTAATGCTTGTTTAGAACAATTTTCTTTTTTATTCAGCGAGGATAATTAAATTGATCAAAAGTGACAGTAAAAAAATGTATAATGTTATGATTTCAGTTTCAAATAAATGCTGTTCTTTTCTTGGACTTTCCATTCATCAAAGTATCCTGAAAAAAAATTGTATTACAATTTCCACACACACACACACAAAAATATGAAAACAGCTGTTTTCAACATTGATAATAAAAAGAACATGAAATGCGGAAAAAATTAAATCATCAACCGATGCATAGAACCAAGGCCCCGGCCTACATTTTTTTCTGATAATCCATTACAATGGAGGTATGTATTTCACAATATGGAAGAAAAGATCTGTCACTACTTCAGTTTCATTTGCTACACAGAAACATATGTAGTTATGTAGGTTCTTTAGTTTGAATATCTTAAGTATTGTAATAATTCATCCTTCCCATAGTAGAAGTTACAGAAGCAGACCTTAATAAAGCTTCTATTATGAGTCCACTTACACAAACACACATACAGTTTGGTAAATAAAGTGTTAAGACTGAAATTGCCTCCCCAGGAAATGAAAAGTAGCAGTTTGTGACATAAAAAGAGGAAGTTGTCACATTGTATAGCACATGTGTTTCCACCTTTTAAACAGATTAAAAGGCATCCTTTAAAGATTCACAGTGTCAGAAGTTTCATCTCTTTTCCTTACATTTTCTATTTTTTGTTTCCTTTTGTTACATGTCTTTCTGTCAGATCTTTCTTGCTTTCACTCTCTCTGTCTTCTCCCCCCTCACAAAGTCACATCACATAACTGCCTCACCTCTTTTCTTTTCTTTGCTGTAGTGTGGATCTGTCTTGTTAACGCTAACCCTAACTTGAGGAGACAGGCCACAGGCATCCCTAACACACAACACCAAAACACATTGTGCAAGTCTGCACAATGACTGCATTTACATGCACAGAAATGTTCCTATATTAATCAGAATTACTTGTTTGTAAAGAAATTCATACCTTTATTCAGCAGGGATGCATTAAATTGATCAGAATTGACTGTAAAATTATGTTACAAAAGATTTCCATCAATTAAATGCTTTTTTTTTTTTTACTTTTCTACTAAACCAAAAAAAGTATCACTTTGTTTCCACAAAAATATAAAGCAGGGCAACTGTTTTCAACATTGATAATAATTAAATGTTTCTTGAGCACCAAATCAGCATATTAGAATGATTTCTGAAGGACCATGTGACACTGAAGACTGGAGTAATGGCTGCTGAAAATTCAGCTTTGAATTAAAAACGTTATTTTAATTTGTAATAATATTTCACAGTATTACTGTTTTCAATGTATTACATAAATGTAGCCTTGGTGGGCATAAGAGACTTATTTCAAAAACACAAAAAAACTTACCACAAACTTTGTACGGTAGGGTAGTGTATGTGTCATGTAAACACGTGCCTAATTATAATAATCTAATAGGCCTATATTCTGGTTTCCAGAAATCTGAATAAGACAGCTGGCATATCATAATTTTGATTCATGTAATGACCTAATTCAGACCATAGCTGAACATTCATTTATTTTGGGTTTAAAAAAGTCAAGCAAAAAGTTAACATATTTTTGGAGAGAATAGAAGACTGAAAAGAAATTACCATAAATCAAAATACAGATGAGTGAAAGCACTGTAAGAGTCTCATGACCTACATTTTGCTATTGTGCTGTTGTCAGTGGCATGAATGGGGTTTAATGAGTCCAAATGAGTTCAATTACTGTGCAGAATTGCCAAAAATGCATCACTTCCTGTAGGGAAAAGCATAAAATAATATGCACCATTTATTCAAAATATAGAATTTAGAACCCTCAGAATATCCACCTTTTTTGCACGAATTATGGCTTCCTTTAACTGTAAACAATCAGTGATGGGCTCAGTCTATGAATGATTTTTTTTTTTTTTTTTTTTTAACTGGGTACGATGAAGTGACATTATTGTACTCACCCTTCAACTATCGAACATTTAAAGCAAACTTAAAAGTTTAAAAGCATTAATGGGATAATACACCCCAAAATAAACATTCTGTCATCATTTACTCACCCTCAATTTGTTCCAAGCCTGCATGAATTTCTTTCTACTGCTGAACACAAGAAGATATTTTGAAGAATATGGGTAACCAAACTATTGATGGGCCCCACTGACTTCCATAGTTTGGGGGGAAAAGAATACTTTTTGGGGAGAAATCAGGAGATACTTATTGAATCATTCATGGGATATGTCGTAAAGTAAATCAGGAGAGCAGACCACAAATGTGCAGTATATGTTCTCTTGCCACAGATATTCTTGTGATACCATATCACATTAAAATACCAAGTGTTACATTATTATTCTGATGTCTGAAAATAAAACATGAAGGAAAATTGACAGCTCATTCAGTAAGACTGGCTGAGGATTATTTGTAGCGCAACCTTATTATTTGAAATTTGTTTCAGTCTTTTTGAGTGGAATTTCCCCAAACCGGAAATGCCTCCCATAATTCAAAAGGCAGTAGGCTCGTCAGGAAAAAAGGTGGATATAGTCTTAATTTGTTTAGAATATGCTAATTTCATGTACCCAGAAATATTCCAATAGCTGTAGTGTATGTTAACCTCTTTTTCTCTATAAACGTTTAACCAATATATAGATCTTAATTGGAAAATCACGTGCATACAAACATGGTCAATGTGCTACCGTGGGCGTACTTGTGAACATATCCTTATGTGTGTGTATGTCTTTCTGCATGTGTTTGTGGTTGTCTGTATGTATAAATGTGTGAGGGGCCAAGTATCTCAACACCCCCTCGAAATCTCTCATTACAGTTTCCTCCTGGCTCTGTGGGCCCCTCTCTCTGTGCCACACCGTTCTCTGTCCAACTGTCTGGAGACATGGCTGGAGGGGACAAGCAGTCCAGATCTGTCCATCTGCATGTCCCTATGGCCCCTCAAATCCCTACTTAAGAGGGGACATATGACGACCTTCTGTGGAGAACTGAATTCAGACCAATTTACACACATTTTCTTCTTTGACTAAACTCAGGTTTGTTATGCTTCATTTTGACCCACCTTTTTAGTCCTTTAATGAGAAAATGTATTGGAAACACTCCTGTTTTTAGACCCAAAGACATGTTAAGTAGTGCAGAATCCTTCTGGTCTGCTAAATCCGTGCGTGTAGATGCTGACTCACTCGATTAGGCTGCCGTATCTCCAACAGCGAGGGCAGAAGCAGGTCAGAGAAACAGCATAATGCAGCATAGCACCGGAAAAACTGGGTCTTTTCATCTCATCCATGTCTGAAAGTTCACAAAACCAAGTCAGCCAAGCCTAACATGGCTTTTTTCCCTCTCGGTCTTGCTCGCCTGCCCCCAGTCACCCCTAGAGAGTCATTCAGATCTTTAGTTTCCACTCACCTTCCCGAAACAGCCTCTAATCATTCCATCTCCTGCTTATCACCGCATAATTGGAGGTACAGCAATTAGTGAGCTCTAATTGATCCAAGTATGGACAACACCGGACTGACGCAGCAGTTTAGCATAGGGCTAATTCTCCTCTCATCCGCAAGCCTGTGCAAGAGAGCGCTAGATAAATCAGCTTGGACAGAACAGCACATTTCACTCTCCGACCCTCAGAAAAGTGGCTCAAATGCGCACCATTATTGGCACATTCCCTCGTACCAGCCACTGGAAAGCGAGTTGCAGTGAAATATAAGAGTCCAATTATTCACACTGTAAAACAGCTATCTGCTTAGCCAAGCACCTAGGGAAATTCAATACGTTGTTCCAGAGATGAGACTTGGCTTTTACTGGACACAGATTTTGTGAGCATCCATCACAGAGGCGTAGATGAACTAGTCTGCCGATACGAGGCACCAGACAGGGGAGTAAAATGAATGGTGTGCTCTCTCAGCAGGCCTTAAAATTAAAGTGAGACATTGTTGGGCCAACCTGGCATGTTGTATTTGGAAAATAACAGCCTCGGCTCACACATGTACTTTTTTGCTCAGAGAGCACTATTTCTTAGGGCCTCTGGTTTGGATTGCTGTATACTATTGGAAGGATGCCTCAAATCCTGTGTGAAAGCCATTGCCTGTAATCCTGCTAATCCTCTCAGGTGTGGCGTTACTCACAGGAAGGTAGCTTATTGGTGATGGGGAATCAAGGCCAGGGCATCTATTAAACATCCACCAGGGGAAACGTGCGAGTAGAGTAGATTTAAGCCTTCTAAAACTTTTAGCTTATTTGTACTTTACACAGCGTTTGCATTGGTATTTGTTACCATAGTCTTGCCACAAGGGAAGTAGAAAACCAATGGTTAGATATAGAGGAAGATCCCATCTTGAATTATGCCCTTGGCACTTCTTAGTTCCTCTGAGCCCTTGGGCAAGGCGCTTAATCTCCATTTGCTCTGGGGTTGCAGCAGTATGGGGCACCTGTGCTCGGATTTCCTCAACTTTGTTATTTAAAAATATGCAAAGCAAAAGGCCAAGGTTCCCAGCTGGCTGTAATTGGGGAAGTTCAACCTTAATAAATAGGGTGCACAATATATTGGTATAAATATCAGTTATTGACTCATATTAGAGATTTGTATTATTTTATTAGTCAACATTGGATATTTAATTGTGCGAAACTCAAATAATTTAATAAATGTTAACTGTAAGCTTTAGTAAATCTCAAAATGCATTTTTATGATACACATTTTAATGTTGTGGTGCCTAAATCCACTTGTAGCATTATAAACAATTGTAAAAGCCATGAACCAAACCATTATTTTTTTATTTTTTTATTTTATTTTTTTGTAGTTTGAGAGCATAGGAAGACTGACTCTGTCATTCGCAGTGCTTTATAGGAGTGACCGGGCAGCGGGCGCTAAAGAGTTCTTATGTCAGGAATTCTCTGATTGGTGGAGATTTCTTTGCAGACTCATGGGTAATGTAGTTTTTCACCTGGAATTGATAATGCAGGCTGATGGCTTCAACAAAAGCAAATACCATGTAGACATCATCTATCATAATCATGTAGCGCATTGTAATTGGGATCATTGCACAAACATACACAAGTGTGTTTATTCTAACTCTATGAAGAAAGGATAATTTATGAAGAAAGGAAAATTTATGGATAATTTATTTGTTGTCACTGAATATTATACAGTGTATTGTGTGGCTGGTTTACAATGTATTTGTTTGACTCACTGCAGACATGCTGTGATGTTTTTCAGACGGGGCACAAGAGTGGAAAATGCCATAATTTGTGGTCATGAGGAGTTAAACGTCACTCTTGGCTGGAGTGGCCATGTGGTTCTTATATACAGTTAGGAGAGAACATCACAACCCGTCCCATATGGAAGTCTTCGCTGAAGTTTTGTTGACTAATCAAATGGCTCTCATTTAAACTGATATCAATTTATATGTAGAAATGAACTTATACATGTGAGAACAGTGACTTATTGAATTACAACAATAACGATATTTCAGTTCACACACTTGATTTGTATTACTGGGCATTTTCAGTTGTGTAGGCTAAAAGCATCTAGAAATGGTTCTTGTGTTTGTTACTGCTAAAGCATTTTCATATGTCATATGGAGCTGGCTGTGTATGTTTGCATGTAACGTGCTGTCACTTACATTGCTGCTGCAACCTTTCATGCCTGTGCGCTTTGACCACAAGAACATCTGCATCCTTTCTGAAACTCGCGTCAGAGACAGAGTGGGAGAAACCCACAGCGTTAAACAGACACACATGACAGGTCTATGTCAAATGCATGTTAGAAAACTTGTATCTACATATGGGCAGCTTGCTTATGCCACATATGCTTAATCCACACTAATTTAATTGATAAAAGTAGCTTTATGTGCATATATGTAATTGTGTTGAGCATGTAAGCTCTTTAAAATCACACTCACACAGACAAGGTCATGTGTCGACTAAAGCAGTTTATTGATGAGGGTGTCATTACACTGATGAGTCCATCAAAACGAGAAACATGCACTGCTCAGATCTACCATCATTATGTACACAAAAGTGCTTTCGTCTCTATTTGTGCTTAGTACCTATGAGGTATAGAGATACTACAGCACACTATGGAAACAGACATGCACATGAATTACGCAATGCTAATTGTCCAAAACTCTGCTAACATGTAGAAGACTGCTGTTTTTTGAAAGGTTTTGTGCACAGTTGAAGTTATTTTTCCTTTTTTATTGCAGTGCAGTGAAGAGAATGACTGAGGAAAACAATCACAATCTATTATGCTCAAACCTATAGGGAGTTGTGCTGAAGTATCATTCTCTAAGCGTAGGTTAAAGCAACAGTTCAGAAAAATCCTGTCATTGTCTACTTACCCTCATGTCATTCCAAACCCATACTTTGTTCTTTTTTCCATGAAACACATAAGGAGAAGTTTTGAAGAATGTTCACACAGTTCTAGTCCACACAATGAAAGTAAATTGGGACTAGGGGCTGTCAAGCTCCAGAAACAACAACAGAGTAGCGCATATAGCTTGTGCTCTAAATTCCGAGTCTTCTAAAGTCATGTGATAGCATTGTTTTAGAAACAGAAATTTCAACGCTATCTCATGACCAATCTGTATGTATTTTACGAGGTGGCTAATTCGTACGACCTCACTCGTACAAATTCGTCTGAATTAGCCACCTCGTAAAATATGTACAAATTGCCGTGTGATCGGGTTGGAAATTTTTGTGAAATTCAAACCATTATTTAATGAAAATCTTGCTTGACAGCCATGGTCACCCTTCACTTCCACTGTATGGAAAAGAGCAGCTTGGACATGCTGGAAAAAACTTATTTTGTGTTCCACAGAGGGAAAGACATCCATGTTTAAGTCTGAGGGTTTTTTGGCGGTGAACTATCCCTTTAAGAGCATACATCACTTCTGCATGTTAAATTAGCTCTTTTCGTGTAATCTCGAACACCACACATTGTCATACTTTATGTCTCTGTGTGACAGTGAACGCAATGTTTGCTGATCAGATGCTGTGGTCATTCATGTAAAGGCAACAAAATCTTTTGATTCAGTGTAATCATGTACAGCATTAGACCTGGATGACGGTATAATGTCATACCGGATAACAGTTGAAAGATCCAAACCACAAGCATTCAAACAACATAATATACTACGGATTAAATATCACTTAAGTTGTAGGTTTTGCAACCATTCAGTCATCTTCTGATTGCATAAGGAATAAATCATTTAAAAAATAGTGGAAAATAACAACTTAGTGTTATTTCCGTTGGAAACAATCAGAGAAGTGGACCTCTAACTATGAAAAATTGTAAAACAATGTATTTGAGGCAATATGGTCATATTTTGGCCACCTTTTGATTCTGAAGAGTGCTTTAGCTGATGACTCTTGATGTTTTATGTTTTACAAAAATTTCATATCATTGTCACATTCCAGGATGATCATAGGGGATCCGACATAAGATTTCTCATCTACAGTCTATAATAGCTGAAACAGCACCATGCTGAGATTATAAATTAGCTCTGTGCCTAAAAACAGTGTTGCATTGGGAATTATCTGGTTTTGTTGCGTTTGTTGCAGTACAAACCACTGTGCAGGTCTGTGGAGTGTTTTGTGATAGATCAGCTTAGTGCCATGAAAATTCTTCAGTCCTGAAAGGGAAGACTGGCCCATGTTTTGTAATAAGACTCCATTGGTGGCAATCACTGATTTTGGCAGCAGGTTTCCGTCAGACATGGAAATGAGGAAGCGCATGCTCTGCATATGACAGGTTTAGCAAAGCTGAGTCTGGCCTGTGTGAAATTAGCATTGCCCTTGGTTTTCTATCGCACAGAATGCTGTTCATTAATCCCCAGCCCAGAAGTAGGAGGTGCCGACCAGATGGGTATTTTTACACTGCTTCAGTTATATACAGCTTTCTGCATTTATCACTTTGACACTAATTTGCCTGAGCCCATCTGTGATGTGTCGTTCCCATTTTCTGGTGCTCTTAGTAAAATATCAAATAAATAAATGACACTGTCTATAAAATAAAAATAAAACAATTACAAAATGATAAAATATACTGGCAAATATAAACATAAAGCGCCCATTTTTAAGACACATTTAAATAATGTTTTATTTACAGCTGAAAAATGCACCCAGAAGGATTGTGGCATTTTAAAATATTTAATATTTAAAAAGGTACAACTTTGCAGATTGACCTTTGATGCTACATACAGTTCTTTTGCAAATCATCAACAATGACATACAGTGGCCAAACGGAGTGCATCTTAGTAATGGCTGAATCAAAGCAGATCCACAGTGGGCTGATGTTTTTAGTCCTGAGTCCGTTTAATTGACTGCTGGTGTTTGGTACGGTATTGGTTCAGTGTGTCACCTGATGTTATTCAAGAGTGTATGGAGACAGATTTGATTGACATACGTCTTAATGCAAAGACTCGTTCCTGTGTGTTAACTTCAGGTGTGGCGAGTCATCTCACAATTTCAGTAGTGCAGAATCTGCTAAAATAGTGAACATATCGCTTTCCTGAAATCATTTCCCTGATGATTGTTGAAGGCCTAAGCCTTTTGTTTTTTTTTACCTATTCACAAATCCTTATTTATGACGCATGCAAACTTGATTTTGGTTTTTCGTAATACAAATGACCTTTTTGTATTACAAAAGTAATGCCATCCATTGCTTCACTTATAAAGAAACGGGAGTTTCCAGTAGCTTGCGTTATTACTACAGTTTCTACAATTTTGAGCATTTAAAATGCCAACGCTTCAGTTTTAAAGCACTAAATCTTTCTGCGCTATACATATATGTTGACGCAATGTTTTTATACATTGAAAATCCTCATATGTTTGTGTTTTATGAATGAAGGCCTCGTATCACAAACCGTGTCCATCTTTCCCATCGGTCCTCTTGAGTTTAACGCCATTTCCCTTTTCAGTTGAAATACATATACCTGAATTACATGTTTGACCACCGAATGTGGCATCATTCTAAAAACCACTTGATAAAACTAAGATTTTTGCAAACTATCATGGTCTAGAAAAAATACTGGTTGTACCGAACTAGTTCAGTCAACTCTTTCCTACAATAAGGAAACACAGCAAGATGGTGACTGTTTATGCCTCTGTGGTCACAAAAGTAGTCATTATGCAGTCCAAACAGTGAGGTTAAACCAAGAACAAACACACATCAGGTCCCTTTCCTTTTGTGTTCCTTCGCTTTGCACAGCATGCTGCTGCATCTTCACAGGACGCCGGGAATCGACGAGGATTAACAGTTTATGTAAGATACAAACTGCAGGGTTTGTTGTCCCTTCTCTGACAACTGTTGGTGGGAGGTAAATAATGCCGGTCTCCCGGGCACAACTGAGCTGAAATTAATAAGAGCATGTGGGTGAAAAAAAAAAAAAAGAGGATGGATCCTGTTTTGAGAAATCGGGGCATTCTGTCACTTCGGATGGTTTCTCCGGGAGAGAAGGAGACGCTCACACGCACACACAGATCATCACAGATGAATTACCTACGGGAGGCACTAGGACCTAGACAAACGATCCCTGAGAGAGTCAATGGGGGCCAGCTGGCAGACACAGATTTCTGATCGGGGCAGCTGCAGCCAGACTGCAGACATGACATGCATTTCAGTGAACCGGTGCAAGAGCCCCCCCTCGTACGCCTCCCCACCCCGGCAGACGTTCGGTAAGCACAGAGTCCGACCCCTGCATAAAAGCTGCTGCCTGCATGGACAGATGCACAGTTCCCTGAAAGAATCAGTCCCAACCCCCAAACCCTAACCTTAACCCCCTTTTGTCCACAGTCCAAACAGTTCAGGCACACATTGACGCACACATACACACACACACACACCTGCACGCAGGGCCGATGCAGAGCTGCCTTTAAATCACATGTGTGTCTTAACGTCTGCGGCAATGGCAAGGTGATGAAAGTGCTATTACCTAATTAACGAATAGGATATGAATTATGTGTCTGCAGTGATTTCCTCTGCAAGGTTACTGATGCTTTACTGTAAGTGCTGAAGGTTTTAATAAATGGTTTCAGTCATATTTTCCTTTTCATCATTTCTTCCCCATTCTTTCAGAATATTAATGTACCAGTACTGTCAGCGGACCTCTATATTTGTGCACATTGAAACTTCTGGTGGAAATCATATTTGAATGAATAATGTTTAAGAGTTTACATTATAAGGAGTCATTAAAATGACTGGATATAAAAGGGCTTGTTCAGTCAAAAATGAAATTTGTCACCATTTACTTACCATTTTGTCTTCTGTGGACCACAAAAGAAGATATCTTGAAGAATGTTGCAGTGTTTTTTTCTTCACACAGTGAAATCCAATGGTGTCCAACTGACACATTGTTCAAAATATCTTCTTTTGTGTTTCATGAAGAAAGGAAGTCATAAAGGTGAGTAAATGATGACAAAATGTCACTTTAAATCAATACAAGTTTTTGCCCCTAACTGCTGCCCATCAGGTACTTAGAGAGAGTAGCTTTCAGTTTAAAACATTTATCAAAACAGCTGGTAAAACTTAGTCCTCTATCTCTAAGAATTACACCCAGCTTCCTCTGAAGTGTTAAACAAGATCTGAATGTCTAACAGCTCTGCAAAGCCCCGTGTGTCTGTTAGCTGAACCAACAAGATGTGACATGCTTGGAAAGTAAAGCAATAGCACTTACGGGATTCATTGAGAAAAATAAACACATGGAAAAAGGAATTGTCCAAGTACAACATGGACAAAATATTTTTAAATTGGCAGCTATGCAGGCCTGTCCACATTACAGAGGACTCAACTTTAGTAGGTGAACACTAGGTCTGAGATACTGGGCACGAGCAAGTCCCCAGAAATCATTTCGTTCACCTCTGGAGTGCAGTAATCTGGGAAGTCAAAATGGGATCCTGAGTTAGCATGAAATGCTTCAAAGTCCTTGTCCAGAGCAGAGCAGTCCATAGGCATACTGTTGGAAATAATATGCAAGAGTTCCTCATCCAGTTCCTCATCTGAACACACTGACGACACCAAAGAGGAGGAGCTGGTTGAGGTCGGTGTGGACGATCTTCCAGACGTTGACCCTTGTGGCTCGCTCATCGTGGACTCTGGGGGAGCCTGGCACTCGCTGTCCGAGGAGAGACTCTGGATGCTGCTGGTTTGAGAGATGGGCACTTTCACTCTGAGCTCAGGAACTGGTTGCTGGTCCTCAGATTGAATGGTGGCCTGCTGGTGTAGGACAAAGTGACTTGACGGGTTGTGATCGTCTTGCAGAGTCACTGGACTTTCTAAGTTTACATCCATTGTGTCATCATCGCTCATGCTCTCGCTGTAGCTCTTGTATTTATTGCCATTGAAGTTCATTTTATGCTTGGTAGAAGCAGGTTTGATCTTTAGCCCTTTGCAGGAGAGCCCACTAGATCTTCCTGAATGGGGCTTGCTGGATTTCATTGGCAACTTCTCGCCAAGTTTCACAGGGGTAGAGCACTTGCTCTTCTTCCTGGGCCGGTACTTGTAGTCAGGATAGTCAGCCATGTGCTTTAGACGCAATCTTTCGGCCTCTTTGATGAAGGGTATCTTCTCATAATCGGGCAGTAGTTTCCATCGTTTTCCGAGGCGCTTTGAAATCTCTGCATTGTGCATGTCAGGCCACTGCTCCATAATCTTCCGTCTCTCAATCTGGGACCAGACCATAAAAGCATTCATTGGTCTTTTGATATGCCCAGTTGGAGTTTTGCACCAGTTGGGATCTTTGTTTGGAGGTACATGTCCAAACACCTCAGCATCGTCTTCTGCCGCCAGTCCCACAAACACCTCTCTGGTAGAATTGCTGTCCATGACTGACAAGTATTTGTGGGTTCTTTGCTGAACCATGATGCAGCACTGAGATCTATTCAGTAGGTTCCCTAGAGTCATCCATGACAAGACACTCTAAGATGCAGCAACTTATCAAATCCTGCTCTTATCCTGAAATAAATACAGACATGTCTTCAGTGACCTCTTATGAACTTCATTTCTTAAACACCAAACTTTCATTTTTCATTTTTCCAAGACAACTGTTTTAAAAATGTAATGTTTTTATAGTATATGTTGATAATGACATAAATCTTTAAATGTCATTTGAATCAGTTACATAGGAGACTCTCTGTATATGTATATGTGTGTTATTAAAATATATAGAAAATGTGTGTGTGTGTGTATGTATATATATATATATATATATATATATACACACACACACACATAAACACATATAGCAAATTAAAGTAAATTAAATATATTTTAATAATATGAAATATATGAAATTTATATATATATATATATATATATATATAAACAAACAAACAAACATTATTTTTAAAAATATGATTAAGTATGTTATGAAATGTAGTACTTACTATAAAAAATGAAGACAGCTTCTGCTTACTATGCACAATCACTTGCTCTCCTCACATAAGCATCTCCTCTGCTGTAGCAGTTGTGGTGGAAGTCAAAAAAAAAGCTCTCTAGCGTCTGTCTGCTGTTTTATCACTCTGTCCTGCATGCGGACCCTCTCTCTCAGACGCTCTCTATCCTCTCAGTCACTCTCCCTATCCTCGTCTGTCGTTTCTCCTCCTTGCTCCCTCTTTGTAGGGACGCCCCCCCTCGTCTGCTGTTTTATAAACCCACACTGTAAACAGCTCAACCTTACCAGACACAGTCTCCTCCCCTTCCACCCACCGCTCTCTGTCGTGGTGTGTGTGTTTGTGTGCATGTGGGTGTGTGAGTGTCAAGGATGGGGGGGTGAAAGTTTCCATGCAGTGAGGCACAGCTACAATGCAGCGGATGGAAAGAGAGAGAGAGATGCTAACTGAAGAGGTGTTAAATGCTACAGGCAAAAACTTAAATTAGGACAAGACCTTCAAGGCAGTCTGGCACATGTAGAGTCATGTATTCATGAGTCTGTGTGATGTATTTCTTGATTTTCATAACTGGAAGTAGCACACTTGCAGGCATGCCTTCAGTGTTTGTGTGTAATTTTAGGTAGCTGACACAATCCATGCACTTTTTAAAAAATCAACACCAAGATTTTAGGTTAAAATGTATGTGAATATGTAAGTGAAAGTGAAAAACTAAATCGTTTTATCCACCTTTTTACATTTATTATTATTATTATTATTATTATTATTAAGAATAAAACATAATTTTTTTTTAACAAATCAGTTTTCTTGTGTTATAGACCTTACTTAACAGTAGTGCCATCTTTGATTTTTAACAGGAATGAAAGCAAGGCTGTGTGGGATAGAGATACATCTCTTCAGTGGGCTGTACTGTTATTTTAAGTGTTTTTGGATTGTTCTGCTGATGAAACGCTGCAAAAATATCTTTCCAAGAAATTTCAGTAGACAAAAAACTCCAGACAACATGAGCTGTGAACTTTTTACAGCAGATACCATTGAAAACATGGTGAGTCTATCCCTCACAGTAAAGGCAAGCACTCCACAACAGAGTGCGGTGCAGGGTGCGGGCGGTAAGATACTCGTGTGTGTGTGTGTGGGTTGCGGGAAAATAAAATGATTTGCGGGACTCCCGCAAAATAGAAATATCTAAAAATAAAATATCTAAAAACAAATAAAATTGTTATTCTTCTATTACACAAAAGCAACAAGCACAACAAAAAAAAAAACTATTTACAGGCGCAAGCATAGGCTTAGCCTTCCCCTGCCTGCTGCTGCTTCTGTTTGCTTTTAGAAGGAAAATCTGCCCATAACTGCTGGTCTCAGGATCAGTTTTCTCCATAATAATAGCATTATTATTGGCGAAACAGATTTGGCAGGCGATCCAGTGTGTATCTGTGTTTGCGCTTTGAAAAGGTTTCTATTTACAACACATTTTTGCAGCGTTGAGCAATGTAACCAATCCCAAACATAACTGTTGATTTCTTGGCCAATCAGAGTTGTTTAAGTTAGAATCCGCTCACCTCTCAAAACACCAGAGCTTTTGTTCAGTGCCCGCTCACAAATCCTCTCATTATAACAAACAAAGTGAAAGAGTCATTATGCAGTCAGCTTCATTGCTTATAACGGAACTTTGTGAGATAGCAATTAACTGAAATGAGCGATAGCTTTTTTGTGATTATAAAGGGAGTGCTCTTTGCACGGTTTGTGCCATGCCAAATCAGGCCTGTTCTTGCTTTTCTGTTAAAATTAACAGTGGTTTGTGATTATCAGGAGCATCTATGCTGGGATGTGTAGGTGTATGTGTTCTAAGCGGCCTAACTTGAAACTATTTCGTGGAAATTTCATGGACATACTGAAAAAACCTATACATTTACATGCAGGTGGGAGCGGGACAAAACACGGGAGAAGGTAACAAATATTTTTTGCGAGAGCAGGACAGACCTCTACCTCACATCCTCACTTACATACCCATCATGGCGCTGCTCTGAATAAGGTTTATTTGATATACTCTAGCAGCCGAAATTTAATATTTATTTTTAGTTATTTATGCTTATATGCTTATCGTTAAATGTAGTCTTTAGAAAAATAAATGTCAATTTTTCATAGTGTACATTATACTTTTGTACTGGCTTAATTCACTTGTAGCATTGAAAACAATAATTCATTTGTATTTTTTTAATGTTTTAATTTTAATTAAGTAGTACCGAATTTTAATATTAACCATTTATTGGTTATCGACCATAACATGAAAATAATTATCAGCTGAACAATATCAATAATGTTTGCGCATATCTAGTCGAAAGAAATATAGCATGCCACACCGCAGAATGTCAACTCATACAACTCATAAAGTATTGTATATTATATGAAGATAAACCTGTATCATTCCTAAAATGTCATGGATTAGATGCTCGTGATGGATTAATGGCTGAATGGATATGGGCAAAGAGATAAATTAGCTGCAATCTATATTTTTCTTAATCTTGGACATTGACGCAGTGGGCACTGTCTTTTTCTAGTGGCTTCACACATCAATTTCTTCTGTAAAGTAAAATGTTAATGAAGGAGTATGGGGAATACAGAACATCTAATAAGCCTGCCTTGAGAATCTGAACATTAAATGAGAAGATCTGAAAGCATATGTGACTGTCCTGGAATGACATCATTACATCTTTTCACAAAATTGACGATTAGAATGAGCTATCATCATCTGAATAGATACAGCCACTAATGCTTCAGTGAAATATGTCAGCCGATCCATATGGTCAGCGTCACTGCATCAATAAGCTGTTGCATCGATACACGCTGAAATGGCCAAAAACAGTTAATTAAAGCAGACTGTCACTAAAGTGCCAATAATGGTAATATACATTTAGTAATCAATGAAGGGCGGTCGTCAGAACCCGAGGGCTGAAGTGCAAGCTTGCATTTCTTTGGGTATTTCCATATAATGGGCAACTGTCCAAAATTTAGTCTGCCAAATTATATATTCCCATATAGTCATGCATCAGTCGACTCGTGTAATTCTGATAAAGGTGTGCAGGCCCGGTTTTTTTCGTTCTCATCCTATTCTCTGAATCAGCAAAAAAAAAAAAAAAAAAATCAAATCCAATCCAATCACAGATATGTTTGCACGGTCTATTGTGTCAAGTTCATAGTGAACATCAGTCCATTGAGACCTCTTAACAGTGTCAATATGTCCTCCAGCACTTAACGTAATGATCTGGGCCACGTCACTGTGTGTCAGACATATTCGTTTGACAAATAAAACTGATATTAGCCCGACACTAGAGAGTGATGGGGGGAGGGGGGTGTTAAAAGAAAAAAGACAACAACACTATCACCCACCGACCTAGTTCAGGCCCTGGCCAAATCCCTGGCCAGACCTAGACACATCATCTAATTACGGAACGGGCAGAAAAGGGAGGATTGGACCCCCTGAGCAGGATGGGTGTCTGTCTGGCTGATAAGGACAGGGCCGCCTCCTCTTCCGTACCCGTCCCGAGCGAGCGAGCGAGTGTTAGAGCGGGACACAGATAGATCATCTTTCAGGGATTAGTGGGCAGAGGGAGGAGGGCACCGCCTGATCTCACTGCTGCTCCAGTTTCTGAATAAGAGGGAAGCAGTGATGCCACCGCAGTGCTGAATGAACATGGAGGACGCATGCTGGACCGCCTCATAACACTCTTTTGCATTTGTTTTTAAAGCAGGTAATTTTGCCTAATCTATTAGCCCCTGTGGTAGGCGGCATGTAAATTGGTTGGGCAGAAACAATAACATGCTTGTCACACGTATAAATGTTTACTGAAGAACTTTACAGTTTTGTACTACTCTACACCTCTGGATGTTGCATCATGATATCATTAGTTTGATTAGGATATTCTTTATTTTTCTAGTATCGTCAGACAATATGTAATGTAAAAAGTAATATTCGAATATATGGGGTCAGTAAGATTTTTCAGTGTTTTTGAAAGAAGTATCTTATCAAGGCTACATTTGATTGATCAAAAATAGAGTAAAAATAGTATTATAATTTTTAATAACTGCTTTCTGTTTTTATGTATTTGTCACATGATACTTCAGAAATCATTCTGACATGCTGATTTGGTGCTCAAGATTTTCTTATCATCAATGTTAAAAACAGTTGTGCTGCTTAATATTTCTAGAAGATTTTTAAACCTTTTTTTTCAGAATTCTTCTAATAGAACGTTCAGAAGAACAGCATTTATTTATTTATCTATTTTGTAACAATATAAGTCATTTAATCAGTCATTTCTCACTTTTGTTCAATATGATGAATCCTAGCTGAATAAAAGTAATAATTTCGGTTACACTTTAAGGTTTCCTTGTTACATTTTAATTATACGTTTAAGTATTGAGTAATATTAATTAACAGCATGTACTTACTATAGGGTTAAGGTGTGGTTTAGGTTAGTTGCATGCAATAATGCATAATCTACTGTTATTACTATAGTAAGTACATGTAACAAGGACACTAAAATAAAGTGTTACCATAATTTCTTTTAAATGTATAATTATTTTTATATATATTAATGTAATTATATATACATTTTGCTAAATATATGCACTATATTCATCACATATTTATTAATTTTCACTAAACCTGTTGTTTTTGTTGTTTAATGTTTTAATAAATCTGTCATGAAAACTAGTTTTTATTACAGCCACCTTTTGATTGTTTATATTTCATCAATAAATTGAAGTAGAAACATAATTATATCATTAAAAAGTTGATGTAAAAACTGCCTTGTGCAATTAATGTGCAATTTAAATGTTTATATGCAACTTGTATATTGTATATACGTATATATGTATATACCTTCCTTGTTTTGTCTCCAGCTGTGCTTGTGTATTTCTTGCTCTTGTTGTATGTGGACATGCTGTGGTGCGCATATGAAATGCAACGGCTTGACATGAATTGATATGAAAAGGCTTTTTTGAGTATTGAACACTATTGACACACAAGCATCCTCCTTCATGGTCAGTGGTGGTCCTTGCAGAGGAGTGTGAGTGTGTGTTTGTTTTTGTCTGTGTTTGTTTTGGGACTTGAGAGATTACGAATTACATCCTTGCTTGCACTGGCAGACACAAGTCTGAGATTTTAGCCTGTCTAACCCCCCTCCTCCTTTTCCTGTGCTGGTAACCTTTGGCCTTTTTCAGACAGAAGCAAGAGAAATGAACGTGAACTCCTAATCTCCCAGACTACAACCCCTGACCTGTTTGAGACTGCTCCCCTGCCCCCCTCAGCCATTCGTTTCTGAGAATAGAAAGTCAGTCTGAACTCGAACAGAGATGACAGATTAGTGAAGAGTGTATAAATCTAATCTCCCCAGAGGAGAAAAGATGAATATTACTGATTGCCCCAAAACCCAAATCAAATCAAACTGTTATATCATGCAACCAAACTCATACATCAGTTCCTCATCTAGTTTTGGCTGGTTTACTGTATAGAGTCTGTTTAAACGGTCATAATCTGTGATGCATTCAGACAAGTCTTGTTTCTTTCTAAGCTGCTTTGATAACTCTATTTACAAAATGGCTGTTGTTGATGCGGTTCCATTATGGTGCAGCTATGTAGTGTTAACATCACCAGATGGTGAATATAAACATTAATCAACAGCTTGTAGCTTTGGAAACTCAGTAAGACATGTTCCATCTACACAACAGACATATGTTGTCATGAAGATATCAGTGATGGACATGTTCAGTGCAATTTTGCTTTGTATATTATAAGAATCAGTCCACCCTCTGAAAGTGGAGGGTCAACAGTGAGATCCTCGCTCTATTACTGTTCCCCCTGTTCTGTCCAATCACAGGCCAGGATTCTGAGGGTCAAGCATCTCCTGAGGGGTCAGTGACTAAGTGGGGCGATAGAATGAGATAAATAAAGGGGACCCGGACTGTGCGCATTGGCAGTGACAGGCCAGGGCCTTAAAAGGTTGCATCTGAGCACTTTAGAGAATCATGTCTCCCCCATGAACTCTCAACCATCGTAGCCCACCCTCGCTGTTTCCTTATTCATGAGAGAGAGTGTCTCTTAGTATTGTACTATTGTTTTTAAGAACTAAGAAACATGCAAACATCCACATTAGTGCACTTTTTGGTTGTCTGATGAGCATGAATATCATTATTAGGTCTATATTTACTTGTTGTTGTTGTTGTTGTTGTTGTTGTTGTTTTAATTTATTATGCTCCAGCTTTTGTTTAAGGAGACATTGATCTGATGTTAATAGATGTAAGAGTTTAATTTATTATTTATTATGAGTTATTGTAGTCACTTAACCAGCAATAGTCAATTAAAGCGATTTTAATGAATGCAGACATAAAATATGCATGCTTTGCAAACAAATCAAATGTTACTTTTATTAATAATAATTGCCAAATATACTGTGCATCTACTACTGTATACCAGTATATGTTGCAACTTGCTTCAAAACACCACCAAATATGCAAATCTTGCCTTTAGTACTGAGTAGAGTACTTAGCATTTTCCAAAACACTTCGTTGTTGTGTTTTTAACACTGAAACTAATTAGTGTTAGTTTCGATTTTTGTTTTTGTTTGTTTTGTTTTTCGGTACTGTTCTGTTTGTTTTGTTTTGTTTTGTTTTGCTTTTCTGTACTGTTGTTTGGTTTTGTGCTTTGTTTTGTTTTGTTGCTTCACTTTGAAATAATGATGAAAGGCAAAAGTCAGACGAAGCAAGACAATGGTAAGATATTAATCTTTTTTAACATAGTGGAGAAAAAGTAATGGTTTATAGGATATCTGAACATTAAGCCCCCAATTCCCCCACTGCTACATGCATATCTCCACCTATTAAACCTTGGTCAGTTCTGACAGTTCGTAAATATGAGAAACCAAGAAGAAATGGAGGTCGATGGCGGGTGAAAGGAATATGAATATGTAGAGTTTACATAGTGTCCCTTAACAAATCACAAGCCTGGCTTTGACATTGTCAGATGAGGGCAAACCATAGAAACAGGGCTTTGGAGTGAAGGGCAGGACAGGGTACATGCTGTTCTGCTATGATCCAAACTCCCCAACTCTATCATTATGAGCATAACACTCCTGACATTTATGTTATCCTCCTCTGTCTGGGTCTCAGGCACTGAAACTCCACATGTTCTGGCACCTCTCTGCTTCAGAGACAATCTTTTGTGTATACGTTTTTATCCCCATTTTCTTCTTTTGATATATTTTCAAGACAAATACAATTTTCTCAGGGAGTAAACATAATGGAAACAAGTTAATCAAAACAGCTGACAGGATTTAAAGATTATTATCGACTGATGTAACTCACCGGCTCACTTGACTAGCACAGAGAAAAATGTTTCTCATGGCCAATAAGATTTTCTTTTGAGCGCAACTCCATGACATCTGTCTGTTCATAGCCAATGAAAATAATCTGTGTAATATCAGCAGGAAATTTGTTTTTCCTTAGGAACAATCTGTTCCAGATGAACAACATGCTGCGGGATACAAGCTGTACTTTTTTATTGAATTAGATTGTGTCAAAGACTAAAATCTTTCATTGTTTCTGGGGCAGCATCCTAAAGCGTCTCCCCTCTCTTAATGGGGTCTTCATCATTATTTCAATCACTGTTGTATTAAACTGCACTTCCCAAGGATATAAGCAGAGAGCAAATGAGGCTACGTCTGTCTCCAAGCCTTATTAATAAATCTGCCTGGTCCCTGGCAGACACTCTTTGACGAAGAATGAAAGAGTCTCTTACGACTCAAAAGACACTTATGTTCTAGAAGATGTTTGAGTAACACAGTAATAAGTCTGAAGAGGATTACATATGTAGTTTTGTGAATTCTTCATGCTTTAGTTATTCATTGTTACGCAAAGAGCATATCCACTACATCCTAGGTCTTCAACCCTGCTTCTGGGAACCCACTGTCCTGCAGTGTTTAGTTCAAACCCTAATCACTAATACTAGGCTCCTCTAGTTGTGATGTTTTCTTTTAAAAGTTGAGTTTTATAAGGCTAAAAAAAAGCTGGCCAAATGTGTTTGTCATTTGTGGTGCTAGCATTACTTTATCTTACGGTCAGTTTAATTAAACGCAATGTTTTATCTCTGTTATTCTGAATGTTTAGCAAAGCCCTACATTTTTTCACAATTTCTACAAGCTGTAACAGAATGTTTGCGGGTGCAGGCGGGAGTGGATGCAAACATTGTGGGTACGGGCGGGAGTGGTCAGAAATTCAACAGTCCCACTCAGGGCTCTACTTTGCAGGACAGTGGGTCTCCAGGTGCAGGGTTGAAGACGTAGGCACTACATGACCTGCACAGTTTCACTAGCACGTTATATTACCATGATTTCGTGTACATAAACAACATAACTATGCAGCTCAAGCATGCCTGAAATTAATAAACTTTATGCTTTGCACTCAGGTGCAAAACCAACACAGCATGTGCCAATAAATTGGGTTATCAGTCAGTGGACAGAGATGTTTTGTGTTAACACTTTTCCCCCTCTCTTTAGCCATAGGTTTGTTTCGGTGTCAACCTTTCTGTCGGTTGCAGTCAACACTGGAGGTGACAATCTTGTACCAATTACTCCCTGCCTGCAAGGCAGCCTAAACCAATAGCATTATGATATTTTGATCATGGAAGTGGGGTGAAGTCTCTGCCCTGTGGGACCCTCTGCTTCACGCTCTTGATCTTTCTCCAAACTGAGCTACGCCACGATTCCCAGCCTGCCCATAGCAGAGCCTCAGCCTGCACCCTTTCTGCTGATGCGTGACATCTGGTTCTTTACGGGAATGTTTCATTCACTAAAGACTCTTCCGTGCCACAGCCTCCGGCGCAGTGTGTTAATGCTGAGCATTGAATTATGGGATAGCATTTGGAAAGCTGATGGTAGAAAGCTTTTTCTCTTGTTCTTTAGTTTGCATTCTGCAGAACATTTTCTATTTTCTGAAAAATATAAAATATATCGTAGACTTAGCTTTAAGGCTTCCATAGTAAACATAGTACATTACACGTTTTGTTTTGTTTGTGGTAATCAACAGCATGCCTCAAATGCTGTCAGTAGAGCGTAAATTGCATTTAACCCTCAACATTTCTTTAAAATTCAAAGGATGAGATTAGTTTATATATGTGGTTATACAGTACATTAAATCCATAAAAAGAAAATGCACTATATATATTTAGAAAATGGTAATCTAAATGAAACGTATAGTTCCTGTAACCTCTACCAAAACTCATGTGTCTCATTTATTCTGGATAGGTGCCTTTCATTTTACAGTTCCTCTGGGTTCATCTGTATCTCAGCACATTAAAATCCAGCACCAGCCTCTAGCCTTGACAGCCCTGACAGCAAAATCACAGTCTCCCCCATCAGACACCATTACATGGGAAATGGCAGTCGCAGGGGGAAAAGAGAGGCAATTTACAGCTGTTTAAATGCAAGACACAGTCCCGGCTCTGGGACTTTCTTACTCTGACTTCTCAGAGAGGAGCTATAGATCTGGAGCAGACAGACAGCACACTTAGACTGGGCTATAAGTAAGTAGAAAGGGGTAATGATGATAACCTCTGACTGAGAGTGATGAGGAGCACAAGCAATCACCTTATTTGAACCTGTGGGGACAGGCAGAGAGTACCGGGACTGGCGAGATAGTAGGCTGTGAATCACATGGATAACTTTGATGAAGGTGGTTCAATATGTGTTGTTTAACAATATGTGTTGCTACCAGCACTCTTGCTTGTGTGCAGATTTGTTTGGTTACTGACATTCTTCCAAATATCTTCCTTTGTGTTCAGCAGAACAAAGAAATTTACTACTTGAGGGTTAGTAAATGACAGAATTTTCATTTTTGGGTGAACTATCCCTTTAAGAGGACCTCATATGTGTTCAGATTCTGCAGAAATGTAGGGAGCTTTCTGCAAGTGCTGATTCTCTGTGGCCAAATGTATCACAACCTTGATCTCACTAGAACTAGGAGAAATTGTTTGACACGAGGATCTCACAGGTGCCATCGAGGTGATGTACTGGTTAATTTTAGAATTCCATAAAACTGCCTGTAAAGGTTTCATAAGCCTGGACTCCCACATTGAAAGCAAAAGCACAGGCCCAGCTGTGTATTTCACTATATTAACATCACCATTAGGATCCACAGCCCAAAACAGCTGATTTAAGATAAGGGGAAACATCTTCTCATTTGATATCTGCCAGCCTTCTCTTATTTAACCTGCTCAATTTAATGCTAGGTGTACAGAAATTATTAGATGGGTTGTCTATTGAACAGTGATTTATTAGGCCCTCAGACATGGAAAACCCAATTAATGTACATACAATGTAAGTGCCAGACAGAGTGGTATGAAATCCTTTCAAATCTTCCACAATCATGAAATTAATTTGACTTGCCTTGACATGTGTATCTCTAAATACCTGCAGTATACACCCTAATCTCAATGGCTATCTCCAGGGAACTGCATTTTAATTTCATGGATATAATGCTAATTTACAGGGGAGTGGAAGGGGGGCAAGCGACTGAGAGGAGGCGAGGATAGATACAAAAATGGCCATGTCTAATCCTTCATCCTTTTTTCTGATAGCCAAGTTATTTAGGCGCTGTTCCTCTGTATGCATATTTTTACAACCATTACAACAAGACAAAAATAGCGTATTATCATTGCTTCCAAGCTGTGCAGGCTTAGGATTTACACACTGTAGATTCACGCTTGGCACTTTATTATGATCATCAATTTCTGTGAATATGATGCGCTCTCATGTTGGGCCAAGAGACAAAATGATGAAAGCGAGGACCACTGTCTAGAGCACTCACAGTTATCTTGAAATGCACACATACAAAAAGAATTGTAAGAGATTATCCACCAGTGTTTGCCCCGTTAGGAAACAGACTGCTTTTCTGCATCTCCTGGAGTCAGCTTGTTTGAGCTCATTAATGAATTCAGAACCGTCAAGCAACAAACCAAAGTGGACGGTTCCCTCAACTGGCAGCCGTGGCGTCTTCAGAGTGATGGCTCTTTGATGCCACTATTGTAAACATCTGTTTGGTCTCATGGGATACTGATGTTCAGCATGGGTACCCCTCCAGAGGAATTAGCTGTTCCTGCCTATTGTTTTCTCGGAAACAGAGCATCAATTATTTATCGGTGTTTCTATTGAATGTATTTGATGTGCCACCCAATTTTAATAATGGAAAAGTACAAAATGTGGCTTGGTGTGGACTAAAACTTCAAGGGATAGTTCACAAAAAAATTAAAATTCTGTCATAATTTACTTACCCTCATGTCATTCCAAACCAGTATGACTTTCTTTATTCTGTGAAAAGATATTTTGAAGAAAGTTGGAACCAAACAATATTGGACCCCAGTGACTTCCATTGTAAAGGCAAAAACATTAAGACATTTATCAAAGTATCTTATTTTATATTCAACAGAAGAAAGAAAGCCATACAGGTTTGGAACGACATGATTAGAATGTTCTTTCTTTTTAGAGAAAAGCAGAGAAATGGGAGTTTCTATGACTCTTATTTTGCTAAAGTAGCTTCATTTTCGGCCTTGTTACATTTTTACTACATCAATGAAAGTTGAAAGCATCATTAAAGCAATGCATTGTTCTTGGTAGAGATCCAATAGGTTTCCGTGCCAAGACACAGCATGCATCATGGGAGAATATGTAGAGGAGGCTGATCAATGGTATATAAGTTGAATATTGTCCTTGATTGTAGAGGTTGGCCATTGAATCTGCTTTGTGTTCTGTTACTCTGCAGTTTGAACTCTCAGTTTAGGGTTTTTAAGATTATCCAAGAGCAAAGAAATTTGAAAAGGGAGAAAGTTGACCCTCGCTCCACCACTTTTCTTCTGCAGAACTCCAGCTATTCAGTGATACAGTGTTCAAATCAGTACAGAAACACATGCCTGCTCCAAGCTCTGCAAAAAACCTAGCAGATCTGTCCACACACACACACACACACACACACACATACTTGTATATGTGGTTTACGGGGATTCTCCATAGATGTAATGGTTTTTATACTGTACAAACTGTATATTCTATCCCCCTACACTACCCCTACCCCTAAACCTACCCATCACAGAAAACTTTCTGCATTTTTTTAATTTAAAAAAAAAAAAAAAAAAACACTGTTTAGTATGTCTTTTAAGCCATTTGGTTTACGAGGACACAGGAAGTGTCCTCATAAACCATGTTTATGTTGTAATACCCATGTCATTATACACATTTGTGTCCTCAAAAACCATGTATACAAGAACACACACACAGGTATTCTTATCATTATGATGACAATCCATAGGCATAATGATTTTTATATTGTACAAATTGTATATTCTATCCCCTAACCCTAAACCAACACAGAAAACTTTCTGCATTTTTACATTTTCAAAGAAACATCACCAAAGTCCCTTTAAGACAAGTCATTTCACTCGGCGGCCATCTTTGCAACTGCAGTTCCTATCTCTTTGAATGGGGAAACATCAAATTCTCCAAAGCTGTTTGCCAAGCTTTCGATTAAATTTCATATTTGTAATCACCAATGAAATCTGACAACAACTGTCTCATAATTTTTTTTCTAAACGCTCAAATCATGACAAAAAACGGTATTTTTAAGGCTGGATCAAGCTAATGCGCATGCGCGTCTCTTGTGCCTCATTTCGGAGGCGAGCGTCTGACTGTTTCTATAGAAACCGGAGCTTCTAACAGCCGCTGCAGTGACTCGATGACTTTACCAGTCGGCGATTGGCTCTTATTTATAAGGCGGGACTTATTCCGTCATATTGCGCGTTGCACTTTCTCCCATTCAAAACAATACGAGTGACACGTCTTGTGTTATTCTATAGTCTTTGACATCACTTATATGATTTATAAGCTGTTTTCCTCATGAGGACCAAAAAAATGTCCCCACAAGGTAAAAAATTCCTGGTATTACTATCCTTGTGGGGACATTTGGTCCTCAAAATGTAGGGCTTACCAAGATATACACACACACATACACACAGTATAAAGATCGAGTGCACTGCAATAGGCTATTCAAATGCTTTATTTTATTCTGTGGAACAAAAAGATATTGTGAAATGTCTTTATGTTTTGAAAAATACTGTATTTATTTATTTTTTTTCCAGATAATAAAAGTATAATTTGGTTTTGGATCCCACTGACTTTCACTTAATGGGCAAAAACCATAAAAATATGTTAGAAGAATGAAAAGTCATTCAGATTTGGAACGTTGTGAGGCTGATATTTATTGGGTAAACTATTCCTTTAAGTGTCTTTTCTTTATGAAAATACTCTTGATGAAAGACAGAGTTTAAAAGTATAGAGGCACATGTTTTCATGGCATACTGACAACTCAAATAGATAAACTAGCTTTTTCATCCAAAAGACACATTTGTTTAAAGCATCTCAAAACGTTAAAATATTCAAATTATGCATAGAACTACATGAAGACCTTTTACAATAACAAAAAAATGTTAAGCTCTGTTTAATTCACCATACTGAATCAGTTTTGGTTCACTCTGACCTTTAACCTCAACCTTCCTTTTACTGGCAGTTCAAACTGTTAATTGATTGCTTGATTGATTCTTTTTGATGTTCCTTATGCATTGTGAGAAGAATTAATTGATTTCATCAGGTCAAAACTAACACCAGGACATTTCTCCCTGTGTGAGCTCTTCCTGTTCTTCTTATGAGTTGGTTATGTGGTCCCTCAGCTGGAGGTGCGTGGCGTTACGTCAGAGACTCTTTATAAGCGGTAAGGTCCCGCTGTGTGTGTGGTGACCTGTGAAATGCCAGCGTCAGGGCGCACAGATGAAGCACAACTGGAGCTCATGCTGAGGAGAAAGCTCTGATGTGAAGTTCAAGCTTGAGATATGGCCAGCTCGGCCTGCACCTTATCTTGCCCAGAAGATATCATATATAGAGCAAATGCTCACATCACCCTGTCTGAGTGTCATTGCAGTAGATACACAATGTCATACCAAATGACATTTGCAACCAAATAATGGTTGTTTTTATCAAAAATAACTCCTTTTTAGCTATTTTTGCAGTTACTTTTGACTATCTGGTTCTAAGAAGAATAACCCCAGGTTTGTTCATCTTATTCAACAGTGCTGAGACAGTTAAGCTATAGCTATTTCATTAACACAACACAATGCTTAGCCGCCAATGTTTTTCTGGCAATCCATGTTTTTACTGTTATCTTCTGAAATAGTACAGAATCTCCGGATCTAAAAACAAGCGAAAAAGAAGCAGAAACAAGCGATAGGAGATTGCTTACGCACATGTAAGCTAACACGATCATTAAACATTCAACAGCATATAAATAAAAACTGCTGTTACCAAATGAAATGTCAAAATCACAAAGAGGTATAGGACTGTGAAAGACTTTTATAGACACGATTCACACAATCTATGTTTTGATCATCGTTCTGAATCTGATCTGGACAACAAAAACGTGATTTTTTTTTTTCAGCTTCTTGTTCAGAATGTTGCTTTTTTTATGAAACTTACTCACATTCAAGTGTTGAAATGTGGAAAAAGTGTTGAAAAAATGCATGAATCTAGAATAATTTTTTGTTTGTTTAAAAGCAAAGGCTCTGTTCTTTCTTTTGAAATATTGTATGTTCAAAAATTCATAAAACACAATTTTCAGGGGGGCATGAAAATTTTGTGAAAATTATCAGAAATGCAGACAATGGCTGGCAACTTCATTTAAAAAAAAAAAAAGCTGATGGGGAAAGAGTTAAAATAAAGCATTTTTTTTTTTTTTTTTTTAATTTAACCAATAATGTTTAATGAAAAACTTTAATTTAAACTTGTTTGAAAATTAGAAATGTTGGCCTTGGCAACTAACTGAAATTTAAAAAGTTACTAAAATATTTAAACACTAATAAGAATGATAAAAGAACAACAAAATTACTAAATCTTGATCACTAAAAATAATAATAATAATGAAAGGTAATTTAAAATATGAATAAATATTTATAAGCAGTACTAAAATAACACTGGGACATACCAGAAAGTGTCCAAATACTTCATCTTTATTTTGAAAAGTTTCTCTATCGTTTTGAAATGAACAACCTGAAATGTGTCTTTCTTTAAAATAAACAATGCGTGTTTTAATATTTTATTGTCTAATGCAATGACATTCATACGTTTCTACGTATGGCTTAAGTGCCCAAATACTTTTGAGGCCATTGTATATTTAGAACAAATAAAGAGTATTGCATCATTGGTAACTGCCGCATTCCCATTGTAAGGACTATAAACCTATCATAAAGTGACACAAAAACTGCAGTGCAGTTCCCATGCATACTCATGCTGACAGAGCACACCTGCAGTCATCTTACTACACACTTGCACTTTGGAGAGGGACCTTTATTCTTTGCAGTGTTGTGGCCCTTTTATAGTCTGTGAAATAAATCGGTCTCATCTTAAACATCAATAATCCTTATGTTTTTAGTTCTGACAACTCATTGAGGAAGACCAGATATATATAATATCTTAATATATAATATATCTTAATATATAAATATTGTCTTAACATTAAAATAATTGATTTATTTGCATGTGAGTGTGGATTAGCCACAGTGGAAGATTGCCTCTAGAATTAATGAGCTGGAAAATAGGGGCTTGCCCTGAGAACCTTCCTTCATCCATAGAGGAAAATATGTCTCTGCTGCCTTTAATGTTTCCGGTAAAGTAAGGCCGGAGCTGCAGGTGGTATAATGAGATGCAATAGGGCAGTAGCACTGGGCAAAAAGCCTGTGCACCCGTGGGGAGGAAAAGACATGCATACAGGCCAATATTTATGTCTCTGGATGTGTTTATGTGTGTGTATGTAGATTGCGGCTATATATGTCATGTTTGTGTGTCAGTCCAGACTGTCAGAATGAAATCATTGGGACTGCGGTGCATCAAAGCCTCACAGTGAGAAGCAATCGGTTTCATCGATCCAGTGCAATACCTACCCTTCTGGCTGGTTCCAGAATAAACTTTTACTTTCTATAAAAGGTAGTTTACAGCAGGTAAGCCAAAGTAGGTCAGCTTTACTGCATCAAACATACATAGTAATTGTTCGTTCTGACTCTCATCAGTGTCGCATTGTTTCTGAGACACCCATTGGGAGCAGTGATGCAGGAGACGTGGGTCTGCTGAAAGCGCTGATCAGCAGGGTGCAGGAAACCCTCTGATTGTGTGCTGTTTGATATGACCTGGATTTTATTTTGAGGTCTTTTTATGTAGCTAAGCATTAAAAGTCACCATGCAAATGAGGGGCATTATTTATTTATTTTTTTTTGCACTTAAATCTAACCTCTAGTTTCAGAACATACATTTTTCAGTTTAAAAATATACTTGACACTGCATAGAAAACTACTCTTATAATAAACTTAATGTGCCTTACCAAGTCTTGCAAGTAAAAAGGTATCTGTCTTAGTGTTTTTCTACTTTACCACAGTAAAGGATGCAAATGTAATAATTGAAAGTGAATGAAAGGAAGAAACATTTATAATCCCCTGCGAAAATGAGTGAGACTTGAGTGAAGATTTGGGAAAAGAAAGGATTCCATGTCCAGTTGAATATTGATAAATTTGTAGAAAAATCATTTGTCCAGATCGCAAAATTATGTTATATGTTATATACTCTACCTGATTATTTGTAAGTGTGAACTCTTGAAACAGAATACAAAACCGACAATTGGTTAAAATTTATGGGCTCATGTACCTCTCACGTTCGGCTCAAATCCAAATGTTTCCATGATTGCAATAATGCAATGTAAAATTTAATTGCTAACCTATTATTTCTTTTGTTAACAAAGCTTTGTGCTTCACTTGTGTCGTAATATTCACGTAAAACAGAATTCACAAAAAAAAGTCAGCAGCAGAAAAGTCATCTCAGAGGAAGAGCAAAAAAAAAAACCTTTTATTTTTTTTATTTATTTTGATTAAAGAATACAAAGGTACACAGTTTTTTTTCCCTTTGGTATAACATTCACAATGTATCATTTGCAATTAGACCTAGAACATGCATTAGGAAAGTGCATAGGGTCAATTTTATTTCATGTTGACTTTTAAAGTTACAATCCCCTGTTCGGCAAATTCAGTTTGTTATAATCCTTGATTTCTCAATGTTGTGTCTGGCCTTAGCAGACGATTATGACATCGCCACAGAAACAATATGCTAATCCATAAAACCCTTAATCTCATCTGCAAGATCGTGAATGTCATATAAAAATTGAATTGTACACAAAAGTAAACCGGTGCCTTTGTCTGGCCTTCATTGTTTTTCCTTCATTGTTTGAGTGGTCTGTGCATAGAATCCCTTCTAACCCAAATGGACTACATTCGTAGGAGCATTAAAAGGCTAAACCTCATCCATCTTAAGGATTAGGACAATATGTAGTTAGGCTCAGATCGAATAATCAGTCATGTTAAGGCGAAATCCAGGCACAGTGCCACTAGCTGGACCTGACAGATTGCCCCAATGATTTGGATTGATGGAGTTGGCCGGTGATCTCTGGACCAAATGGCCAGGACTGGGGGGAGAGGTTCTCTTAATGGGATTTTCGCTGGGGTTCACCTGGGGCCTGTACCAAGGACAAAGCAGTTTTGGGGGACCAAAATATAGTCCTTTTGGCAGCATTGAACTGTCACCTCATATTCAGCAGAAATGCAATGAAACTTTCTGCAGAGTTCAATAAGACTTAGCAGCTTGAATACAAATCAAAACTAATTTACAACAAACAGGTTTGTTAGTGCTTCCCTCCTCTGAGTTATAAGCACACATATGACATCTGTTTGTAAGGGTTAAATGTGAAGTGTCACTACACATCTCATAATCTCTTGTGGTACACACTGCTGCGCCTGCTGTGTGATTGATGATTGTAGTTCAGATACCACAATGCATGGCTATACAGTTAAGTGTCAATTTACATATATTCATAAGATTAATGTGTTAATTAGCAAAAAGAAATACAAGGAGCTTGTTAACCCCACCACAAACACTTTTAGTTCTCGGGAGACTGCACACTTCTTACTGCCAGTCCCAGGTGTCCTACTGCCAGACATGCTAGCATGTATGCTAGCGTGATAATTGACATTAAACACAGTATATCTGTCATTGTAGAGCAGTTTCCTTGGGTTGGATGTCTAATAAGCTTTGATTGTTCATCCAAATGGCAGAAATAACCAGCTTCAGCCAATTAAGGATCGCAAATGCAATCTAGGCTTGTAAATCATGTAAACAGAGTTACATATCTTACATGTGCATGAGTTGTTATGGCCTCTTTGCTTGCGGTTCATTGGATCAGTTGATCGCTTTGACATTAGTATGTCTGTTCAATAAATTGATTTACTGTTTGTCAAGTCAACCGCTTTGTGTTTTGCATTTTTACTTACTCTCTCAGTGTTTTTTTACAGTTGGGGGTGGGGGATATTACACATGCAGTTAAAAGCAGAAGAAAGCTCCATAGTTATTGAAAGATATTTCATACACAAACATCTGTTTCTTTTCATTGTTATTTGTGTCTGGATTTTTGATGTTTCGAAATTATATTTGAACATAGTTCAAAACAGTCACATGTAGGTTATGATTTTGGCAAATTGCTTTGTCCTATTTAACAAATAAATCCTTAAGAATGCATTTGAAAGAGTTCAATATTTTTTCATTTTATTTAAAATAAGTTATAGATTTATGGATTTAAATAAAGCTATTTAAATATGTGTGTCTTGTTGTAAGACACGGTCCACAGAGACGGTCCACTTGTACATCCACTACTGTTCAATGGTTTGGCATCAGTAAGATTTTTTTTTTTTTTTATTAATACTTATATTCAGAAAGAATGCATTAAAATTGATCAGAAGTAACAGTAAAGACTTATACATTGTTACAAATATATATATATTTCAAATAATAAATGCTGTTCTTATTTATCAAAGATTCCTGAAAAAAATGTTATGGTTTCCATAAAAAAAAATCAGCTTTGTCATTACAGTAATAAATTATATTTTAAAATATATTACAATAGAAAACAGTTATTTTACGCACCCTTGGTGAGCATAGAAACTTCTTTCAAAAACACTGATAAATCTTACAGACCTCAAACTTTTTTTAATTTAGCAATTACATAGTTTCTATCTTTCCCCATTCAAGTTAGTTGTAAATGGCTGGAAATAGCTGCCCAGGGGCGTTGTGAATATGGCTGCCGAGTGAACTGATTTGCCTTGGGTAAATCAGTTTAGGGGACTTGGGTAATACCAAAACAGCTGAGTTTGCACTTTGCCCATTACAGTTAGTTCTATGTCTCTAGCACTGCTGTCTGTTTGTTCAGTCACAACAGATGTTCAGTCACTCCAACTACCCATCACAGCAGTGCATCCAGTGCTAGCACCTACTCATCTTTTTCCAAACAGATTCTTTCCCTACTTTCCTCTTACCCCTCATGCCACCCCCTCTTTCTCTCACTTCATCTCGACTTGCCATAGCACCTTTGAATAGAGGCCTGCACCAAATCCCATGTTATTCACTTATCCCTGAATAAATATCACTGCCATGCAGCATAGTAATTTCAATGCATTTCCATGTAAAAAGCCCAGTGTGCCACAGCTGAGACATTGTGGCTCACATTTGTAAGCTGTGATAGAATAGCTAATCAAAATAAATAAATAAATAAATGTCAGATTGATTGCGGCAGACTGAGACAGAGGCTATGAACTGAGCTGATTTATCCATACAGTGAGAGAGAGATATGGAGGACCAGAGAGCGCATCTCCAAACCTGAGGGTGCAGAGCAAGCTGCCCAGCAAATACAATTTGTTAATTAGCAACAAATTCCCTTGATAGTGTCACAGCCAGTTGAAAATAAAGTTGAATGCAGGATCTAAAGGCAAGCAGTTTAAGTTTTTATTTACAGAACCAAACCTAATGCAACGATAACAGACAATGAACTGAAAGAAACACAGAGCTTAAATATACTGACCAAACTAATTAATGAAATGAACAGCAGATGTGCGAATTAATCAAACAATGAAAAACCATAGTAATGAACTGAAAACTACACAGAGCTAAACACATGACAAAACCCCACCAAAAACAAACCCAGATGATTCTTTACAGATATAAAATCTGCCTATATTTTTATCTGATGAGAGGATGCTTGTGGACGTCCTGGTGTAGTTTTATATGAACATTTGGTTGTACAGAATGTGAAAAATGTACACATTAAAGGGATAGTTCTCCCCATTTTCTATAGTATTGACCTTACTGCACCAGATTTATTTAAGTCTTGAGATTTCAAATATTATTAACCATGAGAAATGTATTTCTTTATTACCAATGGGATTCTAATCTTTGTAGCCTTTCTTCCAAAGGTTTTTAGCTGCACTGAATACTTTTTAAATTATGAATGAAAATCGTTAAATTGTGCTAATGTATAATACAACAAAGGAATTGAAGTAGCTGCCTCTTCCATCACATGAAGATGGAAACACAGCACTAAAGTCACTTTGAATTCACACCTTTTCACAGAAACAGGGACACATCGTGCTGCCAACATGATGTCAGCCATCTGCAGTCTATAGCATCCGAATCTGAATGCAAAATAACCAAGTTGAGGAGAGATGCAGGGGTAAGCACTTATTCAGGCTTATCCAAAAAGCATTCATGAAGTTCTCCTTACATCTTCTGTCGAACTCTTAGTCTTTGATTATGACTCTAGAGATCAAACTCAGCCAGCTCAGACTGACTTTCAAACACTTCCGTATTATTCAGAAGTCACATGAATAATCTCCATCCCTGTTGTTGTATGTTTGGCCTTGTTCAATTTAGCCTTGAAAAAGTGAAAGAAAAGCTGAAATATATTCTTTAAAGGTGCTCTATGTAAGTTTTTGACTGTACTAAAGCATAAAAATACCATAATATGTTTGCAGATATTTATTAAACATGCTCAGTTCACATATTTGTTTCTCTGAAAACCATTGCTACAGCCAGTTATTTGCGTTCCGTGTCGGAATTTCTGTTTTTGTTTCGGTCTGTGCAAGACTGCATGTTGCCAATTTATCCAATAGTATTACGCCACCCCGAGTTGCCGGTTGGCGGAAAACACATGCAGCGAATTGCAGCCATGGAAGCCAGCGAACAAGCTGGGTCAGAGATCGCAGATTCTACCCGACCTAAACAGCCTCAGCATCCATCTAAAAATCAAACAGGGCAAACAATATTTTGAATTTGGACTGCAGTACCCATTTCAACCACTAGCTGTCATTCTTACATAGAGCACATTTAAGTTCTCTTTAATTGCTTAATGGTAGTTCTTTACTTAATCTAATTCAAACGATTTTATTTTTTTCATTTTCTCCCTATAAATAAAATAATACCTGCACTAATACCTCTCAGGAAAACACTTGCGTAGCCTTTACTTTAATGAGTGAGAACGGGCTGATGATTTTTCCTATAGTCCCCTTATCCACTAAAATCAGCCTAAATTTTACACCCCACAGCATTCATTCTCTGCACATTACAGTCGCCTGGTTCACCTGAATAATTCATGAGATATCAGAAGGGAGACAAACCTCATAGCTTGATGGTACCCATCACAGTATGACATGAAAATAGTCAAAAAGAAGTCAAAAAGTCTCCTGCATATATTGTCAGTGATGGCAGAATCAAAAATATTTCTTGTGTATAACTGGGTAACACTTTATTATAACAATTCATTAACAAGTCATTAAAACATGATATATTATAATGGTATTTTATATAACAGTCATGCACACAAATGTGACTGTTATTGCAACATTGTTTCTGTTTGAGGTCAGCCTGACCCAAGCGCAACATGATACATTGTAGACAAATACGATAAGGAATAAATACAAACACAACTGGCAGGAGTGTAACTAGCTTTTGTGCAACAGTGAAAAGCTAGACTTTTTCTGATCGCTTTTGACTGTAATTGTATATGTGCACCAGGAAACATTCTTTCATTATCTCTGTCTCAAGTAGGTGAAGGCGTGTTTGTTGTGGTTTGCCCTTTTTAATTCCAAAAATCTAAGAGAGTGAGGCTGTGTGGGAGGATGTATGTGTGTGTGTGCGAAAAGAAATGTTTGCATATGTGTGAAATTCAAGGGTGTACTTAGTATTTAAAACCTCAGTGAGTCATACTTATGAAGCAGATGTTAGGCTTGTGAATTCTCCCACTTATCGCTTCTATTTACTCTCTCTCTCTCTCTCTCTCTTTCACGGTTGCTATGGAGTCCTGGTCAAGTCCCAGTCTGAGAAGAGTCTGAGAAGCATCAGTTGCTCAGACTCATGGACTAGAGATCAGTCAGCCAGAAACAGAAACAGGATAGAACAGACAGAATCAAGATGGCAGGAATCCAAGACTCAGCCTCCTCCTCCATAAAAATGGGCATTGCCCCTTCCCCTTCTCCGTCTGCTCCCCGCTCCTTCCCCCTCTGTTTCCCTGCAGCCAAAAGTGGGGAGACGAGGGGGGATTTGGAAAGGAATTGGGGCAGATAGATTGTGAAAACCATGACAGCTGGAGCAGACCCTGGGAGGTTCCATCTTGTTAATCTATGCAGTGTTTCACTCACCTAATTGTTCCCATTTCACTCTGATCAGCAAAATAGCTGTTGAAATATTGAATGCAGTGTGAGGCTTCTGCTGCCTTTATTGAGCAAGTGCTATCTTTAAAGGTGAACTGCTAACCGCAAATGTACTCCCCAGAGTTGGGTGTGCACGTGTGGTGTGCCATCACGGTGTGCTAAACTCCCCTCAGCCCACACGGCACATTTCTAAAAACAATATACACCAGGATCCTGTGCCATTCAGAAGTAAATAGAGAATACCAATCCTGAATTTGAGTTGTAGTATAGACTTATTTTGTGCAGTAGCAGTCTGTGGAAGCCACGGAATAAAAGAATAAAAAAGTTAATTTTGAGTTTATATCTCACAATTCAGACTTTTTTTGTGCAAATCAGAGTTTATATTTCATAATTCTTAGAAGGAAAAACAGAATTGTGAGATATACCCATTATTCTGTCTATTTTACTCAGAATTGCACGTTTAAAGCACGCAATTCTGACTTTTTCCCCTCAGAATTGTGATATAATCTCACAATGGTGAGTTATAAAGTTCAAACTGGGAGATATAAACACGCACATTCAAGAAAAAAAGTCAGAATTGTGAAATAAAAATGTTATAGGCTGTTTAAAAGTTATCTATCTAAAATGTTATAGGTTTAAATATTATTTCATGTTGTAACTGCTATGTATGAATGTCCCCTATGAACTGCATATGTGAATATTACTATACTTACTGTTCACATCAAAATCATGACACAAAATAGACTAATCATTGCAGGTTTCATCAGTCCAGTCTGTGACTTGCAACGTAAACATCTCAGTTTAGCTTCAAAGGGTGTCTTCAACGACGGTATTCTATAAAAATGAAGACTATATTTTTTGCATTCCAATTCTGACATCCAAAGGTACAACAAACTCTTTTTTTTCTTATTCTGTGGATTTTGCACATTTTCCTCCACTTGTTACCGCTATTTTCCTGCAAGTGACATAACTGTGACGTCTGCTCCAAATTGTCTATTGGATGTGTGTACATATATATATATATATATATATATATATATATATATATATATATATACACACGTTATTGCTGTCAGTCGATTAAAAAAATTAGCTAATCACATTTTTCTGTAATTAATTGGAACATTACAACATTAAAGTGTTAACGTGTTCTCCAAATTAATGTAGAAACAACATAAAGACAAAATATTTATTTAATGGCATAGTTTTTATGAATAATGGCCTGTATCACCAATACCAATACTGCTACTGATGTCTCTATATGATTTTTCCCCCTCAATTTTAGCAATTTAAGAATATATATAAGAATATATATACGTGTGTGTGTGTGTGTGTGTATATATATATATATATATATATATATATATTTTTTTTTTTTTTTTTAATCTTAATATATAATATTTCAAATATAGTGATATATAATAGGCAGGTAATAATATAAAAAATAATACTTTTAAAATAATTACTCTAATTAAATTTTAAGTTATATTTTTAATTAAAAACTTGGGTGTCTGACAACAATTCCTATTCTTTGGGATTACATTGTTTATTTCAGTACAGTAATGACCTCGTTCTTCTCTGTAGACAGTATTCTATTACTGCAACTCAAACTGAAACTATTTCTGTTATGGAGCCTCAGCAACCCTCAGGAGGTTTATTGTACTAACCTCACTGTGAAGCTGCCTGAGACCCACAAGTCCAAAGATTCACGACCTTAACCAAGTGCTTATGTAGTAAACCTCAACCCAGATAAGTATGTGAGGTCAAAGATCTAGCGAGAGAAAACAGACCTGAACAATATTAGTTTAGTTAACCTACAAAGCAATTAAAGGTCAGTTTTAAAGGTCAGTTCAAAGTCTCAATGTGCTGGTCATCACTTCTTTTTTACTCTTAAATTAAGTTGGAGGTCTAGGTGAGTGTAACTGGTGTAGTAGGGTGAAACTGGGATTAAAGAAAGGTGAAGGACATGTCCAATCTCTGCAGGCTCTGGTCTTTGTCCATATAAATGCTGCTGTGCAGGAGCGAGGGTCAGGGAATCAGTGGCCAGGTTGGGGGTAAGAGGGGAATCGAGTCCAGCGTTTCATTACGGAGGCCTAGACCACAACCACACATACCCTCTCCACTGCAGACTTCTCAGTCTACCGCAGATTTCATTAACCTTGCTTTCCCAAGTCCTTTTGGCAGATATATGATGGACAATGGATACAGTATCAACTCTGAAAGTTCAAGTTCACACTGGTGTAGTTCATCACATTAATTTCCACCAGCGTCTGACAACCAGAAAGTTGGACATTGTATTAATTTCAAACACAATATCTTTTGTTGTACCTTTTGAAATCTAACAAATTCATTAAAAAAAAGAGTGTCTTGCTAAATGTCTTTAAAATAAACACTATGATATTTTATTTTGTAAAAACATGCAAAGACATTCCCACATTATTAAGAGTGCAAATTATTTTTATGTCCACTTTAGTGAAGTTATGTCAGTGTTTTTTTTTTTTGTTTTGTTTTTTTGCAAAGAAATTATTACTCTGCAAGGATGCATTAAACTGATCAAAAATGACAGTAAAGACATTTATAATGTTACAAAAGATTCGATTTCTTTCTAAATAAATGCTGTCCTTTTAAATTTTCTATTCATCAAAGAATAATGAAAAAAAGTATCACAGTTTTCACAAAAATATTAACTGTTTTCAACATATATATAATACATATATTATATATCAACATATATGATAATAATAAAAAATGTTTTTTGAGCACCAAATCTGCATATCAGAATGATTTCTGAAGGATCATGTGACACTGAAGACTGAAAATTCAGCTTTGTCATCACAGGAATAAATTACACATACATTGAAATAGAATACAGTTATTTTAAATTTGAATAATATTTCACAATGTCACAGTTTTTACTGTATTTTTGATCTAACAAATGCAGCCTTGTGAGCATAAGGAATTTCAAAAACATGTTTACTGGAGGTATAATAGATCTGAAATGGGTTTTCACAATGCACTTCATCATCTCTTTTGCTGTTTGCAAAAGAGCACTAAATCAACGGATATGGTTTAACATTCTAAAAATATGCTGCTGTCTAAAGACATTGTCATAGAAACCCACCTGTTTCCCAGAGAGTGTGAGCTAGAGAGAGATAACTCACGGTATCACAGGTGCCAGACACTGTCTGCAATTGATTTCCTGTGTGTCACTGGCACAATTTCAAGAATTTCACAGATAAAACAAAGTTACTTTACAGCAGACATCTATAATGTAATGAGAAGTGGATTTGGGGGTACATGCAGTCATAACTAAGTTTGCTAAATCTAAATCTTAAAAGCACTTCCAGTCCACTATTGATTCAGATGTATTTTGTTTTCTTTTAATCATCATACTTATGTGTAGCTTATGTGATGCTGGCCTTCTTCGGAGTAATGAATTATTTAAAAACAGCATCAAGCACCCATTTGATGATAAATTATTCATGGGTGCATGAAGAATTCGCATTTGATCAATTGTGATTCATATTGTCAGCTGAAAGCATTTTAAAGAGAGTAAATATGATGAAACTCAGTCTCCAGATACAGTAGATTGTGTCAGTCTCAAATCGTAATGTTATTTTTGTAAAGGTTTTGTGAAAGCATGTTTTAAGTGATGAGAATCTGTGAATGTCATGAGCTGTATTTTATATATACAGTATAAGAAAAAGACCTGAGCTGAAAGTCATTTGCAAATCTAAGGTAGTCACAGCCCTGTCATGAAATATTAATGACAGAGCACAGCAAAGTGTGAAACTGATGAGTGCAAATAACTGTAGATATTAGTAAGTCGGGTATGATGATGATGATAAGAAAAAAAAAAGTGTTAATAGCGCTAAAATACTTGCAGGGAAACAAACAGACCGAATACAGTATGCATCAGTATGAATGTCAGGTGTTTTCTTTTAGATTTTCTTTTAAATTCTTTTAGATTTATCCAATGTCAACATTTTTATGTTGACGTTGGATAAATCTGCTATGGTTTAAGTCTCAGTTTCACATAATATGAACACTGTGTGTGTACTTCATGTAAGATGTGTTTCTACCAGGAAATATGTTATTAAATCTGACAGGATAATCATGAGTTTATAAACTTAAACATGCAATTTCATGTAGCATAAACAACAGCACTGATGAAAATATGCTGTTTATGTTTTGCACATTTACAAGATCCCTTCAGTGTATAACAGGATCCGGTAGCAGGTGCAACCAGCTAATCCTGGAGAACTAGTTTAGATTTAGTGACATCTACTGTCCAGTGCTGGAAATTATTCAAAGGTTTAGAACACAGGTTTTTGCTGTAATGCCATAGAAGAACAACTTTTGGTTCCCAAAGAACATTTCAATGAACAGTTCTTAAAAGAACCATTTTTCCTAAGTGTAAAGAACATTTTACTAATCTAAAGAACCTCTTTCCACTATAAAGAACGTTTTGTGCAATGGAAAAGTTGGATGTTAAAGGGGTACTTCACCCAAAAATAAAAATTCAGTCATTAATCACTCACCCTCATGTCGTTCCACACCCGTAAGACCTTCATTCATCTTCAGAACACAAATTAAAATTTTTTGATAAAATCCGATGGCTCAGTGAGGCCTCCATTGCCAGTAAGATAATTTCCTTTTTCAATGCCCAGAAAGCTACTAAAAACATATTTAAAACAGTTCATGTGAGTACAGTAATTCAACCTTAATATTATAAAGCGTCGAGAATACTTATTGTGCGCCAAAAAAACAAAATAACGACTTTATTCAACAATATCTAGTGATGGGCGATTTCAAAACACTGCTTCATACAAATCTTTTGTTTCAAATCAGTGGTTTGAAGTGCCAAAATCACGTGATTTCAGTAAACAAGGCTTTGTTACGTCATAAGTGTTTTGAAATTTCAATAGTTCACGTGACTTTGGCAGTTTGATACGCGCTCCGAACCACTGATTCGAAACAAAAGATTCGTAAAGCTTTGAAGCTTCATGAAACAGTGTTTTGAAATCGCCCATCACTACATATATTTTGTAGAATAAAGTCGCTTTTTTTTTTTAACTTCATTAACTTTCATTAACTGTTTTAAATATGTCTTTAGTAGCTTTCTGGGCATTGAAAAAGGAAATGATCTTGCTGGCAATGGAAGCCTCACTGAACCATCGGATTTTATCAAAAAATATCTTAATTTGTGTTCTGAAGATGAACAAAGGTCTTACGAGTGTGAAACGACATGAGGGTGAGTAATAAATTACATAATTTTCATTTTTGGTGAACTAACCCACCTAACCCTTTCTGAATGGAACCATTGATGCCAATAAGAACATTTACTTATAAGAGTGAAGCCAGAATGTAAGCTAAACTAAAGAAGAAGAAAAAAAAACAGGTGTAACAGAGGAGAGAGTAGGCTGAGAGAACATGGGGGATGGGCTAAAAAGAAGCAATCTCTCCCTGATATGAAGGTTCTGGTGATTTGTGGAGTGCCACAAGGAACTACGCCATGCATGAATGGGCACAGTTGGCGCAGTGGAATCAAACAGGAGTCAGGAGCGATCCAGGGTCCCTTCACAGTCGCTTTCTGCTCCCCAGAGTGCTCTGAATGCCTCTCTCTCACTCTCTCTCTTTCTCTCTCTAACGTTCGCATGGTATTGCCAGGAAATGTAAATTAGGATTTTATCTGCTAAAATAATAATGTGGATGTGGGTAGAAAAGACAAACAAACAACAAAACAAATTTCATTACAGCCACTTAGTTAATGTGCATATTTAGCTATTAGTTTTTGTAGCATTATTTCTTTAAAAAAAAAATCTGAATTACAAAATCTTTGAGTGACACACAAATGTATTTAATTCTCTCTCTCTTCTTCCCCCCTCTCCTCCTCCTCTCCCTCTCCTTCAAGCAGGATTAAAGCAAGAGCTTCCTACGTTACAGTTCCTATAATCCCAGATGTGAGTAACATCACACAGACACAGACCTCAACTGTGATGGGTTTACACTAATGCTATTTGAATACTATATTCCTGTTTGCTGATTTATGCTGAATGACGGTATCATTTCTGCCAGCTTAAAGTAACCCTGTGTTCACCAGTCTTTAAAAAGACTTCAGCAGTGAGATTCCTGAGAATATTTCAAAGGCAAGCATATTTTATTGTAATATAATTTCAGAGAGATTAGTTCAAGCATGCAAAAAACATACTATTATGTTTTATATACCGTTCTCTTATGCGAACATACTGTAAAAACAGCTATTTTTACAATTGAAAAAACTGTTTTCTATTTTCATATATTTTAAAATGCATTGTATTCCTACATTAGCAGACGGATGGATGGATGGATGGATGGATAGATAGATAGATAGGTGAGTGTACATTTTCTTGATACATAAATTTATGCTTGAGGATAACTTTAAAAATATGGGACTGACAGGCTCCTGGTGTACTCAGCTGCTGTATGCACACTTACTAAAAATTACCCATCTCAAAACCTGACCTGTCATAACACTGCATGCAACCCTTACAGACTTCACGGAGGTCTGGAGAAATATCTCCATATCTCTGAGTGACAGTGCCACGTCCCCTTACTCTGAGTGTAGCCAAGCGTGACCCCCATGCAGGGCCCCCCTCTGCCTGTGTTGGCCTTCCCCACAGCAGGGGTCCCATTATTGGACTCAGCCAGTCGAGTGTCAGCAGTCCCCTCTTAATTCACACCGACGGTGCATCCACTCACACATCACATGGATACATAGATCCAGCTGAGGTGGGGCCGCAGAGACCAAAACAATCAAACAAATCTGCAGATATGTGCAATGTGGAGTGAAACTCTAATATGTACTTACTTTGTGTGTAAATGTTTAGGAGATTAGGATGTCTGCAACCATGTATATATAACTGGAGAATGTATGACATAATACTCATCAGAATCAGACAACATAAATAATATTGAGTAATTTTCTGGAAATTGAGTTTTTGTTTTTTTTTCCTTATGATTGCATTTCAGAAGGTTACTGCTCTTTCTGCAGATTACATGCCCAGGTGACGACAAGTGAGTACGTGAGTCATTGAATTATTCTTCCAATTCGTTCAAAAATAATGATTCATTTAGAAGCAAAACGAGTTGTTTTTTAAACTTTATAACAAACAGGCATTATCATTGCTAAACACAATAAATCCAAGCACCATGCACAATATACAGTCAAACCAAAAATTTTGATTGATATTTTTGATATTTGTTTACTAGTGGGTGCAGGACACTATAGTTCATTTATGTAAGTGAGGATAGCAAAATAAAAGTAAACTGTGACATATTACACCCAAAAATTCTTCATACAGTGGACTACCAGTAAAATTGATAAAAATTTGGAACCAAAAATTATTCAGACACTTTGACCTGACCATGTTTTGCTTAAGTGTTATCTGACACAGTTTAACTCTGAGATCTTTTAATATTTTATTACCATTTTTTTTAACTATAGTGAATAAACTGTATTAACGAATGTTCAAGGTGTCTGAATAAATTTTGTTTTGACTGTCATTAAATCATTCGCTCAACCCATTTGTTTAAAAAACTGATTCATTTAGAAATGTAACAAGCATCAGTCTTTTATGAACGAGTCATTGAATAATTTACTCAACCAATTCAGTCATATCCCTGTGAATCCCTAGGAGATGCGCTACAGTTGATTCTGCTTTTAAATTAGTTTGTAACTATTTTAGTTGGTGGAACAAAAATAAACTGCAAATACTCATGAAAATAATCATAAGTTACTCAATATCAACTTCCTTATTGACCCCTTTTATAAATGATATATAATCATTTTGTACATTTTGGATTAAAGATGGAAATCTAGAGAAGGGTACCTTTTTATGATACCCTTTTTTTTTTTAGATTAGCAGTTTGCAACCCGCAACAGCAGATTCCCACGGGAGCAAGACTGGCCTGACATTCCTGTTTGTGTTTATGTATGTGCTAGCCAAGATAGAGCTATGCCCTTGTTAGCCCTGCCCTTCTGTCTGCCACCTCCACACTGACATACAGACTGCTCCAGAGATTATGCCCAGTGCGGCTAATCTAGAATAATCCACAGCCCAGGCAGCGATTCTCTCAGCGCAGGGGAGTATTCTGGCAATGAGAGTAGCTTACTGTGTGATACCAAAACAGAGCATCATTAAGTCCCATAGAGTCAAACGTTAATGCAAATCTCCCCCGTTGGGTGGAATAATAACGAAGGTAATCATTTTCTGGCAACCCGATTCACAAACACTTTTTCTCAAGAGTGCTTGTTGTATTTGTGGGCCTAACGCGGACAGACTGTCAACCTTGAAACCCTCCCAAATAAAGGGGGTCACATATGGTTTGGGACTGCAATCACTGAACAGTGTGTGTGCATGTATCACAGATGTGTGGCTCTGATTGTTTGTGTGTGCATTGTGCAGTCACGCTTACGACTGTGAATATTTGCCATCATTTTGCCCCATTTTTGAGACCCCCAACAGAGGGACTGACATCAGTGGCAACAATTAGTGGCAATTACAGCCAGGACAGTTTAACGGGAGCTTTATCATGGCATAGTGTAGATTTACTATAGCTATGAGAGCTGAAGTGTGTCCTATCCTTCATGGACATCTGCAATCGTACTCAGGAGAAGAGAGTCTCCTCTTGTGTACTATATTTCTCTGCAATTGGTCAATTAAGTGGCTCTTAACTTCCCTTTCACTCTCCGCCCACTCTAAAATGCAATTATGTCCTTTCTTTTCACATGGTCGATTATCAATGCAGGTCCATTAAAATCAGATTTGCATAATATAGCATGCTCTGTAGCATCAGGCTATAACAACACATTAATCAAGCAGAAGGACGTGTGACTGTAGGACAGAGTCATCTTTTAAGATGGTAATAGAGGCCGTCACAGCTCCCGTATCCCGGGTGGCATTGGGTGGGACGTCGTTTCCAAGAGTGCGCCCTTGATTGTAGCCCTACATGTTTTCTGGCTGTCCTTGGCTCTTGGCACCCAGCAGTGGAGCCAGATGTACACGGATGACCCTGCTCCATATGTGTTCGGAGGATTAGGGTCAGCTGCTTAAGATTCAAACCCACACTGGCTCCCTGACTCACCTTCATATGGCCTGTGAAAGGGCAAAAAGGGTCCCCTTTTTGGTTTAGGTCAAGTCAGGGTGAAATGTGAAATATTTTGCTCCTGTTCATCACTGTTTCCAAATGAGTTGTATATAATTGTGGTATATATATATACACCGATCAGGCATAACATTATGACCACCTTCCTAATATTGTGTTGATCCCTCTTTTGCTGCCAAAACAGCCCTGACCTGTCGAGGCATGGACTCCATAAGTTGCGAGGTGGAGCCTCCATGGATCGGACTTGTTTGTTCAGCATGTCCCACAGATGCTCGTTTGGAATGAGATCTGGTGAATTTGGAGGCCAAGTCAACACCTCAGACTTGTTGTTGTGCTCCTCAACCCGTTCCTGAACCATTTTTGCTTTGTGGCAGGGCGTATTATCCTGACGAAAGAGGCCACAGCCACTATGAAAGGATGTACATGGTTTGCAACAATGCTTAGGTAGGTGGTACGTGTCAAAGTAACATCCATATGGATGGCAGGACCCAAGGTTTCCCAGCAGAACATTGCCCAAAGAATCACAATGCCTCCGCTGGCTTGCCTTCTTCCCATAGTGCATCCTGGTACCATGTGTTCCCCAGGTAAGCGTCGCACCTGACCATCCATGTGATGTAAAAGAATACGTGATTCATCAGACCAGGCCACCTTCTTCCATTTCTCCATGGTCCAGTTCTGATCCTCACGTGCCCACTGTTGGCACTTTCGGCGGTGGACAGGGGTCAGCATGGGCACCCTGACTGGTTTGCGGCTATGCAGCCCCATACGCAACAAACTGTGATGCAATGTGTATTCTGACACCTTTCTATCAAAACCAGCATTAGCTTCTTGAGCAATTTGAGCTACAGTAGCTCGTCTGTTGGATTGGACCACACGGGCCAGCCTTTGTTCCCCACGTGCATCAATGAGCTTTGGCCGCCCGTGACCCTGTCACCTGTTCACCACTGTTCCTTCCTTGGACCAAGTTTGATAGATACTGACCACTGCAGACCGGGAACACCCCACAAGAGCTGCAGTTTTGGAGATGCTCTGATCCAGTCGTCTAGCTATCACAATCTGGCCCTTGTCAAACTCGCTCAAATCCTTACGCTTGCCCATTTTTCCTGTTTCTAAAACATCAACTTTGAGGACTAAATGTTCACTTGCTGCCTAATATATCCCACTTACTAACAGGTGTCGTGATGAAGAGATAATCAGTGCTATTCATTTCACCTGTCAGTGGTCATAATGTTATGCCTGATCAGTGTGTGTATAAAGTATAGACCTTATGCACCAGAGAAACAAACACGCCGCCATCTTTAGAATATTGTCTTTGAACTTCCGTTTTTGCAGTAGCTCTGTATATTTCTATGGCATCGTTGTCAAAGAATATTTAGCTGGTGAAGTGGATTTACTTGTTGTAGAGTTAATGAAAGTTATCATGAGCATTGTAATGTTTAAAGCAGATGTCTTAACAACTGTCAGTAGACTGGGAAGATTTTAAAATGAGCAGTTCATTCATAAATACGTAAGATCGCTGTGGAAATACAAACCGGAAGACAAAAGACAACGAGCGCAGCGCTGAAAAGGGGCGGGGCTACATAAGGTCTATATATATATGTAGTAGCTTGACTGTAGTTGAATTAGAATTTAGTCGTATTTGAAATTTATGAAATTTGTTATATTTTTGTTTTCCATTTTAATGGTTTAATTAAAATAACCAAATAAATGTCTAATCAATTAAATCTATAAAGCTTTTATAATTTAATATACTATTAAAATTGTAAAAAAGAAAGAAAAAAAAGAGTAATTAAAAGTGGCTTATGAAACATGGGAAGTTGTAGTTTTAATTTATATTTATTATAAATAAATATATTGAGCATTATATTAAGCATTTTCTGCCATGTTTGTTCATAAAAAAAAACCAAGAAATAACAAATTATTATAAGAATGGTAGTTAGGCCAGGGTTAAGATGAGGACTCAGGCATATATATGACCCTTCTACAAGTCACAAGTTTCCCAGCAGATTCACTAAAAACGAATTACTGCACACCTCCACATGACCAGCCCGACGTCAGAGCATAGAGTGAGTATTGTGGAGCACGTGAAATGGCTCGCGCATGAGAAATGCCTGGCACGTTCCAAGCACTGTGCTTTTATTTAAGAAATTACACAGGCTATGGGGCTCATTTTTCATTTTTTATGTTCAGCCTTTTTCAGGCCAAGGATACCTTGACAGATATAGAGAGATGAAGCAGAGACCTCCTGTTGCATATTAAAATAAAAATTATTAGAGTGTTACATTTTAAGCCGGGCTAATAAAAATATGACCATAGTACCACATGAATGTATTTACATGCTTGATAATTATTGCAACACAAATCCACAATAATATTCTTGTACATTTTCATTTTAAAGGTACACTATGTAACTTTTGGCCCTTTAGCAGTTAAACAAAACTGCATGCATTTTGCGGAAGAACATTGTTTTGGTTGTGCTTTGGCTCTGTGTGACTGTGTGGATGAATATGACCCTTTACAATAAATAATGCTTTACAGTGAACTCTGTTAGAGAGCAACATATGGCAATTTGTCTGTTCAATAAAATACCTTACCTGTTGAGTAATAAAAACACCATCTCCATGTCACTTTTACAACATTTCAAATCCCTCAGTTCTTGTTATCTCCAAAAAGCCAAGCCAATGTTGATTCTTGTTTTATTACGAGCTCTGTCACGTTCTTTTTGCCAGCAGACTTTCCTCTGTTCGTGCTCCATGTCAACCTATATCGCTGGTTGTGAGAACTAACCTGTGCCACTCCAACACCATATACGCGTCAAAGTAGCCGGAGCAACTTTTCTCTATTCACAGATGAGACACGCACAGCCTCATCATAGTGAATCAGGGTAAGACAAAAACACATTTTGGAAGAAGGATTGATGATGATTCATTATTTAAATTTTGTTAATATTGAGGGGAAAAAGTGCACATAGTGTACCTTTAATTAATATGTTAATATTACATTTTAAGGATAATAAAGACATTTAACTTGAATTTTAGCAGCTTTGGTTGTTACGTTAATATATTATATTTAACAGATTTTTTTACAAAGCTAAATTGGTACCCAAACAATACGTTTAAGTACATTAGTATAAGATTTCACTTTTTACATTAAATGTAAAAAAAAAAAAAAAAATCAAACTCCACATTTTATTGAGGTTTTTCATTCTGATTTTATTTAGAATCCATTAATAATGAGCGAATTGGGCAATGAGATTCCAGTGGGTGAAATCACATGTGCCTCATATGCCACAGATTACGTCTGAGCAGATGGAGAGAGAGAGATGCATAGGGTATGCTTGGCACTCAACATTGTTAATGTAATTACAGAGAAAGAGGGATACGCTTTCTTTCTCTCTCTCTCTCTCTGTCTATCATTCTCTGTCATTCTCTTTATCTACTTGGTTACATTGTATCACTCACATGAGCCTAGTTAGATGTGACCCGCTATGCAAGTTTTACCACGTCCTCTTGGGACAAAAGGTTTTCATGTGTCTGAAAGCTATCATGACACTGGTGCACATTGTCAGACTGATGGTATGTGAGAAAGCAATGCTGAAAATGTAAATATTATTGTCTAGAGCTGAATGTTCCTCATAGGAATGATCACATTTACAGGATCAAGTCTGTTCTTGAATTCTGTTTGTCTTGGGTGAGCAGTTTTGTTTGGGGATGCAACTTAAAATTCTGGTTGATACAATAAGATGATAATTATTTTCTTGTTATGGCCAACAACTGGATGATATTAATACTCTATACTATTTTATATAAATAAATGAAAAATAAAACCCCACAAATGCTATAAGTGAATTTAGGTATCACAATATTATAATCAGAGTTGGGGTAAGTTACTATTAAAAGTAATGCAGTACAATAATGCGTCACTCCCTAAAAAAGTAACTAATTGCGTTATTTAGTTACTTTTTTATGGAAAGTAATGTGTTACATTACTTTTGCATTACTTTCTCATTTGGGCTGGGCTGTTTGTTTGTTTGTTTTTATAATGACAAAAAAGTTCTATTTTTGGCAAATGTAAAGAAGGCCCTTTCACATCAAAAGTGAAATGAATAAGCCTTAGGCTGAAGGAAATGGAAATTCATACCTGTACAGTAGAGGGCGCAGCTCAAACAAACAAGCCTTTCGGCTGTGCTGCCATTCTGGAATACAGAATAATAGGACGCAGGAGAAGTAAATGATTAAATTAATGCTCACATTTAGTCTAGAACTAGTCTAGAATAACCATCATGTTTACACAGAGCACACATCACTTCTGTACTCCCAATTTCTCTCAACATGGAGACAGGAGAGCTGTCAATCAATAAATGGGAAAACAAAGTAACTTGCGTTACTTATTTGAAAAAGTAACGATATTTTGTTGTAAATTTAAAAGTTACTTTTATAGTTACTTGAAATAAGTAATCTGATTACATAACTTGAGTTACTTGTAATGAGTTACCCCCAACACTGATTATAATGTACAAAATGAATACTGAGATTTTTAAGATTACATTTAACAGCATTATTAAACTAATTGTGGTTAACTAAATGTACATTTAGAGGAAATTAGCATGCACAATTACATATCCAGTAGCAATAAATTAAAAATTATCTAATATTGACTTATAACCAATATAATACTGATCATGCATTCCTACTTTTTGTTTTAATGTTTAAATCTCCATAAAAAGAGTTGAATATTAGGTTTTTTCACTGCTTGATGAATGAGCTCCTTTATTACACGCTCTCGGAATACTTGGTTCTTATTGGTCAGTCACTGCATTCTACAGACAAATATTTTTGCGTAATGACCGTTAAATTGTATAAGTAACCATTGTCCAAGGCAATTGATTTCCTATTCAGCTGTGCTAGTTTCATATATCTTGCATTACTTTGGTCTCTTTCTTCTCACATAGTAGAATAATTTCTCAAACTGAAAACAATATTCCAAGTGCATTTATTTTTTATTAGTTGTTTTTTTGTTGTTGTTGTTTTTTTTTTAATAATTGAACTTACAGATCCTGTTACTAAACATGCAGAAGGTGTAGGAAACAGTGGTGTATCAGTCTTTGATTTTGGTCAAGGACAATTCATACACAAGCTGGGTCAACCACTGTGTGAAATGCAGTACTCTTAGTGATAGCAAGAGAAAAGAAGTTAATTTACCTTTGAAATGTTTTTATAAGACTTTGGATCTGCATCTAAAAGTGGAAAATTGTTTGCAATCAGACAAATCTTGTGAGGTCCCAAAATTAAATTTTTCTAGTCTCATGCTTTGGATTTGTGTAGGAGTATGTACCCCTGATAATGGGCCTCACATGTTTACAGATCCTGTGGAAGAACTTAAGCTCGACCCATTGACAGATCTGGATCTACTACACACTTTGAGACCTGCATTATGAAACGGGCCTGATTGTACATGTACAAACTGCATCAAATCTAAAAAAAAAAATTGCTGAAAAAATAAGAATACAGATTAATTATCTCAGCATACATTAGAACAAACTACAACTAGGAAACAAATGCAGTATAGTTTAAAATCAGTGTTTAATGTGTTTTCCATAGGCTATAGTGACATGTTGTTTTTAAATTTTTAATTAATTTATGCTTTTTTCCCCAATTGATGATTTCTGATCCTATGATTAGCTCTGTCAAAAAAAAATCCCCTTGTTATGCAATTACATTTTGAATTGACTATGCATTTACAAGTACACTGATTTTTTTGCCTCTGATATAATACTTAAGACACACCTACAAATTACAAGGCAATACATTTGGCATGACTAACTATTACACTGAGTTGTAACCAATCAGAGCATTTGTGTGTGTTAGTGAGGTCAGACACTAGGTTTACTTAAATGGAGAGAGCTGTTCTCTCATTCACACACTGCTCAAATCCAGGAACACTCAGTTTAAAACGTTCTTTAAGACGAACACACAACACCAACATGCATAGTAAAGACCAAATCTGGTAAGTTACATTTTCTTTCCATCTTAACATTAAGGTAAAGTACATTTTAGGATTGTGTGTATGAAGAAATGGCATACATACTTTTTTCTTGAAAAGTTTAGCTCTATTTAATACAGTTTAATTCTGTAAATTATATCATTTTACAGTATGATTCATGTCAAGCTAATTATTTGTCTTTAAATCAATATAATACTTTTTATATGTTCACAGTAGTCCTGATATTTCAAAAACTGTACACAGTCCACAATGTGCAAAACATGAATTCCAGTCATATCTAATGGGACAATATAGAGTCAGTAATTGATGCTTTAAATTCCACAGTTGCCTCTAATGAATATAGTCAGGCTTTCAGTTTAATAAAGATGTTTCATTCTCATCTCCAGCCATGAGGACTACCAGAGAACGGCAGACTGGCTGCTGTCCCAGACACAACACAGACCTAAAGTGGCCATCATCTGCGGCTCTGGACTGGGCATGCTGGCGGACGCTCTCAAGTGCCAAGACTCTTTCAAATACTCTGACATCCCTGGCTTTCCTCAGAGCACAGGTAAGAATGGTCAGAGCATGTAACAATGTATTTGCTTCAGTGTTTTTCTCCATTTGCAAAAATAAATACAAAGTATTATCAAACAGTAGAGCATGGCACTAGCAACATCAAGGTCACATGTTCGATTCCCATGGGAAACAAGAACTGATCAAAATGAAAAACGTCTCTCGAATGCAATATAAGTCGCTTTGTATAAAAGCTTCTGCCAAATGAATAAATGTAAATATTATGCTAGCATGTTACACTGTTATACTTTTAACCTTCAATTTTAAATAGATGCATGAAGCAAAATTATAGGAACATTTTTTTCTGTGTGTGTGTATTTTGTTACAAGTAATTATGCTTGTATGTGTCTGTGTTTGTGTGTATTCAAACAGTAAAAGGTCATGCTGGAAGGCTTGTTTTTGGGGAGCTCAAAGGGAAGACCTGCGTGTGCATGCAGGGTCGATTCCACATGTATGAGGGACACTCACTAAGCAAGGTTTGTCCTTTGTAAACCAATGAGACTACATGCCCCACTTCTTTGCGATAAATTCTATGTAAACATTTGTGGTCGGTAAGATTTATTAATGTTTTTGAAACAAGTATCTTTTGCTGCATTTATTTGATGTATTGATGGCAAAACTGATTTTTTTTTTTTTTTTTTTTTTTAAATCAGCAGCCATTTCTCCAGTCCTCCAGTCCTCAGTGTCACATGATCTTTCAGAAATCATTCTGATATGTTGATTTGGTGCTCAAGACAAAAAAAATCTTGGTGCTTCTTGCTTCTTTTTTCTTTTTTTGAAACTTGAAATAGAAATCTTTTGTAACATTATAGTTGTCTTTACTGCCACTTTACTGTAATTTAATGCATCCTCGCTGAATAATAGTACTGTATTAATTTGTTACAACAACAATCTTACTCAAAAAAAATCTTACTGACCCCAACAATAGTATATATTTTTTACATTTTTAATTTCAGTACATATCATTCTTGGGCTAACATAATTTAATGTTCCATCAGGCTTTATTTGCTTCATGGCTCATGTTAATACAAAATCTGACAGTATCTTGACAGTTTCATCACGTGTCATAAATAGAATTATATTACATAATAAAATTATATTGCATTCCAAAAGTAACTCCTAAACACTGTTCTATTCATGCTGTGTCATGCTGAAGTCTAAAATGATGATAGAATAAGGAGATTCCTTTTTCTTTTTGGATGCCCGCACAGTATATTCACTCCATCCTGGTCACGCTAATTTGAGTCACATGCTTTATGCCACAATTCAATGAAACTTTTGTGTGGTTTACATAATACAGGGTTAGATTACAATGGCTTATTGCTAAAATGCCTTGTAGAGTACAGCAGCAAGCTTATGAAGGTGGTGGATGTTGAAAATGGATTACCAGAATTTGTGCTTGTGTTCCTCAGGTCACTTTTCCAGTTAGAGTGTTCAAGCTTCTGGGTGTCGACACCTTGATTGTCACTAACGCTGCGGGGTCATTAGCGGACAGTTATAGCTGTGGTGATATTATGATCATACGTGACCACATTAACTTCCCTGGACTTGCTGGACTGAACCCTCTCAGTGGCCCTAATGATGATAAGTGAGTATCAGTGTACATGTTGTAGTGAGTTAAGAAAGCGTTCATTCATTGTAATCACCAGTATAAGGAATGTAATCATTTATCGGTCGCTATCAAGGTTTGGCCCTCGATTTCCACCCATGTCTGGGGTCTATGACAAAAGCCTACGGAAGATGGCATTCGACATCTGTAAGAGCATGGGTGTCTCCCACTATGTCCAAGAAGGTGTGTATTGCATGGTGGGAGGACCCAACTTTGAGAGCATCGCTGAAGCCCGACTTCTGCACAAACTGGGAGTTGATGCAGTTGGTAAGATGGTGTCTCATTTAGTAAAATCAATATAGTTCATATCTAATCAAAATCTTTAAGGTGCCCTTATGATTTTTCAGATTACCTTTTATGTAGTGGGCTTTTATTAATGACAGAATTTTCATTTTTTGGGTGAACTAACCCTTTAAATTAGGCAAGATTTTTGAAAAACTTGTTATTTTCCATTTGTGACAATAGTGGCACAGATATAACACACTTTATGCATATTAACATTTCATTTTATAGTAATCGTTATATTGTCTTAATTATTATTAATTTACATATCATTTGCCTTTAAAGGAATGAGTACTGCACCAGAAGTGTTGGTCGCCAGTCATTGTGGCATTAGAGTCTTTGGTCTCTCCCTCATCACTAACAAAGTGGTGAAAAGCTATGAGGACAATGAGACTGTCAATCATGAAGCTGTACTGGAAGTGAGCAAAATGCGTTCAGAGACGCTGCAGGCGCTGGTCACAGAGCTCATCGGCCACATGGACATCAACAACAACACGGCATGATGTCATCAGCACTGTAACTGCCATTTAAAACCTCATCCAGAAGAATCTGCAGCAATGCAGTGGTCACTTTTTTCATTACTTTATACTTTTGAGTGTAACTACAGATCATCTGTTTCAATAACACATTTGTTTAAATATTTAAATGTTAAGATTTTATTATTTGCAGTGATCATAAAAATGATCAATTTCGATGGTGCCATAACAACAAACTTAAAACACTGGGCTATTCAATATGTCTTTTCAATATATCTTTTGTGTGTGTGTGTGTGTGTGTGCAGTGAAAGTTGTGTATGCATCTGTGTATTCATGATTGCATAATATTAGGGCCTTTTATGTGGGCAATTATGCAGCAAAATGTTTATGTTAATGTCAAAATGTTAATATTTTGATGGTAAAGTTGGATATTTAAATAATTCCTAAATGCTATTTATAATACATTTTATATTATCTGTGTTGTAAATTTGCCATTGAATAGACCTGTTTTGTATAACCTTATCTTATATAAAACAAACACATAATCTTATCTATAATGCAAGAATGTCAGCAATAAAAGTGTATTTTGAAAATATTTTACAATTAATTGTTTAATCATGTATATAACTGTTCTGCAATGCAGCAATAACAAGTGTATATTGACACGAATAAGTAGGGCTATATTTTACTGTTGAATTCTTTATTCACTCACTTTTCTACAATCGCATACAATTTATAGGGATTTATAGAAGTTTATATTAAGGATTACATTCACTTTTCTGTTAAATAATGAAAAATAGAATTACAGGAATTACATTTTCGCGCATGCTCAGTATTTCCACTAGATGGCAGCAGAAGTACGCAGGCGTGTATCTCCGGTTGCTATGGCAAACTTCTAGACTACCGGAATTGTTAAAGAACTCTTGATGACTTTTTGTTATCGACAAAGCTGATTTTACCGGTGATGAAAACTGCATCATGACACTTCAAGAGATGCTGAAATTTCATCCGGTGGTATGACTGACTGACTGTGTTTCTGATTGTTACGTTAATATTAATGTAATGTTCGGGAATTTCGTGACAGATAATGAAAAGGTTTGCAGTACACTCCACTTATTCTTCCATGTATAAGTATTGCTTTCTGTAAAGTAAAACAGCTGCAGTTAGACTAAACACTTATTTATTAAAATATTTTTCAAGGATTATAGCAAATGGGAGCGAAGTGCAAGACCTAAGCCTCTGCTCTGGGCAACACTTCATCATAAAGCAGTTATATCATCTAACAAAGGAGGAAGCAGACCATCTCCAACTGGAAAATCAGGTATAAACATGGATAAGGATGTAAGTAATACTGTAGTGAGACATGTCTGTCTTTATCCGTTGTTTTGTAATCTCTGCTTTATGAACAGGGAAATCTCAAAACACTATCCAAAATGATTTCACAACACTCCCCAAACTCTCTACAAGAAGGACGACTGAGAAAGTGGAGCAGGACCAGATCACCTCAAAGAGGGAAGACAATATCAAAACACTGATGGTGTGTACTGTCAAGCAGGAAAGGCGACTTTAATAGTTCACTTGTGTTTAGTTTACACAATGTTGACAACTGCAATCTGTTGTAGTTACTCATCACATCCAGAAAAGAAGCAATAAAAGACCTGGAGGAGCATTGTGAACAGCTTCAAGAGAGGAATCTGCAGATGGCCAGAAGCATTATGGATACAGACAGAAGCTCAGTCTCCAGAGCCAAAGAACTGCTCATACAGAGTGAACAAATGAGGGTGAGCTAAATTGTATTACGTTTTAGATCCCACTGTACACAGAGCACTGAACTCATACTTTTCAACGTTGCACAATTATTGAGTACCCTTAACCAGTGACATATGATCTCTTATGTTCTTTCTAGAGATCAGTGGTAGGCTTGAAAAAATTGGATGACAGTCTTATTAAAAGTGCCAAAGCAGAGCTGACAGATACAGAGGAAGTGTCACAGACTCATCTCAACGGTTAGTTTGAACTTCTACACTTTACAATCAGATGTTTTAGCTATTTTCTAGGGTTGTAACGATACTCTCATGTCACAATTCAATACATATCACGATACTGAACTCACAATATGATATTATTGTGACATATGGTAAAAGGATAATAAAAAATGTACTTGATTAAAGTGCTAAATTTGGTATTACATTGGGGGTGGAAATGAATAGGCTTGGACTTGGTGCTGGTAACCCAATGCACAGGACAATGGTGACACCAGAATAAAAATATTTATGATTCTAATGCTGAAACACAGATTTATTTTAGATGAATATGTTTGCACTCTGTCACTGACTAGATATATTTAAAATAATGTAGGCCTGGTAGTACTGGTAACACAAGACATTTGGCATTATCAGGACACACAAATATTCCCCCATTGCATTATTATACATTATATTCAACATTATATATAGTAGTTTAATGTAGTACTCACACTAAAACTCTGCAAACTTGGATTTTTTTTTCACAGTAATTTTCATTTTGGGTGAACTATACACAATACAAATACGATACGATATTGTTGCATTTTTGTATTGCAATATATTGTGACATGATATATTGTTACACCCCTACTATTTTCATTATTACATTTAAATGCAGTTTATACACTGTATGGCCAAAAGTATGTGGAAACCTTTTTCTAATGAATTGGTTTTGCTATTTCAGCTACACTACCATTCAAAAGTTTGTAGTCTGTACATTTTTTAAAATGTTTTTGAAAGATGTCTCTTATGCTCACCAAGGATGGGTTTATTTGATCAAAAATACAGTAAAAAAAATAGGATTATAAAATATTTTTACAATTTAAAATAACTGTTAGAAAAGTAATTTACTGTTGTGATGGTGAAGCTGAATTTTCAGCAGCCATTATCAGTGTCACATGATTCTTCAGAAGAGTGTAAATATCTAAGTGTAAATATCTTTACTGTCACTTTTGATCAATTTAATGCATCTTTTCTGAATAAAAGTATTATTTTCTTTTTGAGGCTCATAAAATCGAGCACACATAAGCATGTATATTGAGGCCCTCTTCTGTTCCTGCAATGATAATGCCCCTGTGCACACAGAGAAGTCTACATGTTTGGGTATCCTGGTACTTTTGGCCGTGTATTGTAGCTGCTGCTATAGCTGTTAATGGTAAAGCAAAGACAAACAACCCCAAACTGCAACAACACATTTCAGCTGACTATCTTATAAGTGCAGGTTTGCAGAAGCAGTTGGACATGGTAAAGGCGGAGGTGGTAAAGGCTCGGAAAGAGCTCCGCTTCCTGAAGACATACAAAGATATGGAGTTCCCAGTCAAGGCCTTACAGATTGCAGACATGAAAAGCAAACTGGACAGACTGAAAGAGATGCAGAAGGTAAAAAATGAGCAGGACATACTGCCTGGATGAATGTTCTGGCCATCTGATGGGTAAAGAGTAAAAAGTACTCAAAGTTAGATCAAGGAAAATGCTTTGTTTATTAAAATACACATGGCTCCAGCTCCCATAACAACTCTTCAGTGTTCAATAATGTTTTAATATGTTTCTCCTCTGTAATTGTCAGGAAGAGCAAGAGGATATAATTCTGTTGTTTGAGAAAGAAATGGTCAGTTTGGAGAGATGCCAACGCAAAAGAGAACAGGAAGTGCTGTCTGCCATTGTTGAGGTAAAGAAGCTCTTTTATGTCAAATTTTATATTTTTCATTATTTTAATGGAGGTAATTCTCAACTTTAGGTGCATTATATTATCTTTGTTTTTTGATTTTCAGAAACATGAATCCCATGTCCCTCCCGTTGTCAAACTTGTGGCCTCACAGAATTGCACAATGATGGAAGAGATTAATATGCACAGAAAAGTGATTATTTTTTAACTAAGTTAATTTGGAAATTAAATTATTTATTTACATTGTATATTTACTTTATATATTTTTAAGTTGATAATGGAGCTAGAGCAGAAGAACGAAGAGCTAATGAAGAATATTCAGGAACTGCAACTATCAAGACCAAACATCAGGACAGAGATCTTTCCAGATGTTTTCCTGAAATCAGATAAGTGAGTGGATGAGGACATTGAGACTGAGTTATTGAGGCAAACAGCTTCTTTATCACAAACAGTTCTTAAGTCCTCAATTAACACAAGAACACTTGCCAAGCTCTTCAGTTGAAGCATTCCCAAGTTATACACTTGCAGAGAAAAGTTTTTCTCTTGCATTTGCAGAGAAAAGTTCTCACAAAATTGGCCACTTGAAAGGAAGTTCAACAAACCCCTCGAAATATCTAACAGTGTTAGTATGACCCGACCCCTCCCATAAACAGATATAGAACAGCAACACTTCATTTTCAAGAGCCTTCTCAAACATACTGACAGCACACAGCCCGTGATAGTTTAACATCTAATATGGGTTAAGATGCTCATTTCATGCACTGAGAAACAATTTAAAGGCTTAGTTTACCCAAAAATTACTAAACCTCATGTCGTTACAAACCCATAAGACTTTTGTAAATCTTCGGAATACAAATGAAGGTCTTTTTGATGAAATCTGAGAGTTTTCTGTCCCTCCGTTGACAGCCTACGCAACTACTCTCAAGCCCCAGAAAGGTAGTAAAGACATCATTAAAGTAATCCATGTGACTCCAGTGGCTTAACCTCTGTTTTATAAAGTGATGCGAGTGCTTTGTTTGTGCAAAAAAATACTTTATTTACAAAATATTAATCTCTAAAGCGTTCATAAGAGCACCACGACACATGCGTGTTGTGTTGAAGCGAGAGCAGACATTGTTGCGTGAACGCCCATCAGAGATGGATTACTTTTCACATGGATTACTTTTATGATGTCATTACTACCTTTCTGGGGCTTGAAAGTAGTGGTTGCGTAGGCTGTCAATGGAGAGACAGAAATCTCTCAGATTTCATTAAAAAGATCTTCATTTGTACCCCGAAGATGAACGAATGCCTTGTGGGTTTGGAACGACATGAGGGTTAGAAATTAATGACAGAACTCTCCCTTTACATGATTAGTTCACCCAAAAATAAAGATTCTGTCATCATTTACTTACCATCATGTTGTTCCAAACCTGTATGACTTTCTTTCTTGTGCAGAATGCGAAAGAAGAAATTCTGAAGGATGTTTCAACTGTTTTTGTCCATACAATGAAAGACAATGGGGTCCAAAACCAAATTAGACCCCCTTGACTTTCATTGTATAAACAAGAAATCTGAGATATCTTCTTTTGTGTTCGGATGAAGAAAGTTATACAGGTTTGGATTGGCAAGACGGTGAGTAAAAGATGACAGAATTTTTTTATTTTGGGGTGAATGATCCCTTTTTAGGTGAAAGATTGTGCAGGTATGTGCTGATAAATTAGCAGAAAACGTGCCCTATCTACTTTCAAACAAAGTCTTGGTTTGGAAAAAGTTGGGCTGTTGGAGATGGTGTAATATTACACAGTTTTGGAAAAGGCCATCTTAAAGATAAATGAAGAACAAGAGAATGCTGTGCATTCATGGAATCCCTGGCGCCCATTAAAGGTTAATGAAGGTTTCACATTTCCCAACAGTCTGTTCCAAAACAGCATGTCAGTTTCCTCTCCATGACAATTGGTCATATCTCCAAAACAATCGGACACTTTATTCCAAGGTCCTGTGAGTGCATGCACAACCTCTTGCCACCCTTGGGAGTGGTTATATCACAGTTAAGATTTATTCATATGGACTTTTGGTCCTTAAGTGTTGTGGCCTAGGGGACAAAGAACGTGGAAAACAAGCCAAAAACATTTAGTGTGTTCACATTTCATGTCACACTGAGCATCAGATTATAAAGTTTTCCATTAAATGGAGATAATGATAAACAGATCTGGGATTTCCTTCTCTGCTCGTGACAGAGGCATGGCTTTAGTATCTGCAGATGTCCTGAGACCCAGCAGAGAAAGTTCTCGTGTTTCCGGTCTTAAACAAACTGTCTCAGGCTGTGGTGACCATGTTTAAAGGCAGATGTTCCATAAGGAGTCCTCCGGGTTTACAGATATCTTTGCGCCCAAAAATGAAATTGTCATCATTTGTTGTTCTAAACTTGTATGGCTTTCTTCTGTGGACCACAAAAGAAGATATTTTGAAAAATATATCAGTGTTTTTGTCCATACAATGAAACTCATTGTGATCTGAAGTAGTTTTGGACCCCATTGACTCATTATATGGGCAAAGACAGCATTCTTCAGAATATCTTCCTTGGGTTTGCAATGACATGAGGGTGAGTAAATGATGACAGAAGTTTCATTTCTTGGGTGAACTAGCCTTTGGGTTGTATAATGGTTGTATACAGTTACTGTCACTGTGTTGTCTGTATTTTAGGTGTACTCCAGATATGGACGTCCATCTCGATATACCCCAAGAGGATTTACTTCCCATGTAGCTCTGTGCTGAATGCATTACCTTTTTGAGTCTTCTCTTGAGCTGCTAAATATTACAGATGAAAATCAATGGAGCCATTTCATTAAATCACTTTACTCCATCAAACCGTTTTACAGATCTTCTTTACTTTATTTGTCTTTGCTTTCAGTTTGTTTTATTGGCTTGATCCTCTTTATTTTTTTCCTATATATTGCAAGTACCATAATTTATTGTTCCATTAGACATGCAGCTGCATACTACATGTATTTTAGTGTAGCACAAACTAAGCTGCAGATGTTAAGCGACCACTTTCATTTGGTAAGTAGTAACAGAATACCTCTTTAAAAAATCACACTTTTTATATTAGCATGAATACAGTAGTCTTATTATAGGTACACTAACATTAAAAAAAATACCATTGCTCACCAAGACTGCTCAGCAAGGCATTGTAAAAACATTAATATTCTGAAATATTATTACAATTTAAAATAACTTTTTTTCTATTTTAATATATTTTAAAATGTAATTTATTCCTGTGATGTCAAAGTTGAATTTTCAGCATCATTACTCCAGTCTTCAGTGTCACATGATCATTCAGAGGTCATTGTAATATGCTGATTTGGTACTTAAGAAATATTTCTTATTATTATCAATGTTGAAAACTGTTGTGCTGCTTAACATTTTTGTAAAAAGAACAGCATTTATTTGAAATAGAAATCTTTGTAACATTATAAATGTCTTTACTCTCACTCTTGATCAATTGAATGCATCCTTGCTGGATAAAAGTATTAATATCTTTCAGAAACTTTTGAACAGTATTATATGACAGTATTAAAGTCCCCCTGTAGTCAATAATTTTATCCCTTAAAACTCATCTTTGATCACCAAAATGACATATTTAAACTCGACACCCTTGCCTCATTTAATATATGCAGATCAATGAATATGCAAATTAGCCCTGCCTTCACTCGTTCATACCAGCTCAGAGATCCACTCGGTCAACTTACTGAGGTAAACGCTGCACAATGGTATCGCTCTTTACAACATCGGACACATAACAGTAATTAATATGATTATCCTTTTGCTTGACTCTGTTATCAAACAGCTAATAATGCGTTGCTAATGTTACACAAACCATGTTCCTGTTCACCATGTCAGTCAGACAGCCTTCTAACAATCAGTATCCTTACAAACGCTTTGAACAACTCAAAACGTCAGTGGAGAAAGGCATAGTTCATCATAACATCGTAATATACATCATACACCCGCTATATTGCTAAATCTACACAATATTTCATATCAACAGAAAAATATACCGGAATAACCTGGCTTCTCTCGAGACTCCCCTGCTAGTTCACTGTTAATGATATGCTAAAGCCTGCCGGCATGTTGACGTGATTGGTTACAAGGTAGTTTGTGACATCACAGACACCAGCGATTTGAGACTTTTTTTCCACTGCAGTTTTAAGGAGAAAATACTCAGCAATGGTGTTGACATGAATTTTCACATGGTTTGTCTTAAAGCATATTAAAAACACCACACAGACATATAAACAACATTAAAAACTTGATTTTCACTACAGGGGGTCTTTAAATTTACAACAAAAAAAAAAAAACTGATAAAATTATAATAATAAAATGCTTTCAGAATAATAGGCCACCATTTTTTAGAGAGTACTGTAGC